>OV050033.1:175619542-176819542 GCA_920105625.2 Clusia tigrina | reverse complement strand
ATGGTTGACTCATCTGCCACCATGAATTAATCAGTGATTAGCAGGGAATAATAACTTAAAGCGTTATGCTGTAGTATTTATATTATAAACCCTTCCCAGCTATCAATAAGCTGATAGCATCACCAGTTTATATATTTGTACTTGCTCCAGCACCTAATCCCAACCCTGTCTGCAAAGATCATTACTCAAAAATACGCGCCAAGAAAAATAATTTTCCGCTTGACTCTTCTAATGGGCGCATGGGCGCACCCTGCGTTGAGAGTAAATGGTGTATCAGTCTGGTCACCTTTGCCAGAGGCAACAATTCTAATGTGTATATATAAGCACAAACAGCACACTTTGCCCGTGTGTGTGTGTTTGCTTAGGTATGCAAGTGTATGTGAGCGAACATTTCTGACAGTTATGAATGGCGACCCAACGCTTAATGGGATTTCGTGTTGTTTAACATTGCGAATTGCACATACAAAACTAAAACACATACACGCCCACTTACGCTCCCCCAAGAACGCACACAAACACCGATACATGCTTAGCAGTTTATGCGCTGGTCACCCCTGTGTCTGCTCCCTATCCATGTGGATGCCATAAACCTTATTAGCATTTTTTATGCTACGTTTGCCATGTAAACACGGTAAAAAAATTCCACAGCCACACGAGGAGCAAAGGCGTTGGAGCAAGTTAACCGCATGTAGCGAAGTGTTGCACTTTAATTTTAATATTCCATGGTTTATTAAAATTGCCAAAGGATGCTGTTTGCGCCATTTGATGTCAGTTGGCGGGCGCCCACTCATGCATTCGCATGCTACTCGCGTATCATGGCCAAACCTAATGAGCTGTACTTGTGTGTGTGTGCGCTCGTAAACAATTGCAAGGATTGCAGGAGCGAGTTGCGCCGCCGGCTCACCGGTACTATGTTTCACTCAAAGGGGCCAAATGCAGCTGAGCTGAGTGAGTGGCACGTAGTGTGTTTGCATACAGGCCAACAGGTGGTTGAGCAAATTTTCTCAAAGGCCAGAAATGCAGCAAGTGCAAATGCAAAAAGGCCTTTGAATAATTGAATATTAAACTCTTTGCACAGCCGAGTGCGCGCTATTTGTGAGCAGCGATGTAGCTGTTTGCACTTCTTTGGCCTTTGATATGCAAATGCAAATGTTTGTCCAAAGCCTGGATGTATGTGTCCTTTCGAAAACTTTGACATAGTCACATTTTTTGGCGTGCTAGTGGATTTTTGTCGTTGCGTCAACTACACCAATTATAAACTCAGGGTTAGCACAGCACTTGAGCACTAGTCAGGGACAAAAGGACGAGCACCATTCTCTTGCATATTACATAATATTAGGAGAACTTTAGGCAATTTTGGAATAGTTTTCTTCATATGCATTATTAGGTTCTTATTTATGTATGAAATAGTAAATAATAACGAAATTATTACTTAAGAAGAAAATCACTCAATTGTTAAAATAAGTAGATAAGGTTGGTTCGAAATCTACGGCTTTAGAATATTTCTTAATTGAAACCGATTGGAAGCGGTATGAGGAAGTCGAACCAAAATCAATTTCATGCTGTAGGAGTGTCAAAGCATGCAAAGTATTTGATTTGTGAATTCCCCCAAGTAGGTCCCAAAATGCTTGCATGCTCAATTAAATTGTACAAATGTGACAAATTCGAAAGTTAAATGCTACAAATGTCCATAAATGTCCCTAAATCAAAACGATTATAAATCGAATTTGCATGCCAATTGGCAATAAGACAAAGCCAAAGCCAAAGCCAAAGCCATGCTATGCTATTGCAATTTGCAATACAGTCCCTTAATAGAGTTGTAGGTTGCATGTCGCCCACCACACAAGCTGACAACGAGTTCAATGACAAGGTATAAGATTCCTATCGTTGCATATTATTTATGAAGCATTAACTTATTAAGGACATGTTGCAGACATACGAAAGGACATTACAACCGCTTTTAATTGGAATTTAACATGCAAAGATGCAAATGAAATGACCCTTTAGCATGGATATGAACTCTCTGCATACCCTAATATTAAACGAAAAATATATGCAAAAAAATCTCAGTGATTATACAAGCGACAAAAACGGACTGAAGAAAGGATAACAAATCCACAAATGGTACGAACTTTCTTTGCAAAAAAACATCCTGCCTGATTGCAAAAATTTTTAATTTCCAAGATTGCATTGGCAAAGTCATTGAAGAGCACTACTTGCAAACTGGTAGGTAATAAAATAATCAAAGCTCTTGAAAATAAAAATAGAGACACAATAAGAAAGCGTCCACCATTTGAAGCAAAAAGCCATCGAAGAAAGTATTTAAAAGTTCGAAGCGTAAAAAACCGCAGCGTAAAAAAAAGAACAAATGGAGCACACTAATGAAGGACGGACAACAACGACCCAAAGCAAACGCAAAAGGAGTTTTCAGTTTAATACACTGGTGTGCGCCACAGAACGCCAAGCATTCATTGCAATAGGTGGAAACCATTGTGCGCCATTGGGGCATAATTAAAATTCTCAAGTACGAAATGGTCTCGATAAAATGTCCTGCAACGTTGGGTAGCGGAAGTCACTGAAGCAGCAGTGAGCGCTTAGAGTGGAAATGAATTTCTTGCAAGTTGTTGTTAGAATGCCATACGAAATTTACGCAGTTTAAAGGTTACTTCGATATCGCTATGCAGTGAAGTTGGCACCCCCCTCCCCAAAATGCTCATAGTTACGGCAATTGCTCGTTTTATGAGTCATGCTCAAGTGTCTGACTTTCATGTACTCGCACGACTATACGAGTATCCCAGCAAACAGCAGCTGAATGTTGCCTCTGTGTATTTGTGTGTGTGTGTGTGGTCCTTGCACTATGAATGCATTGCCTTCATGCATAGTTTTACACAAAAGGAGGAAGGGCAGGCAGACAGCCACCACTTTATGTCCTACCAATCCCAAATATAGAATAGCTCCGTTCCTTGCTTTTTTGTGCCTCTATTATATTTGGCAAATTTTAGTGTGCACTTGCATTTGAAGCGAAAATAGTTTTCCACACATTCCGAAAGAGAAATGTGTGTCTGGCTTTGTGTGTGTGCGTGCTTAAAATTGCATTCATGAGCTATTCAAAGATACATTTCAAGACACTTGTACCAGGTATTCATTTCCGTTGTGTTTGCAAAGTGCCAAAGTGGCCTTAGCACTAAGAGTATTTAAGAATTTCTAGTTGCACTTTGCTTGGCACCCATCTAAACATCATTCGAGTTATTCACCTGATACACCGGCCCTGCCCATAAGTCAGAGTTGTGGCTGTGCATGCACTTGAATTACAATGATGACTTTAAATGCATGAATGCCACCTGCAGTGTGCTTGACAATACATTGTTTCAGCAACTGCATTAGCTCACATTGACTTATTCAGCAATTGAAACTGTGTTAATATACCCGTAGATATTTACCCAGCTCTGTATTTAAGTAGCTACGTTTATACTTGTCAGGAAATTTGCTCCAATCTTAGCACTTTAGTTCAGAGAATCGTACGAATTTCACGATTACCACCACCAATTTAGCTGCAAATGCCAAAGTTTAAATGTTCCTGCATAAATTACGCTTTCGGCTAACTAAACTGCACTCGTACCAATGCGCATACCACATCAGCTAATAAACTTGCACAAACATAACAGTCAAGCAAAGTGTTGGATATAACTCTTGCTGCGCTTAAGACAGATAATTTACGAGTCGCGTAGGATCCAAAAATGAAGCCGCGTGAACGTCTGAGCTTGAACAGTAATGAGGCATAACAAAAACACTGATTTGTACGTTTCATCTATGTGAGGCGAATTGTCTTGGCCTGTGCAATTGGAGTTGCTACATCGAAGAGATTTCGAAAAGTAGATGCTGACTCGTACGTCCTGAGACGGTACTCATGGGAGCACTTCTCTTTCTGCTTACGACTAGATGTATACACGTGGAGATGTAGAGTTTTAATTTATACTTGGGGGGCAAACCAGCAGATCGTGACTATGAATAGTGTTAAAGGCATTGCCCATTTTTGGTACGATGCTTACTACTAGTAAGGAACTAGTCAGATTTAGTACGAAGGTCTACTTTATAGTTATTATTATTATGTGTAGGGGATCTAAGCACCGCGACCTTTTGATCTATTGTGCCCCACATCAGAGGTACAAAGTACATCTTTGAGTCCTATCCTCTGGATAAACGTGATGACAAGTTTTGGTTCCAGAGGCTTCACATCACTGGCAGAGCCCTGGAAAAATCTCAAGTATTTCCTGTGGGTGTGCATGAGAGCCGGACTTTATAGTTAGTATTTAATTATATGCTAATGTTTACTCTTCAACTTAGTCGATATATAATATACGAGTATATGTATATTTAGTGTTTTCATTGTAAGCAGGTGTCTTCACCATTTCTCAATATTTCCCTCCTTGTGTGGTTCTGATAAATTTTGCCCCTGAGCTAAATTCCATACCTTCATCTATCAATACGCTACAGTTCATTCCTATACCAATGTATCAACAAAGTCCTTTGACAGGTTTCTTTAGTAAGTAAAGGCAGAGTATATCTATTTTAGACTTAGAATCTCACATATTTATTATTATTATTATTATTATTATTATTATATCTTACAACATAATTAATTATTAGTGCAAGGTGTTGGGGGAATGAGTACTAGCTTGTGATGCTTTCGACTCGAAGAGAAGAAGATTTTATAGAAAGAAGCATTTTGGAGACCAAGCCCGTGGCAGGATTTGAACCCACATATTTATAGAAAGCGACAAGCGTCCTTTCTGTGGTATTTTTCAATGGGCGTCACTTTGTATGGGAGCACAAAACAATTTGGTCCTCCCTGGGAATCATGCTGAGAAGCTATCGGCATTGTAGCGAATAATCAAACATCGCATAATTTCAAATGATTTTTCTATAATGACCATGTAATCCGAGAGAAAATTGTTTATACATTGGTGAGCTCATATTAAATTACATTAGATTTTCACACCATCAAAATGCATCTACGAGTATTTTGCAAAATTTCACTATAATTAAAGTACTCTTTTTCTCTATATTTGTGTCCTACTTTCACTGGTTTTTCGTGCATCATCAAACTGCAAAATCGCAAATATTTGTTGATAATATAATACACAAATTGCTACTGATTAGAAAAGTCCTCGTATTTATGACCAATTTGTATAATACTTTGCACCAATATACACTCACCACCTTCATGACATGACATTAGTTTGTGCGAATGCAAGTGGGCGCGTGTGTGTTAATCAACACAATGCAAATTGATTTATCATTCTAAGCCATTTAGTCAAATTTTGAATTATTCTGTGCCATGACGCGTAATTACGAGTATTTGACAGCATTTCAGTTGGAATATTTCAGTAAATCAGCTCCTGGCATGTACGCTTAAATTTGTAATATTTAAAAATGTTCGCAAAATTAGAGCAACTATGCTGCATGAGGCATTTGCTCTTTTGCACCGGGCACGACACTGCATTTCGCTGAGTCGGTATGTGCGTGCGGTTGAGCTGAATTGCGATATATACTGTCGATTTTTGTAATTTAACCGATATCACATTGCAATAAAATCCTGCAATTCCAATTAAATTTTCTAATATTTGCCGCCCGCCACATGTGCTGCAAGCAGCCTGCATTATGCAGCTATGCAGGCATGCAAGCCCGCAGAAATGCACGCATTGCTGCCAAACATTGCGCATTAATTAAATAAATAATTTTCCCCATGGCACTGTACCAGAATAAAATCGCCGAAAAAGGAAGTATTTTAATTAGTTGTTGATACTCGTACCTGCGCTGGCAGTTATGCCGATTGCATTGATTTTAATAAATCCTGCAGTGGGGCATTAAATAAATTTAAACTATTTTTGTGGGCTGCATTATGCGAAGGCATATTCGGCCATACATTAATGAAATCGCTTTGCATGCCCGACTGCAATTACAATTACAATTTATTTACATTTCAATTGTGCGCATTTGTGCAGCAAAATGGTCGCCGCGTGTGCCGCCGACGATTGGGGAATGCACTTAATTGCAATTCTGACATTTTGGTAGATTTAAAGTGATTAAATGCCTAATTTTATTAGAGCAGTGCTTAGCCATGTAGGTAAGAGAAGTTCGTTAGCACGTACTACTAAATATGATTAATATGTCAAAATGATCGAAGATGGTGTGAGACATTTCAAAGAACGACATTGAAGCTGAGGAACATTGTCTTAGCCATAACGGACTACCGACTGATACTTTTTCTCATATAGATGTGATTTGGCTCTTCGTTCAAACTATAGAATATTTGTAACCTTTTTGACTGGGAGATTATATTATTAGGTATTAAATTATGTATTATATATACTTATATATATATATATATATATATATATATATATATATATATATATATATATATATATATATATATATATATATATATATATATATATACGAGTATATATACTCGTTATTTGAAGGTCTCACTATCAGTGCTGCAGTTATTGCTCATGAACTCGTACATTATTCGATTTGGTATCGATTTGGGTACATTGCTCAAATCGGAGGTGGCCACTTAAGAGTAATTCACCTCATTTGATAAAAATAAATTTCCAGAGACATCAACTTTCCTCAATGGCCGCTTTGTTCACAAAGTTAACGAATTTCTTAACGTGCTTTACCCGATATACATATATTGATCCAGATTGTTGTTGGTGTTTCAGGAAATTAAATTGTTATTGCTATTATTATAAGCGATACTGTTCATATAAACTTCTTTATTTTCATAACTTTCAACTTAATGATCCACTTTTAGATTACATCCTCAAATAATTTGTGTCCTTTTTGTTGGTAATAAAATGTTATTTTTGTGTCATTTCAGTTACTAATCCTAGGAAAATGTCGTTCAAATCCCTGCTCTTGCTAATTTTACTTGCCATTAGTGCAATTTCCTTGCACTATATTAACTCAGCTAATGCCGCTGAAGTCTTCTCAGACATTGCCACATTTGAGGATGCAAAAAATGAACCGAAGGTACGCACAAAACGTGGCATTTTTTGGGATTTCTTTCAGAAAATGGTGATCACCAAAAATTTGGTTGTTGATGTAAGTACAAATGGGACAAGAGGAATATCAACAATATTTTTAAAAATTAAAATTAATCATTAATATATTAATAATTATAGCAATATGTCGACACCAAGAACACACTCAATGAAGCGTACAATTTGTTAAACGAGGGTTTCAGCGATCCAGGACCAACCAAACCAACGCTGACACCTACCTCCACAGAAACACCGGTAAGTCGCGTTTATTGTACACATAAAGTGACAATTACTATACGGTTTTTTCTGATTCCACATCAAAGCACGGTACTGGAAGCACCGAAATGACCAAAACAACCGAAAAGTATCCCATAACAAGATATGAGTTGGGCCGCATACTTGGTCGCAATTTCAGAGGTTTGCAACGTCTGACGAAGATCGAATTGCAGGATGCTTTTAATGTAAGTGCGATTAGGTGCTTTATATGAGTGGTATTAAATATAAGTCTGTCTGATCTTTATAGCAATCACACTACAATATAAGGGAGTATCAGGAGGAGGCTCGAAAACAATTTGCCAATAGTTTAGGAGTGGAGGCGAAGGATAAACTGAAGACTCTCAAAGGTTAAACTTGCTGCTAAAACTGAGGATAACTAATTTTAACTGTGTTCCATTTATGTACATAAATAACAATATTCTAAGTTAACTGCCAATAGTTATTGCTGTGATAGGTTTTGTTAAATCAGTGCAAAACTTTAACGTTTATATTTTTGATTTAATGTATCCTGACCCAAGTTTTGTTTTATGAAAATATACGATCATTTATTTGTGAGATCCAAAAAAAATACAATGGAGAATCAGCGTAGCCCGAATTGTTTTATTCCAGCAAAATAAAAAACTATACAATAAAAATTTAAAGTCATTGCCTGCATTAGGCTGCCAAAGTCCCGCCTCAAGTGCGCCTGATGAACGCATTTGCAGTATCCCACAGACATTAATGCATCAAATTAAAAAGTTGCTGGTGAGATTTTATTGATAAACTTTTCGCGCTAGAAGCGAAAACTCGATCCGCAAAGCAACAAGCAACATAAACATACACAAATCTTTAAATGCGAGGACGAGTGTACTTGTAAGTATTTGGAAAGAAAGCAAACAAATCCCTGAAACAGTGCCAGCAAAACGAAATGAGACGAAAAGTTTTGCGTGCTTTAAAAACCACTAAAAGTGTCATAATTCGATGCCCACGAGACACCCGCCCAGAAGTTCGCCAAGTCCTCCAAGTGCAGAAGTTCGTGTGCGGCTCCATTGTAAAGTTTGTTGTTTGTTGCCGTAGCAGGAAACTTGAGACAGCCAGTCAGCCACCAACCACAATCGCTATCGTAACTGCAACTATGCGAATTGGCGGTTCGGTGTCCGCAAGCATACAAACAAGTTCGATGCAAGTGCGACTACGGGCATGCCAATGGAAAACCAAAAATACGACAAACTTTTCAGTTCCCAGTTTTCTGTTCTATGTTCCAAATGCGCAATTGCCGCGAATGGCAAATGGTACAGTGAAAAGCGATATTGACATTGTTGGCTTATTGTTTCATGTGCAATCTCAGTATCGGGCACGAAAAGTGACGCAGCGTCATGAGAAGTAGACAGGAGGAGAACGGAGAGGAAACAAAGAAATCGCATATAAACAGAGTTATTCAACGAAATAATAACACGACTCATCCTTTGGATGTGTGTTTGTATGAGAGTATTATTTGACAATTGCACAGATACTCGTATATAAGTTAAATTAATAATGTTTAGAAATATATTTTGAAAATCGAAAAATCAATATCCACATCCCATTTCCCTATTATTAAAACCTGTGAGGCATTGAGCCCATTATATATAAGTTAAAATGACAAATTTATACCTTTCTCGGTTTAACAGCTCTTTTTATAATAATGCTATCCTAAATATGTTAATCATAACTTCATTTGAACTCCCTTTTTACTCACCTTTAACCTAAATTTATAGATCAAGCAAGTAATAACATATCTTTGGATTGTTATTGTAGAAGTGTTTTCACAGGCACATTACTCTGAACCCTTATATGGCTATTTCTAGAATTGCCATTTTTATTCGCCTCTTCAATATTACGAATAGTTCTGGAGCTACGCTTGATTTGCAGCTTAGATTGTAGTCATAATTTGTCTTCTCATCGCTTCTCGGCCATTTCAATAGAACATTTGATGGTGCTACTCAGATATTGTAGTATGATTCATAAAAGGAATAACTGTACAGGCACAGAAGACAAAATATTACAATGTGATCTTAGGTATAAAGATCACATTGTAATATATTGTCTTCTGTGCCTATACAGTTATTCCTTTTATGATTCATACTACAATGTCTGAGTAACACCATCAAATGTTCTATTGAAGTCTAAAACACAATAATGGTATACCCTGAAAGAGGGAGTCGTTGCAGTTTTTGTGTTCGAAATAATGCAAAGACTGGAGACTTCAGCATATACTCCTAAACATATAATCTGGAATAAGTCCACATTTTCAAATTATTGTTGGATCCTCGATATGAGGCACCATTTCGTTTCGTTTAGGACTGCCTGAGTATAGTTCTTCAAACATCAATTGGCATCCCAAAAATATGTTCCTTATTATTTATTTGTCTCGCATTATTATACTATTTTATGGTCTCGTATAGAGTCACGGCCAGTTGTTGATTTCGAATATAAACCGTATATATCTCTGAAGCTCTCTACTCCCGAATATTCAAAATAGTTTTTCTTTGTATGTAACACACAGCTCATGGCAAAATGCCTGTCATAACGCGTCAACTGCAAATAACAAATTCTCTATCACTATGCAGAATGAACCAGCTGCTCTTTTAAGAATAAAACCAAATATAAAAGTAAAGCGAAAATTAGTTTTTCAATTGCCTAAGGCTCAAACACTCGTTCATATGCAGTTTTAAACTCCCATCCCCTCATGCCCGCTGCTACTTGGCGAGTCCTCTTATTGGTTGCTTGGGCAACCGGGCAAATGAAAATGTAAAAGCAAAAGCAAAGTCATTTGTTGCCACAAATTCTCATTTGGCGGCGCTTAAAGCATAAAACAGATTGAATTGAATTTGCTTCTGAAGGCGTGCGAGCTCTCGCTTACGCTGCTGACGCTGTTCAACGCAAGGCGGGGCGGTTTCCGCTTCCGTTTCATGCAAAATGTCCACCAGTGTAGTGCGTTTGCAAAGAAGACATTTGTGCGGCTGCTGCTTAGCGTTTTAAGTTGAGTACTTGCTATGCAAGAATAACGAAGACACAAAAGAAGAAATTTTCATTTGCATTAAATGCACGCCACCGTACAGTACTCTGTGCATATAAAAAAATGTGTGTACATGAAAGTGAATTTTGGAATTTAGTACATGCAAACATGCCTCGATATCCTTACCCATGGTGGATGTATTGGATACGAAGGAAGAGACGCCTTCAACGTGCAATCTCCACATCTGCAAAACTTGTCTTCGTCCTATTTAGCAGTCTGTCATCATATGGCGATACCAACGGTCTTGATATCATCGTTCAATAATCTTGATGTCCTAGTGGAACCGTTCCCCTTGTTCGTCGCTATAATCATCCAAGTTTTCAGGAAATTTATCTAAATAACTATGCAAATAATGCAATTTGACACTCAAGTTAGTTCCTATTTTTTTTGAAATTCTGGAGCATTTCGCCTACTATTTGGGAATATTCTTTAGGTTTCTGATTCCCCAAAAATTTTTGACAACTGATACAAAGCTTGTCCATGCTTCCAATTCAACGTGAGTCATGTGGTTTTTGAAATCATCGTTGCTTATAAGAGTGCGGATTTGTGGCCCATCAATAATTTCTGCTTTTAACTATACTGAGACCAGGAAATGATTGACAAATATATTTGAAGCAATCGCCATTCCTATCTAAAGCTTTAACAAACAGTTTTATAAGTCTAAGTTGAATATGTAGAATCAAAAGATTGTTTTAGAAAATCATTTATACTCCTTCATTGCTTTTCTTGACAAAATTTACCATAATAAAAAGCAGAGATCGTCGGAGTTAATAACACAAGACTTGCGTGAAGAACTCATACTTTTTGTAATAATAACGCCCAATAAATTAAAAATGTATTTTTTTGAAGTTAGAATATTTCAATTTTTAAGTTTCACTATTTCACTCTCTTTTTCTCTCCCGCTGTTTTATTGAAAATTACTACTATTTGTTGTGAACGAGTTTTTCAGTTGTTGTTATTGTTTCTCTTAAGTGAAGCTGAGGTACTTTTTGTGAAAGAGATTCTCAGGTGTAGCTGTCGGAATCACGCCTGCAATCATTTTTGTGGCTACTTTACGGAAAAGTTGCATTCTTGAGGGTAGATAGTATATAAAACGGGTATTTTTTATAGAACGGTTTATTATGAGAACCAGAGTCAATTCAAACAAAATAATTTATAGGCTGAGTACTTCATAATCACATGTGTCTAAATTGACTACATAAAGGGATGCCGTAAACAATATTCTGGTTAGAAAAAATATGATAAACATTTTATTTGATTATTGATATTTGTAAGAAGAGGGAAGAATTTTTTGCTCCTCTGTTTTTAAAAATTTCTATTCATCTTATTTGACTGCGGTTCAATGAAAGTGCAAATAAAAATTTCTATATATTTTCTAGGTCTTCTTAGTTAGGGTTTTTTCTATAAAACGATACCACATTTCTGATGATTTATGATAAGTAATGTTTGTTTTATTTGCTCTGAGCGGAGTACTGTACACCATGACGTGCAGTTTTATGCCCACAAGGTGTCACCGCCGCTGCTGCAAGTCAAAAATGTCCTGCTCCAAGCACATAAAACGCCATTTTTGTTATTATAATTCCGTTGTATTTTTTCCTATTTAATAAAATGATTTTTTTCGAATTATTCTTTCATTAAAAATTGCATCATTGGACATTTTGTTATTGTCCGCTTTCAGGAATATAAGTTTTGCGGTTACAGCTTTAAATCAGTTTAGTGTTTTTTAATCCGTCGTAATTGAATAAAAGCTAAATTAAATTCAATTATTTCATGCATGTTTATGTAATTTGCTAATTGGGCGCATTGCTCTTGTTTATTATGATTTATGCACAGTTATCCTGCAGGATTTGTAGATGACAAATTGCATGACAAATTATGCAAAGTTAAGCACATATTTTTGCATAATACTGTTAGTGATGCTGTTGTTGTAGCAACTGCGTCTGCTGCTGATGGTGATGGTGATGATGACAATGTGGAAAATATTCTTGTTACGAGTACATAATTTAATGCGCTTTCAGTAGGTGGTGCGTCTTGCATAATACACATTCCGCTGCTATTGGAAAGAGATTAACATTATTATAGTCAATGGTTGGATAATTGCTAGATGCGCCGGCTACATGAAGCAGGACAATAGTAATGGCTCAGCTTATGTTAATACCACCATTGTGAAATCAAATCAAATGTTCGATAATGATGTAACTTCAAAGGAAGTGATTTGCTACCTTCGAATTTGAAATTCACATTGATTCAAACATTTTAATTACTCCATACAAACATACATTTATAATAGTCCATTATACTACGACAAGATTCGTTATAAAGTACAATGGCATAATTAATATTGCTATTTGATATGCATCATCATTGTTGGCTCGACGGTCCTAGTTGAACCTTGACCTTCCACAATTTCATATACAGTCTTATATATAGCTCACAACGAACCCAACTGGTGGTCTAAGTGGCATCACTGGTTTATTGGTGATGCGGCTGCCTAGCCTACCTAACATACCTTATATATAGTCCCCTTAATAGTTTGATCTCTATACAGGAACTAAATAACAAAATTCTCATATTCACAAAACACGAATAACGTCTAACACCATATCAAAATATTCGACCCGGTGTTGTCAATAAGTACAACAACATTGATTTATTAATTTTAAAAAAATATATAAAATTTTTTTTAAACTATACATAAATATATAGAGGGTTTTCATACAAGTCAGTACAGAAGTTTTCAATGTGTTTTTGTTTACTGTGAACTCATAATTTGAACACCAGCGGGGACTCAAATTGGAAAACTTTCGTTTAGAGTTGTCGTCAAGCTGCATCCATTTGTAGAGTAATTCCACTAAGGTTTTAAACAACTAATTTCTGATTTGCAACATTCGCTCAAATTCTCATACGAAAATTATTTCATACAGATAATTCGCAACACTGGACTTTGTCAAGTTTTATTTAACAGTCGAAATATTTGACCATAATTCTTTTAGTACCACAGTTTTGCTGGTTCGCTCTTACTTGTCCTACACATATCTCTCCCTTGATCAACATTCCACTTAATATGAATGAAGTGGTTGTGTTATATATTAGGGCAGTGAAACTATCTGCCATAAATCAATATTCTGGAATTGCGCAAAATCCAAATTGCGAACGAAGAAGTCGGTCCTCGAGGATACTAAGTCTGGGGGCAGCTGATTCAAAATGGTACCATGACCATACAGGGTATCCCTCCAGTTACCGGATACCCTGTCTTAGTGCACTTTGTGTAGAAATACCATAAGTATGAAGATCAGTGGGGAGGAGGTTTAAAATCGCGACTAAAGCAACCCCGGGACAAGTGCGACAGGTTCCTGTAATTCCAATGCACGAGGTGCACTGGATTCTTTCCTGAGAGCTTCCCACCAAACCACAATAAATATGGATGGTGCCCTCAGAAAATGAAAAATTATTGAATGCAGCAATATTTGGATAATTTTCAAATATATTTTGACTTCATGAAATCTGTATTTTAAAATCCGCATCAATGAGAGACATATTTTGATTTAGTCATCTTTCAATAAATCTCTCCAGTAGTCAGGAAGTGAACATATCCGCACAATACAAGGACAAATTTTCACCCAGCCTACAACAGACTTGATCCGCTACTGTACTTCAATGTGACGATTTCGTTCCAGCGGGCCTGAAAGTATGCAATTAAAAATAATCCTGTGAATTTTGCTGCCCATTGTTGTCACACGTAAATAATTTTGTGATAAATGCGAATTTCGTAAACAACAACAAAATAATCAGAGTAATTTCAAAGAATTTCAAATCTGTTGTCTACGCTTTGCTCTAGTGGCTTAGAATGCCCGCTATATGATAACCTGACAACCTCCTAGTCATTGAGTCTTCGAAATAAAAATGAGCAAACTGATTAAAAATTCTGATTGTATACGACAAAAATATTCCACTAGAAGGAAATGGCTAATTGTTTGCTGAGGCGCTGACTAATTTCGTGGGGCAGTAATATTGTGGCAAATCTAATAGTTGGGAAAATTTGTGCAGGAAAAGGTTGCATGGCTGGGCAACAAAAATGTTTCAATGATTAT
This sequence comes from Clusia tigrina, assembly GCA_920105625.2. Taxonomy (NCBI): domain Eukaryota; kingdom Metazoa; phylum Arthropoda; class Insecta; order Diptera; family Clusiidae; genus Clusia; species Clusia tigrina. The sequence goes on along the minus strand of OV050033.1, from coordinate 176,805,086 downwards.
TAAACTAATTTACTAGAATATGACACAATGGGGTCTCATTAAAAGTTAATGATGACTGTAATTATTGAGCACATCAAAATCAGTGATTTCGCACTCTGGTATCTGATAAATTCATTATACCAACAAATTAACGCGATTTCACCAAAATAAAATTTTGTGTTCACTTTATGAGCGATGATGGTGTTAAATATTTACATAACCAATGGAAATGAAAACAAAACAAACAAATGTGATATGAATATGTCGTCGTCGTGCTGTGAAGTTTCTCAGTCACAATATTGAACTGTTCTAAACGACTTGTAAGATATCCGCGATATCCAAAAATGGATATCCCGACTTTCGCAGCACGACGGCGTTATATTTAGTTATATACTTGTGTCTCTGTAGCTTATCTCCGCGATCAACTAATTAGAAATCAAGGTCAAATGCAGACACTGTACCGAGTCTTGCAGCCATACTTTGAGAGTAATGAAAATTTATCATTTTTAGTTCATGTTGAGGAATTGCCGCGCAGTTTTCTGTAGAACAATTGAAACGCAATACGGAATGTATGAGTGGCGTCTCTGGGAAGTAGGCAGTACCTTCACAGTTAATTAAACACAGAAACTATGTACATGCAGTGCCTCTCGTTCACTTAAATTCAAACAGGTTTCAATGCACAACTGACAACAAAGAAATTCAATGTCAAATTTTGTAATCACGTAACTTGGACGGACAAACGCACTCGTTTGCCATAAAACAGTGCTCCTCAACACTTGTCCATACATATATAAAAACGTATATACAACTATATCAATACGGTAAACATGGCCACTTTAATTTCATTTGGCATCAAATTCAAATTACTCGCACTCGTCCAATTTATCGCAGCCCCTTTCAATTATTGCTAATTAAGCGTTGAATTACGTTTTATTTGAAAATATAAAAAAAAATATTTCACATGGTTATTTCTCCATTCAATTTTGAAATTTATTGAGCTCCATCCATTTACAAAATTGGCAAGCTTGTAAATTCGTGTGATAACTCCTTAATCTACACTCTCTGTTGGACGACAATGATGTCTATGATCCAACGCCTGGCCTTGGGGACATTCACGCGGCTGAAAAAGGAAACGATCATCAACGCTATCGGGGGTTACTGGTTTCGGTGATGTTTGCTCACCTGCAGCTGCGGCACCTGGTGCTGGCACTGGTACTGGGGCGATGGATGGCTGCACATCACCACTCAACGGCGCTAGAGGCACCTTTTCTGTGGGTGCGTTATGTATAATCGTAGTGGCTACTGTGGAGGGTGCATCGTCATCGGTCAATTTATGTTTCACCTCATCGTACTTTTGAGCAACGGTGTTGCCGAAATCCTTAGCGGAGGTGCCGATCTTGTCTACCCAAGGCTTTGCTGAATCCTGCAAATCTCCGGCACCCTTTTGTATTTTACAACCCAAATTCTTGAACCAGGCTGCAACCTCTCCATCATCGGCATCCTTTGGAGCATCGTCGCAACCGGCTTGAGCATAGCCTAAGAATAGCATGACTCCCAAAAGGGCCAACAGAAGACACGATTTCATTTTGATGCGTTTGTATTAAAAAACTTGTCTTTATTATTCGCTTATCGAGCGAGAATTGAACGAACTAAATTTCTTAAACCGCTTTTCTCAACAGTCAAACAACGACTCAGCGACCAGCGTTCGTACGGCGGAAACTGCCTGGTTTGGTTTGTTAAACCTGAAACGAGCAAAGCAGCAGCGGCGCAGCAAGCCGTGAGTGCAGCAACGAAACCGGTTATGGCATTCGAATTTTGAATTGAAGCAGTGTTGCTGTGGCAGGCAAAAATTATCACATGCTTAGGCTCATGTCACACTTCCAACATAGCATAAATTTGGTGGTGGTTGAAAGGGAAAATTTAAAATTACTGTTGCAAACAGAATTTCTAGCGCGTTGGTGGGTTATACACCCTGTAGACTATAACAGTCTTTCCTGAATCTTATGGACAGTAGAGGAAATATACGAGTATGTGGACATGCTGACGCAATCATATATAGGAGTAAGTACTGGACAGCTGAACTAAAGGAATTGTAAAAACACATACAAATTTGTTCAAATCATCCTAGCTAACAATGCTAAAGCAAAAAGAGGTAGCAAATCACAAAAGGGCACTAAATAATTTGACACTCTGACCTTAAAATGATTGACAATTAGCAAGCTCTATGATAGGGAAACACAAAATCGGGTAAGGAAAAGACTTTCAATGTTTGAAATTGCAGCTCTGTGATTTCTTGGTATATTCGGCATCTCGGGAAACAATAATCATAAACGTTTTGCAGGACAATAATCACCAATCTACTTGTGAGAAATGTACAAAATTCGAAGAATGGTTTACTCGAAAATTGTATATTTATATTTTCCACATTATTTTATTATATATACTTTATAGTATAGATTATAGAGTCTACACTATCTCATGAAGTACCTAATTAAAAACTTACTTCCCATATATTAAAGGGAATAGACTCCATGAACCCAATATCTAAAAGTAGGTTGTTTCGACTCTTAAAACTTCCAAATTTGTTGAAATCTCCAGTTCAGTTTTATCATGATTAAAATATTGTTACCTTCTGTATAGTCATGGAAAGAGAATTGAAATCGTTCTGAAAGAAATCAAATCAAGTTTAAAAGAAATCAAATCAATTGAGTTTATAGCAATGTTCAGCAAAGAAATTTTCGCTGTGGCGTTTATCTGAACATGTTCTGCGCTATTGAATGACAAAATAAAAGAGAGCTAAAATACTACAAAAAAATACACAAAAAACTTCTTTGAAATTCGCTCATATATTTAATAAGGTTTTATTATGGCTTCTTTCAATCGGGGTAAGCACATTAATAGTGCCATGGTTTTATCATAAAAGCGCACTTTGCTGTACGGAAGCGCCATCATTCAGTTCAGGAAACGCATTTCGAGTTGACTGACTTGAAATACAAATTATTTTTGTTGTGGTCATTATAAATATTTATATTAACAAACTGATGATTCAAGCCCGTACGTAGAGTGGCTCTTAATAATATAAAACACTTTGTATATTCTTTGGCGCTGAGGTTGTGAGTTGATTGCTACTTTTGGAAAAGTATAAAAATATGTGAAGTCTCTTTTAAAGGTTCTTACTCTTCTTCTGAAGAATTTCAAACGAAACTTCTCTTTTGCTTAGATACCAATACAGTTGCTCTATCTCCAAACTGGTAACAATTGAACTTCATATTTTCAATGTATTGTGTACAAGTTTATTTTATAAAGCCGCTGCTACATGACACATTTATCCGACAAATTCAGTATCTGCGAGCGGTGTTTTCTCTTATACAAAAGGGTTGTATTTGAAAGCTTCAAATAATCATTTGTATGTCTTACTCCAGGAATCGATGAGTAACTTAAGTACGAATAAGTAAGAAATAAATAACTAAACCGTAGCAATAGAGAGGTTGTGAATTTGCTGCTACAATGACAAGACTGAACTAGCATTAAGCAGTAAAGAAATGTGACTTCGGAACTGGCGATGCCCAATTATGCCCATTGAATGACGTGGGTTTTAGTACTACCTGACTCAATCCGGTGATTTGAGCTATTATAATAAACAAATATATGTAATGATATATAACCGAAAAGATTCCTTTGAATCAGATTTTCAGTTGAATTGGAATATTTTGGAAAACTGTTAACATGTGAAATGTATATATAAATATTTAAATACATATGTATAGATATACATGATGTGTATAAATATAGATATATATATATATATATATATATATATATATATATATATATCTATATTTATACACACACACATATATATATATATATATATATATATATATATATATCTATATTTATACACACATATATATATATATATATATATATATATATATATATATATATATACGAGGTGTGATCAAAAGATAACCGTTATTTTCCTCTTTTCGTGAGTTACGTGTGTTCGATGTTCGCATTTTTTTTTATGTTGGTACAAATGTCTGTTATATATGTTGGCAATACCAACCATTTTGGATTGTCAGTTTGCTTTTGACAGATAAAAAGGTTAGTCGTGTTTTGGTGTGCTCTTCGATTTTGTACTATTCGAAAAAATGGATCAAAGAAACTGTATTCAGTTTTGTGTAAAAAATGAAATTAAATGCGCAAGGACATTTGAAATGTTGAATGTGGCCTTTGGCGAGTCTACTATGAGCAGAACACAAGTTCAATTGTGGTATAACCGGTTTAAGGAAGGCCGAGAAGATGTCAATGACGATGCTCGTCCTGGTCGCCCGAGCACGTCAACAACTGATGAAAACATTGACGCAGTGAAGAAAATGATTTTGGATAATCGTCGAATCAATATCAGAGAGGTTGCTGATGATGTTGGCATATCGTTCGGCTCATGCCAAGCAGTTTTTACGGATGTTTTAGGCATGAAACGTGCGGCAGCGAAGATTGTTCCCAAATTGCTAAATTTTGAGCAAAAACAACGTCGCATGGACATCGCTCAGGAGCTGTTTTTGGCCAAAAACAAAACCGTTATCATGCCTCAACCACCGTATTCACCGGACTTGGCCCCCGTATATATATATTTATATACATATATATATATATATATATATATATATATATATATATATTTATATAGGTTAGTACTTATAAATAAAATAAACAAGTATATATTTTTATATATATACGAGTATATACTCGTATATACTCGTATATATATATATATATATATATATATATATATATATATATATATATATATATATATATATATATATATATATATTTTTTTTTTTTTTTTTTTTTTAAATGTATTGTCAACATTTTTATTGCAAATATTCGGTTGCTTGTTCTCTCGTTTGTATCATGCCCGGAGATTAAAAAGAAGACTTTGTTTCTCTTTAGTGTAGGAGTAGCAAACTAATTTTTATTGAGGTGTCTGGGGAATTCCCGTACGTGTACTTTCTGAATAATTACAATTAAATTCGTTAAAATCAAATGAGCGTTTTAATTGCAGATAATTTGCATTTTTGTGTATTGTTTTAAAATTGCAAAGTACCGATTCTGATGTTGCTCCTCTAGACACTTGCAATCACTTCGAGACGGTAAACAATATTAATTTGTAATAAAACTCTATTATAATACTTTATTGAAGTCACTAAAACCAGATAATCTAAAAATAGATCAGTTTATTTTTCAATGTCTTGTAATTGTTGATTATGAGTGTAGTAACACTAGAAACAAACTACTATTATTGTTGCTGCTTAGCTTGTGCAGTCTCACCAAATGGGCACACGTCTGGTCGAACATTAAATAAACTGATCATGTTTTAAAATCATCTACTACTTAGTCCTGTGAATCATAGCTCTATGTCGTACAGGTCGCAGAGTCGACTCATTATTCTTATTATTATACGACTAACCCAATAAAGGGCCGCAATTTACGGTAAGGATATACGACTAAGGTTATCCGTTGATAGCATTGCTGACTGATCGTATGGCATCGGCCAAGAACTGTTTTGCTTTTCCGTGCATATGTGAAGCTTCGGCCCCGAATTTCTTCGCCATGGACTTAGCTTTCATGAAAGTGGTTTCCTCAACATCCCGGTTTCGTTTTCTTTTGAGTTTTTCGACGGGTACAATGGAACGTTTTGTAGTTGCTGCAATTGCCGTTGAAATTGCTGTTGAATTGCTTTTACTAACAGCAACTGATGTCGAAAGGTCCTTTGCCGGTACTGATGCCGAAAGGTCCTTTGCCGGTACTGATGTCGAAAGATCCTTTGCCGGTACTCCAGCACATCCTATTATAACAGCGCCACTGATGAGGGCAGCTATCAGGAATACAAGATGGTGTCTTGAAAATCCATCAAATGAAATTCCGAACAGTTTCATCCTTTTCGATATTTTTATAACAAAGTTAAGTTTTTCAAAATATTGTTAATATTCTAGTGCAATGTTTACGACTGGCTGAGACTCACTGAACTGAAATACCGTGGCCACTATTGCTTTATGAAGACTTTCTTCTACATGCGTGCGGTAACTTAACGCGCCAAGAAAATAAAAGAATTTGGATCGTTTGCGAAGTTTGGATGGTACAAGTTGGTGTTGGTGGTGCTGTTTTGCCATAAGCAGAGCTAAAATGTAACCTAATGCTGGCAATGGTAGAAAAAGCATGTTGGCTACTCTTGTCTCACATATCACAGACATAGCTCAATGGTGGCATATAACAACAGTTGGCTGACAGTATGTACTTACATACTGCCAACTTCCAGCTTTAAAAGTCGAAGTCGACCTGACACATAGTTAAGGTGTCTGTTGTATATGTAAAATACTGATATAGTGTATGACTAATAGAATATATGTAGATCCATATATATTTATAGATCTTAGTAGCAAAATCGTATCATAGCATAGAGCAGCGTCAAACTCCAAGGAACGTAGATATTGGCGTTTGCTTTATTACACTGACTTAACCATAAGAGACTAATTCATAATTTGCTATTCAAAATCTTTCAAAACGTTGCTCAAGGACTCAAATTTAAAGTCAAAAGCTGCCTGTCATCCATTGTATAATTTTGTTGGTATTTTCATTATTGGTGGATGCATTGTGGTAGCACCAGAAAACGTTACTGATTTGTTTACATATATTTACGCAACTTAACTTTCGCTATTACAACACACCTTAAATACTCTTTTTTACACTCTGGCACAAAAACACTATTTATTACTTTGTGTATATTGACGATATATTCTACACAGAAGGAATGAAACCACCATGCTTGAAATTACAAATTCTATTTATTTTATATACGAGTAAAACTGGACGCACACATTGCGGCGTTAAATGATGAGTACTACAATACATTTGTTACGTTTAATTTGTTGGCAAACATTGCTTTTTAAAATTAAGCTTCGCACACGGATATCGCCGTGACAACACCGTTATTGCAGCATCCGGTGCGTCCAGGAATTGCACCGTGATATACAGCAGCAGCACCACACATTTCAGCAAACGCATTTCAAGTTGACTGACTTAAATTTGTAAATTTTTTTGTTACTCTGCTCTTAATAAATATTTTTATCAACCAAAACTTGTTGCAGGTACGAGTATTTTCATTGCCGGTGAGTCAGGTAGGCCAGTGAAGTGATCCAGTTGGCAGCTGCTTTCATTCATTAGGAGAGTATGCAAATACGACCGTGTGATTCATGCATTTAAATTTTACTCTTACGCTTGTAAATGTTTATTTCTCTTTCAGTTCGGACTTTGTTGTGAAATTGATATCTATCACTTTAGAGTTAATCATCAACAATCAACTCATGCTTCAGCAGAGTGCTTCTAGGTTTAAGTAGATTAATTTTGAAGTCCAACAGGCAACATAATGATTTTCATCAGTATACCAGAAACCTTCAGAAGAGAAGTGAAAATATAGCATTTTATCTGCTTCTATCTTGATGGCAGTTTTGCCATCATGCACAGAGACGGATATTTGATATTTTAATTGGAATGTTATATATAATAAAGCTACTTTGAAGGCTCGTTGAGACTAATAGGAGAAATTTTGCATAGAAAGCAAAACCGTGATTAAGGAAAAAAATAGTCCTTCTTAGTACATCGAATGATCATATAATTAATTCGGTCAATAGATATTTCATAATCATTATAATAATAACAAACATGAATTTTTATTATAACTGTCTCCTCCGTAACTCAATAAATTAGTCACATTTCTATAATTTAGTCCCTTCATATTTGCCTTTTAATTAATTCATGAAATGATAGTAGATGACTCAATTTCTAAATTGCACATGGACAATTGTTTGGTTTTGTCTACTTTCTCTATGTTCACTCCCAACTATTTCGACCTTTTTTACTGTCGGAACAACCAGTCGAATACAGCACCCAGACCACAAGACATCCATTGTGCTATATTTGACGTACCATTTTAACTTTCTTTGAATGTACCAGATTTGTGAATAAACCTTACTAGATCCTGTGTCTCTAAGCAGCCAAAGTTTGCACTACTTAAGATGTCAGTGCCAAATACCTCGAACCTGATTCTAGCGAAAGCGGGGCATACGTACAAGAAGTGGTCCGTCGTCTCATCTCCCTCTTCACAGGCCTGGCAAAGTACTCGTACACCTGCCTATCATTTGCATATGTTTAGCCCATGCAAAATGATCTATCATCAGTCCTACCAGAAGTCTGCAGTCTCTGCTACCAAGTGACAGAAGAAACCTTGACGTTCTATCAGAAATAACAGGCAGTATTGCCTTTGCGAAAGTGCTGCTCTTACGGCCCCTCATTCGCGATTCTATTCAACTGCATCCCACTCACCAATAGTAGTCATAATGGCAGCAAAAGGTATGGGAAGAACAGGTTCCGGGCCATTAAAACTGGCCTCAGATCCCATATTCGCTAAAAAAAAACCCATGTGTCAACCCATGTGTCAACACACTGCTATGGTTTCCAACATAATTCAATCTGGATTTACACAACAGCACCAGCTTGGAAGTGACAAGGAGGCTGAGTAAGGCCTTCAGTGCAGCCTGACAGTCACTGCGTACACAGATACTTGTGCCACGCCATCTGTTTTCCACCACATAGTCCATCATAATGGCATACAATTACGCCTGAAAGACGGAAGCATGACAACCAAGGGCGTAATGGAGCTGGACACCGTTGATTTCCACGAAAACGCCAGAGCCCGACCCGATATCAATTTTGGAGCCATCAGTGAAAATACGACAGCATTGCCTACCGGGCTCAGTTATAGGATCAAACCACAGATGAGCGTCTGGGATTTTTATACAGTATCGCCTTTCAGTTGTAGGATACGCGGGAAATGAATCAATGGACATAGAGGGGATACCAAGATCCATGTAAGTGCCAACAATATCTTCAAGATTCCAACGCGCACCCTCTCACTGCCTATAGTGCTTCAACCTACAGATGGCCTTTAGGACCGCTGCTTGTATGAAAACATCTACAACTAGGGCGGGAAGATTCAACAGCGCATCAAGAGAAGGGCCAGAAGTTGTCGGAAAGGCTCCAGTACAACATAATGTATATTTCGACCTTCGAGCATAGATAATGTTATTTCAACTCGGATAGAAATTCAGTTTAGTACAAAACTTATTCCTATAATCAACATTCGTATATTAACAAAATGTTATTACATGTTATTAGAATTGAAACTATTTTATTTTTATAAAAGAAAGGGGAGGGGATAACACTAGAAATAACAAAGGACCACACTCACTAATATTAACGAAATCAAAAATTTATCATAATAAAAAAATATTATTTGGTTTCTAAAAAAATTCCATAATAAACATTACTTTGTCTCTATATATTATAATACTATTTATTTGTTTTGATTCTTCATATATTTGGTTCACAATTATAAGTTGATAGCTCTGTTCTGTATTGTAAAATATCTACACATCTATCATATATAACATTATTAACTTTATTTCTGAGTCATAACTAAACCGAGCTGATAAACGACGACGATTCAATACTCGTACTGAAAATCGTCGAATCCAGAAGCTGTAGAATCACACTATAAATAATAGTTAAAAATAGTTAAAGGAGAAGGTGAAACCGAAGAGTTAAAACTTCATGGTAAATGTAAAACGAAATTACAGCACCAACGACGTACAATATCTCTACTTCTATGTAAAGTTCCTAAACCCTAAGTTATCGTGTGCAAATATTCACTCCATTCGATTTGGTGGAAAACGTTTATCGAACCTCTTCATTCTCCGTAATCATAATCGATTCTGCTATCCATTTCGATTCCTAAATGGTAGATTTTTTAAGACTTTTATCCTATTTTGCATTAAGATGCTATCGCTTTCAATATCTGTGCTACAATCCTTTTGAACCCTTATTAATATTGGCATCATTTTTGCATCGACTGGCATTCTTACTGTTCTAATGTTTTGGGTCATAGTCAGCATTATCACTGCCCCGCTTATTGTTCTTTAGCAAACTTTCATCGTTATATAAGGTATTTCCGTCTTCATCTTCACTTTCCATGCCATGGTCAATCGACTCAAGTCCCATATTCTTAATATTCCAAGGATATTTTTGAACGATTTTGTAGTCGTTAGAGATCGGTATCGATGAATTCAAATCAGTACCATTATTGTTATAATCGGTTGTTGAATTGGCGGCTTTATAAATATAACTATCCTCATTGTCTATGTCAGTAAAATCAAAGGACTTTATTTCCTTATCTTCTGATACCTGCTCGCTGCATATTTCAACTTCTTCAGCAACCTGCTGGCATAAGTTCGTTACATTATTCCTACTGTCGTTATAGTTATTTGATATGTTTTTATTTTGTTCCGTTTTAGTGATGTTCTCCTTACTTGTCGTCTCTGCGTGATAAACAAAAGACTTCATTGCCATATTTTCGCATACAGAGCAATTTTTATTTGATTTATTTTCCTCAGCCTTGAGTTCAACCTTGTGAAATATTGAAGAGTATGGATTTGGTAAAATTTTAGTTACACCAATTTTGGTACTAATGTCCTTATTGACTTCTTTACGTACACTGGTTGTGTCATTGAGTAGAGGAGCAGTAAGTTTATCAGGAAGCAGTATATCATGTGTTCGAATGACAGTGCTTGCATTAACCATTTTTTCGAGAAGCGAAACTTCCTTCTCCAATTCCTCTAGCCAAAATTTGCTTTTTTCCAGGAGAAGATGCATCGTAAATAGAAATTCTTTCAGTTCGCTGATATTGCTCGCTGCTGTTATAGTTGTTGTTTTAAACATTGATTTTGATGAACCGAGCTCCTTGTCAAGACCAAATGTTTGAGCCACTTGATATGTGATCATAAGACTTACAATTGCAAAAAGCATAATTTGTAGAACGTTCATCTTCGTTTATATTTTGATGCAACGCTGCTTTATAATAATTTTCCAAGCTCTCCTTAGTTGCAGCAAGTTGAAATGTTGAGTGCTAACTGAAACTTATTCCACTGTTGTTGGTTTATTATCGATTAACCACTCTTTGCTTAAGTGTATAGAATAGTTCGGCATATTTATGCAACACAGATAACATTGACAAATGTTCTTCCATATTGTATTGTGTTATTATATCTGCAGGTTGTTGCTTTCAATCAATATATATATTTCCAATTTATATTGGTATCTGGTATATAATTTCAAAAGTAGTGTGTCAGATATAAATATATTTTTTATATTATATAATCATCACACCTGTGTAATACCGAACTTACTGACTCCAATTATGCATGTGTTCAATTGTGTGTCCTCAGTATTTTTCAAGAACTTAGCCCAAAATACACCAAACACCAAAATAGATATAAGGTTGAATTTATAAAAGTAGTGGAGATTAAATAACCGAATATGGTGCACCCGTTTGGGTAAAACTTTAGAAGCAAACGTGCCCATTGCAGATGTACGAGTATATGTGGCCATATAGGCTTAGGCTCCAAATTTCTAGTTAATGTCTGCTTAGATCTTATATATTTATGTATTCATTTTCCTATTTCACCCAAAAAACTTATGTCTATTTTTTATGTTAATTCTCATCTCTATGAACTACAGTAGGTAGGTAGGTAGGAGTGGCCGCCCAGTTTGCCAAAAGCACACTTGAGCACACATAATGGCTCATTGTGATACCACGGTGTGGCGCCGTTCAAGCACTGACTAAAAAGGTTCCCATACTTGGGATGGTGATAGTCAGCGCAAGGACAGCGCCTGGAAAGGCACGACTCCCCCGTCATGTTTCAGGAAACCATCCTGATATTTTGATGAACCTGGCTATGTCCCTAATATTAATGGATGACAGCTCTGTCAGGCTTGTAAGAAATGGGGCACCAAAGGTGCGAATTCTTCTTCTGCTCAAGGATGGGCAGTGGCATAAGAGGTGGAAAACCGTCTCGTCCTCCTCCTCGAAGCCACAGCCTCGGCAAAAGTCATTTGAGGGTAGGCCCAGTCTTTCTGCGTGCTGTCCCATTATGCAGTGGCCGGTCAAAACCGACACAGTTGTCGACAGTGATACGCGATCAAGTCAAAGAAGTTCATTGGTTCTGTTTTTGTCCATGCTTGCCCAAGTTAGTCTAGCCGTGTGGCAGGATTCCTCGTTAGCCCAGGATTTGTAGGCGTCAGCCAGATATTTCCGTTTGACTTCCAGCTTGGCTGTTGCCAGTGGAATGCTGATGTTTACAGAGGGGTGAATGTCGTGCATTAGCGTGCCTGCCTTGGCAAGCTCGTCCGCCTCGCAGTTTCCCGGGATTTCGCTGTGTCCGGGAACCCAGACTAGGTGCACCCGAGAGTAACTTGCGAGCTCATTTAAAGATGTTCGACATTCATGAACTAGTCTTGATGTGGCCGTGGAGCCAAAAAGAGATTTAATGGCGGCCTGGCTGTCTGAGAAGATAGATACGTCAACCGCGCCGATATCACTACTCAGCATCCATTTGGCTGCGTGGTAAATGGCCATGACCTCAGCTTGAAAAACGCTGCAATGGTCTGGGAGACGTAGGGAGATGTTTAAGTCCAGCTTGTCGGAATAAATACCGCTGCCGACTCTACCTCCAAGCTTGGAACCGTCGGTGTAGATTTCGACTGTTTCACCGACGATTCGGTTTTCTGAGGTCCAGTCGCTTCGACTTGGAATAGTGAGGTCGAATTCCCTGTTCAAATCGGGATAGACCGACATATAATCGATATGAACTACAGTACAGATACTTTGATTCTTGGACTAACACATCTTTCCACAGAAATTGTGGTCAGAAAAGCGAACCATCGAACTAGAATATGGCTCCATTAACTCAGGAAATGATCTTGATGCATTAATGTATATATTCGCACCTTCTTTGTGAGTTACCAACAATCATCCAAATTGAATAAGTATTCCACATGTATAGTGGTTGTAAATATGAGCCTTACAATTCTCATATGTCCTAACAGTATTAACAGGCAGAGGTACAATGCTGGAGCTGCAATATAATTTGAGTTTCTGATTAACATACGGAAAAGAGCACCCAAGCCTCAAGAAATATGCAGTCAGTTATGATATTACACTGGCCACTTCGCACTTTGTTGCTAGTAATCCGCTACAATATGGATTGAAAATTTAGGCGGGCCCATAAAATTAAGACCAAAAGTTAGTTGTGTGTGTTACCAAACCCCAAATTCAGAGCTATAAAAATATCATTGAACATTGTATCTTCAGACCGAATGACTTTATAATTGAAGTCTATCAAGAATATGAGACTTCTATGCACCTAGCAAACTGTCCTGCATTGAAACTGAAGGTCGAACAAATCCCACGCTTTATTAGGGCTTCAAAATAGTTTGAGGAGTAAAGTAGAGGTGCGGTGTTACGCGGTGGTATCGCAATGGAGCCATAGTAGTCTGAGTGAGTAGGTCTATAGACCGGCTGCCACGACAACCTAACCTAACCTAACCTACACTGAAACTTACTATGTTTGACATCATTAGCTTAGAAACTATGCCCAATGAATCGGTGAGTAACATACCTTAAGAAGACATTCTAGAATTCCTGTCATCCATTAGTAGACCTTGGCATGACTAAAAAGAATACAAATATTCAAAGTGCTTTAGCTTTGGTATTTCGGAACAAGCAACACCCAGGTTAGTTTACCAAAGAATACTTACAGAAATATTCAAAAGTTCTATACAAAAATCTACTAGTATAGAAGTAAGATGATTATATATTGACACTTGTTCGTATACTACTTTTGTTTATTGATTTCTATAGTGTTACAATAAATGTATTTCCTTAATAATAAACATATTTATATGTAATTTGTGTTTAAATACTGAATTTGGCAAAATTCACAGCTTCCGACGCCCATTATTTCCTTAATTTATGGCAATTACCCAATGCGTCGAGTATATGTCCATGACCGCAATGCTGTTCTGCTTTCAAGATATCGGGATTTATGATCTCAACATTCGCCAGCAGCTCATGAGGCGTCCGATCTTCGACGGAATCCTGTGCTAGTTTATTCTTGAACTCATTGAACTTCACTTTAAAATCTGAGCTGAAGTCTTTGGCTTTGGCGCCCAACTCCTTTGCCTTTGCCTTCAATTCAACGCCCAATTTTTTCGCCTGCTCTTTGACTTTGCGCGCTCCTTTTTTGATATGACAGCCGATGTTTTTGAAGAATTCAGCCACATCATGCTCCGCACTGCTTTCTTGGCTCACCACTTTCTGACCAATCTCGGATATATCAGCCAGTGTGGGTAGTTTTTTATCATCACACTCGAACAGATCGCCTCGCACATTAGCAGCCGCAAACGCCAACAGCACCGTGACAAATATCAAAATGTTTTTCATTCTTGGGAGTGTTAATTCTTTTATTTACCGAAATTTATTAAATAGTTTTCACCGCGTACGATTTGTATGTTTCACCAAGCGTGCGAGTGTTCTGTTATCAATTTCTCCTACGACTAAATTGAAAACGCGCGTCTGTGATCCGTTGTAGTTTCAAGAAAACTGTAACGCTGCTCAGTTCAAGTGCCCGCTTTATTGCATCGACAACTTCTGAATTTATTCAATTAAGAAAATTCGCCTGGCTGCGTCGAACACTTTGTTGTACATTTTTGCGTTATTGTGATTATGGGCTTCGCGAACAATTTACTTCATTGGAGATCTCTGGCGATGCTCAGACGAGTTATCAAGTTCGCCACTGTATGGCGTAAAATGACAAACAAGTGCTCCTAATTTAAAACGAGTGAGTAATCTAGATTTTTCAGAATTCCAGAATTCTATAGGAGCACATACTCGTGCATATGCTGCATACTCGAACACTTATCAACATGGAAGCACTTACTTCTCAGTTTCACTTGAGGTGAGCATGATTTGGGTGACGACAATAGTCAACCACGATTTCTTTTTGCTGCCTGCCTAGGTGTTCATAAAATCTATTAGTAATGCCGTTGCTCATATGTTTGACGTCGGTTCCAGTGTGTTGTTTAATTTGTAAAGCACGAACTTTGTTTTTGCTTTACAAGTTATGTCATGTCCACACCGGCATTTATGAAATGCTTGTCTCAGAACAAGTGTTTTCATGAAGTGACCAACTGAATTTGTCATAAGAAAACTAATTAAATTAATTGTAATGCATGGCAGCTGTGGTTTTATTTGAGGTGGTTGTGCAAATGTCAGGTAATGCCTCAGATATCAACGCCTTTAAACTGTTGGAAACTACTCAAATAAAATGTGTAATAATTCAGTTCTGGATACGATAACACACTGCCATACCCTCCTTCCACGCCCTTCTCCCACACCCTTCTCCCACACCCTTCTCCCACAGGAAATTCTTATCACAGAATCTTTTAAAATAATTTTGATGGTACGCGTACTTCCTATACAAAATTCATGTTGATCTGCGAGTATTTCACTATTTTACTCAATTTGTATTCTGAATAATTAAAGATTATATTGACTTTTTGGACAATATGGACATGCTTATTATAGAGAAATGCTTCCAAAGAAAAATGTACTTAATTTTGAAGAAAAATATCAATGATTTGGCTCCATGCAAACCATTTTTAAATGGGGTAGTCAACAGTTTCTTTAGACACAGTAAATATAATTTCTGGGCTGTATAACTAAAAGGCGATATTTGTTGTAAATAGAACATTTAGTGTATGAAAGACATCTAATCCTGTTAACGCCAACAGTAATGTATCCAATCTTGAACCAAATAGCGATTAGTCTAACACTATTGGAGCTCCCCTGGAGTACTTGGCGGTGATTAGATTAAAGTTGAGTTATTTCATTTGTAAGTTATGAAAATAAAAGAAGACATTGAACAAAGTAAGATAACAACAAATGAACTGATATGTAATTAAAATTATGACCTCCTAAGTCAGCATACAGCTACAAGTATCATATGGAAGTCCACTCCACGAATAACATAATACACTAGGTTGAGGTATTTATGCCTTCTTCTTCGATAGTCGTTATGTGTAGATCATAGGCGTTGTTTGCCTTTTTCAAGAACAATGTTCTGAAAATTTTGCACTGAGACCCTTAAGATGATATAATGGTTTGAAGTTCTGCCTCTTTCTTATAGTAAAACTACATATCAATATAGAAATTGAGTTTGTAAATGCTTTATACGATATATTATGTGTGAAAGTTGATCCAATCTGAGTAGATAGCGTTTTTCATTTGCAACATTTTCGAAGTTAATTGATGGTGGATTCCCAAGTATTTTACTTTTATTGCTGCTGGATCTTTGAAGTTGTATAGTAGCACAGTTGATCAGTTGAGGGTCCTAGCAAGCTACCCAACAGGCTACTAGATATATTAGCTATTTATTATTATTATTATTATTATTATTATTATATTATTCCTTACACCAAAATTAATTATGAGTGCAAGGTTTTGGGGGAATGAGTACTAGCTACAGAGGCTTTCGACTCGAAGAGAAAAAGATTTTATAGAAAGAAGCATTTTGGAGGCCAAATCCGTGGCAGGATTTGAACCTGCGACCCTCGGGGTGGCTATTTATTATATTAAAGTATTTTTCGTTGGTTTTTTCAATTTGTTGTTGATGAGCGGAGACTTTTCCACTGTTCCTAAATCGGTCCTTTGAAATAAAAAGTCGTAATATTTAATTTATCTGATGAACCCTTTAAATAAAAACGGCAGTTTTTATTTAGAAAAAGATGCAATAATTATAATGAAACACATTTTTAAAAAAAAATTGTTTGTCTTTAAAAACTGCGCTTGGTGAGCTGAGACTTTTTCTGGCTAGTGTAGATTCATTTGAATTTCCTGATTCTGTTTTGCCAATTTGTCTGCCACTTTTCTGTCTGCCACTCCACTGTCATATGTTCGTGTACAATTTTCAGACTTTGTTGTGCCATTTGCAGTGCTACTTTCATTGTTCTTAAGTCAAATATTATAGTTCATTGTTTCCCAGTAGCAAACAGTGATAAGCTGCTGGAAATGGCAAGTACTTCAAGTAATTTATAATAATTTTATTTCAAGTACTCCTCCACTATTACTCTATTATTACCGCTTCCCAGGAAAAGTTCAGCCAACAAGTTAAATTTTCTCCACACAGTAGCACGAAATGCACTGGAAGGCTTGATTTATTTCAACTAATTTCAATTATCTAAAAATATATTATGTGGTTACCTTAAAAAGTTTACTGTTTCTAATTGATTAGCTAGAAAAATTAAACTAAAATTTCAGTCACAACAAAGAATGCGTAATTTATTTCCTTACAAACAATAATTTCCGACTAATTACCGCATGTGATTTCCTCATACAAGTAAATCACCTCTGATACTCGCCTATTGAACGCACTTGAATAATATTTGAATGCAAGCATCCCTTATCATCAGCTGAAATAAAGTAACAATTAAAACATAATTATCCACAATGTCTTTAATAATAAAATTTATTAAAGCGATACACCAAGGGATAACTTGATGTTATGTGTGTTGCATTTATTTATGTGAATATTTGGGAGTCACGGGTCAGACCCACAAAACTGTAAACTGAGAACCTTGTCCATTGTCTTCAAAGGAAGGTTTTGTTATTGGCGTCAACATTGTGAATTGCAACATTGAATTGGAGCCGTACAAATAAATTATATTTAATTTAAGGTTTATTTGTAAATGGATTTTCACCCGTAAAACAAAAACCACGCACTCGCAATTCGAATTTCACTACTTAATTTACGTGTATTTAAACAGGAGTAGTGCATAATTATTTCATTAAGCTGATAAAGAGATAATCTTTTCGCTTCCATCACAGAAATTCCTTGGTCGTAGTTTTAATGAAATTTTATTTACTTTAACAAAATTTAAAATTAAACACTATTTAAAGTGATTAAGGGAAACACATTTCCTTATTTCTTGCGCCAAAAATCATCGTCTTCTTCGCCATTGTTATACTCTTCACCCTCTTCCCGTTCTGCTGCATTGTCCTCAGCTGCTTCCTCTTCATTGACACCCAGAGCGCCATCAACATGAGTATTTGATTTGGCAGGTCCTGCTTCGTGCCCTTTGGTTGTCGTTTCTGGCAGTAAAATAGGAACTGAGGTTGTATCCTCCTTGGATTCCGGTATATCTGGCAGAAATGGCAAGTCCTCCGTGGTAGTCGAAAGTAGGGTATGAGGCTTTGGTGTCGTCCTTACACTACTTGTAGTAGTTGTGGGTTTCGTTGGGGTGGAGGGTATATGCCAACCTATGGGTGGTGGCTGAGGAAACTTAGGTTCTGCTAACGGTTTACCTATACGAATAGTATCTGATTAAATATTAATCAGCTCTAATTGCTCAGTTCATGTGACTTACACTCTTTCAAAGTCGGATCGAAATCGCAACGTATCATCCGGTCCACATCTTCATCACTTAACATATACGGTGGAGGTCGTTGTCGCAAGTGGAACACCTCCATATACTCATCCATATATAAATCGCTGGGATACTGCGATGGACGACGACGCACATAACGTTTGTAAACAATTGGATAAGAATTTGTATCATTCTCAATTACAGCTTTATTGACTGGCACGCTTTGCACCGTTTCAAACAAAACGCTCAATACAAATGCAAAAACTAAAACCACGGCAATTTGTTTGCCGCCGATGGTGCACATCGTGAATATTTTGATTTGACTAAAAATATTCTGTTTATTAATTTTGATTATTTTTGGAAAAAATCACATTTCTCATTTTTAATGTTGTTGGCTGGTTTTTGAGAGATAACCTCTCAGCTTGATGCGAAGTACTAAGAGTAGTCGGGTACTCGGTTCCCACAACACAAGTCGTGAAAAAGAGTTGCATAATTTTAGGCCTACATTTGAAAATTCCACTTGGCATGATATGAGTGACATTTTAGTTTACTGGTAGTTTAGGTTCCACAGTTTATAGAAATTCTATATATTGTATTGTATAGTTCTCCCGATATTTTTGAGCATAGTTCATTAATAGGCAAGAATTGGAATATATTTTTCATTATTAATGACTGCCTGGTAAAACGTCGGGAACAAGTAAATAAATGGGTAGAAAAATACGATAATGAGGGAGTGCCTGAGCTCTGATAAATTAACTTTTATAGAAAAAATATTTTTATAGAAAATCCCGGAACAAGATATGATTGAAAACTTTATAAAACATAAACATGTATACACATATTTTGGCTACGATGATGGAGGGACCTTTATTGCTCTTCTGTTAATGTTTGGCTATACACAAAACACGTCTACTGCGTTGTTGCAATTGTCCGTTTAATACGCTATAATCTGAAGAAAGTTATATTACTTCCGATTTATTTATTTAAACGTAATATTAGTTTCTCACTGACCCAAATATGACAATATAGCGACATAAGTGTAGTTATGTTTTCAATGAAAGCTTCGTAGGGAACCCAAAACTATTCATATTATCAGTCGAGCTAGAATATTGGCAGTATTGTAAAGGATCCAGCGAAGTTAGTTGGTGTCATCAAACGTGGAGCAGTGCTTCAAAATAATAGTTTTATATACTCTAATGTAAATGGAAAGGCGGAAGTTCATTGAGTTGAATGAAACCTTTGTAGACATGTACTTATAAAGTTTTTTGGAAGAGATTCGATTGTATGGTCGCTACCAGTACTGAGCGAATTGTAGGTGATTACTTGCTATAGAAGTAATATGAGTAATTTTTGAGGGAGAGTGGAGGGGGAGTCGTTTCCCCTAAAACATGTATCACAAAGGGCCAATGGGCTACCGAGTGCAACTTGCGTAACTCGCAAGCTACCTGGTTAACCTAACCTAAGCTAATATGAGTAATGTAATATGTAGTAAGAATTTTCTATGGGATCGGGTGTGTTAGTTTGTTATCCAAGGTTGGTATACCAAGTTTCATTAGTGTACTTTATATACGTGTAGTTTCCAACAGTTAAAAGGCATAATTGCGTCGATATCTGAGGGATTATCTGACATTTCCACAAGCAAGCTCAGATAAAACCGCAGCTGCCATGGGTTACAGTTAATTAAATTAGTTTCCTCACTTACGTTTGTAGTGTAGGTATGCATGCATGCTGATCATAGCGCGTGATGAGCGTTTCTTCGACATAGTTTAAACAACAGACGAAGCTATTGCGAGGAGAAAGTTTAGACGGCTCAAATACTTGTTTAAACTTTTAAGAAGTTTCAAGTGTGATTGACACAGAAGCATATTTAACCGAAACCTTAATTCTAAAATGATTGATATTGATAGAGTCCTTGCAGAAGACTGCATTTTTTCGGATTCGATAAAGGGTCCTTTTATACACTTATTAAAACTGGGTTAACTGGATTGTTGGTTGCACTTTGTATATTCGCATTTATTTAGTTTAAAATAATTTGTACCTCTTCCTTTTCTGAAGATACTCGTAGAGCGTAGGATACCCTTACTGCGTTGCAGGATTGATCAGTCATATGAATTAGTTGGGGGAATACCTTAATTACTTCCAGTCGCTCACGCAAGTTTTGTTTACTTTAAATTTTCCGGCAAAAACAAATACAAAAACAACATTTTGCTGATATATTTCAATTCTATTTAACCGCGACAGAATTCTCAACGCCAACTGTTGTGATTCACATCCCTCGCACACATGTTTTCCGGGCGTTCTTTCTATTCCGATTGCTCTTCCAATTTTGTTCGGCAAAATATTATACAGTAAACTAAAACCAAACTAATTCGAAATTATGTAATTAATTTACGATTATTTAATTGTCATAAGAGGAAAATTGTGTCATAACTCACAACTATTTCTGACTTTTCGCCTAGCAAAATTGTTATTTATACACAAATAAACATAACCCATTGTGAAGAATTACGTGATTCAATTTGTTTAAAATTTATAATTTGCTTCCCTCACACAAGCAAGAGAATTTTAAGTATTCTATAATATAACAACATAAATCAATGATGCATTTGATGGGGGAAAATAAAATAATTCGATTTCAAAAGCGAGCAAGGAAAATAAATAATAAAACGCTTATTCATAAATGCTTGCAACAATAATTTCATATGAGCATTCAGCAGAAATTCATCAACAAACCAATAACAATAAACCTAGGAACATGTGATCCGCCAGCTCCTGGCCGAGCGCAGCGGCAGAGCAAGAGGCGTGTAGCGAAGTGTGTGATGCTGAGCGGCAAAATGTTGCGGGAGCACTGAAAATCTCAGAAGCAGCTAAAATGAAATGCTGAAAAGATTTTTCAGCAATTTTTCCGCAAGAGCCTAAAGGAAGGCGGCCGTCGCTTATGCTGCCACCAGCTGCCAATGCGAGCAACAGTTCAAGAATACGGCTGTACGAGCGCTGACGGAACGTGAACAGCACGGGAAATGTGGCCAAATGTCGCGTAATGTTGTTGTTATTATTGTTGTAGCTGTATTTTATAAACAATTTCAGTGTGTGTGAATTAATGGCAACAACAACAGAAGTTGCTAAAGAAATAAATAAATACATAAATAAATTTGAATTTTGTGTACATGGGGATGGCTGTGTGTGTGTCTGTTTGTTTGTCGAGTTTTGCTGTTTAAAATTTATAAGCATAAAAAATTTTTTAACATTCAAATTGAAAAGTTTTTAGCAACAAAAGATTTTTAATTAAACATTTCTGCTGAGGCATAATATATAAATATATAGAAATACCTTCACAAAAGAATTTCGCATTTCGCTACAACTTGAACGGGAAGGAGACAATTGACCGAAATCACGTTGAAATTGACAAGAAAAGTGCGTTCATTCATTCAGTAAAGTAGATGAACCAAAGTGCAATTAATTAGAATAAAAAAAAAAAAACCAAAAAGAAAATACTGATAGGCAATGGCCCAAAAGTGAAGCCAGTCATCACGATCGTTAGCCTAATTACAGTGCTCGCCAATTCACACACACTCGAATCTAACAGAAGATTTACAATTGTATCACGGAAAGGCCAAAGAGGTTTGCATTGAGTGCTCGTTATCCAAAGTCAATCAAAAGATTACAGCGTGCAGTTTTCCTTTGTGCGGTTGCATATAATCTTTAATTATAAATATGAAATTTATTGCGGAACCCTATACAGGCGAGTGAGAGCTTCCCAAAAACGCACGCTAAAAATACGAAAAGTAAACAGCAGCACACACACAAACACACACACAATTGTGCTGTGATTGATAGGAGGCGGGTGGAACGAGTGAGGGCAGTAATGATATTTTGTATTCTTCAACGCCTCATTGAAATAAACAATCTGACAATTGGCGCTGTGCCAGCGGCTAAATACTGATCTTCAGCACGACTTTCCAAAAGTTCCCAGCGCTGGGAGTGACATTTGCGGAATTTGCGAGCAGGCGAAAAAATAATTATATACTCTTACATTGAGGAAAATATAATAAAATCCGACAACACACGTACACACTCTCAGCACAAACAGGTGGATTAGGAAAGAAGGCGTTTAATGCTCTTGCAAGACGGCAACAACTGAAAATAACATCGCTTGGGATTATCGGCGTATATAGCGCACACTCTGTGGGCCCAGCTGACGCATACGTGGGATCTGATTCACAAGAGACTGGCCGCATACCCGCCCTCCATCAACCACATCACTTCAAACGAGAGAGCACACTCGCATAGACGGCACTCGGCACACGGCACACGGTACGCCACTTGTACACAAGTTCAGCGCTCGGCGCAGTGGCCACCACAATGTCAGATTTGTTTATGGACATGCATCATGGGCATAGAAGCGGACCAGCTGCCAAGCAGTTGTCGACGGCAAGTGTGAACAGTGGCAGCACAACTGCATCTGCCACAACTAAGCATGCAAGCGAAGATGGGGAACTGGGCGAAGACGCGGATGCATTTGCGAATATTTTAAGTTTGAAATTGAAGAAACCGAAGCACTGGAAGTGGGAGTTGACAACATCCCGTTCGTGCTCGAACATAGCCATACCACGCATACTGCTCTACGACCACACAGGCGAACTACTCGTCGACGCCAGTAGTCAAACGGAGCAGACGTACAAACCGGAAGAAGACCACCCAACCAAATCAACCGCAACAAGACGCAAAAGACTATCCAGCAAAGCTGCTACCTCAAACTTGGCTCATTCTATACGCAAGGCATTGGATGCCGAATTTAATGGTTTACAAATACAGGAGGCTACACCAACCCCAGAACGTTCTGTGCTCTCAACACAGACTTCGTTAGCTTCTGGCAATTCCGTTGACTTCTACACCAATGAATTGTCCGATTATGTATCCGCAAGACGTTCCAATTCACTGAAAAGTGTACGCTTTCTGGTGGATGACTCCAAAGATGGCGCCAATAACTCGTTCCACATTGTCGACTTACCCACACCACCGTCCACCACCACCACAGCGACGACGACCGCATCATCGGGATCCGGACCACGTGAAAAGCGGCGCTATCGTCGCTCGCGTAGCTCTGGACGCTCTTCCGAATCGATACTCGAACGTTTCAGCTTTAATAGAGGACGCTTCTCTTCGCCAGAGTATGCGGAAGAGCACGAAGTGTACCACCCACCACGTTATTTCTTACGCACTAGCAAAGCGGGTACTTTGGTAGTGCAGGAGGAAAGCTTCAGCCGTTATCGACGACGCCGAAAACCAAAGGAATCCTCCAGCGAAAATATACAACACGACTCAGCAGCGAAAAATCGTTCCATGAGTTCGCTAAAAGTATCTGACGCCTCGCTGCAGCAGGGTAGCCTGCAAAACGGTACGGAGTTGCGCAAGCGCTTGAAAAAGAAAGTGCTACCTATGCGTAGATATCGCAGCGATGCTAATGTCGTGCTGCAAAAGCAATTATCCACCTCTGATGAAGAGCCACAGCAGCAACAGAGAAGCGCGAAGGAGTTTATAGCGCGGGCAAATGCCAAACATAACTCGCAATATGCACATTTTAGGAGCCAGAGTAAAAGAGGTTAGTATGCGTAGTGACTTCGAAGATCTATCTGTCAAACAAAACGAACGTTCATATTGTCCAACACACAATAATGAAACGCCCTAGAAGTAGGCTCCTTTCTATAACTAAGATGTTAATAGAAAAATTACCTACATAAAAATGTAAATTCAAACTTAACCGCCTACTTTTAGGGTGCATCATCATTGAGTTGCATATGATGCGAAGGGTCGTTTCGTTAAATGAAACATGTATTGAAGCTTGAAGTAACTTATGGTAAATGTGTTAATTTTCTTCTGTGATTTATACAGATTTGATCACCATTGATCCAGACCCACACGCATTAGGAAGTGCTACCGCCCGATAACCTTATTTATTATGTACTCTTACACTTCAATAGAGAATAGTGATTCTATGAAATAATTTCGCGCGTCCAAGCTAAATGTTGTGATTTTTATTGAAGTAACTAGAAAGGCTCATTATATTCTTAGTTGTGATTCTTTAGACGAAAATTAAAGGAATTTATGTATGTATATTAAAAATGTATAGAAGACCTCAAATAAATTTAGAACTTGAATTAATTTAGATGAAATTTTTTGTAAAATTACTTGGCAGCCAGTAAGTAACAAGCCTAAAGCTTAATTAATATTATGCTTAGATAATAATTTACAGCTAATACAAAATTGAGAGGTAGCAAACTAATGAACATTTGATAAGGCAGGCAACAGGGCTGAGACTCAAGCGTCTGATACTTGAATTAATAAGAGACGACATTTTATAGTACCGCCATTTAATGGTTACCTTGTCAAACTCACAAGCCGAGTGGTCGTCCGCTATGACCTATCTAATAAACCAGAAGTTACCCTAAAAGTATGCAGCACCTTTCGCAGTACTTAACAACTCCATTCCTGGAAATTGATTATCATTTGAATGGATGTGTATTTACTTGTATACATAATTGTTTAATTATACTCTTATAATATTTCATTTAAATCTGTCTTAATCTCAATTCGCAAATGAGAGCAAATGAGTGAAAATAGAATTTTCAACTTATCTGCCATTGAGTAAATGGTAAAGCAATTTTCTAAAGCCTCTCCTCGGGCAATTCAAACTGATAAGCCAGCAACCGCACACTGCTGTCCACTTTAGTAGCCAACAATCCGCACAACAACCCACAACAGTGAACTTGTATTAAATAAGAAGAGTAGCAAAAATGAGATTGTTTTCATTTTTGTTTTTGTTTATTGCGACGTTTATCTTCTGTTTAAACAATTTGAGTTTGCATATAACGTCAACAGACGCAGTAAAAGTGATTTTCTATTCAAATAAGACGAGAACGGACGAGAGCAGCATTTTCAGTTTGCATCGCACAAGATGCCGCATAGTAGATCACCGTGGGGGTTGCAGGGAGGTGGGTGTTGAAAAATCAAATAAAAAACATGTCATCAACAATATGACTCGAAAATATAGTTTATTTTTGATTGAATACTATTTAAAATTTTTCCAGCATGCTTAAAGTGGGTGTGAAGGATTTTACCAGCAAATGTGGATACATAAATATGTAAACAACTTTGAAGAAGAAATAGTGATGTCGTTAATAACAATTAATATAATTAATATTGACCAATCCATAAGCTTAAATATAAGAGTTAAATAAGTAACAAACAAAAATTCAAGCAATAAAACTACCGCAACTGAAATAATATCAATCAAAACCAGGGCATAGCAAAATTAGTCACAATTCTCGTGAAACTGTTTTGTGTAATTGATGACATTCGAAGAGTTCTAAAAATCCCACCAATTTAAAAACACAGCAATTGTTATTAATTTCCGCATTGGTTGACACTCTTATCGCATGGCAATTGGGAACAGAACATGAACGCCCACATTGCTATCGGGACATCGAGATTAATGCATGACAAACCAAATTGATTTAAGCTGAAACTGCAGTGAAACTGAAAGTAAAGATACGAGTATGCAATGGTGGTGAGAGAAACAAAATATAACAAAATAAAGGTAACACAACTAATTGACTAGTCACGGTCGTATTTCCGGGAATTTATTTAAAATCCACTTCAGACAGCAAGTCACACATTTGATGAAGATGTCTTTCACTACGTGACATAATAACAAATATTTTAAAAGTTAAATAAAAATTGTAGTGTGTGAAAATTTAAAATCTTGTATAGGTTTAAGTTTATGTTTCAATCGGATGGCGTAGTAAATACTTAGGTTAGGTAGGAGTGGGCCCCCAGTTTGCCAAAAGCACACTTGAGCACACATAATGGCCCATTGTGATACCACGGTGTGGCGCCGTTCAAGCACTGACTAAAAAAAGTTCCCTTACTTGGGATGGTGATAGTCAGCGCAAGGACAGCGCCTATTACATACTTATTTTACATACATATATCTTTTTTTAAACAAAATCGTTGCGCATGTCAATGTTGACCAAGTTTTTGAAAAGTGTTTAACAAATTATTGTGGCATATGCGGACAATTGACAGTAAGACATGAGAGAATTTTTCAGAATATAACCTTGAGACAGTCCTATTAAATGGAAGAAGATTATAGTATAAACTAATATTAGTATCATCTTTTGAACTATCAGAATTTCTGTCTTAATAAAAAATATTAAAGTTTTGCCAAAGAAGTCCAGAAATTAAACGATTACTTACGATACTACAATAAAATATTTGGAAAATAATTAAACCAATAATTAGAAAGCACTCTAAATTCAGAATACCCCAGAATAAATTTAGTATGTCAACTAAGCAAAATCGGTGTCAGCTGAAGAAGATGAAGCAGATGAGGCAGCCAAAGTGTACTGCAAAGCCATACGAACCAAAATTATTTAAAAAATGGTACTGAATATTTGTATCTCAATCAAATTATTGTAATTAAATCTGGAAAATAATCAAACCCAAAAGTTTGCTTTAAATACGATTGACACTTGAATATAGAACATGAAAAGATTTTGTATATGTCACCACTGCTTTCTGCAAATACTGCTAAAAAAAAATAAATAATATGTAATAACAAAATATGAATATATTCCCTCACTCAATCATATAAACTGGTAGAGTTCCCCAAGAACGATAGAGCTGTTAACCAATATGAACATTGGGAACATATAATAATATTGACATTAAAGTGACACCGTTTTACAGTGATTTATAATTATTTTAACTGCATTCAAGTCGAGATTTAAATCAATTTATAAAGGTTCAAAGCACTTTTTGTGGGGTTTGTTGCCAATTGCCATTATTATTGTGTTATACTCGTAATCACTATGACCGATTTATATTGTTTTTCTCCCTGTTGTTTTTCAATTTTTCGGCTTCTATTAGCAGCAAAATTGAGGCTTTAGTTATGAACATACTTTTTAAATAAATAAATCCCATATCTCTATACTTTAATCCGCATATATTACTATGTAAAGTAAATAAATCAGTTTTTATTCCATTTAACTAATTATACTAATTTTTGTCAGTGACATATTTAATGTACTTAGTAAATAGTATTAAAATATATACTCATTATAATTTGCACACCTAATTGTCATTTCTAATTAGCAGCGAAGTAAATCAACACATGTCGATAGCACTTTTTAGCATTCAGTGATCAGCATGATGCATCAGTTTGTGGTCTCAAAGTCCAGCTCTGGAATTTCGTCACAATGTTGTGAAATTTTACCTTTTAAGCCGATTATATCCAATAGCAAACAATCCGTTTATATGCATACAAAGA
This sequence comes from Clusia tigrina, assembly GCA_920105625.2. Taxonomy (NCBI): domain Eukaryota; kingdom Metazoa; phylum Arthropoda; class Insecta; order Diptera; family Clusiidae; genus Clusia; species Clusia tigrina. The sequence goes on along the minus strand of OV050033.1, from coordinate 176,777,398 downwards.
TAAAAGTTCAACGTGTGCTTACGTGCTTGACGCGGCCTGCGCCTTCGACATTACTCACTTCCGAATTTTGTACATAAAAGATTATAATTAATTATGTTGGCAAATTTTCACGTCAAGTATCGAATTCCCCGGGTGCTGAGCACGTGAATTGCCATTAACGGCGTGTATTATACAGATAAGAATTGACGTGCGGCATACTTAAAGAATTCCACGGCTGACTTATATAGATTTGCGGAGTGATATGACGTCACAATTATCTACACGTATTGGAATGGATTCCTGTTTGCCGGTTTTTTTTTCCATGAGAAGAAAGGCTGTGTTTGTATTTGGCAGCCGGCAGCAATTAACAACCGATTACTGAGATTTCTTGCGCGCTACTCAAAGAGTCACAATGCAAGGAGAATTTAATCGTAAAGTGGGGCGAGATAAGGTTTTATTACAGGGAGATTACGAAAGATTTCTTTATATTCTAGTGTCAGGTGCTGAAATATTTTCCATAAATTTTTATACTAATGTTCCAGTCAAATGTCTTTGATAACTCGTAAATCGTTGCAGCAATAAAATTTGTTGCTGAACGTCATTCATGGTATGACTAGTGTCCAAACAGGTGATCAAACCCAATCACATGGCAGGTAATCAAAAGTTTCAAATGCATGACGTCTGAAACTAAGTAGCCACGCTTCCGGTGGAAGTTGTATTAAAAGAAACCAAAATCCTTTCTGAGTAAGAATGTTACATGACGCTTTTGGAAGTTCCATCAAAGATCTCTGTGCTATAGGAATTGAGAGGGTCAGACAAACATTTAAATATGTTATCGCTTTTGTCAACAATGCAGTCGATCTTCTTTTAACCGAAGCCGTTTTAATTGAACTTGCCCGAGTAACAGCAAATTTGAGGGCGAAGCAACAGCTGCTAGAAATAATAATTTAAATAAAAGAAGTAAAATGAGGTGTCTGGGTTCCTTATCTGTAGATTGCAAAGGCCATGTGTCCATTGGTGTCTGTGAGTGGCACATCAGAAGTTTCCACTCTGGGAACAAGTTACATTTTGTTTAAGAATAATGCAACTGTCGATGGATGTAACTATTTGAAAAATGATGAGAGACTCACTTCAACCAAGCTATGTTGGAAAAGTGAATTTAGTTGCAAGTATTTCATAAGTAAGAAATTGACAGATCTAATGTTCTTTCCTCATGTCATTGGCATAAATTGCTAAAATATAGCTTACATATATAGAACCCTGTGCCATACCCTGTACGCCGAACATTATCGCATTTTCCAGTCACAATTTATCAAAGCTTTATCTACTTGTATTGTATGCCAATACTTAGGGGGGCAGACGTGCGGCGAGCCACCACAATCACACAATAACGTCTTAAGTAGTACGACAAGAATTCAGGCGCAATCAGTTAAATACCGGCATTTGAGCAATACACTTTAAAGCACAAAGGAATTAAATTTAATTTCAAATTGTATAAAAGCATTCGAACTACTCGCAAACGTCCTTACTGGAACATTTCGATAATGGTGTCAAAGTTGAGCAAACTCTTCATTTATACGTTACTCATGCTAGTGCTGGTGGTATTTTGCGCGCCCATTGAAACGGAATCGCGTCGTGTCATATTCCATGCGCCCCGTCGCATGCAAATCCTTACCGGACAGATACTTGCATCGCAACCGAAAGAGAAACCCTGCGACAAATGTCATATGCGGGATCATCGGGGTCACTGCAGACGCATAATCTCATTTAATTCAGGTGAGTTGTTTTTATGACATTCGGAATTCCACACAAGTGTGCTCGAAAACCCAAACAGTTTTTAAGTGGCCGTGACGTCACTCTGCTTCTGTGTAGTTATCGTGTTATGCTTACTTTAAATACGCATTCATATGAACAATTTCAATTGATATCTAATCGTTCTTTTATTTGGGTTTTCCGAATTATTTCAGAAGGTGTGAAATGCTAAGGACGCGAGTCATACTCGACGTGTGTACTGAAATGTGTTTCGGACGATGAGAATCTCGCGCTGTGTGTGTCTTTAAATGTTTTCCTAATTTAATTTATTAATAATTTTATTCTAATTCTTAAGTGTTTTAAGTATTAGAAATTTTTTAAATGATACAAGAAATTGTTAAAATAAATTATTTATATTATCATTAAGAGAATTCTTAATATCGTTTTTATTGTCGTTTAGAATGTGAACGTAAAAGTAAGGAAACGTTTGATATTTCTGTGAAAAATCCGACAATAATTTTACTGCCCCTTTATAGCTAAAATTAGATGCTAGCTATGATGGCCTTGTTCAACAGGTGGTACTGAATGCTGATTCAAGATCACGGGAGAAATAAAAGGCGTTGACTTAATTGAGGGTCGCTATAGCTTGTGTTTATATACACTCATAGCAGATCTTCAGCTGCGGTCTTTTCACTATAAATGAATATGGAAATGCAGCGTAAAGATAATCGTATTGATACTTTTGATCAGATGCTATGTCGTTTTTTATATCTCAAAACTAACTTTTCGCTGCCGGAATTGGTACTCCTTTCAACTAAATCTGTGTTAGCTGCATGAAGGATGATGAAACATATCGACCGTTTATATGCAGTTACAGGTCTTATTTATACATACATACACATTAAGTCCTTCTGACAAACTCTTTCAGAATGTGGTTAATTAAGACTATCCAATTTAGTTCCATAGACTGTTTAGAGGTACCATTTATTAGGATCATAAATGACAACTACAGATTCGGTGATGTTCAAGGCGCATTTTTAGTGTTTCAAACTATTGTTGCTTATAAAAGAAATTCTGCTATCATATTCATGTGTGATACTTGTACAATTTTACAAGCCAGATACTAGACTAGACTAATACTCGTCAGTTTATTATCTTTCACACACTTCATAATTTTAAGCTGAAATAAAAATATGGCACTAAAAAGTACGTTAAGGATATAAATGTATAAGGGCATGGTAAACATTCAGGCAAAGTTTCATATTTTTAAGGATTATAAAATCAATTTCATTTTCAGCGGCCTTCTGTGATCTAGTGGTAAGCATTCTAAACTCACACTCAGAGGGTGGCGGGTTCAAATTCTGCCCCGGGCTTGGTCTCAAAAATGCTGTCGATATTTACTTGAGATGGCGAGAAGCTAATACCAGAGATATTGCTCACTTTAGTTTCTAATAAAAAAAGTTATTGCTTTATAAAAATGCATTGAAATTTCTAAAATTGCTGCTAGGTTCGATTTTAATACTTCCATATACGAGTATAGAAGTGATTGGAGATTTTATCGCTCATTCACATTCATTTCCTGCATTTTTAAGAGCAATAGTTTATTTGGAATATATATTTATGGATGTACGATATTAATGAAAAGATGTGAAAGAGAAAAATTTTGATCTGTATAAATTTTCAATACTAATTTAAATTTTTTCAAAAACTCAATAAATCGAGAATATAAGAAAATGTTTGTAAAATTACAGAAATCGTATTGGAAAGTTCTTCGGAAATGGTTAGAAAAATAGTGTATATTTAGTTTACTTGATGTATATGTTTATTTATAATACATAATATAATAATATATTACATAATATAATATAATAGACCATTATATTTATTATACATAATATAATATAACACAATAAAAAAAAAACATAATAAATCACATCTGTAAGGGTTTAGGAGTCCACCCACAAGTCTGTGTAAACTCGATGAATCCAAAAGAGACTTATAAGTATTAAACCAGATACAATAATTTCCACATAGTTTGCATAGAAATAAACTATGGCTCGGACAATAAGGTTTGTTACGTTTAATTATGTATCCTTTCTTTGGATACTTGCTGGTAGTAGCTGCGACTGTTTACGCCACTGAAAGGTTCTGAACCTATGAAAGCAGTGCCTGCGCCCTTTTTGCCAGGGAGCAATTTCATTGCCTTCATGTCCCTCATGTTCCCGTACCCACATTAGCTTAACAGCTTAGTAGGGAATTGAGGAGTTTAGAACATTCCCAGACTAGCTTTGATTGGAATGAGAAGTTTATTAATGATCCAGCTATACCTGGCTATCTGAAAGAATGCATATTCTGGTACTACGTAGATATTCTCTAGCTCATAAATCTAAGGCGTGGACCTCCGCCTAAAAAATGGAAGCTGTTTTTCCTATTGCAATTGCTTTTTGGAAATTTGACCCTACAACTCCTAGGTCAGCACTGCCATCTTCCATTTTGGACACATCAGTATACCACAGCTGTAAGTCCTATTTTAGGATTGTTTCATTGTTACATTGTACCACGTTGAACTGCTTGGAGAAGTCTAGTTTTCTGTCCATCTTGTCAAAGACCAAGAGAAGCGGAGAATTCCAGACAATGTCCAGAATCGTTGCGTGCTCCGTTTTGTTGCCTTCCTTAAGATGGGCTGGATTAGGTAGTCTTAGGGTCGCGATGGCTGCCATCCTCTTAGCCACAAAGTGTGGAGGAGTGAGTCCAGTGATTATTCCTAAAGCTAATGTGGGGCACGTTCTCATTGCTCCCGTTACACTCAAACAGGCTATTCGGTGAACCTTGTTAAGGATCATCTGAGCCTTTGTTTGATTTACCTTTGGCCACCATACCAAAGAGGCATAGGTGATCATTGGTACTATTTCTTGGAATATATTACTCCTTTGTGAACCAAGCACATCTCATAGTTGGCGCTTAAAATCCTCTTTGTGGATATTAAAATAATGTATGCCAATATTTCTATACAAATTTGAGGACATTCTTAGTTGCATACTTTTGGGCACCATTTAAATTGCTCTGTTACCAATGGAATTTTTCATTTACCTTTTTCTTGCTGATAAGCGACTGCATGAGTGTGGCGCTAACGCCACTTAACACTCTGCAACAAATTCATTAGCGTAGTATCTGATTGTGTCAAAATTTCACGGAAATTTCGTCATATTCCATGAATTGCAATTTGCACATAAGCAGCAAAAATGTACGCTTAAGCGTAAAGTTTCTAATCTAGGGAAATGCCAAAAAAATACCCATACACAGTGGTGGTTCCATTTCTAGCGCTGCAGAAATGCAACAAGTGAATGTGAAAAATTTCAGTGATATGGTCAAAAATTCTGGATTCAACACTCTCAAAGTAATTCACTCTTTTAAAACATTTGTAAGCGCTGATGGAAGTTTTTGATTTGATTGACCCACCACTGGTGGCTTATCTTATCGTGGAATGCCGTTATTGATAAATTTGTTAACCCTGTCATTAAATCGGGCATTTATAGAAATGTAACAACCGAAATTGCTTTAATCAATACATATTGGCACGCGAACGACAACGTTTTAATTTAGAGCAGTCTGTAGGGGATTTTTTCAATTACGTTTTTTCCATTTGCGGGTACAATTTTAAGCATTCACAAAAAAATTAAACATACAAAATATGCAACCTAAACATTTCTTATACATAATCTACGTCATTCTAATGGTGCTCAGCAATTTGTGCACTACAACCGAGTCAACTAAAGTGATTTTCTATAACAAGGCTCCATCGGTGCGCACCGGTCAGTTGCTGATTACGAAAAGGCGTGCGAAACCCTGTCCCAAGGGAAAAATGCGTGACCATCGAGAACGCTGCCGGCGAGCAATAGTATTCACTAGAAGTAAGTAGAGGTGTGTGCGAACAAAAAGTGCAATTATTCGTCAAAAAGACCATTAATCAAGTTATAACGGAGCCAACTCAAAACTCATTGAGGTATGTCAAAGAGAATAACTTTAGGTTTGTGTTTGGCACATATATGAACCATTACCTATAATATATAATTAAGAATGATCGGAAAAAATGTATGAGAGTGATATAAAAAATGTGTGGGAAATAAACAAATATATGAGAGTGATTTTAAGATTTATACATTAACATTAAGAATTAAAAATGCTCCGTCGTGATGACAAATTACTGTGTATCCCAGCAGTAGCTTATGCGCCCTATTCATAATTTTTTATAAATTTGTTCATATTTTTGTGGTTTGTTAATAATATTAATATTCTAACATGCTAAGTGAAGTTTACCTAATTTGTTACAAATTTTGAGGATTTATAAAGATCCTTGGAAATATCTGAGCAAACAATGTAAGTGAAATTATCGAATTTATGCGCTAAAAGGTTTTAATTTTTTATTTATTTTTTTAATCACTAAATTTTCTTGTATCTGCTCTCATGCTTTGCATACAATTATTCACTATTCGATCAATGTCAGGAATGTTTACTTATATTTTCTTTAATTATTTCATTGTTTCTTACAGAAACGAGCAATTGAATTGAATCCAAATCGGACTGCGACTTATCAAGTTCAATGGAGTATAATCAACTGATAATAATTTAGTACTTAGATTAGTTAGTTAAGGAGTATCCCCCATAATATTAAGTGAGGCAATTGAAAGATATCACAAGTAGCTGAATTCGCAAGCAGACTTCATAGAAAGAGAGAGAGAGAGAGAGAGAGAGAGAGAGAGAGAGATAGAGAGATATGAAATGGTTTGATGGAATAGTTTTGTATATACCGCCACCATTCCGGCATATCTTAAGTGTTGGTCCTGACTTATTATATATGGTAAAATAAAGGAATGCAATTTTACTCATCTTAAATAAAATTACAGCATTTCTGAAGTCTTAGTTCAAGAACTGCAAGAACAAATCTATTACCACTTTACATTAAAAAGTCATCAGTAAATGACCATGAAGGAACTACATCACCCAGAAATGAGTAGACCAAAGGCGACGACCAACTGTTAACGAGCCTAAATACAAATTAAGCGAAATTAAAACTTAAGTCTCAAAATGAAATAAAAAAGTTATTTATTGTTTTTGTAAGGAACTGTATTTTTATTTTATTTCTTTGTTTTATTATCGTGGACTTTTCAGTTAAATCTTTTTAATAAGTTGGTTTATTAGAATATAAACTTTCTGTTCATTCATCGATGTCAACCAGGTTCATATAGTCGCACCAAGAGATAAGGCAATAGGAGTACAAACGCACACTGCGCAATGAAATGGGAAATGGAAACTTTTTACAATTAGCTGCCGGCAAACAAAAGCAAAATCATTGAAATCCTGCCCTCCTGCCCTCCTGCGAAATTTGTACGCAGTGAGAGGTGAAAATGTGTTGGGAAATGAACACAATAGCGAAATAGTTTACACAATAATAACAAGAAAAAACACATACACAAAAAAACAATAACAATGTACGTCATATCATAGCAACAGTAGTCAATAAAAAAACATCTACCAAAACAATAGCGAAAAATATAATGGGAGACTACACACAATCGTTTTGTAAAAGGGGCCAACAGGAAAACAAATGAAGTTGAAAAGTTGTTGACTGCTGTTACGCCTTCATTTTGTATATAGTTGTTTACTATACCTACAATTGTTGGTCGGCTAGTTATCAACGGAAAACTTGCTTAAAGTGTATTGAGTGGGTAATACAAAAGTGCAGCAAGTATATGAACCAGCAAACAAGTCGAAGAACAAAAGCGAGGAGGTATTTCAGAAAAACCACACACAATATGCACACATATATCCGTCGATCTCTTAAAATATAAGGTAAGCTTACATGCAGATATATTCTACCTTTATATACTCGTATGTTTATGAAGACATTTTTAATTGACAATTTTTGGAAATTGGTTAGAATGAGGGAGAAAATCGAGACCATATTAATGTCGGGACATTTGTCTCTGCTGTGATCTGTGAATATAATTATCAGCATTAGGGAGAAAATCGAGACCATATTAATGTCAGGACATTTGTCTCTGTTGTGATCTGTGAATATAATTATCAGCAGCATCAATGAATATACTCAGTCTATCTTGTAAGGTAACCAAAAAGACTAACAAACACAAATTATTGTTGAATTGCTAATAAAATACATAAACATTTTGTTTTATTATTCATATTTACTTTTCAGGCCAATATCTTCATAAATTAACTGGAACGCTGTATTTATTACTTTTTCCAGAATATCTTATCTCGAAATAGGTTTAGCTTGGATTGAAACTTCATTACTTATTGCTCTGATGGCTCTTGTCATCTTGCAACTTGAATATTTCGGCATAGATAAGCTAATACAAAGTTTAACTAAATACATTAGAGCAAATGAACTGAAATTGATAAATAGTCCAACACCGGCGTCATAATAGCCAAATTTCGAAAAACAAATAGATTTATACCGAATCCAATAAGAGCACACCTTTTAATTTTCCGGCTGAGTTCAGTCTAACAAACCTTTTATGAAACTAATAACCACGCGAAATTGTTACACTCCACTTGGCGCCGACTAAACTATGCTCTGGAACTATTATCGTATTACATAAATTTGTTAAACCGGTATCGTATGGCATCTGCTTTGAAAGCAATTTCATTATAGCATGCATTGATCTTTTAGCACACTGCAGAAGTGAGTGGAAAATTCGTGTAAATAGATATAGGAAAAAAGCAGAAAAAGTTGTTTATGCGTGCAGCCAAAACCACCGATGTCACCATGCACAAGGCACATGTCACCTGGCACAGAAACCAACATGGCGGTTAAAGCTACCGAAAATGCCATTTTGAATATGTGCGAAAATAAGTGCGAGCCGCGAGGGCGGCCGTGCGGGCGGGTTGTCGGCGCACATAAACTAAACAAAATAACAGTGACTGAATTTATTTCGCAATTTGCAATGAATAAAATTGAATTTTGATGGAATTCCAATATCGTCATCCGACAGCGCGTTGCCTGCGAAACTAAATAAGTAAGTGGCAATTTGAGTGCATGCGTGTGTGTGTGTGTGTGTTTGCATGTGAATGTGTACACGTGTGTGGGTAAATGAGTAGCTACGCAATACAAATTAGCGGTTAAAATGGCAAATATAACATTGCTAAACTGCCACTTCGCTTGTGTGCCGACCGCACACAACTGACTATCATCAATCCAATTGTGTAAATTTATTTTCATTGCTATTTTGTTTTTGCATTTCCCTGATTTAATAGGGAAAAAGTAGTTTTTTCCATTGCTTCGTTAGTTTGTTTATTTATTTGTTTAATACTCGTATGTGTCTGTCTGGGTGATTATTTGTCGCACTGACTGTAATCTGAGTCCAAAATGATGGGAACTCAATTTTTTAATTAGTGGAAATCAATTCGTGAAAAGGTGTTTGTTTTTTACATTCGAAAAACGGGTTCTTTTTTAAGGACTCATGTTACTTCTTCGAAATGTGAATGATTTCTCGGGTTCAAAATGGCATTTGTTTTCAGTATACTCTGATAAACGATCTTGGTTTCGAATTGTGGACATTTTTCCCCAAAATCAGAGCTCAATTCGACAATAGTCCAAAGCGCTTTGTCTGGTTTAGGACAAGGCTCATTTCTGAGGATATTAGTATGGAGAGCCTTCAACAGATATACGAAAAGAGAAGTCAAGGATATGCCTGCAACAGATATACGAAAAGAGAAGTCAAGGATATGCCTGCAAAAGATATACGAAAAGAGAAGTCAAGGATATGCATACGAGTATATATGTATATGTATGTGCATATGTGTATGATTATGTATATGTAGATGTATATGTATGTGCATATGTATATATATATATATGTACATATATAGTAAAAAATGTACATGTATTCTATTAAAAAAAAATTTGTTTTAAACTAATTTTAAGAGTAAACTTGCATGTGAAAAACTCTACCAAATAAAAACCAGGATATAATTTCTTCTTTGTGACTTAATCTCTTGCACTTAACTACAAAATCTCCGAAAGTATTTATTCATTACAGTCGAAAAATTTACCTAAAAATATATGCGAATACACCTGCAAGTCATCAGCTTAGTTTAAGGACCCCTGACAAATGACAACATTTTCCAAATTACATCCTAACTCAAATTTGGGAGGGTGTTTACACAGACTTAAATACTCATATTTAACGTTAATTTATATCCTTATGGTTTAAATAGCTGCACTCTCTTTTACACATACATATATACTCAGTTTCATATAAATTTGCATATGTTATGACTCAGGTTTCTTCAGTATCAAAGAGGACTACTCAGCAATTTGGTAGTATTTGTAAAAAATGCAGTTTTGGAGTACTTTCCTCTCTTCCTTAAAAATTTACGAAACTTTAAGATACGAGTACGTTGTACCTTTTCCTAATAAATATTTAAACAGTATTCCGTCTGACATCCGCAACCATCACAGCCACCGCTATCCGAGACGTAGCTCATAAATCTCTCAAATTTATCGATATTTTCTGGATCCCTCCGGAGTGTCCCACAAAGCCGCAGTAAAGTTAGCGTGTACGACTGTTGTACGCAAATGATAACCAAGAGCAAAAGTGTCGGCAAGCGTCTCTGTGCTTTTGGTAGTTTTATTACCAACTCACCAAAAGTTAGCAGTTATGTGCATGCAGGCCACTTGTGCTAAACTTCGTAACAAGCTCACCAAGCCAAGCCGAGCCAAGCCGAGCCAAGCCAAGACAGGACAGCACAGGACAGGACAGAATAGAACAAGACAGGATATGAAACTTCAAATGCTGCCGCTGCAATTGCTGCATAAGTAAAGCGGAAGTTTTTGTGCATTTCGGGTCTTTTGTGGTTTTTGAATGTTGAAAGTTTGTTCAAGGCACCAGTCACCGGGCACAAGGCACATATTCTTGTTGTTTTTGTTGTTGTTATTATTGCATGCGCACAATTTGAACTTTTCACAACTTCATTTACTGTTGCCCTCTACTGTTGTACGAGTAGCTCAGGCTACGGCTGAAAGTTCAAGTGTTAGCCCTGCTTTTATGCTGCTGTCAACGATGCTACTGCTACGAGCGCTGTGTTTGTGTGTAGCTCTGTGCGTGCAAGTGTCTGCGTGAGTGGTGATAATGAATTATGGTGATGATGATAATGCTAGTGCTAGCGTTGATGACGTTGCTACTTTACTGATGTTGCTGTTGCTGCTGCAATTGTTGCTGATAATTTTGACGACAATGAGGGCTCGGACGCCTTTCGCCGACAGCACAATGGAAGCTATTTGCAGTGCTTGTGACCAAACTTCTTATGCTGGTGATAATGTCTGCCAAAGTGGTAGCACTGCCAGGAGAAGGAGATGTTGTCATTGCTGCCATTGCTGCTGGTGACTTGCGTTATTTGAAACTGAGCACTTAAATTGAATATTTTCGTTCCTTTTAAAAGCCAAATCAAATCTACCAGCAGTGATTGCTATCTTTATGGCCCATCGCATTCACATGCACACACACAAACGCACTTAAATCGAGTGAAATCGTAATCGCAGATAAGCGCACGCACACACTCACATGCTCGCTTAGCTGCTAATCACAACGGAAGCGGAAACGCGATTATTTCGCATACACAAATGCGTTTAATGTCTGCCAAGTGAATAAACCAAATCCCAAAATTGATGCTGCGACGACATTGAGTCTCATTTCTTATTTGTGCGGCACTTCTCACATGGTTTGAGCGATTGTGCACTCGACTGATTGCGTATATGTGCGTGTGTGTGTGTGTGTAAAGGATGTGTGTGTGTGTGGTAGGTGGAGCGCGGTAGTGAGCCTAACAGAAGAGTGATTTTGACATTAAAGAATAATGTGAGACAATTCAATAAGAAAAATGTTAAAAATACGCAACACCCACACGCAAGCCAAGCATATTCGCATATAAAAATAAAGTAAACATGCGACAGAAGCACCGGCGGCGGTGAGGCAACCGTGTCGCTGAGCTCATTAAACATCAACCGCTTTCACAGGTATCGCTGAATGTGGTTGTGGCTGGCAGCCTAACGGTGCCGGTAGGTGCTTGTGTGCGCATAATGAGTCATAAAATTAAATTTGTCTTCACCGGAGTTTGCTGTTTGCTTTTTGTGCGTCTGCCTACTCCTCCTCTGTCTTTTCGTCTTCCGATGCCATTTTTTATTTCCTTTAACTTTGTTTTGTTAATGGTGCAAATGTTAAATGTTCTCATTTTGTGTTAACTTAATCTGCGCTCGTCTGTAGGCAAATCACGTACGCATGTGTGTCAAGTCAATACGGTTGCTTTTTGTTGTTGAAGTTCGTTTGGAAGCAACAATGCGAAACACAGCACATAAATTTTAAAGTCAAATGAATCGTTCAAGAATATGGTAAGGGGGTGTGTGGAAAAAAAATGTACCAAACTCAATCATTCAGAGAGTTGATTTAAGTAATAGTGAGTAGTGACTGCTGACAGAGAACAAATCAATATATATCAATAGGGAGAGGGGCACAAACAAGTGCATTGATTTTGTTTTAACATATTCACTCTGCTGATGGTAGTCTTCAACAGGAAATTGGGTATCTAATCTGTACATTCTCAAGCTGGCATTGACTCGTTATCGATACTGGATTTTACTTCCTGTACTGCAGGAGACATAAATAGGAACGTCCCCGTATTTTATTGAGTGTGGCTATACCAAAATCGTGGTCTGAACGTATATAGATCATGGTTAGATACAGTTAGAAGTATTTGGCAGAGTGTAATCTATCCAATCTAGATCTGAATTAAAACACACTGCTTTCCGATAGAGCCTTTATTATGACTGAACTTTATGTTCCGCGGTTAAGCTGCTGGAGCTACTTAACTACTATACTTACATAAACTACTATATTGGTGAGTGTGCAGTGAATATGCTACGTGGGAATATGCTGACTAAACAGACTCCACAATGTAGCTCTCTGTTAGCCAAAGGAGTGACGGAAAGTTGCTGGCCAAGAATATTCCACGTCGTCTTGTTTAACTTATACATTGTACGCTATTCACACTATAAAAGTAACCTAACTTCTAACTTAGTACCACAATAACTATAACCGTAATATAAGGTAATGTAGATTATTATTTGCTTAGTGCACTTTTTAAATAATAAATAAATGTTTTTAATTAACTTATATTCGACAAATATAGTTATATAAAGTGTATTCATGAGCCAAATTATGATGACTAGCGAAACATGAAAACGTAATACATTTTAATCTTAATATCACTATTGATTTGATTATTTCTTATAAACAAATCCTGCTCCGGGCTTGGCCTCAAAATGCTTCTCTCCAAAAAATATTTTCTCTTCGAGACGTAGGTTTCTGTACCTAGTACTCATTCCTCAAAACCTTGCAGTCATCATTAATTATGGTGTAGATGGATATATTTAAGGGTGTTACACACTGTGACCTGAAATATCTATTGTGATGCCTCCATTTATTTGAAAGATGAGGATAGTCTCATCTATAATTCTTCTGTCAGGTTAATTTTCGACAGGAATTCATATATTTTTGGAGGAATCAAGATGAGGGATCTTGCTCATATCTAAGATATTTACTATGGAGTAAGATATAATAATAATAATAATAATAATAATAATAATAATCTAATATATATATTTTAGGTTACTATATTAAACACTATTTTGCCACTATTTTCCAGCTTCTCAGCGGATGATGGATCATAAAAATAATATTAATAATCTGCTTGTGGTGTATTTCATGTGACCACAAAATAAACAGTTTCTATGAAAATTCTACATTCGTACATATGTAAATGCCCACATTGCACCCCCTTTAACATTTGCTGTCATCACCCCAACAAATTTCCATTTCATTTTAACTTTCATTTTGAAATTGGATCTTCAAGCAATAAACAACAAACAATATACTGAACAATTTCTGTTCAATTGCATGCAATTTATTCGAAACTTTTTGTAGGGTTCGAAATGTGTACATTATTGACACACACCGATTATCGGAAGCAACACTAATTGCCTACAACGAATTCACACACCCACAAATACTGAAGTGTACTTCATGCACATGTTGCTAATATCACAAGGGTACATTCATTGCTCGCACCTTCCCATCTGCCCCATCCACCTGTAAACGCGCGAGTACGGAGGTGTGCCTGTCCCTGACACATACGCTGAGTTGAAGATTAATATGTAAAATTCACTCATTGCATATTAAAAAAAGGGAACTTTTTTGCAGTACACAAAAAAAAACTGAGCCTGTCGCTTGCGTGCGTGTGGTTCGTTTTAATGAGCTGAATGTGATATATGTCAATTGTCAGGCAATAATTGGCAACAATTTGTGGTAGAAATAATCTCTGGGAGCAACACACACCGCAGATGAGCTGCGGAGCTGTAGTCATTTGCCAAAGCTGTTTGATAATTAGGTGAAACGATTTGTAACCAATTTGCCAAGCGAGTATTTCCTGTGTGTAATTTAATAATATATATTTTTATTTTATTTAAAGAAAGGCGTGGAGTCAGTTTGTGGGAACACATAAGCAACAATTTTCGATAATTTAAAAATACACAAAATGCATGATGTTTTTATTATTGGTATAAAAAGGTATCCACTAATAATAATTTTGTTTTAGTAGTTTGCCCCAGGGGCGACACTGCGATGTAAAATATATTTTGTGTCATACTACATTTGTCATTACTGATCCGTGTGATCATAACTGATCCGTGTGAATATAACTGATCCGTGTGATCATAACTGATCTGTGTGATCATAACTGATCCGTGTGATCATAACTGATCCGTGTGATCATTACTGAACCGTGTGATCACAACTTGGGGCGCGTGATGGCGCCGACCCCTGTTTGCGAGGTAGGGGTGGGGTCCTCCGTGCTGGTGCGGCCTTCGCCGGGCGAGCTGCCGGTGGGTAAGGGGGTAACGTGACCCGAACGCCAAATTTCCAGGTGATCGGCCACTGAATCAACACGGGGGCCGGGAACACCGGTCGTCCGTATACGGGGGAGCATCCTTCGGGGGGCCGATATAGCGGTTTCCCCGCCACTCGGCACAGCAGCATGGCATAGTCTATTATACCCGGTATTTCTTCCGTAATGCCATAATGCCATAGCATATCGTCCGTTTGGTGATGTCAAAGCACCCCAATGAAAGTCATCAGGCCCTTTTTTACCTAAATGTTCTTTGTCTAAAGAAAGGAAGTAGTGGAAAGTCATGTTCTCTCATTATATTTTCTCCTCTATGGTTGAATTTGAGAAAGTCCATAACAGCAGCATTCTTCATTTCTTCCAGAGCCAGCTGGTCGCTGTGGAATATGTACATATATTCTAGTTCTTGTCACCGCAATGCAGTTGCATAGTATGTGCTCTGAGGTTTCTTCTCCTCATAGACAGCGCCGGAACTTCGTATCATCCAGAATGTGGATTTTAGTCAGATGATATTTCAGGTAGTAATGACCTGACCTACTATTGTCCCCATGTCTGCAAGATATCATCTGAATAAAAACTGAAATTTTAAACAAAATGTCATAGAATCAAATCAAGGCAAATTCTTTATCGACATTATTTTAAACCTATTCAATATATTTGCCTCAACTGTCAACAATCCTAGTTAAATAAGGACTTGCTCCATTTCAATGCTTTTATTTTATTTACTCATCCTACAGACACTTAATTTACTTGCCCAAACTAAACAAGTATTAAGAGTATTTTAAATATCTGGGTTAGTTAAAGAGATTATTGAATACGTGTGTGTGCGTTCAACTGAAAGTTGACACCATTTCTATTTATGAATTTGTGCAATTATCAATGCAAATATACGCAAAATGGCTGCAAGTGGCAATTTATTAAAAGCACGATTTTTACTTCAAATTCAAATATTATCTTAAATCTGTAAATGCGTTAAACCCTCATGCAATACACCAATACACACACACCGTATGTGTACATCAGATTGGCACCCCTTCTCCACTGCACTGGTGCACTTACACGAAATAAGCAAAACTAATATTTCAGCGCCATAAATCATGAAAACACCGTTGGCACTAAACATCTGCGTGCAGCACCTATCGTTCGAATACAGTTTCGACTGCCACAACTACAGCTATCAGGAGCATCGCAACGGTATTAGAAGTTGAGGCTATGCAGATACTCGCACTGAGACTCGAAATTGTGCTGAGTGCTGCTGTACGAATGCATTCCAACAGGAGAGAGTTCAATCGATTTTTATCTCGCATCACATAAATCGCTTGCCACATAAACCGCAAGCAAAAATACAAATATAAATTGCAATGCACACGAACACGAATACAGACACAAAACAGAGAGTGGCCGTTGTGTAGAACGGCAATCGCATTAATAGTGCAACGCCCACCCACTGTTAACGTTCGCCCACTTTCTGCATCTGGTTAAATGTTTTCTTTGCTTTTATTTTTTTGGTCGGTTGCCATAAACAAAAATATTCATATACAAAATTTATTAAAAATACTAACGCAAATTTCGTTTGTTGTCCTGTGCAGTTGATATTGTTATTCTGGATCAAACAAAGGCACCCACACATTTAAGCGCTCACATACACACCAACACATATGCGCAAATTTATGCAAAACCAAAATCACACCAACGGCAAAATGTACGGATGCGCGGGAATATTTTAATTTCCTTTCGTTCGACAGTTTAACGTTTAGCTGAAGGTTAGAGCCATGTCCGCATACACCCAACAGCCAGCAGCCAGCAACAACCAACCAGCAGTCCGTTCTCCATACACCATCCCCCAGCCAGCGCCTCGTACTAGTCACCTATCCGGGCCCCAGCGCAGCACCTGTTTCAGCAGTTGGAACTAGCATTTCGGCGCTTCCAAAGCGCTGCAGTTCACTTCCTCTTCCTGTTGCGTTTTGAAAAGGACATTTGCCGTTTGTATTTCTCATTTTCAATTTTTGTTTGTGATTTTTGCTATTTCACCTGCAAAACCGTTCTGTTTTAGTATTGCCATGCCTGCCGCTGCATATGTGCCCGGTGTGCCTGTTCGTAATGGTGGAGGTGTGTGTGTGTGTATGTGTGTGTGTGCATGTGGGTGGGAGTGTGTGCATGTGCCGTTTGGCGTTTTTATTTTGTGTGTATCGAAATTGGAAATCCTGCAGTTTGCATTTTCAATTTTCTGCCATGTCCGCTTCGAGCGGTGTGCGAGTGTGTAATCCGTTTCGGGCAGGTTTGTTCTACTAGAACAAAGAACAACAACAACCACAACAACACAATTGCAGCAGAGCTCAGCTTCCAAAATACTCCTCTATTCAGTACGTGAATTTTAGAAAGGTCACAAATAATAATCGAAAACGGCGAAATAGATTAAATGGGCTGGCAGGGCAGAGACTTTGCGGGTATATTTCGAAGACGGGCTGCCGTTGTTCACTGGGGTCGATGGCTTCCATAAATAGCTTCAAAGGCAGAAACTCTTAAAAATAAACTACCAGCATTTTGCATTACTTGTTCGTAGTGTGAGCTGGAGACTCTTGCATAGCGAGAGGAAATGCACCAGTGGAAAGTTTCATTTTAATCAATTGAGATTATTATCTACTTGGATATCTTTCTAAAATTGAAGAAAAAACAATTCATAGCAGCTAATCTACATGAAAACGCAAGCTTTACTTAAAATATTGCCGACCTCCTTGGCCTTTTGGTAAGTACACTAGTCTCACCGTTTCTAAATATTGCTGTGATTGAGTCGACAGACCTTGGCTTCTAGTACGGAAACTCTTGGAGACATAATGAATTATTGTGTAAGATCTAATAATAATAAAAATATTAAAACTACAGAGACAATATCTCGAGATCACAAATTTCCCCTAACGGCTCTGAGTATGACTTTCCAGACCCTTATCTGCAGTAAACTTCCACCATACCAGAGAGCGTGCATATACCCACTACTCAGATGAAGCTGCATGAGTTTGTGCTGTCTTGTATCATTTTCGGATTTAAGCAATATTCGCTTGGCATTTTATTTGTAAAGACCGAAATCCTGATTTGCAAATACAAAGATATAAAGCTATTAGGTTAGGTTAGGTTATCGTGGTAGCCGGTCCACGGACCAGCTCACTCAGACCACCATGGGTCCATTGTAATACCACCGCGTAACAACTCACCTCCGATTAACTCGTCGAATCATATAAAGCTATTAAAGCGTTATATTTCTTAGACGCTTATTCATTGTTGAGAGCTTGCAAATTATAATGTGGTCGGTTATATACTCCAAGGAAACTGGCAAATTACTATTAATGTAGCATATTATTTTTAAGTGAAGGTTATATTCCTATTCAAGGTTCTGGTTATACCATTTGGTGGACTTCCTAACGGAACCTTTATCCAATAAAAATTATGAAAATGAACATTTATAGATATCAAAGCCAAACTTTCAGAAAACCACAGACAGATTGGCAACAGCGGCGTAAAAAGTCTGTTTTAGAAGAAAATGAAAAATATTCTGGAATTATAAATACTCATAAAACACAGTTCAATATAGTTGTATGAGTGTTCGATCTGCAGCCTAGGTATTCACAAGAGCTCTTACAAGTCTACGAAGAATGCGTGTCTTCATATAGAATAATAAAGACGTGAAAATAACTATTGAAAGTTGAATGGAATATAAACATATTATTATTATTATTATTATTATTATTATTATTATTATATCTTACACCATAATTAATTATGAGAGCAAGGTGTTGGGGGAATGAGTACTAGGTACAGAGGCCTACGACTCGAAGAGAAAAGGATTTTATAGAAAGAAGCATTTTGTAGCCCAAGCCCGTGGCAGCATTTGAACCTGCGACCCTCGGGGTGTGAGTCTAGCATGCTTACCACTAGACCACAGAGGGCGGCTAAAAAAAACATAGTATCACTAGAAGTTTCGTATGTGGCAGTGTGCTGTGGAAACTCTATGTTTTATAAATCTAAACATTCCAATTAAGGTCACAGAAATCATTCGCTTATAGGATTCTCAGTAATGGTAGCTCTTTCACCGTTTTCGAAGAATCACTGACCAACGAGGCGTCGAGTTGAAACACTGTACCCAAGTAGTAACTTTCACAATAATAAAGATACATTTTATACATGTAACCTGTGATATATCCTCTCCTCATTTAAGGTATTGAGTTGTAACACACCTATTGAAGTGAAAAAGTAGTTAATCACTGAAGATGATATTTCTACCCGTATCAAACATTTACCATTTCTGAAGCATTATTGTACGACTTTTATGCAACGAGTACTAAAAAACGATCCAAAATGTATAAATATGTCCAATATATAAGACATTATCCAAAGTAAAATTTTCCACATTCCGAATGCATCAAGTTCTTCATAAGATGATTTTCCTTGCACTGTTTACATAATGAGAGCAAATGTTTCAATATAAAGCATTATCGTTATCTCCTGTTTATGGTCTTGTCTAAGATTAAAATTAATACAACTGAACAAATCCCAAACTACACACAAAATTACTTGTACTTCTATGAATGTATACAAACAAAGGACAATTATCCTGCAACATATTTTTAAATGAAACAAATAGTTATAGTTCAGCCATATTTCCCATATTAAAGCAGTTTGCGATGCACCACGTGCCGTTGACATTTTCCCCAACCTATGCCCATCCAATCAATTTCAATTAGCCTACCAAAAATGTTGGATTATCAGCTGCCCCGAATGGGACAACAGCAGTGAAACATAAAAACCCCATACAAGCAATCGAAATAGCAGGTAGGACGAACGTACGCGTATCTCCTGTGCACATATGGGTGAGCCTAAATCTATTTAAACCTATTTTGTGACCAATTTCACTAACCGTGTGCATAGGAGTATCACTTGTACACTTTCCACAGTGCAGCTCACGGTAGCCCACACTGTTCTCAGGACACTAAGCGTCTAGAGCACCGTTACCACCACCAACACCGACACCAACACCTACGCCGTCCGTCCTCAATTCGGATGTCCGCCGATTATTCCGCTAGTATTTTCCTGGTTTTTGTTTTTTTGTTTTTGTGCCTTCCGAGCCGGAAATCTGCTTTTTGCTATTTTTATGTTCACCATGAGATAAGAAATTTGCAAGGAGCAGCAGAGCGGTGGCGGAGCGCAAAGAAAGACACTTGGGGCTTAACATACGGCAAATTCAAATGGGAAATGAAAAGATTTTATCGTATGACATAAAGAAGAAAACACGAAAATCCATTTTATCATCTTATTATATAATTTTTTTATACCATTCCGCTCGACACCTATTGTTCGTAATTTTTTCCTGCTCCTTGGCAGCGCAGGATAATGGGCGACGCGTCGCACTAAGGCTGTGGGGATTTCCGTTCTTTGTTGGAAAACAGTTGCCCAGAGGGTGCTGCGGCTTTCGCAGTAGCAGTTCAGAGCATGAAGTGTTGAATGTGTTTTTAAATTAAGCCTGGCAGTGGACAGTGGCTGCCAGTGTCGAAGGAGGCAGCGGTTGAGTTGGGTTACTTTTTGTGTGTGTATATGTGTGTATGTGTGTGTGGGTTGCCTACGGGGCTTCCTATCAGATTTAATAAACAATTTGTTGAATTCTTTTATTATGTGACAAAAATGCCACTTTCCTTACCAGTGCCATTAAAGTTGCGATGTGATTGTTGGCAAGTTTTTTGTGGACTCTGGGGCTGGGTGGCTGGACTACCTCAGCGCAACAGTTTTCATACACATTAGCCTTTGTTAGTCCGTATGCCCGTACTATTGCAGCTAATTTCCTGCGTTGAGGATTAGCCTGGCCTGTTGCACGTGTTTGTTATAATTATGCGTGGCAGCGTGTATACTCGTTTAGTCATCAAATGCCACACGCACAGGCCATCATTTCCAATTAAAGTGGGGACTTATTGTAGCAATTTCCGTCGACTTAGGGAGTTTTCAATTAACTGAATTTATGCTATGTTATCCACAATTCAGAATTACAATGTTTGTTTTGTGATTCGCATACTACGATTATTTAGGACCGCAATCTTACTAGTCGGATATGTGGAAGATTTGGAATGGATATTTGGTTATTAAGTCTTAAATCATGGACTTGTCGGAGTACTGTAGGTCACAGTTGTTCTAAACACGGGTTTAGATATAAGATAAGAGTATTTACGTCACATTTCATAAAACTATAAATAAATTATATTCTCAGATCCTTCAGGTAACCGGACATTATACCATCATCCATTGTACTACCATTCAGGAATTTTGAAAAGTAATCTGGTTTTCCTGAATTTACAGAATATATTGCATTCCACTTAAGAGCTCGTAATATTTCTATTCGAACAAACCACACACAAATATGTATAAATGATTTTTTCTTAAAGTTTACTGTTTAGAAATATCACACCGAATGTCGAAAACACCCATAAAAAATAAGTTATTCTTGATGATATCAGAACTTCTTAATGAATTATATTAGGATATATGAAAACCTACAAAGGGAGGTCAAAGTTCAACTAGGACCGTCGAGCCAACAATGAAGAACACCCATAAAAACTGAGTTATTCTTGATGAAATCAGAACTTCTCAGTAAAATACCCATTATATTAAGATATATGAACGAATTTTATCTGAGGAGATCATAATATCACCACGAAGGCCACTCTCATCTTCCATAAAAATTAGATAGTTTAAATGGTACTTTTTCCTGACTCAAGATCCAAACAAGGTTTCTCTATAAAATCTGGCATAATATGACATAATTATAGTATTAGTCTTAGTGTTAAATAATGTCGTTTTATATTAATTTACAAGTGCATTGTAATACCCTCATACACTATGAGACTCTAGTTTCATCACCGGTCATGAAGTGTTCCAACCACCCATCGTTAAAATAACGCTTGGTAGAGTAGGTAAGAAAATCGTTCCATAAAAATCGTGATCGAATAATTCACAACTCAACAATTCGTCAGGTATTAGATTATTATCTATTAATTCAAAAATTAGTCTTGGTCTTTGAAGGATCTTTTTCTTTGCGATATTTGTAAAATTTTTTGAAAATAGCACATTGAGTTCCTTATACGTCTTCGCTGTTCCTTCAACAGTCCTCATGGTGAGATCTGAAACCTCGTCGTTATATAATTGTTAGTGCTAGCCGTCTGTTGTCTAGTAGTACGCATGCTCGACTCACACCCCCGAGAGTCGCAGGTTCAAATCCTGCCACGAGCTTGGTATCCAAAATGCTTCTTTCTATAAAATCCTTTTCTTTTCGAGTCGTAGGTCTCTGTAGCTAGTATTCCCCTAACAACTTGCACTTATGATGGTGGAAGATATAATAATAATCATAATAATTGTTAATGCTATTCAACGTAGACTTTAATTCCTTTGAAATTTCCTTTATCAACACTTTTCTTTACACACTCTTTCTCAATTCATACTTTCACTTTTATTGTTTATTCGAGTCAATTGTAGCGACACTCGTTTCCACATGACTTTTAAAAGCTAAAATTTGAACAAATCCCAAAATTGTAAATTTCATTAGATAGAACACCATTTGTTTGATTTGTTTTATTTTTATTATTTTTTAATATTGTTTTGTTTATTAATGATTTATTCCCTCAACCCAATCCAGAGAATGCATGAATCCCATACAATTTTACAAAGCATTTTTATAAATGGAAAATATATTCCAAATAAATACATAAGTAACATACAACTCTTAGTTTCCAATTAATATACATTCTTTACACTAAATTACGAAATCGCAAGTTCTGCCTTTTAAATAGTTATATAATTCTCTGCTAATACTATGGAATACAATTTATTACATACATATTTATGAGCTAAATTTTTTTACAAAATTTTTTCTAAGATTAACTGATCTTTCTATAGGAGTTTAATTGAGGCTTTGTTGTAATATAGCCTAGTTGAACAATGCTCACATAGAGGACATAATACAAATACTACAAAAGAGTTCAATTTGCATTAGATTTGACAGCGTTCTAAATTTCTTTTACAATTTGCAAGTCTACTTAAATTATATGCAACCAAGAATTCCTAATAGCGTTATTATTTTACATTTACTAAGTTGATATGAAATTCTTCACTTGAATCGTGTGAAAATTATGAATACAACTCACTTGAATCGTGTGAAAATTATGAATACAACTCACTTAGAGCGTGTTTCATTTGTGGTATAGATAACATTTTTATCAACCAATGAGTCAGAACATATAAAAACATATTATTTGTGATTCGACATTCTCCCTTTTTTCAATTATCTTGAACGTTATGTGGACCTTCCATAACATTCAGTCGATTCTTCTGATTTACTTAACCACTTTGAACGTAACTGATTCCCGCTCACACCAAATTTATTGACATCCTTAGTAGAGGTGTCGTAGTGAGATACTTTTTTATGCCACAGTAATTAGGGACGAGTAAACTCATTGACATTCTCTGCTGAAATGCCAGAGTTTGAAAATAAACTAGAGATACTATTTTTATGATACGAGTAATTGAGGATGAATAAACACACTGAAATCCTATGATGAATGTTGTTGTATTATAACCCTTTCTCTGCTGGCATCTGATTTTAATTGACTTGTATGACTTCCCTATCAAATATCATTAAGTAAAATGCTGAAGGAAGTCAGGAAAACCACAGTTGCCAAACTGTGAAAAGTTAGAAATATTAAACATATCACTAAGTTTTTATAAGGTAAGTACATAAATAGCAAAACCATCGGCAGGAGTTTTTAGAAAACCATCAATTCTTGTAATGATCCATTTAATTTTTTTATTATATCACAATTTTTACCATTTCTGTATAGAAGGAATGGAACACCCATCTAACGAACGCAGTGGTGTAGTACAAACGAAATTTTACACTTGTACTAGAAAGTTTTGTTCCACAACCAATCCATGTTCAAAGGATATTCGCCATTGCAGTGCGTCAAACGGGACAAACACACGTTTCGTTAAACAGAATGATGGCTTAATTCAAAAAAATTGGCATAACTGTAAACAAAGAACCCGTCAACTGTATCTGTAGCACCCAAAAGGACTGTTGGATGATCTTAAGAAAATCATGACCTATGAAAACCTGCCAAATGCAGACCACTCAACATTTCGACAGTAATTTAAATTTGCTGAACTTTGTCTAACGACAGAATAAATTTTCAATTCAATTTTGAAAAACTCAATTTGGTTCACACCCACACTCATACGCAGAGTTCTAGAAACCACACAGCCACACACATGGGTTCGGATACGCACACATAAATACACGTATTAACAGTTTCGTGTGAAATTAATGCGCCCAAAGCGCGTTACAGAATGTTTATTTATTACTCAAGGGGGGCGTAAACCACGCCGTAACGCATTGCAGTGCATTTCGTAAAAGTATTGCACTATGCCCCGGTCGCTTGCTCCACCCTAACCACATTAATTTAGTCACCATGCACTATTGCTCACTTGCGAGTGGGTCGGCGGTAGGTACGCCGTGTAGCCTTGGTCACTGTTGATGTTCATAAGTAGCAAAACATGAGGTCGCGCGTAATTATGCCAGCGTTGCAAGTTAATTGCAATTGTGTGCAACTGACGGTAGCGAGATTAATTAAATTCATTTGTGCGTGCTGGCAAGTGTGACTGTGTGTGTGTGTGTGTGTGTTTGTGGGTGAATGCGTGAGGGTGCAGCAGTGGTCAGTAACCGTATTAGTGAGCTGGTCATAGTGCACTAATGTCACTTGTTTATGACCGGGTGTGAGTTTGAGTGTGTGAATGAGTGCGCCTAAGTTAAGTGATTTACTGCCGCAAAATAGTCATTTTTCAAAATTAATGATGCCAAGCACACACGAGTAATTGTTTTCAAATTGAGTTACTAAACTGAACATTTATTAAATTTGATTCTATGTAAATTTTGATAATAGCATTTTACTCAATTGCTGCTTAATACACTTTTTATACGTATTTACAACCAATACAAAAAAAATAGGAAATTTTGTATCAAATAATTTTATTAATTATGTAATTGTTTCCCACCTCGCTGGGTGTCAAAATATCAAAAGGATTTCAGTCGATTGACGGGCAATGTGTTGATTTTCGGCCAATTGACTGCACATTTGAAACTGAGTATATGAACTTTATGCTTTGAACTTACTCGTCTTTATTTAATACTTTTATAATTTTTTTTGTTTGCTAATATTTTATAATGTTTAACATTTTTAACATATAATTGTATAAACAAAACTTTTAGTTTTTAGTTTGGATTTCAACTTTATCTGAAAATGTGAGTAAGTCGATAGTCGTCAATTCTGTGAATATGAAGTTCTGTCACGAGCAATAATTATTCATGATTTCAGTGTTTTCTACAGATCAAGAATAGCATAAAATCGTGGCCACATTTTTGATCAATGTAAAATGGTAGAAAAATTAATTCCATATTAAAATTAAGCCCATATTTGTGTTTCCCTCTACTTGTGCGATTACAATATCCTAGAAAGGCTGCTTTAAAGAGAAAACTTAATTTTCTGTTACCAAGATAATGTATAGAGTTATACATGCTAGTGTGATAGCATGAGATCACTAAACTGTGTGCTCATGTGCTGAAACCAACTTAGAAAATTGTAAAATTGCCCGATTACCCTTGGCATGGTTGGAACAATCGCATTATAACGTGGAACAGTGCAACTTGTATTTCTGTTTACAAAAGTCAAAGATGCCTTATAAACGATCACAACTCCAACTACAACAACTATGCAAAAACCATGGTTTTTTACGACATCCTAGAAAGGCTGCTTTAAAGAGAAAACTTAATTTTCTGTAACCAAGATAACTAAGCTGTGTGCTGAAATCAACTCAGAAAATATTAAATATGCTCGATTACTCTAGTCATGGTTGGAACAATCGTATTATAACGTGGAACAGTGCACGTGTATTTCTGTTTACAAAAGTCAAAGATGCCTTATAAATGATCACAGCTCCAACTATAACAACTATGCAAAAACTATGGTTTCAGGTAATGTTAAGTAAGAAGCCACCTACACACGAAAAGGTCTACAGAGAAAAGAACCACACATAGAAAGCAATAGAAGAAGTTTTAACATCAGTTGTTTAAGAACATTGACAAGCCACCTCACAGCCCACTGTCATTTAAGAAGCCACCTCATAAAGCTCGGACTCTCACCAATAAGCACGGGTAGATTCTGCACTGAGGCAGAAGAAACACCAGAGCACTTTCTAATGAACTTAGCACTGAGCTGAAGTTCATTGCGCTCATATCTCTGCCAGTAATGTCCCATATATTGCTTCATACGAAGCCTTAGCTCGCAGTAGGAGAAACTATCTGGGGCGTTACTGGCAGAGATATGAGAGCAATGAACCTCAACTCAGTGCTAAGTTTCATTCGAACTGTTGGACTAATAGAACAACGTTAATAGGTACATGCAGGAGGAGTACATTAGATCAAATTGGGCGAGGCAAATTTTACCCCTTTGTTTCATTCATTCAATATCAAAGTTGTGGATCTATTATTTTCATGAAGGAATCTTATTCCTCCTGCTTCATTCCACTTAAGGATTGGCTTAACGGGCTGTTGAATATTTGCACAAAATTATTTTTGAGTTATTTCGCTGCACTTATCCACAAATTTCATAAATTTCTTGTTTGTTTTTTGAGCCGACCATAATCACGAAACTATCCGCATGTAACGCAGCACTATATTTTTTAATATAAATATTTTTAAAAATTTTTTTAGCTGCATAATCCTTCTCTTTCACTTTCAGTCGTTTGTGAAAAAACATACAAAATTATTTCAAATAATGCCAATTTAAAAAAAATCACATCCACATAAAACAAACCAATAAATCCGTGTCTGCTCACAGCAGCTGAGATTTGTGGCCGGACAGCATTGTGAAAGCTACCAGTGGGGTGGTGGTGCGGCTACTGTAATAACACAGGCTTTTTTGTTTGCTTGTTTGTTTGTTTCATGTCGCTTTATTTTGCTACAATGTCGCCACATCGCTCCTCTCATCCATACCCAACTGCAGAAGCGTTCAATGACAAATGCGCTTTTAATTAATGCCTTTGACAAAATGACAAACAAATTCATGTGCGAGTTGTTTTACCTTTTTTTCAATTCATAGAATGAAATATTGAAATGATTGAGTATTTTTTATGAATTAAAAATATACATTTTTATTGAACACTTTAGCGCGGCGGTGGCTAGTCGAGCGAGGCATGCAACGTTACTATTTATGTTCTTCATTAAAAAAAACTCGAATATAATAAACTGAGCAATGTGCATGCGTGGCGCAAGTGCACACAAACGCACATAAATTTGCACACACTTACACGTAAGTAGGCCTAAAATTAATGAACACTCACTCGTACACGAATTTTTTTCAGTGCGTGCAGTGGGTTTTTCTCTATTTCTGAAGAGAAAAATATTCTTTTTTTCGGTTTTTGATAACGATGTTGAAATCACATTTCGTTTTAAATCTGAAAAAATTTCATATAATTATTATTTTTTTCTCCACTTTTTTCGAGATAAAATTTTGCAAGGATTTTTTATATAAACTGCTGATAAAAACGATATGGCAGGGGGAGAATATCACAGGAATAAATAAGGTGACATCTCAATATAAAAATACGACTCAGACACACGGAGTCCAAGAAGTTTCGCAATTGACGTCCTCAAATGGAAGTACTCTTTATGAGCAATAGGACTTAAGAAAGGCAACCTACGAGTAATTTCAGAATGAAGTTAGGAATTAGTAGATCCTGAAATTCGATCAAAACATTTTTTCTATGAAGAACAGCTGCGGAAGGAAATCGAGAATATATTGTTTCAAAATTTCCATGAAGGATAACTGCGGAAGAAAATCTAGAATAGACTGATTCAAAATTTCTATGAAGGATAAGCTGCGGAAGGAAAACGAGAATAGTTTGTTTAAATATTTTTATGAATAATGAGCTGCGGAAGGAAAACGAGAATAGTGTTTGTTTCAAAATTTCGATGAAGGACAGCTGCGGAAGGAAAACGAGAATAAATTCTTTCAAAATTTTTAATGAAGGATAGCTGCGGAAGGAAATCTAGAATAGACTGATTCAAAATTTCTATGAAGGATAAGCTGCGGAAGGAAAACGAGAATAGTTTGTTTAAATATTTTTATGAAGAATGAGCTGCGGAAGGAAAACGAGAATAGTGTTTGTTTCAAAATTTCGATGAAGGACAGCTGCGGAAGGAAAACGAGAATAAATTCTTTCAAAATTTTTAATGAAGGATAGCTGCGGAAGGAAATCGAGAATAGACTGATTCAAAATTTCTATGAAGGATAAGCTGCGGAAGGAAAACGAGAATAGTTTGTTTAAATATTTTTATGAAGAATGAGCTGCGGAAGGAAAACGAGAATAGTGTTTGTTTCAAAATTTCGATGAACGATAGCTGCGGAAGGAACTCGAATATAGTTTGAAGTAAATCCTATTGCATTTATACTAAAGTGATTTCTGTGTTCTATATTTTTAATAAAAAAATCGCCCCAATTATAACTGACTTATAGCATAGATTTACAGTATAGCATAAGCGTGTATTTCTGATATATCGGCAATAGCTATTTTCCAAATATTACAATAAGAGTCATTTACTCGTTGCGTTGACGTTCAAGTATTCAATTTTCTGGCCATATACTCGGAAGGCTGAATAAATTTCAGTATTTCATGGTAACGCTCTTCGTGTTTAATAATTATTTTCTTATTCAGAATATCCTCCTCACAACTCTTCGCTAACTTATGGGGCCAAACTGTATAGCATCTGGATAGGTGGAAAGAGCACACCCTTAAATATATAATTTAGGCGCTTGAAAATCGGTTTGAGTTCACTGTATTTCGGAGTAGTTTGTGCGTGTTTCTTGAACAGAAAATGCCAAGAATTACTTATTTTCGACAGCAGTTGCGGTATCAATTTCTGTGGTGGGTTTACAACTTAACTACAATTCAGATAATTATATTTTATACTTTCTTCTAATTTTATATATATATATATATATTTATTTAGTTATTTTTATTAATTTTTCTATAGTAAAATTAACTGTACAAAGGATCATTTTACATGCTTTTTTTATTTATTCAAATGAACCGACAGACTTAAATAAACACACCTGCTAATTGATATACATACTTAATTTTTTACTACAATTTCCTTTTTACAGTACAAATATGGTCTACTTTTTTCATAACTTGCTACTTAATTGTCCTTTTGTCGCCTTAATTCGAATACGTTCACATTGTCAATTCACCGTTACAGTGTAATCTTTTGCGAACTCAAATACAAACTCTGCTTTAATCTCTACTCTTACTGCATTATAAAAGTACAAGTACAATTTACGTTTAATGGAAGCTCCTGTTGCACCACGTCGACGTCTCCATTGCCATGCAGTCAGCTAGTTCAGACGTGCACGTCCTGCACTTTCAATGCGGCATCCAACTTGTGGCTGTAAATTGCAAATTGAAGTCGTAAATTGATTAACATTTCACTCACATGACATTGTCATTGTATGCCCCTGTGTGTCACACACAATGGCACAATGTGGCACCGAGGTGAGCACCCCGCCCTACCCACCTTTATAGTAAACATCACGGTGCATTGTCGGGCAAGCCTTGCCGTTCACCTTCGTCGTCTTGAAGTCGATGTTGGTGCGTATGGGCCGATGCAGCAGCGGTTGTGGCGGTCGATAATTATTGCCCAGGGGCGCTTTCGGATGATCTGGACTTCCTTGCATAAGGCGTCGTAGTGCGTGCAACTGTCGAAATTATGCAAATTAGTTTAATTTAGTAGAGTTCATGCAGAAATTTGCAATTATGATAATTAATAATTATGATTTTGGTTAGGTGTATTTAGAAGCCAACTGTTGACAGTCAGCCATAAATTTTATTATTTATTATTTTTTAATAAACAAAATGATTCATATATAGATGTAGTTATTTAATTTTCAATACGTATATCCAATAGACCTATGAATTCAATTTCTAGAGCATTCATTCCTTGAGTGGTGGCAATTCAACCCTGAGCTTGACATTAAAGATATTTCCTATGAAACATTGACAATTATATGAATAAGACTTGAATCCTTCTGTGGGTTTCCGCGCAGTGTTACGTAAACAGTCCTTAGATTATGAGATAATGACAGCGTACTAGACCAAATATGAAGGTTAAGAAAAAATTTGAAATCTTCCCAGAAAATCTAAGAGAGTGCTTAATCGGCCGAACCCTTTTGTGGGGTTCCACGTAGTGTTACGTAAACAGTCCTTAGATTATGAGATAACGAAAACTGAACAGCGTACTAAACCAAATATGAAGTCTAAGAAAAAACTATAAATCTTCCCAGAAAATTTAAGAGAGTGCTTAATCGCCCACAGGTCCCTTAAAAGTATCTTAAAGGAAAGGAGAATGGATCGACTTGAACTTTGAATGGTACTAGAGTCAACAATTAGTGTTCTTACAATTACAAACTATTATTATACAATATAATATAAGTCCATGGACCACATACTCTAAGCTAAACCCTGTTAAATGAGGAATGCATACGAAGGTGAATGTCATTGACATGAAATGGCTTCAATACAAGAAAATTGTACCCCGTAATACATAAAGATATGCGGGCTTGTGTCACAGTGATAAGCTCCGGCGAAGAGAATGTAGGGTATAACACAAACACATGTCAACGTAATTGACATTAAAACATAAAATTATGTCATGTATAAAACTGCTTGAAGTGCATGTATATAATTTACTTAATTATTTCCGCTCTGCAAGCTACCAAAATTTAAGTGAATTTTTCCTAAACACATACAAAAAATGTACGTATAAATTGCATTATTTCTACACTGTTTTTTTTTTCTTTTTTGGGGAATTTTTTAATTTTTTTTACTCTTATTTGTTTTTGAAAACCTTGCTGCATAAGCAGGTGTCACATACGCTGAGTGCTCATTATGTCTGCGCATATCCGCTCTTACAGTTGCAAGTGCAGCGATGTGAATGTGTCTGCATGCATGTTTGCATGTTTGCATGTGTGCATTTGTGAATGCGTGTACTTGGGCAGCCTAAATTATGCTTATGCATGTATGAGTCTGTGCATGAGCAAGTGTGGGGATTGCGGTTTTTGTAATGGCACGCATGCCAGGCGTAAAGGAGTGCCTGCGCGGCTGTGTTTGTATATGACTACGTGATGCATGCAAGCGGTTAACACTTTTGTCAGACAGAGGCAAAACGCGAACCACTTTACACACAGAATTCGTAAAATATACGAACAAAATATGCGCTTTAGTTATTAATTAAGAGTGCAATTTAAAAAAAACAACGTCTCCAAATAGCCACGTTCATTGACTTCTATATACGAGTACTCGTATGCAGATGACAGACACCAGTGTGTATCCAGTTAACGAACTTAATTAACAATTTTCGCTTAAACCACTACCGCCACACGAGGCTTATACAGATACAGACACAGGCCCCAACAACAACGAAAGCAAATCGCAATTCTATAAGGATAACGTTCGGAAAAATTGTTTATCTGCTTGTACATATAGAATAGAATCTAATAGAAAAATCAGTGTGGGGAGAGGACGCTTGTGCTGGTTAGAACAAGACAGGAAACTCATTTGTGGGCGACGATGTGTATAATGAGTGCCGCAGCAATTATGCAGCACGGCTGGCATGTAGTCAACAACACTTAATCTACTTAATTTGTTTATCAATTCACTGCCGGCGACCGGCTTACAAAATATTAACGAGCTCTAAAAGTGTTTGCACAGTCGAGACTTCAATACGGCGAGGATGGTAAAGGAGCGATATCCACTTAAAGCAGGACTACACTCTTAATTGCATGTAAATATAAACCGATTAAGAGGGAGAGATGAAAGCTTTTCACTGTACGAGTATTTATAAATAGTGGTGCAGTAGAGTGGCTATAAATTTGTAGGTAGGTAGGAGTGGCCGCCTTGTTTGCCAAATTATATATAAATTTATAACTTATACATAAACTAGGTATAGGTAAATAGTCTAGGAATAGTCGGCATTTATATCTCTTAATTGTTTGCTGTTTGTTACATTTTTAATAATTATTAGTATTTTTTCCTTTGGTATGTTCATGCAAAGTGAGTGTAACTTGTAGCTCAGACAATTTTCCAGTGGTATTTTAAATTAAATTCAGTGTAGAAACAATTTTTATCGAAAACTTATTTTGTGTCATTAATATTTGAATAAAAGAAAACTGGGTAACTTAACTATGTTGACTCTGATCACTAACTTTAAGAAAGAAGACATAAAGATGTGCTACCACCATGCAGTCAACTGTCTATACAATTATTTGGGTTGAACTTATCATAAATCCCCTCCAGATCCAGATTGCTACAAGTTGAGAATCCCAATACAGATTTGAATATAATTTCTTTCCATTCCAACGAGCAAAAATGACATTTGTTCTTCCAAACTGTGAAGAAACTTCGATGGTTGATTACACAGTGCCACAAGCAATTCCAGTACAGATGAATCCAATGTAAAAAGAAAGTGAACCACTATCTAATTAAATCCCTAGAAGGGTTTTGCTATATTTGCTCATATATATATATTGTATGAGCGCCAAAAGTTGGCAGGTTTTAAAGCAAAATGTTTCTAAATTCATGTTGATATCTAGAAAACTGCTACAGATAACAATCTGAACTAATTTCTTTATAAATA
Organism: Clusia tigrina; assembly: GCA_920105625.2. Classification (NCBI taxonomy): domain Eukaryota; kingdom Metazoa; phylum Arthropoda; class Insecta; order Diptera; family Clusiidae; genus Clusia; species Clusia tigrina. The sequence continues at coordinate 176,744,922 of OV050033.1, read as the reverse complement.
TTGAAGAGTTTTTCTACCTTCTAGGAACAAAAATGTATTTACATACTAGTCGGAAAATCTTGAACAATTGCCCACAAAACTTGACCATTTCAGGGTCTCGTAATCTTATCATAAAAAATCTGTACAGCAAAACCCTTCTAGGGTGTCAATTAGCGCAATCCTTCAGTGTTGGATTCATCTGGGCGGGAAGCGTTGACCCCAAACGTGTACCACAGTGTTATATGAACTATAAAAGTCTCCAACCAAACCACCGTCTCCTTCCAGCACATCATATCAGAATGCAAACGTGTTCCACAGTGTTATATGAACTATAAAAGTCTGCAACCAAACCACCGTCTCCTTCCAGCACATCATATCAGAATGCAACATAACAGACCAAATATGCCTCAAATATAATAAAACAATAAAAGAATTAATAACCAACATAACAAGCGAAAACATCTCCATATTCATAAAAATACTAAGATCCTCCGAAATATTTTTGGAAATTGAACGCATCAACTACAATAAAACAAAATATAGGCCGAAAACACTAGCCGTTAGTGCCTTAGCTTTAAGCTTAACATTAAGTTGTTTGTATAATTAATTATACCAATAAACACGATATAAAAAAAAAATAAATCACGAAGTATTTAAAATTGACTCCTAAACATTTATCAGAGTGTGCAGACTTCCTGAAAATTTCCTCCATCACTTGTCAAAATACTCTAAATACAAACATCATAGGGAATGCGAAAACTAACTGATATCTACACAGCACTCGTACTCGTGGGTTCTATCACATCAAATATAAATAGCCCTTACTCGTAATTATTGCCAATTATTTTGGATCAACAACTGTAGACGCTAAAATCAACAATAGTACTACTCGCATTTCTTTGCACTTCTAACAATTTACATAAAAATATAAAAAGCAAACATAATTTCAGAGTATACTGACTGAATGGGGCTAGTTACGAGTAGAACACTCTTCGTTCAGTTTTCCTTCGCTGCTTCAAGTGTTTTCATTTTATTTTACCCAATTTTTTTTACTCTCCACATTTCACTGCACACAGCACAGCGCGTACACATGTTTAAAATTTAAGCAAGATTTTGAGCTTAGCATGCATTTAAAAGGCTTCAAATCCTTTGCATATGAATCCGCCGCATTCTCAGTAGTCTGAGTGCACGAAACTTTTGCACTACAAATGCGACAAATCATTTGCGACGTGTTATGCCACACGACTCGGGTTGGCTCGCAGAAGTTGAGTATCGACTGCAGCACTCTAAACGAAATTTCGGCTGAAGTTCCTCAAAGGTAAGCGTACTGGTGTCTAGGAGGAGGAGGATATTCCGAAACGAGTATTTTGCAGTGCCAACATTATTAAATTTTCAAGAGCAGCAGCTGTGTTGCATTAACGTCATGGCATGTCTGCTGAGCTGTTTCACGCTGTCAGAAAATGTGCACTACTCTGCGCCAGACTGCGCTACACTCGCTCGTGAAATTTATTCCTGCAGTTTATGTTTTTTTGTTTGGGTAATTTTTTTATATTGGGGAATTTTTATGGATCACAGAGTATTAAAGCAGTAAATACAACAATTTATATTGCTGTTTACATGACATTGGCTGCTTCCTGCCCAGACAGTTGTTTTTTAAACGTGGTTAATTGATGTTAATTTTTACTGAATTTTTCAACCCTCTCACATCCTGGCATCGTTGCAGCTGGAGCTATTTTTATTGATTGTGCAATAAAGGAGAGCTTTACGGGACCCCCGACGCTGGTATCATTCCAACAATTACCGTTAATGACTGCGCTAACCGACTGTATCCGGGAATAACTAAATGGATACACACACACACACACATATACATGCATACAGAAACCGCTCATAATGCTCGCAATCAGGATATAATTGCCGGTGTGACTTCCGCTTCGTTGCTCTGGTATGCGGCTGCCTTGCTTTACCTTTGGTTTGCTTTGCTTGGCTTTGCTTTACTTTCATTATTAAATATACTCAGTGGCGGCGACTCTGCATTACTCTCGCTCTTTGTTGGCATTAAGACTGGATGCTTTGACTTGATGAATTGCGCGTAAGCCTGCAAGGCCAATGCTCGTTAAATGCAGATAGCACTCTTATATGAATATAACTATGTGTTTGTGTGTGTGTATTGAGATTTATTTTTTTGTTATAGAGTCATACGAGATAATTGTGCTTTATAATCACTTCTCTTTGCAGTCGGTGAATTGGTATGAGTTAGTTACGGACCGCTTTACTCTGGCAATTAATTAGCATTTCCACACTTTTTATGCACAATCTTTTGCTTTGTCGTGTTGAACCAGGCTGGACAATTTTTTATTTAAATCCTTAAAAATGATAACAAATTCTTCGGAATTCTTTTGCTCTACCACGAAGCACATATTAAAACTCATGTCATTAGGGCGTGAAATACTCAGTAAATAATTAATGATATTACATGACGAAATTATGAGAAATGCCTTGGCTGACGAAAGAAAGGCCTCTAAATGGCACACGACATGCCTGCTTATTTGCTTCAAAGCACATAAGCACCCATCACAAGTCAAACAACCAACCCTATTTCAGTCATGTTTGTATACAAAACACCGACAGGAAGCCGGCTGCCTGCCACATGCCATAGAGCGGGAGTGGGAAATTAACCCAACGCCAGCAGCATGTCAACACACTCGTCAGTCACTTGATGTGGCACAGTGGTTCATATTGCAGAAAAAAATGCAACTTTCAACCGAATTTTGATTGTCGTGTTTGAAGTGGATACCTTCATTTTCTTCAAACAACCGAATACTACTTTATTTTCATTTGTCAATGATAATCCAGAAGATATGCTTCCAGATATGTTACCACAAGGAGGAAAAACTTATGGACTATCGTGGGAAACTTTTACTTTAAACTATATTTGGATTAATAATCCCAATATATTGACTATTCATTATTATATGCTCGTACACGTAATAAGGAAACTGCTGGGGAAGATTCGGAAAAAATAAAGTTTACAATCATCACAGTTCATGACAAGTTGGGGAAAATTATTTTCAAAGAACGGCAATAAAATTTCTGAAAATTTGCTGCTGATCAATAAGGAAAAAATTCCAAGAGACTGTTTGAAGATCAACATCTTTTTTCATGCAAATCCTGGAAAACCTTTTTAAGGACTAAAAATGAGTGTTCAAATTATATCATTCTATCCTACATATCATTCTATTCTACATTGATAAAGCAGGCATAGATTATCAGATCATACTAATTTGTGGTAGTCGAAACCGAATTTAGTTGCTATTTATGAATTGTAATGATCTGAATTTGAATCACTGCTACTAATCAGTAAAGTTCCCTCTAAGCGGCGCGGGTGTGCGGCCGCGCACAAATTTTTCGAAAGTTGCGCAGCTAATTTTTTATTCCGCATCACAAAGTATTGCATCTAAAAATGGCAAAACTCCAAGCAGGCACATTCGTTTTGAACTCTGTTCTTTGAAGTCTTCTATTGAACGCATCACACAGACTTTTTAGTATAAAGACTCTCCCACTTTCTAGACAATCATCATTGGTAATCCATCATTCAACTATATAAAATCATGTTAGAGTGGGTGAGAGGCACACGATGACTTTTCAATGACGGGCAGATGCAAGTAATTTATAAGGTCTTCATACTATATAGTATATAAAATAAGAGTCATACCCAAAAAATTTCTACTATCATCCATTGAAAATCTGAACCTTAACTCCTTTCTAAACTATAATACTCTGATTTGAGTAAATTGCCTGAAATCACCAAAATTCCATCAACTGCTTAATGTTCTGACTAAACACATAGTCGGTGTGGTGGAATACTCTATATACTCGTAGATATATAAAGGCACTCTTGAGCCTTGAGGTCCTCGTTTTATATATAAAAGGTCCTAATTATAATTCCTGAGCAGGCTACTTGTATACCTCAACTTTCTATTGTCATTTCCGATTGGCGCCACAATATATGTTCATTATATTTTCAGATATCGCCCACTGTACTTCTCTTTGGCGGTGGCGTTAGAGCAGCAAATGCGTGCCGTGATTTCAAATCCTTTGAGATTGCTCGCATTAAAGTGCTTTTTAAGGTAGCGCATTTGTTATATGTTGACAATGTGGCGCTGGAAACACGCTGCTTGAGACGCTTCCCCACCCGTGTAATTAATTGATTGAAAATGGTGGCTTGTGCGTACCGCACTTACGTTGTTGGCGTAAGCCTACATAAGGAAATTTATTTATACGCACCTGTTGCTTAGTAATATATATGGGCTTATTTAACACTATCCAAGTGACTGTTTCGTGGCATGCGGGCGCTGTTGTGGAGCCATCGTATGTCATGTAGTGATCTGTGTCGGGCAGCAGGCCGCGTATTGAGAGGCGTTTCACAAATGCCTCATCGCCACCAAAGCGTATACGTTCCAGCTGATCGGTAAGCATGCGCAATTCCGCATTGGAGAGATCTCCGAGCTGCAAGTATGTAAATAAAAATCAAATTAAAGACAAATATACACAATTCACAAGTGCAAATTGGCATTAGTAGCACAAACAAACACAGTAAGCAAGAGAGAATTTACCTGCAGCAAAATAGACACACCCACAACGCCTTGTGCTCGATTTAAAGCATCCGAGAAGTTGTTGTACAACTGTGAATTGTATCCGAATATTTGTATCTGAAACAAGTGGAAAAATGAAAGAACATTTTGGGATTATTCTTACTTATATGTGAATTGCATGTGAAATGCTGCAAATGTTGGCTTAATTTATTTTGGCTCAATTTAAGCCAATTCTTTGCCATACCAGCTCCAACCTCATATAAGATAAAAAAGTCAACACAAACAACAAAAAATGCAAAAGCAAAATGTAGAGCAATCACGTTAATCCTTAAATGCGTGCGAAATGCATACCAAATTTATGCATACGTCCACAACTTTATTGTTGCTCAATTTATGCCGTAAGACAAACACAACTCCGCACCATACTCGCTCTAGTCACCGCTGCGGTCAACTTCAAATTTTGGTAGAGAACGTGTGAGAGCATTCGTTGTTTGTATTTTTGCTTAAGGTGCCCCATGTACATGCCCATAAGCCTTTCATGTGCTTGGCAGTATAAATTCTCACAAAGTAATCCGAACTATCAACAGCAAAATGCAGACAAATATGGCATACAAAGGATCAAGGAACAACAAGAAGCACAACCACTGCTCCGCACCTACCGAGCCACCACAACAATGAATATGCATTTGTGCTATTGTGCTCGTCTACTCGTGTGCGATTGTATACATGTGTAAGGATTTATTTGCTCTTTGGTACACCAGGCCGCTCAGTACAAAAGTGCAGATATATGAAAGTGTAGTATAAGAAAATACAATTGTCGTTAGGGAAGCTGCTACAAGTAGGTGAAGGCGCAAGCGAATATTTGTTGCTGTGCACTGCTATGCAAAATGCAGAGAACAATTACCTGCCTGGATTTTTAAATTAAACTTTAAATTGTATTACGGTGCGTATGAGTAACATTTGTGCACAAAGTGCCAACAGATTAAAATAGCAGTAACGCTATGCACTGGCCTTGCTTTCCGAGAATGTATGTAGCACAGAAAAATTACAAAATTAAATTGCATGTAATAAAAAAATGGTCTCAATAAACAAGAAACCAGAATAGAAAAAGATTCCCTGCAATAACTATATTTGCATTCTTTTCTGTGTATTTGCGCTACTTCGTTTAATAGAAAATTCAGAGTTGACTTAACTCTCCTTACTGAATTCAGGAGCTGTTATATGCTGTATGGTTGAATGTATTTGTGGTGTGTGTTGGTGTGTGTGTATGTATGTGAAAAGCAATTTAATCAGATCAATTACATGTGTTTTCACTGCATGCAGCCTGACCTAACAAACGCTTTTAACAAATGATGACCACGCTGCCGTACTAACACACACAAAAGCTTTTAGGCGCTTAGCATGTGCGCTCCTGCAAAATGCACACCCAACTAGTTGTGTGCACATGCATATGCATGTCCATCTGTATGTGAGTTTGTAAATGCAAATTGTCTGCCTGTAGACAAATGAAGCAAATTAGTTCAACATCGCACAAGGGACGTTGCCTTACTCACTCACAGGCAGTCAGATTTGTGCATGCGTGTTTGTTGCTCTTGTTGTTGTTGTTGTTGCTATTGTTATTGCTGTAGTACTCGTAGTTGGTTGATTACGTACCAAGTTCGCATTTGTAGCAGTGTTTGTTGCTTTGTGGTACTCTTATAGCAATTTCTGCTAATTGTTCTGCATATACGAACACCGCACACGTAGTCGTACACATAAAAAACCGACATGCGTTTGTGTAGGTGCTGAAAGTGTAAAAAGCCTGCTATGGAAGCTGATAATAAAGTTACACTGCAAGAAATAGAGTGCATTAAGCAATAGCGAAACTGTATTGCACTTTGGAGGCATTTTTACATAGACGTTTAGAAAAATGCAAGATAAAAGTATTGAAATAAAGAATGCCTCCAAACTCAATTATTATGATACTTTGCGCCATAATTAGTTTCATACTATACAATAAATATTCAACATAAAATATGGAGTCAATTTGTGCGTGAATCCAACTAATGTTAGAAGAACTTATGGCATAAACCGCCAAAATGGGAGGACTCTTTCTTCAGATCAATTTAATTTCATTTTGATATCCGAGGTCTCATTGAGATGGGGGATCAATCTAGCTACAGAAACTACCCATGTAAGCACCGATAAAAGGAGAGTACTTTATACTAGACCAAGTTCGATATTCAATATTGGTATGGAATTATTTCATCCAGTATTCGAAAAATATGCATACTCGCATGTATTATCGTTGCTAAGTAATATAAAAAGCCTTTGAATGAAATGATCAGCTGTGGTACAAACTTCCACTTTACTTTTATAAATGAATGCCACCCTGCAGCATTGAAGTTGTGAGGAGGAGTCTTAGCTTGGAGGTTGTTCAAAAAGTATTAGAATTAGCACGAAGTATGGTTCTCTCACCAGTAAACGCGTGTAGGTGTTGCACGGAGGCAGAAGAAAAACCAGAGCACCTTCTAATGAACTGCGAAGACTTAGCTCGCAGTAGGAAGAAATATCTGGGGCATTACTGGCCCGAGAGCAGAGACATTAGAACAAAGAACTCAATGCTAAGTTTCCTTAGAACTAATACTAAGACTAATACATGCAGGAGGAGTAAAATAGATCAAATTGGTCGAGGTACATTTTCCTTTTGTTTCACTCATTCATTCATTCATAGCATGAAGTAGAATACTTTAGTCAGGCCTAATATTATTAATCATATCATTTGTTAGATTAGTGTAAGCAGGTGGCGCAATACTTCTACCAACGGTATATCAATAGTGAAGTGAAGAGTATTTCAGAATAAAAACTATTGGTTGTTGAAGTCCTTGATGCCAACCTTAGCCAACTGCTCTACATTAGTCATAAATTATCAGACTGGTCTTAACTAGCCTTTGAGGTAAAATATCTTAAACCATCTAAAAGTGCATTGCCATGATCTGTTTCCACTGCCACCGATAATTTTACCCTGTTACAGTGTGGAATATGGGAGATTTACTTTATTTAGCCACAATTTTTTACCGGAGGGCTCACTTTGACACCTTTAATTAAGAGTAGCAACTGTGATATTTCTCAGTGTTTTCTGTTATAATATTAAACAGAGCAGAGTCGCATAATAATTGTTCCTTCAAGGATACCATTCGTACATAATGTAACATATAATGGGGAAAATCTTTAAGTTTGCTTGGGCGCAATCATACTTCCCGCGGGCTCCTTATAAAATGCAAAATGCGATAATGAGAAATTATTTATTGAAGTAACTGGCATATCATAAGAAGGAGTGTTAGAAAAAGTTTTTAATTTATACACATGCATACATATTTTTATTATTACCTATTTTGTGAAATTATGAATCAACGAATTTATTATTTATTATTAATATTATTATTCTTATATCTTATATTTGTGTTTATTTTTTTAAATTAAAATTGGTTTAAAATGCCCAAAATTAATATTATTTCAACAGTTAATTCCTTTCAATTCGAGACTTATATAATACAATTTTATATAATACAATTTTGACCTGTGTAAAATTCAACATGAAAAACATTAATGAACGCATTATGAGCCAATCTTAAAATATAAATCAATTTAGTGGGGATAAGTATTCTGAACCCAAAAAATGTTTACCACTTGAAAGTGACCTGCTTGAAAGCCGTAAAAGTTAGAACATTGGCCTGGCCTGGAAGATTAAACAAATTTTAATACCAAGAATCATTTTGTTCTCTCAGATTTGCCAGTTCAATTAAAGTCCCCCTGAGTTTGCTTCGGTGTGACGATTACTGTGAAAGCCTGAATTTTTCTGCTGCTGATATCGCGCCACAATCTGCTTGAGTGCGATCCACAAGCCTTAAATAAATAAATCGCATTTAAGAATTTGTTTAGCAGATTTGTTTATGTGGGGAAGAGGTACTTAAATATAAAATACGAGTATTCAAGCCTGACAGATTAATCATAAAAGCTGGCTTCCTTCACCACAAAATGCATGTGGAAGGTATTTTTTATAAAATATGATCACCACTTCAGCACGCCGCAATGAACATTTATCTCAGAAAACTCTTTCTAACTTTTTGCACAAGCCACTCGAGCGTGCTCTGTGAATTTGCACAGTTTATCCTTTGGTATAACACAATTTGTTATCCTTGTTCGCATCTGTGGTAGTTTATGCATGCAACATGCGTAGTGTTAGTTGGTGTTCGTATGCCATAGTCCAGTTAATGTTAAGCTATTGTTCTGGTAGTTGCTGCTGCTGTTGTTGTTGTTGTTTTTGTGGTGGTTGTTCTTGTAGTGTTGTTGCAAATCAACGTTAATTTGTTAACAAACTCAATTGAGCTGTGGATTTTTTTCTTTTATGTGGAATTTTTTATAAACTTCTTTGTTTGGTTTTTAAAGTGCTTGAATGTTGTTAGGGAAGTGCAGTCGTGCATGATTCAAGTGGCAGTGAAGAAATTTGTTTTATGGCAGCAGTTTATACATTTTATAGTGGAAAATTTCAAGTAAATTATTTTGCAAACTGTTTACAAAGTTTATTTAAGCATTAATTAATTATTAAAAGGCGAAACTCTTTATCTAATGCCGAAACATTATTCAGTACTGTACGAGCATTGCGTACCATCTCCAGAGTATTATTATTTATGCAAGGCTTCCATGACCCTCGACCTGATTTAGATGTATTAAAGTGGACTCTAGTCGTAGTACTTTAAAATTTTGTGACAATAAAGTACGCGTGCCTCTTGTCAATTTCATTATCGGTCCAAAATGAAACATCATTAGCGTCCAAAATGAAACATTGATAAAGCTTGAAATGGCTCTAACTTCTATACAGTGCGTCCTACACATATGAAAGTCTGCACCATTTAAATGTGTGTAAGCTTTTACTGGAGCGTCCTTGAACTTAACCTAAGAATGGTAGAGATTTATAAAGCACTATGCTGGGTTTCTTGATTCATATTTATTGTAGATGTACCACGAAGCCATGTAGATGAGTCAGCCTGACTCTTCCGATCGCAAGATTACGGCATAAAATATGTTTGGACCTTTCAGAGTCCATCCCAATTTAGTCAGAATTTGTTAAACCTAATTTCATGAATTTATTCTATTTATGGACACACTTTTCCTGCTTATTCGGATTTAGAAGCCTTTGTAATTATACAGAATACCAGTATAGTTTCAAGTTTCTTCCTCATATTGCTCTGCTTATGCTTGTTGCTTAAATCTTTTATAACTGTCCCTATATAGTCGTATGGAACGAAGACTAGAAGGACTACAATAATGGAATAATAAGAGTGCTTATAATTGGAGTACAACCACTCCGGTGATAAATATGGGAGTGCTAACCATTTTCAGTGCTGTTGGTACATTAATACCTAGAGCAATCATCTTCAAACTTCAGATTGTAAAATCAATTTTTCTTCCGAATGTTAGTCTCGTATTTAAGAAATATCTTGTGACTGCTTCACAGCTGATAAATATGTATAAGAACCATGCCTATGCATATACTGCTGCGTAGCCTACTCATTAGCAAATCAGATACCGTTTAAAGTCTTAGTACTCGCAAGATAGCAAATATCCGACAGTCAGTATCATATCATATTATATAATCCCTCGAATTTCAGTCAGATTCCCATATTCACATTCGCATTCGCATTTGCTTCCCATTATTATGGGGAGGTGAAAAGTTCACATAAAATACCTTCATTATGCTACTCAGAAGAAAGTTCAATGCAATTAAAAGTTTGAGCTCCACTGTTTGTGCGTTCGGGTCCACTGCATATACAGACACCCAGCAACTTTTAGCAAGCGTGCACTTATCTCAGTCACAATTACGCACACACTTCACATGCCAAACATCTACTCTCGATCTACACTCTCAGCTGAAATTGACCCACGTTCCACGAGTGGTGCAACACTTTTGTTTCGTCATTTTTTCAACTGCTCTGCTGTTGACTATGACTGCTACTTTTGTTATACTCGGACCAGCTCCTACGCTGTTGCCGCTGCTGTTGCTTGCAAATTGCTTTTGTGCTTAATGACCTCTGACAGGATTGACCATTGATTTAACTGCCTCGTTTACTTTTGCTGTTGTGCATTTGTATTAGTTTCGGTTTCGGTTTCGGTGTCGCTGTATATTTTGTCTCTATTTTTGTTCTTGTGATTGTTTCTCTGCGATGCGTGTGCGTAATTGAACGTATTCGTACTTCTCTGTGTGTGTTCATTATGATTATCAACATGTGACATGTCAATTAATTACAGTTCATTTCTCTTGTCTAAAGCGTGTGAGCGTTTGGAATTATACGCAGCTGCATGAGTTGTTAATTTAAGCATAAAATCGCATACGATATCAAGTGTTGCTGTGATTGTGTCATCAGCGTTGTTAAGTAATGCCTGCCATCACCCACAAAGTGGGCGTCTGTTTATCTATTGACCATGAAGTACAGACAATAGGTTCTGCAGTTTATGTGCTTAATTAGTAAATGTCAATGGCAACGAACTGAATTGGCGGAATCATGCTACTGAAATGTATGTCATACTGCAGGAATTTCCTTCGAGAGTCAAATATTTGCTTGTCCTACAATACACGTATAAATTATGACAAGTTTCCTACTCAATTCATAACAAATTTATAAACACTGCAAGTACATGGCGTAAATGCAGTTGGCCACCTGTTGAGCTCGGGTGTTTGTACGTTTCGCCAACTTTTTCCACTTTGACTTATTATAAATTAAAGCAATAAATCCGCAATTTGCTGTTAAACCGCACATTTAGCAAATTGTTTGCAAATTGCCTTGAAAATGGCTGCCATCCAATTCACAAACATACTCATTGTACAAGCAGAGCGCAGAGTACAGACACAGCGAAAAATGCCACAACAAAAGCAACAGTCGTGCTTAAAAGTTTATTGCCGCAAAAACCATGTCGTATGCAGCAAAGTTGCATGCATGCAACATACTCGCACAAGTGCCGGCACGTTGGCATGTAATCTGATATCCCAGTAAGCGGCACGCGGCACGCAGCACAATGCTACGTAGCTGTGTCAGTGACTGAAAGATTTGTCATCATTCACCGCAGTCGAGCGACAGCCGAAATGGCAGACAATCAAAAGCGTTCGCAAGAAAGGAGAAACTCGCAACTGGCAACTCGCAGAGCACAAAAAATGGCGGCGCATTTTGACGCTACTGCCGGAAACTATAAAAAGACAGTTCCAGCAGTGCCTGCAGTGCACCAGCTGGAGAAACGCACACATCCACTGCCGCAGCCTGTGCGTGCTGCACATACGAGTATGCACATATGCACGGGCTGGTTGGGCGGATGAGTTGTTAAAATGACAAAATGTTGCGCCGAATTGCCTAAAACTGTCATGTCTGCAAACGGCAGCTCTGCGAAACTGCTGTCTTTCGTATATGCATGTATACGCGCTTGTGTGCATGCATGTGTGTGTGTGTGTAGCGCAGTGTCTATGAGTTTCTCTGCTGATGTTTGTATTATTTTTGAGTTGTTGCATGCCTTCAACCTTACCCTTCATGCAACATTTGCCAGTTGCTGGGAAATTAATTGAAAATTTTCCCTCCATTCCATTTTTTTTTTTTTGTTGTCTGAACTGCCACGGCAAAAAATTCTTTTTAAAAGCAGAAGGAAAAAATGCTTGCCAAATTATTTTGCAACAAAGCGTCAAACGGAATGTTAAACAGTTAGCTGCAGGCCACACTACAACAGCAACAACAACATCAACAAGAGCAACAAAACCGAAACGGCAACAGCACCCAAAACCGACGCAGTCACGTTAGTGAGCGCGATTTCACTGCAGAACTTAATCGTGGAACACGTTGTCTTAGCCTTGGCAGTAATTTTATCTTCTTTAATGAATTCCTAATTGGCAATTTTAATTAATCCTCATGAAATCCTTCTGAGGTAGCAAAGCAAACATACTGCCTCAATTCGGGTAAGGAACGAGGGAGCACTCAAGCGATTTGCCTGCATTTAGTTTTGTTTGCTTTGCTGTACTCTGTGCTGCTTCACTTCGGTTTGGTCTTGGTTTGATTTGGTTTTTGCGGTAATTTGGCTGATTTGCGGCTCAGTTTAATAACCGTTTAACATGCAGTTGTTATATGAGGTTCACAAATGAGTGAACATATATGCGAGTCCAATGTACTGACTAAAATTTAATCATTTCGCTCATAAATCACCATTTAAGGCCAGATCATACATAATTTTAATTGGCAACTAAAGAGAATTAAAATAAATCAGAAATTAGTAATTTGAAAATATAAAATTTAAGTAAATTAAACTAGGGTGGGATATCTTAACTTAGTGCATAAATACTGCTTAAAGCCAAGAGAAGGAAGCCAAGGTGGGATATATTAACTTACGAGTAGTGCATAAGTACTGCTTAAAGCCAAGAAATAAAGTTATTGTTGCTTGGCGAACAAACCACAGAAAGTTGCTAAAATCTCTTAAAATTTTTGTTTACATGGAAAATGTTGGTACTGTTCAAAATAAATCGTATTTGATAAGGATTGATGTCTATATTAAAGCTGAATCTTTAAATGAGATGATAGTGGGCATGTCGAGTTATCGGTTTGTGGCCTTCGGAGACATCTTCCTGAACTTTGGTATATGCTTTATTTGAGATATTACGATAGAATCATCATTATTTTAGGAAAATCTGCCGATACGAAAAAATTCCGGTGTCTTTTGTGCCACCTTTAAAAAGATCTCATCCAAAGATGTAAGCAGAAGAAGGCTTTTTACCATAGATCCACAAAGGCCGCAATAATTATGGTACTATAGTGAATTCATTATTTCCTTCATGCTGCGACCTCTCTCTATCTAAAACAAGCATTCATAGTTGGGCACACTCAAAAGGCAAGCGACCAACTGGCACTTCCTGTCTAATTAAAATTTTACATAAAGCAATAAAATAAAATTTCATCACAATCGCAGGCGCCAACACTGTAAATAAGGCAATGTACGTCAAATTGACATTTGTGACGTTAAATGCTGTTCAAATACACGCTTCCGCTGCAGCTTCCGCTCGTTTAACTGGGTAAATATTTAACAAAACCCAGAAAAGTTCAAAATATGAACACTCATCAGGATGCGACGACGACATCTGCTCTTATGCTCGGTTAAACTGCTCAAGTCGAGTGTGTTCGGTGACGATGACATTTGCAATGTCAAAGTCAGCCGCGCACAAGCCGCCCAGTAAACGTCACAATTACTTGTATTGTGCAATATCTGAAAGTGACAGTGTCGCGCGTGAGTTTGTGCATGGATATATGTATGTGTGTGTGTGTGTGTAGAAGTATTTGTGAAAGTGTGCGTGCCTTTTGGAGTGTGCAAAGTGTCGCATTATGATGTTGATGTGAGGCGTTGGTGTGCCAAATCTGCAAATCTTCAAATCCTGTAATGCGCAAACAATCCAAGTGCACAAATGGAGCAATTTTCAAATATTTGCTTTCGAGGTGGCACTTAGTGAAATCAGGGTTAAGAGCGTTTTGTAAGTGGAGCAATCAAGCAAAGAGCAACCAAGTCACATTTAGCGCAGATGTACGAGTGTAAAAGGCTGCAAAAGTGACGCTCACACGTTCTATTCTCTCAGATACTCTGAAATACATGATATGAAGGACAAAATACGCTGCAGTATCATTTTCAGTCAATTTCTGGAAACCGTCTCAAAGAGGAAATATTGAACGTGAGCTTGGCATCTTTTACTCAAAATTCGAGTAATTTCATTCCAGCATTTAAAATCGAGCCAAAACTCAATCAGCCTAAAACGCTGCTATATTTCAGTTTCTTAACTAGTGTTCAGTTGAACTTACCTCCGCGGGAAACGTGTAACCTTCAACACTGTGCTCCGAGCCGAATTGATCATGCAGTCCATAGTGTATGTGTATCTCATGGAATCTGTATCTGTAGGATAATGGTCCACCTGTGATGTTGACGGGCATCTGCATGCCATCGTAGTTAGCGACAGTGTCATTTCCCGCTGTGAAAATGACGCTGTGACCAGTGTTGCTTATTAGGCCACTTATCTGTGAAGTATAGATACAATTTGTGGGCTCATTTATATTCCTAATGTACTCGTATACGCTGTCTTACCCTGTGTTTGTCCACATGCAGCAGTCTTAAATTGGGATCGAACAATAAACGTTGTGGTTCTAAGTTCACAGGAGATTGCCGTCGTCCTTTATTGCAAAGTGACCATTCTGGATTGATGAGACCCCAAAAGGCAGGACCTGGAAATACATTAAATTCAGTTACAGAATACCAGTGAGACTGTAATCGTGGATCATCTTATTTTATATATGCATACATAGTATAATGGGATGGGCACTTATACATAGATAAGTAAACTAAAACTGCTCACAATGGTATGGTAAAAAGTGCTCAGAATGGTATATGGCTGCAGAGCCAAAGATCTTATAGTGAATACTTGATTTAAATATTTTTCAAGTTCACTACATAACATTCATATACAAACTGTCTATATAAACTTTTAGGAATATTACTTAAAATATCATTTGTTAAGCATCTGTGAAAACCAAATTTCGATTCAGAAGTCAGTTTAGTATATTTGTCCACTAATTGGCCCTGAACTGTTCTGCGGCCTTGCTTCGTGCCACTCTGCAGACTTACTTAGGAAATGGGAAGAAACTCAGATATTCAATTGCAGCATGCTTTCGGCCAAAGACAGGCAAAGGGATTTCTTCCCCCAACCGTAGTATCTCCAAAAGAATACTAACATTGGTGGGATATTTGACAGAACACTGCTGCCTAATGTATCACCTTAATAAGATAGGCCTGTCGGACATTTCTGACTGCAGATTCTGCGGACACAACTCTGAAGCATTAGAACACATTTTATGTGAGTGCCCAATGATCAAAATTAAAACACAAACATTGTTGGGGGAGATCTTCACACACCCTTCCACAATTTGGCAACATCAACCTTTCAAAATTGCTGCAATTCATAAAAAGCCTAATGTTGGAGTGAAATGTAGGGGTTAGTACAATAGGTCCTTATGGGCCGCGGTAGTAGTACTCCCTGGAATAAATAATAATAATATTTGTATTTAAATTATCGGGAAAAATCTCACTGAATCGATAATCCCATATTGTTCTATTCTATTTAGCTTTGAATTTACAATTGCTTTTCCTTCCTTGAAACTGCAAAATCACCAGTGATATACTTAGGCCCATAACACCACTTTAACTTACAGATTATTATGAAATCACACTACAATTAATTCAGTCATTAACAACAAAAACTGTGTTCATAAATCCCACACGTGCTGTAAGCACGTGAGAAACATAATTACTATTTAACATGTCACATTAGCAACCGTAGAGAAATACGCTTAAAGTTGTGGTAAACATCGACCAAAAAAGGGCATAAATTTATGAGCTGTTTTTGTTGATGTTGTTACTGTGGCGGTATTTGTGTACACATGTGTGGCTTGCTATAGAACCACACTTACACAGCATAGCAACAGTCGGTGAGCCAACACTACAGAGTGGACGGAATTTTATTTATTGCCATTGAACGTTTTAATCGTAAAGCGAGTAAAGTGTCCGAATACGTTTGCACAGAGCGAATAGCAGCGAGAATGCAATCTAACCAACAAAGAGCAGTTAATTTTCCTAAACCAAGCGTTTATATCCATGCAGGATACAGCCATAAAAAAGGCAAAATGGAGATGCCACAAAAAGAAATGACAGTTGCAAGTGTAACTACGAGTAACTGGAAACGATAGCAAGCGGAACAAAGTGTACTGAGCACGCTGAAAAGTGGCGTGTTGTCAGATGGCCGCGGGGGTGTGGGGTCAATAAAAGGCCAACAGACCAATTTGCAGAACTGAAATTGAGACAATTTTCGTGCGAAGGTGAAGTGTGATAACAATGGAAATGTGAGAGGCCAGTTATCTAATCCACTGATGTGGTGCAAATATAAACAAATGTTTGAATAGCATAACTTGGAAATATGTCTTTGCGAGTGTAAAATTATTTAGTTGATGAGCGAATTGTTCTTTGATGTTGGCACGGCGTAATAATAGATAAACTCTTCTATACATAGAAAACACTTTGTGATGAAATCTACGCATCAGGGCTCAACTCAATGCACAACATCACAACAGGAATCATGTCAGGCGATGGCAGAAAGCAATTTGCAGATATCCCACGTTCGGGAACATCATGTGCAATCTCCACAACGATTATTGACCTCAACAGAGCTAATTTTTTGCACACAGCAATATTATCGCCAGTCATCAGAGGAAACAACAATAGCCACAACAAAAAGAAGATAGTCTCAATGATGCAATTTGCAGCATTTCAGCAGCCATTAACAGCACTTGTTTCAAATTTTCGTTGACAGCGTTCGACTATAGTGAGGCTTTATGCAGTTTATGCGTTTAGCGCAGCAGATCGCTTACAAACACATATCATGTGCTTCGCAGCTGCTGCCTTGCTGAGTTGTGCCACTCGTCCCTTGACGTACTGGGTATCTGTGTCAATATGTTGTAGACTCTTTGCAAAATGTGAGACTCTTATTCGCTGCTAGAAGGCTTCACTTGAGAACTATATACTCTTATGTGTATAGCTCAATTGTTTATTGGCAACGTTATCGATACGACTCATTTGCATCTCTGTGATAGTTATTTTGCATGAAAATGGAAAGATATCAATGCATGAAAGTTAAAGCACAACCTCCTCTGAAGTTGAGTTATAGTAAAAAGGTTTATAGTCGGTCGTATACACCGATTATAAATGGCAACATGTTATTAGTGGCATCTCAATTCTATATATTAGAATATCCAAGTGAGTTTTTAAATTAAAGTTTTCAAGTAGATAAATATTGAATTATTTTTTCCACGAATTATCTTCGATAGTATATAGTAAACATGTTGTACGAAATGCTTAACCCTTAGTTTCACACGTACTTACCGCCAAAATAACATTATCAAATATTGTGCTTTAATTATTAATGCAAAATTTAAGGACATCATCGAGTTTGAGATAAGGTCTTTATAACAATATAGGAATACAGTAGGAGAGCTTATGGCCAGGTTGTACACAGATTTTGCACAACTGTCCTCTTGCTCTAATATTGATCAAATCAAACTGCAACATATATTGTACTCGCAATCATGTTCCTTCGACAAGTTGTAGAAGATGTTGGAATATAGCTTGACAATCGTATTCATATTCCTTCGATATGTTCGTAGAAGATATTGGAATGTAGCTTGACAATCGTATTCATATTCCTTCGACATGTTCATAGAAGATATTGGAATATAGCTTGATAATCGTATTCATATTCCTTCGACATGTTCATAGAAGATATTGAAATATAGCTTGACAATTGTATTCATATTCCTTCGATATGTTCGTAGAAGATATTGGAAAGTAGCTTGACAATCGTATTCATTTTCCTTCGACATGTCCGTAGAAGATATTGGAATATAGCTTGATAATCGTATTCATATTCCTTCGACATGTTCATAGAAGATATTGGAATATAGCTTGACAATCGTATTCATATTCCTTCGATATGTTCGTAGAAGATATTGGAAAGTAGCTTGACAATCGTATTCATTTTCCTTCGACATGTTCGTAGAAGATATTGAAATATAGCTTGACAATAGTATTCATATTCTTTCGACAAGCTGTAGAAGATATTGGAATATAGCTTGACAATCGTAATCATATTCCTTCGATATGTTCGTAGAAGATATTGGAATATAGCTTGAGTAAGAAATGTATGTGCTTACTTTTACGATTTTGTTCATAATACCAGTAATTGCATGCTCCTCGTAGTCTATGCATCTTGAAGACAGGATATCGAACACTGCCATGACGATGTAAAATTATCCACATATCAGTAAGACGACAGTTCAAAATGTCTAAAATGTTGTAAAAGTCAACTCCTTGATTAAGATACAGGATTTGATGCTCATGAAATATACGAGTACTCCCATATAGCAGGCACATCGCTACAAATATCTGCCCAATTCAAACATCTCCGTTAACATATACACTCAAAATAAGAGTATACCTAAAAATCAAAAATTAAGATGGGACCGGAACCCAGATCCCAGAACAGGATATATTAATTAACCTGTTCATCAGAACCCAGACGCAGAGCAGGGTATATTTTACAATTCTTGAACACATCCAAAAACGTTAAATAACTTGGAGCTCTACTCTCAAGCTTGAATTTTTTGTCGAGTGTAGCACAGGTACCCGTCATAGGGACAAACAAATCGACTTTTAAGAAAATTCTGAATGCTCAACCGCACAGCATCAAAATTGCATCACGGCAACAAAAACAGCAACAACCCAAACTAAATCAGAAGCGAAACAAGACCCCATACAATATTTAGAGCACTTGAGTATATTTTTGCATGCCGAGTGTATTTCATCCGCAGTGTGGCAAGTGGAAAGTGGCAAGTGGCAGCAAGCAACGCCAGGTAACCATATCTTTTGAGAATACTGCACAAACACACCTGCATATCTTGCTACTCTTGCAGGAAGCACACAGACCTACACAGACCGATACAGCAACCGACTCTGTGGGAATGCCAGAAATATCCTAATGAGATTAAAGCTAAGGAAGACGTACAGTGACGCGTAAGAAAAATTGCTGCTAAGAAATGCACCTGCAAGTGAGTACAGGGATTGAGCTCGGATATCCTTTGCCCAATGCGGAAGTCGCGCAAGTCGTGCTGCAGACGAAAAACTTATGATACGCGAGTGCTGGCACAGCATAAAATTGCTGAGGATGCTGGTGGTGATATTTTATTATTATTCCTTTTTTCTTTCTTTAATAAATTTTTATTTTTCTTTCCAGTGAGTTGCAGCAGAAAGGCACAAAGGTGTCGTTATCACATCGTCGAAATATGAAGAAGAAAAAAATCACAGACATTGCGTAGCGCTTTAAATGTCCCAACGGCAAGCAGGCAGACAGGCAGGCAGGAACGCAGGCTGTGCTTGTGTTTGTGTAATTGCAATTGCTTCTGCTGCTTTTCTGCCCTGCCATCAGCAGCAGCAGCAGAAGCCCGCTTATATCACTACTGCACTCAGCTGTGAATCACGGTGCTGGCATAAAAGACGCGCGTCGCTGGCGTAAATGCAGTGACGCATGGATTTTAGCTTCAGTGAAGCTTAATAGTGGCGTCTTTAAAAAGGATTTGTCCCACTGAGTGCGAATGACTTGTGACAAAGGTGTCGTCTCGCCGTGCCAACTGAAATCAACAGCCAACTTTGATTGTGCTCTGGGTATATATAGCAGCAGCGTATGCACTTTAATTCAATTGAGAATAGAAGGTACAGAGAAAAGTTTTTAGTGGAAATAAAGTTGGCTAAGACCACCTACAGAATACCCTACAAAATGGGAGATTTCCGAAGCAGACGTATATGTTAACTAATTATATCTGATAATTCTAGAGATTTTTGAAATAACCTACAAAAACTGAATGATGGGTAGCACAAAATTGTCTATATAGCAAAATATGCCTATACGACGGGCTGAGGAGATCCTTAAGTCAATTCAGAAGGCGTTACATAGAACAACCAACCCTATAAATAGGGACTCTATACAAATTTTAACACCTCCTTTACAGTATTTAAATCTTATGAATCATGCCAATTTATGTAAAAAGCGTAATCATCCACAATGGAATGAATATTTTAGAGCATGCATCCTTGTATGTACATACTTGCTGCCCTACCAACTTGCACTACGGAGCGTATACCACCTACCACTCAGCCAACCTGTCATGAAAGGGCTTACAAATACACACAACCTGCATGTGCATGTATTTATGTAAGGCTGAGAAGAAATGCCAAAGGTAAACAAATAAATTTCATTTACATTTAACAGATTTGGTTGCCACTTGCCACTGCACATACATGCATTGTATATCGCTCTCTCTCTCTCTCTCTCTCTCTCTCTGTCTTGTACCCTTTCACCTTTGCTATTCTGTTCGTTCATTTATTTTCGTGGCATTTGCACATCCATCCAGAGCGACATTTTACGCTGGCTGACATTGTACTCGTATCTTGCAGGACGAATCCGCAGTTGAACCTTACCAAAGCACACTTTAACGTTTCTCTTTTTTCCTTAACACTTTCTATTATTTGTTGTTCTTTTCACTGTTCCTGTTGTTATATTGCTATTGTACACCTTGTCATTTGATTTATAAATGGCGACGACACGTTTCCACAGCAAATTGCATACCAGGCATTGTTGCAGGCAAATTGTTGCTAAAATAAAAGGGTAGGGCAGCAATGGAACTCACCTGAAATGCCGTCATAGGTCCACCATTCTTCCCAACTAACTGCGAATAATACTGAAATGAAAGTAGAAAAAAAATTTAAATGAAATTTAAAATTGTGCATAAATTTATTTTAGGTTTTATTTTTATGTATTTCAAATAAGGAAGCGACGAAAATTTATAAAAATAAACAATGTCCCACTTTATAAAAATAAACAAATCCATTCTACTAAGGAGCATATAGTAAGCATAAACAAATTAGCACTAATCCTCAACTAATTGGTTCAGAGTCAAAGTCAAGCAATTTCATAAGGACATGTGGATATTAAACGATTTTTTAGAATCCTAAGAGTAAGTCCTATAAATTGAAACAAAATATTGAAGGTATTATCTACAGTGGGTGTTATCTTTGTATATAAACGAGATTACCTTATGATAAGCTGATATATATTCCCAGTACAAACATGTTGAAGTACAAACATATTCAAAGCTATTATAGATATCAGTTTTTCGTCTGTATTTTGAAGTATTGATACTCCAACAAATTCATATTTCAGGCGTCTTTTTTGATTTCTTAGTCATTAAAGATCATATTAAAATTTTGCAGTGAAACAATAAGCAAAGACGGTACGAGAATAAACATTCTTATTAAATATTATTCGTACACCTTACTTATAAATTACTCATCGAGTGATTGTGATAAATATTTAAGTTGTAAAACATGTCTCTCAACCTTATTTCTGTCAAACCAAAATTACCTTATACTCGTATGCTGAGTCAAGTTCAGAGAGTATTAAACAATTTACCATTACTTTCAAAGAAATTACAATGCCGTAATACTAGACTCACACCCCGAGGGTCGCAGGTTCAAATCCTGCCACGGGCTTGGTCTCCGAAATGGTTCTTTCTATAAAATCCTTTTCTCTTCGAGTCGAAAGCCTCTGTAGTTAATACTCATTCCCCCAACACCTTGCACTCATAATTAATTATGGTGTAAAGAGTAATATAATAATTATAATAATAATAATAATAAATATTATTAATTAATTTTATTCGTACACCTTATTCGAGTGATTGTGATAAACATTTAAGTTGTAAAACATGTCTCTCAACATGTCTGACAAACCAAAATTTCCTTATATGCTGAGTCAACACTTCAGAGAGTATTAAACAATTGATCATTACTTTCAAAGAAATTAAAATGCCGTACACACCTACAAGAACTGCAGTTATTAAGAGAATATGTATTTTTACAGTGAAATAATTCAAACATTAAAAAGAAGCGGGATCGCAAATCAACATTTTATAAGGAAAAATAGAGAAGTTCCATCACAATGGGTAATATTAATAATGGATACTTTTTTCTGCAACCATAAATTAAAAGAAGGTAAGAAACAGAGGTGGAATAAACAACCAAACCTACCCTAAAACTAAAATAGCTGTATTTGCCTGTTACCCTTACATATTTAAAGCGAGAGTAGTAGCTCCGCTCTGACACTGTTTCCCGCAAGAATCATTCTGATAATAATGTTATAAAAACTTTAATATAAAACACAAACAAAATTCCACTTAATTGACCACTTAAACCATGATTAAAATAAAACTTGTTCGACTTAAATAGATCGGGGGGATCCCGGGATGTTAACTGTTCAGTAAAGATGTTGCACATGCATTGCCCTGATAAAATTGTGTTTCACACAAAACTATTTCTCACAATTTAGAAAATTATCATATTTAAAATTAAATCTCTCTAAAAGCTCTGAGTATTCCCCATGCCAGAAACTCCATTCCAATCATTAATTTCATTTTCATTTATTGTACTTTAACGAAATACGGGTAAATGCATTATTTATCACTTCAGCAGATAGCAACGTACATATTTACAAATGTACAAGGAAAGCACCGAAATGGCAACGACAGGACACACTCCAGTTACTATCCCCATCGCTCCTGCATGGATTTTTACAACGGCATTAAAATGAAATTAAAGACTAAAATCACGCTGCGTTCAAAAAAGGAATGGCAAAAAATACGAGTACCAAAAACTAACTGGCAAGCAAACAAACAAACAAACAAACAAACGAGCGAACGAACAAAAGCGTCTGCCCGCGCGGACTACACCAGCAGTTGTAATGCTGTAATGCATGTGTAATAGTGTTAGTGCTGTCGGCGCTAGTTCCGTGGCGATGGTCGCAGTGGCACATAGTAAAGCGTGGAAAAAGGTAGTTTAAACATTTAGAAATCCATTAATTTCAATCATTGCCCATGACTTTGCAATATTATTGTGTAATTTTGGTACGTTTTCACGTAAGTGGTAAAATGGAAAGCGCGCCAAGCCTTTTAGTGTAACCTCCACCATCTCTTCTGCTCCACTATCGCCGACCAAAGTTGCTGATACTTTTTACATCAACACTCAGACTCCGAGCTGTGGGAAATGTTAGGTAAGGTCATTTGTGGGGGAATGCCACAGAGAGCGTACACAAACAAACCCATGACCATGCAGCATATTTTGAAGGGGTTTTTTTTAGGGGTTTTGACTTGTTGTTGTTGTTGTTGTTGTTGGTATTGTAAATGGTAAAGACAAGTGTAAAACACTTTTGTATATTTTTTTTGGTGGAAATCAATACGAGAATACATTTGCTAAAAGGAAGGAAGGAAGGAAGAAGAAAAGTTGCTAAGAGAAAAAATAACATTCTCACCACTTTCCTTTTGAGCTCGTACCACACGTACTCATCCGCCCGCTGGCCAACCAACCCGGCTGCATTTTCTGGCGAAATCGTAAAAAGAAACGCTTTTTAATGAGTCAGCATTTTTTACAATTTGATTTGTGAACAGCGAATAATTCAGGCTGCCTTTCAACTGTCAAAATAAACAAGCCAAATGTGCATTTTGGTTCTTTTTCGGGCTTTCACTTGTATTCCTTTTCGGCTTTTTGTAACTCCTTTGCAGATCGTGCGGCGGAAAAGGATTGTTCTTGTCAAAATTAACAAGTGGCTAAGGAGTAACTACACAACTCACTGCCGGAGGGAACCGAGAACAAGCAACAACTTCTGGAGTAATATTTGAAAATATCACGGCGCATTTAGAGCGATTTCAGTCATCACTCAGCAGGACTTAAAATATTACGAAACAAAGAGCGCCAACGACACTCAAATCAAGTGCGATGCCACGTTGGTCAGCGCTTAAATACTTATTGTGATAGGAGCTGAAAATGAATGCCTCCACTTGGAGTGCACTTCACTGCAATTGCTGAGTAGTTAATTAACTTAATTCTGCTGTGCTGGAGTGTTGGGAACTGCTTGAAAGCCAGCAGTGATTTGTGTCAACACATTTTCTGCTCAACTGCGAATGAGGTGAAGCGATGCTCCTTTTTTCAACTGGAGTACTTGACAGGAATAATTGACGAAATTGTGTGTGTGTGTGTGTATGCATGGAACAACAGCAATTTCTCGCTGATTAAGAGTGCTGAGTTTGGAAGGCCTTTGTGCTTATTCTACTACCTCCGAATAATCTTACTTCTAAGCTACTGTCTTCGCTTTATAACAAATTATAATTCAAACGAGCTTCAATCGTAATTGCAAACTTTGTATTAATTCAACACACATCTAGGCTTTTATATCTCCAATGAAATTTAAAATATGATATAATTTTTATATATAAAAAGAAACTATTAAATTTGAAATGTGTTTTTGAAAACTGAATAAAAATTCAGCTCATTCCGAAATTAGAAACAGAAACCATAATTTTCGCTCATTCTCAAGATTTTAGCAATGCTTAATAATATTCCTTAACATATCCTATCAATATTTGAGTTCAAGAACCAAACAATAGTGACCTAAATAATCTACATTGACTAATATTGTAAATTACAATGTTGACTTTTGACAATATTCTAAAGCGTGACTCCAGCACAGATAACGCTCAACAACTCTATTCGTTTTTGAACATTTTTGTTAATATTTATAATAAAATTTCGTAATAATTAACATAAATCAATGTTATCGGAATCTGCCCTGGGTGGTATGTGAAAGCCAACACATGACCGGAAATGTCCTGCCGCGAGGAACCACACCTTGTCATGCATATTACCGACAATAATCAATGTGAGGCTATAAATATCACAACCGAAAACTATCGACACACCACACTCCCCCAACAAAGCCCCACACACTGTTTTAGTGACAACCGTTTGAGTCACTGTCGTGTCTACCTCTTCCTTTTCCGGTTTCATTTTGTTTTTTTTTTCTCTTTGGTCTGTGAATTAAATACATCGAACTATGCAAACAGACCAACTAACGGCAAAATTTAATTTCACTTAAATTGCTACCAAATTTCTTTCGATTCACCGCAGGAGCCAATCAAGGTGTCACTTTAATTTCCTGCAATATGCAAAAAGACAAATGTTGCTGTTGAAAATTATTAAAACAACGACAGCAATAGCAACAAACACAACACCAACAACAATCACAATAACTCAAAACAAAGGCGTACAATGCCAACGAAGCACAACAAAACCGAACCGAACACAACGGAACGCAGGGCAACCTTTAATGCCACACCCCACCCATTTTCGATACGATTATTATATTGTCTGCAATTAAGGTGCGCCGGTAGTGCTGGCGCGTAAATTTCATAAAACTTTCATAACTAAAGCGCGGGAGGCGCTACTGTCAACGGAGTTGGGTGGAGCTGTCGGCGGCGGTGGGGTTGAGAGCACAGGAACCACACCGACACGACAGTGAGCAAGCACAGCAGTGCGCAAGTTGGCTGACAAGTTCATAACAAATTATAAGGAATATGACAATGCGTTGACTCGAAACAAATGATAAAGAATTAAATTTGTAATTAATGAAGACAATATTGTGTGTGTGAGTGTGTGTGTGGGTATGAATGTGTGTGTTTGTACATATCTCGGGTGGGGTACTGAAAAAGTTCTTAAGATAGTATCGTGAGACAACTGCACTGAATGAAAATATAAGTTGAACGTGGTTGACTACGCTCTCATTGAAATAGTGGGTAAGTTGAAGTGTCAATGTGCACTCTTATGCTTTGAGAAAAAACTAATAGTTTATTGCAATATATTGTTTAATTAAAGAGGATCACTGCGGCATAACTATGAAACAAACTGCTTGAAGATGTCATAAAACAATAAATAACAAATATAGAAATACATTGGAGCAAAGACAGGTATATAGTTATAGTTGATCTTTCAGCTCTTTATTTTATTTGTTTTGGTTGCTTCTTCAGACCTGACAGGTGAACTGACAGGCGCAGCAGCTTGGCCTGCTTTACAATATTGTTTATGTTGCATAGTAGTGGCAGCGAAGGAGTCTATGCTAGTGATCTCAAATGGATTGTCAGCGTATAAAATACACAGTAGCTGTTCCGCTGACACGACAAATATTCTAGGAAAGAATGTGGATACAATTAGAGTGACCAGTTTGTATGTTTGCTAAATTAGGGTGACCAGTTCTTATAGTTATATGACTATATGACTATATAGATACTTGGAAAGTAAGTCAGCGGAATATGGGACCTTTGACCTATACAGCAAGTACAAATGGTTCATACGATTCAAAGGTATGTTCATAGGGTAAGAAATTATGTTCATGATAGGTTAGGTTAGGTAGGAATGGCCGCCCAGTTTGCCAAAAGCACACTTGAGCACACATAACGGTCCATTGTGATACCACGGTGTGGCGCCGTTCAAGCACTGACTATAAAGTTCCCTTACTTGGGATGGTGATAGTCAGCGCAAGGACAGCGCCTGGAAAGGCACGACTCCCCCGTAATGTTGCAGGAAACCATCATGATACTTTGATGAACCTTGTTCATGATACATGAAATCTAAGTCAGAGAAATAATGGGCCTTTATTCTATAAAGCACGTTTATATGGTTCAAATAGTTCATACGATTCAAAGGTATGTTCATAGGGTTCAAAATTATGTTCATGATACTTGAAAAGTAAGTCAGAGAAATAATGGGCCTTTATTCTATAAAGCACATTTATGTGGTTCAAATAGTTCACACGATTCAAATGTAAGTTCATAGGGATCAAAATTATGTTCATGATACTTGAAAAGGAAGTCAGAGAAATAATGGGCCTTTGTTCTACAAAGCACGTTTATATGGTTCAAATAGTTCATACGATTCAAAGGTATGTTCATAGGGTTCAAAATTATGTTCATGATACTTGAAAAGTAAGTCAGAGAAATAATGGGCCTTTATTCTATAAAGCACATTTATGTGGTTCAAATAGTTCACACGATTCAAATGTAAGTTCATAGGGATCAAAATTATGTTCATGATACTTGAAAAGTAAGTCAGAGAAATAATGGGCCTTTGTTCTACAAAGCACGTTTATATGGTTCAAATAGTTCATACGATTCAAAGGTATGTTCATAGGGTTCAAAATTATGTTCATGATACTTGAAAAGTA
Source organism: Clusia tigrina (assembly GCA_920105625.2). Taxonomy (NCBI): domain Eukaryota; kingdom Metazoa; phylum Arthropoda; class Insecta; order Diptera; family Clusiidae; genus Clusia; species Clusia tigrina. The sequence continues at coordinate 176,717,598 of OV050033.1, read as the reverse complement.
AGTCAGAGAAATAATGGGCCTTTATTCTATAAAGCACATTTATGTGGTTCAAATAGTTCACACGATTCAAATGTAAGTTCATAGGGATCAAAATTATGTTCATGATACTTGAAAAGTAAGTCAGAGAAATAATGGGCCTTTGTTCTACAAAGCACGTTTATATGGTTCAAATAGTTCATACGATTCAAAGGTATGTTCATAGGGTTCAAAATTATGTTCATCTTCTTCAAATGTGTTTTCATATGGTTCGAAGGACGTTGATATGGTTCATAATATGTTTACATGGTTCAAAGGTACATTCATGTAGTTCAAATGTCTGCTCTCGTTTCGTGAATGCTGCATTCTAAAGGTAGGTAGAATGGGGGCATTCTATAGGTAGGTAGTATGGGGGCATTCTATTGGTAGGTAGTATGGGGACATAGTTGTGATATAACTAATTTAAATATGATATTTCAGTTAACCTATTTTCAGGCCGCACCTTTCTGAACAATGTTCCTTTGTCTCCATCGAACTAAGGCACCTCCTCTCTGTCCACAATGCTTGCTTTGATCATATTTGGTTCCAGTTTGTGCTTACTTTGTATATGCCTCAACGCAAATTACACGGTTTCAATTGCACAAACAAGCGCCAAGCAAGTCAACTCAGCAATCCCTTCAATCAATGTCTCCAGCACGTCCCTTTGTTTGGTTACATTTCTTGTTGCTAATTTCTTTTTTGCCTACTTTGCTTTCTTTCATTGATGGCCGACAATGATGACACACCTACTTTTTGCTTGCTATTAAGAACGGATCCTTAAAGTATGCTACGATATTGTATGCAATAGTGGCACGCCTTTCGTTTGTATTTGTCCATTAGTTTGTTGGTCTAGGCAAAATGGCATTTCAATTACGAAACATCAATACGAAAGTTCTCTGTAAATTTTACCTGAGCGTGCGTGTCGTTGTGTGTTCGCTGCAGTTTTAGCTTTACGGTGTGTTATTTTAACGAATATCCGACTACTCCACAGCAAATGGCAGCAAAAATAAAACAAAAATTCAATAAAGTTTTTAGTACACGTTGCTGTACTTTCCACGTCGAAATGGAAATGTTTTCCTTATTTGCCGCCTTTTTTATCGTTTTGTTTGAACTCTTTCTTCTTCTTTTGTTTTTGTTGTTGTTTTTATATATCCTTTTTTTTTGGCGTGTTGTAAAACTGAAATTTGACATTTCCTGTTTTTTTATTATCGACTGACTGTAGTATACGTTGCCAATTCCGTTGAATGCTGCACTAAAGGGTTCGTTTCGAAATGATTTGTAAAATAAAAAGGAAACAGTTTTTATACTCATTTCTACACTATAGCGTTGTGGGCCTCACCCTGTGCTCGCTTTACTCTTGCCAAAACTAACAAAAATGCAAATGGCACGCAAACACCTGTCAACTGTTCCACTAAGCCATATGCACATGTAAACCCAACGGTTCTGTATATTGTTACCCCTTCCAGGTTATCTGCCATGCTTGTTTAAGCCCACGTGCAGGAGTTTTATTGAAACTCATGCACAGCGGTGTAAAAGTTTGGTAAGGAACCAGAAATTATTAAGTTCTGTGTGGAGCGCTGAGCATACAAACTAGAAATCTTCGAATACATTTTATGAGCCGTATGAAATTCATGCAAATAAAGCGACAAAAATTAAAACAGAAAAATTCTCGTACATACGAGTATGTTGAAAGAACGAATAGACGAAAGACATGTAGGCGGCCAAATGGTTCTAACCAGGAGACTGAGTGGTTTCGTTTGGCTATAAGTAGCCTGAGTGGTTTCGTTAGGTTATAAGTAGAGCTGCCAATCTAAGTTTAGGCAGGCCTATTGTAATATAACTGAACGGATAACCCCTGACTTTTTGATTCGATCCTACACCAAGCCGAGCTCCTGACAAACCATAGGAGGTATCCGAATCCCGCAAGTTTAGGTTTACCTCAGATGAACCTCCTAATTTTTGCTCAAAATCAAACTCCAATAGATACGTGGCATAAGAAGGTTACCAAAAATAAGTAAAAATCTAGAATGACCGGAAAATAGTTGTATAATAAATGAAAATTTCGAAGGTGATATCCTGCCCATATTTAAGAGGTTATCTCAAAGAAGATACAAGTAAACTAATAATCTCCGTTCTCATTGAGTGCGGCTCTTCTTCTAAGCCCAATCGATAGCATATCTTTGTCCTGCTGTAGCTCATCCCGTCTCTGATTTAGGTTGCTGCTTAGGGCATAACACGTCGAGTTTTGTTCTTGTACATAAGTTCTGGAGTGCTAATATGCCGGAAGAGACGGTATCTATTTCAGCCATTCAGTTTACTTGCAGAATAAATCGAACGTGAAGAACGCGTTATTCTGAACCTGAGATTAGCACAAGTACACAAAAACTGAAGAAATCATAGGAATTTATTTGAATTCTTATTCATATAAATAGTATCCCTTCATAACCCCAACCACTATTATCCATTTTTTTGACTGTTATATTTAGTGACAATTTTTTCACTTCAGTTTTTTTTTTTAATTCAGCTGAAGTTGGTGCGTTCTATTCGATTCTTAGAGATCCTTAACTTCTATTTTTATTTATTTTTTTTTTTTTTTGTTTGAATGACACAAACTAGTGTGATTCTTTTGTATAAGTACGGCAATCATTAATAGACCAACCAAAAATTAGTCGAGGACTCAGGAGACCACATCAAGTCCGCTGAAATCTACAACAAGTCTTTAAACTGTGGATTGTGGAGCTGAGGCTTTGAATAAGGCCATTCAAGCAATGCAACGAAAAACTCAAAAGTGATATCAATCGACAAGATCCCCAGCATCCAAAAAAATAGGCAAACAATATAAGACAATGGTCAAGACACTGGCTCCTGCGGGAGATAAAAAAGTAGCTGAAGCGCAATATGAATATGTTCAGCCTAATAAAATACCAACGGATATTCTTACGCTCATGAACACATCAGTTGCTTTCCCACTACTTGCATTTGAGCACAATACTATTCTACTTCTTGCAGCTACTTCCAATTAAAATCTGCAATGCTTTCGTTAATAAATAAGTTTCCATTAATTCGGATACAAGCGCTAATTTCTCATTATGTTTTAAGCCATTAATCCACATCCAATTGCTTCCATTTCCTACCTACAGCAATATAATAAAGCATCCCCGCTCTCTCTCGTTCTCTCCTTCTCTCCTTGTTTTCCCGCACTTGTACTAATTAGCTGCTGTCACTTAAGTATTCTATCGTCCTAGGCCACTTCTGAGAATGGCCTGTTGCTCCCATTGCGGTCCCATCAACGTAAACAACAAATTTCTGAAGTTTGCATTCATTCAGTGCAATTTACTTTTCTTTGTTTCCTGTTCGCCCATTTTAGTTTGTGTGTGTGTGTGTGTGTGTCTTTTGTATGCATTCCAAATGGTACCTTTACGTGTATATTGGATGCTCCAGTTGTTGCTGTTGTTATGGTGGCACATTCCACCATCCCAGTTTATCGTGATGACCTCTATTGTTGTAATTCCTGCATTGTCTTGGACACACAACGAAAGCGAGAAGAAGCATTATCATCCAGCAATAAATACAACAGCACAAAAATAACAAAAATAAATCCGTGTCAGCGGAAATTTAAACTTAAATACTGCCATGCCGGGGCTCTTATCTGGCAAATTAATGAAGTATCCCACTTTATTAATAGAAGCAAGTGGTGTTATCGTGTAATGTGATTCCGACTGCCTCTTTTCGTACTCTGAAATGGTAACTATAATCGGATGTTCAAATAGAGGTAGTACTCAAATACCCATGAAAGCAATAATCATTATTAACACAAATTTTTGGAAGCAATTCTGAAACTGTGCTTCCACCAAAGCCACGTTCTGTATTCCCCAGCCAGCTGAAGGACGATAAAAATAACGGAACAAATGTTCAAGCAGAATTGCCACACCACACCAACTTCCTTTACCAAATATATATAAACCACATCCCTGAGAGAGCTATTGGTATTAGCGATGCTAGGGTAGTTGGAGCAAACGAATGATGGGTTTTTTTTTTGAATTTGTGTAAAATCTAAGATGCGGTTTTCGGGGTAGAGTGAAAAACAAACTGGCAAACTCTTTACTGGGCGGAAGTATGAAGATACTCGTATCATTCGGAACGATTTAAGATATGTGTGGCAATATAAATGGCAGATTGATAAACAAATTCCAGAATATAGTCTTCGGGACTGCTTTACATATAAAAGAATGCAACTTCAAAACCTCGACTTGAACTTTTTCTTATGATAACAATTACTGCATTTCTCTATAAAGATCATATTATTATTATCATATTTCGAAAATAAAGATCATATTATGAATAATTTAAAGTTATTCTACGAGTATATTCAAATGCAATGAAAGTAAGAAGTGATTAGTAAGACGAACCATTGTATACAAAAGTTTTATCCTGGCAGTATGGGAGTGAGATGATTATATAAAAATCGTTTGAAAGTAACACCCCCGAAAGATCAAATAGATAATTCAGTTCCCAGCCAGTGCATGAACTGCCTTAAACTTCCCGAACTCATCAGATTATAACTCAGCCAAGATACTGAACTGGTACCCAACTAAAATTGGACGAAAAAATTCAACCAGCAAGAGAACCAGTGGGTAACTGTTTCCAACCCCGCCTACTCTTTACGCCATTTTATAAAAGGTTTTCGAATAAGAGGTGTTTTTTTGGTATTCAAAGAAAAATGCCATTTTTTGAGATAAATGATCGGATGTTTATATCATAATAAAGAGGAAGGTATGCCGTTAATAATGAAAAACAACATCAGCCAAATGGCCACCACGACCACGCTTACAGGACCATATCCTTTTCATGAACTTTTCCATAACCAAATCGCAAAGTGGCTGCCCTATGTCCTCGATAGCCTCACGAATTCTATCTTTGAGGTCTTGAATCGACGCTGGGCTGTTGGCGTAGACCTTATCTTTCACGTGGCCCCACAGGAACAAGTCGCAAGGTGTCAAATCACAAGATCTCGGTGGCCAATTGTGATCACCTCTTCGAGAGATAACACGGTCCGGAAACTTTTCATGTAAAAGAGCAACGTTGTCCAGATCAATACCATCCAACTGCGACCATAAAAAATCATTAATCATCTCTCGATAGCGCAATTCATTCACCGTAACTGTTGATCCAACCTCATTTTCGAAAAAGTAAGGTCCAATGACCCCGCCGGACCATAAACCGCACCAAACAGTCACACGTTGAGCATGGAGAGGCTTCTCAACAATAACTCTTGGGTTTTCCGAGCCCCAGATGCGACAATTTTGCTTGTTGCCGTAGCCACCGAGGTGGAAATGGGCCTCATCAGTCAAGATGGTTTTTCGATGGAATTCCGGATCATTTTCATGCATTTCAAGGACCCAATCAGCAAAGACACGACGTTGTTGATGATCGGCCGGCCTGAGTTCTTGTGTTAACTGAACTTTATAAGCCTTAAGATCCAAGTCTTTATGCAAAATACGGTGTAATGACGTTTGTGGAATGCCCAATTCCAAAGAACGACGAGGAATGGACAAACCTGGGTTTTCTTTAACACTTTGGGCTACAGCAGCAATATTCTCAGTTGTTCTTGAGCGACGTGCACGGGTTTTATTCGTCGCATCACTAACTTGTCCCAACAGCTCCAATATTTCCACCAGTTTCTGTATTGCGGTCCGACAAGGTGCTTCACGACGACCCAAAAATGATTTACTTTTGCGAACTGTGACTGCCAGATTTTCACCATTTTTGTAGTGCATTTTAATAATTTCAATGCGTTGTTAAAGCATGTATCGTTCCATTTTTAGTAATGGCGTAGTTTCTACTTGTCAAATGTCAAAGAATAAAAGCTTCAAAAGTGACAGCTACTGAAATACCGGGTGATTCAAAAGATCACCTCTTGTAGGAAAACCCGGTATTTACATTTAGGCTTCTTTTGGGAATGGAGTACTCTAACCGACAACTTATTTCTAGCCGACATCTTAATTCTGATTTGATTCTTCTTTGAATGAATGAAAACAAGTAATTTTTAAAACTATAATGATAAAAAATACTACTTCTCTAATATTTCCTTCCCGAGCAAACATTTTACGATATTAACTTCAAAAAGCATTACAATAAATGTTTTTTGAAGTTAACCAACCTCAATATATTAAGCACGATTTCAACTCGAATACTGAATGTGCTTCACAAGTCAGTGAGGATGATCTAGTAAAACAATTTGGTTGAAAAACCCGAGCACATACCTGAGCACTTCTCATTGGTCGGGTGATGCTACCAAACCGGATGCAAACCTACACGTATTTGGAGCCGTCTTACGGACAGCAACATATTTTTTGCTTCACCAGTCATAATAAAATAATAAATTTATTGTCGATTTTGCTCCGGTGTTTGAGTGGAAGTGAGCCAAATTAATTTGTTTTACCTTGTGCGTATTGAGATTACTCAACTATGTCCCATTATGTCCTGTCCCCATGCCTTTAAATAACTTAAGAGCACTTAGAAGGCTCAAGTTGCTCACTAAATACTCCGGAGGCTCTCATGCATTCAAAGCATGTAGAACACACTCACACAAAGACCCGACTGCATGCATTTAGGAAATACAAACTTGTGTGTTTATAATTTCTGTTTGGCACCACATTGAAAGGACCCTGGTACTAAACGAATTTTAGAGAACATTTCCCTTACAAATGCTGAAACTTTTTTATTTTTACATTTTTTATGAATGTGCTACGTCGACATTTGGCAAAGAGCTGGAATGCAAAACACGTGTCCAATTTCACTAAAGGAGGTGCAGAAAAGTGAAGTGCACAATGAAATGTGACTAATAGCGGAAGGTGCTCTGTACACACACCAGTACGATTCACCGACCAAATCTAATCGGGGGAAAAGCATTTGTGTCGAACACCGGAATTGTAAACAAGTTGCGAAGAAAATAAATATTGGCTTAGAAAATGCACTTAAGCACACGCTCCAACACACACCTACACACATGTAGTGCTGTGTACAAAGAGCATGGCAAAACCTTGAAACTCCCGCGTGCAGTCATAGCCATTGTATTGGCCAACTGCAAGAAAAATTGCGCATACTTAGTTTGCCAATTGAAAACGAGTTTAAATTTAATTTAAAATCATTGCTTTTAACGCTTTTTCAGCACGGCAAGGATTTACTTACTACGCGTTGCTGCTGCTCAATGACACAGCGCAAAGCACTCGACGTAATGGCGGCAGGAAGAAATGGCAGCCAGCATGGCCATGGGCCAAATTGAACTATTTTTTGTGTTGATTAAAATTTAGAAATCGATTGGGTGAAATGTTGTTTTTGCGCGCATTTAAGTTTCAAGTTCACTCCTAACGACCAAGTTACCTGTACAAATGATTGAAAGGATACGATATGGCGGGGGTGGGGGTGTTACCATGCTCCGATATATGGAACGTGAGCTGGTGTATTTTTGCGTATGTTTCAAAGGTAATTTTTCAGAAACTCTGACTAATGGTATTCGCATTTAGTTTGAATTGGTATGGTTTGAGTTCATCTACAGACGAGTAGCAAGTCCACCAAACGGCAGCGAAACTAATCCACTGCCAACACATTTCGGTGGTAAAATATTTAAAGAGCCGTTTAGGGTAATTGCTTCATGATTCCTGATAGTAAAGTTTTTTCAGAGATGAACTCAGGATGCGAGAAGAAATGTTTAATCGGAATGAAAATGAATGAAAATGTATGACGTTATGGAAAGAGATCGGCAGATTGGCCACTCTATATCTAATCTCAACTTTGATAGGTACTTCCAGACACATATTCCGTCTAGAAGAGAGTGGCAAACATTCATGCCTTGGAGAAGGGAGAACTGAGTTTATACACCGACAGATCCAAGCTTGACTATAGAGTCGGCTTTGGAGTTTTCTCAATAGAACTGGGACTGAGCTTTCGTTCCGTCTCTCTGACCACTGCAGTGTTTATCAAGCAGCGGTCCTAATCATAGAGAAGGGAGCTGTCTACTTAAATAGATACGCTGTAAAAAAGAATATTATAAATATCTACTCGGATAGCCAGGCGGCCATCAAGTCAATGAACTCGGTGGCACTGAAATCAAAGGTTGCCAGGATCTTAAATGATATTAGCAGCGTTTTCTGGGTACGCCTTATATGGTTCCGGGGCGGTGAGCAGAACTGTAGGGCTGATGAGCTAGCCAGACGGGGCACCAACCTTCTTATTAATAATTTCACCCATTTAACAGCAGGGCTTATACAGAAGTTAGGAATAATTTTAGAGTAGCCCCATAAAGACCTCGCTTGGAAAACAAGAGAAGAGCATGAGTGTGAAATACTCTTACCTTCATTACTACTTCTAGGGACCACACTACGGTAATATTGGGACATGCATATGTTGGATATGAATTTGATACGGAAGGTCTTTGATCATAAATGAGAAATCTCAAGCTCTAATAAATAAGAGGATCGTCTATGAAGTTTTCCCAATTCAATATACACTTATCATGAGTCTTCTTTGACTTAAGCCTGAGTTGGGAATAATTAATATCAATTCGTATTGAGGCAAAGATAACACAGAAAGACACGCGTCTATTGCGATCATGATCATAATATGGCTATTAAGGTATATGCGTACTGCCAATTTACGGAGTCACGTTAACATTGCTCTTTGGAATATAATTCCCAGCTTGGCAATAGAAGAAGTTTGGAAATATAAAAACTCTTCAGGACACTTGAACAAAAACTGTTTATTTGCAGAACCACTTAAGCGAACAGTTTTGTCTTGTTTTTAAGTGCTAAAACTGAGAGATATGCACATAGTTGAAGAATTGTTATATTTCCTAACCGAATCGTGGTATCACAATGGGCCATTATGTGTGCCCAAGTGTGCTTTTGGCAAACTGGGCAGCCACTCCTACCTACCTATCTATCCGAATCCTACTACTAAGCCCTGTCTTAAAAATTATTCGATTGACATTTCTGTTATTCATTACCTTACCTACTGGTCTCATGATTTTGAGGTACTCTCATACATTTTGCAAATATACTATCAATAAACCAAGTCTATTAAAAATGTCCTTAGGCAAATCTTATTTTAAACTTGTTTACTCTATACAAATGGCCTAAAACTACGTATTCCCTTTCAGATCAAAGTTTTCCCCAAAATAATTTTATAAATAAATAAGTGATGTCATTACCCTGCCAAGGAAAAACTCCTACCATATTTTCATTTTAACTTTGCAACTTCTAAATGCACAAATAAAACTTTGGCATGACTTCAGCACGAGGCGAATCGAAGTGTCTCGCGCTCCCTACCCCTGAGTCCCTCTCTCACTGTCTATGAGGTTTGTGCGGTTTTGTATCATTACCCAGCACGGCAGTAAATTGGGTTATAAAAACAAATTTAAAGTGACCCGCATATAGGTGTTCACAGAGCCACACACGGTAGGGCTAACTTTACGCGCGCACACACACACATGCACAAACTCACCCAAACAGCCCATATAAACACGCACACATTGCAAGTATTTGTGCTGTGTTAAATTGAGTTAGAGCTGCAGTTGTTAAAGTGTAAATGTGTGTGTTAAGTTGAACTTTGCCAAAGGATAACGTTTTGTGTTCAGTTTAGCCAACAGCTAGCTTGTAGCAGCAGGACATATGTGGATGGGCGTGTGCTGCGTGCGTGCTTGTGGTGTTGAAGATGTCAATTTTCAATTGAAATCAAAGCAAAACTCAGTTTAAATCCGTTTGAGTGATTGCTTGGCAATTGGGTGCGTGCTCACGGGCCAAAAGGCCACAATTAAATTAGGCAAAAGTTGATTATAACTGACATGTGTGCAACTTTTGGGACAGCAGATTAATGTACCGAGAAGGTTAAAAAATGTCAATAGTTTCGGGTCTATTGTTAAAGCGAACAGTGTAGTAAATGGAGTGCGCTTCCGCAGCATTATTCCAATTTCTCGTCTGGCCATAAGCGGACTTCATTCAGCCTCACTGTGGCTTATGCAACTGTACGCAGTCCATGCTGATTCTACCCCAAAAGATAAAATTCACACACTAAAATTTTATGTTGTCCACTTTTGTTACCGGCAAAGCGAAACAACAGCAACAAAACCATCGAAAACAATCGAAATCCTCTTGACCATTTGAACTGTGCCGAAAAATTACTCAATTTCACAGACGACAAACGACAGGCAACCGGACAACCGGACAACAACAATGACCGACATGAACAGCAGGTGACATTCGTCCTCACCCAGAAGTCAATTTCATTGGGCGAACGTCCGAAGCACAATCGACACAATATTCACAATATTGGGGCTTAGTTCAAGTGGCGAGTTCACATGATCCCGCCCCGGCTGCCCCCCTGCTGCTGGGGGCTTTATGTATTGTTAGCTTAATCACTCGTTTTGCTGGCAATTACCATTATAACCATACTACTACCGGGGACAAAGTTCACATACTTATACACATTAGCCACACAATGTGGCAGAGATTGAGCCACATTGGAGCAGTGCGACGTCAGTGGTGTTCTGCATTCCCCCAATTGTATTTTTTTGTTCTCGTTTTTTTCCATTCGGTTGTTGTTTTTATTATTATCGCTCCATTATGGATGGACAGCAATGACAGCAGCACAAAAGGCAGTAAAAGTAAGTGTAGCAACAGCGACAGAGCGTCAGCAACAAAACTTGTAACAAATATCAACGTCAATTTGGCTACAATTACCGTTACATTGTTAGCTGACTGGCGGGCTGGCGTATACTTTGGGTGACACCTTTGGCGTTAGTAGCCGCTCTGCGTGTATGCATTGAGTGACAAGTAGTGTCTCTCTAATTTCGGTGTATGCGTGTACGTGATTGTGTGTGTGTGTGTGTGTGTGTGTGTGTATGTCGTAAATATTTGTACTCTTACAAAGTCGATGTGTGAATTGTGTGCATATACGTTTATGTCCTGTTCGTGTAATCGCAGCTGATTACAATCAAAAGCTGTCCTTGTACTTTTTGTGTATTTTTGTTTTTTAGTTTACGCGTTATGGAGTTCCATTTAATTTGTATACTCAAATAAAAATGTCTGTCATATTTTTTCAAAATATGGTTCACATTACATGTGACAAAAGCGTCAGTTTTTGTCAATTTGAACTTTTTTCAGGAGTTGCAAATATAAATTTTATGAAGACTTTTACTTCAACTCCGGCTCAGTGAAATTTTGTTATATCAATTGAAAAGAATATCCTTCAAAGTACGCTTATTATAATGGCCTAACCGCTTTAAGTTCAGTGATTTTATTATGATGTATTTCATATTTTAAACTACATTAGTATTATATGTAATAATCTTACTGAATTAGTCATTTTGTTTTAACACAGACTTATGAAATTGAAAGAAAGATTCAAAGTCTCTTGAACTGCCAAAGTAGTAAATCAATAGAAATTGCAAATTGTTTGTTTAATCTACTTATTTACCTATTCTGCGCTGTGGTGCAATGCACAGTATTCTACATGTAGACAATCTTATTATTTCCCATCCTTCATCAAAATTCTGATAGAAAAGCGCCACAAATCTTCTATTCTACTTTCGACAAACAGCTTATAAACATTCATTTAATGTGTAATGAAGAAAGATAATAATAGAGTTTATAATAACTAAGAATGAAGTAGAAAGTAACTAAATGAGGTAATTTTATAACAGAGCAAAATATTGTATTGTCAACTTTCAACAACAGTACATCTTAAAAGTAGGCAACACTTTTATGTGATAGTGTAGAATATTGCAATGTTGTTCTAAAATCAAAAATCTACATCTGTTAAGTGTGTATTAGAACATTAAAACTATACCATTATAAAGTATTACACGATACAAACAGTTTGTTGTATAGAATTGATTATTATCATTCCCAATTTAGCTTAAAGAGTCACTTGCTCCTCTATGATCAATATTTCTACTACTATGCAGACTTTCAAGCTAATATTAGTAACTGTTTTCTTTGAGTATACAATTTATTTCTTGTTGATATGCCGAAGAGTATAACAAATAACTATATTTTACATGATTAATAAATAAATATAATGTGTACCCATCTATCTATTTCATAGAGGTGTATTGGATGGGCTCATAAGTCGAACTGTTCGTTGAAAGAGCTGAGATTCACAATAGAAGTTATACTTTTCACAACAAAAATGAATGTGTTGATTAGCAATAACAACACAAGTAAAATCGATTCAATTTTATTGATATATTAAAGTTGTATTAGAACTTTCAAGAAAGATATTGCTTAAAAAATTACTGAAATTTTTAAAAATACCAGCAATGAGTTTAGACACACAAAATCAGGTGAGTTTGCTCAACTGATTTGTGTTACTCGCATTTTTTTGTAACCAGGTTAAGTAAATATACGTAAGATTATATCTTGCCACACATTGCGCATATACGAAAAGCGCCAGCAATCAGGACTATGGCACTTTTCTACACTGGCACTAAAATGCTCAGCTATAACTCTATGAATATACGAGTATTTTGGAATAAGTACCAGTATATTGAAATGAATTTAATGTATGCACATCTAAAATATAAAAAAATTAGATGATCTCCGGACAGCAGATGAATCCTATTCTTTCACTTTACCATTACGACCCTCATATTCTATACTTTTTATATAGAATTAATGTATTTCTTTTTATATGTTATCGGCTTATGTGGTCCAGTGCCAAGCAAACTAGTCTGAGAATCATAGAGTCGAGAATTTGAATTCCGCTCAGCAAGCAAACTAGTCTGAGAATCATAGAGTCGAGAATTCGAATTCCGCCCAGGAGAAGGTCTGCTTCTTTTCTAAATATTTTTATTCTTCAAGTTATAGGCTTTAGTTGCTAGTATTTATTCTCTTAAACCCCAAAACATAAAAATTATTTATGATGGAAGGTATAATATATATATAAATAAATAAATTTATGATGGATTCAGAGATTTCAAAATGTCTCTACTCGCTTTATAACAGCAGTGATTATAATACCACTTTAAAATAATTACAGTTTTCGTTGTCTCCACTCTATTTTTATCCCAGTGAACCCAAACATTTCCGCAGTTACCATAGAAATGTTGAAGGTGCTGCTATTTCTGTTCAACCTTAAGAAAACTCACAAAATGTGTGGCCTCGATTGAAATTGGACAGCTGCATTCTTGAGTAGCAAGTTCACATATTCGCCCACCTTCAGAGCTATATTTGGCTACCGCACTGTTTTAATAAATCCTTCGCCTCGACGTCTAATCCGCGCTCATATATGTATGAAATGTAATATTGAAGCTTAAATGAACCGTAAATAATCGGCAACATATGCGCCAACAACAAAGCGAAGGCAAAGCAAAAAATGCCACTCACACAGAGCCTGGCACACTCACTACATTTATGCAAATAAGTTTCAGCACTGCTGCCTGCCACGCACACACTCGCAATCATACTCACACACGAAAAGCCGTAATGGAATTGCACCATTTATTAGTAAATGCTTCAGCAGTATTCTTTGCACAGTTTTCTCTCTTTCCGTTAGCGTTTTTTTAATAATTCATTTTTGTAACACTGAACCCCGCAATTAAATGAGATTAAGTCTTGCAATTCCTCCCTCTTACATACGAGCAGTTCTTGCTTTTCATTTCCTCTGTGCTGCCGCTGCCACTGCCACTGCCACTACCGTTGTCGGTTGGCCATTTTAATCGTTTTTACTGCCACTTTACTGCAGCTTTTGTTCAATAATAATTAATCGACTCATTCATTACGAAAATCGTTTTACTACTTTTCCTTGTTTACTTCCATTCTCGCTGCTGCTCACTGCTAATGCCAGTGTACGCCGGCCGGGATACTACTTAAGGCGTCTTTATTTTTTCTAATTTCCATTGTTTTGCGCCGTTGGCACTGAACTCAAATGACTTACGAAATGAACCGCACCGAACCGAAGGATTATTAATCTGCTTTTTGTGATGTTTGCGCTCTCAATGGCCACAAATTGAAAGGAAAATAAGCTGAGCAGAGATGATGGTGGCGGTGGATAAACTGAAGAAAACAAAGAACGCAAAAAAGAAATGGAAAATCGGATGCTTAAAAACAGTAAAAACAGATTGAAATCAGTCTCGAAACAGTTGAAGCGTAAAACTGCATTTTTACAATACGACGATGCTCTGTGAGCTTTCATGGCTCTGCTCTGCCTATGTGGGTGAGTGTGGCTGTTTGTAGGGGCCAGTGAGGATGTGCTATTGGCCAACTGGGTACGTTCGGGTGTCACAATTGTTATTGCCCCCTAACCCCAACGCTCAGGCTAAAGTGTTGGAAATTATGTTATGCCAGGCATTGTTTTATGTGTCTCTAACGGCTTCTGTGCGGATGAATTGCATTTTTATGCCTGGACAGGATATCAGTCCTTTTAAATGCTTGGAACAATTGAGTCTTTCTTGTTATTAATGGATAGATAGTCAGCGTTTTACTGAAATTAAGGATAATTTTTCTTAGTCCTTTTCACACATTCTTCTTTCATTTAAAGTCCTCCATTTGAAAACGGTTGCTATGGGAATATTAATTTGCAACTATGACTACCTCTACCAAACAGTGTGCACATGCATTTTAATAGCCTCAAATTTGCATACGTTTCATTTGCACTGATTGTACGTACGAGTATCAACTGTGAAAACAGACCGTACTCGTACCGAACTAAACGAAGCTGGCTTCTTATACCTGCGGTTTGACTGACTGTTTGCAATTATTTCCTCATTCTCCATTTCCATTACTATCAAAACGAGCTCAAATTCACAAATTTCAAATTTCCATTTTAAATTGAATTTTCATTTACACTCGCCTCCACACATGCCCGCTCACATTCCCTTGCACTCTCTTATATGAATTGGTTTTTACTCGTACTATGTGTGACTTAATTTAGCATTAGGAATGTGCAAGTGGACCACTGGCGCCTCCTGAGCCACAGCAAACTGCAGTCATTTTTGAGCAAATTGTTCGTCTGTGTGTCTGTCCGTGTACGTGCTTGTTTGCTAAACAAAATCGTATTGACCGGAGAAGACCCAGCAAAAGAAAGAGAATTTTTGGGGAATGCATACCAGCAGCAAATCGAAATGCCAAAGCAGGCAAAGGCTGCCGCTGGAGTCACTTTCATGTGAATACCTCGGATGTTTGTTTGCTTTTGGAAGTCTTAGTTTATCTACAGCTACATCAACATCATCAACAGCAACTGTAACAACAACATACAGAGCCACAGCCACAGCAACAACGGCATCAACAAACAAAGAAAGAATTGACTTTATGAATAGTTGCATTGTTGCATTGTTGTATGGTAATTGCTTTTAAATTATGATTGATTTAAATGGAATTCGTAATGGGTACCTTGAAAAAAAAACCGTAATGCAGACTTAACTTATGGCTGGCAATGCAAATATTGATTCAAAACTCTATGCATCGGCAGGCAATTTACTGAAATTCATGAATTTAACTACAGTTACTGTTGCATTCGCATTGAAGCAGCATCGAGGCGTGCAGAGTTCCTGAGGGAAAATGTATAATTATCAGTAGATGCCTGAATGCACAATTCATATATTTAATATTCATTTTACACAGAACCCTCTGGAGGTCAAAATATTCTGATTCCCAAAACCGATAGATGAGAAAGCGAGATCATGAGGTGGAAGAGTTAATCACGGATGGTACCAGAAAAACCAAACCAAGTTGATGTAAAGTGCATGAGGATAAGTGGGAAGGTACGAGCTAAACTAAATAATCAAGGACCCAAAGATATTCTATCATACGAGCTAAACTAAATAATCAAGGACCCAAAGATATTCTATCATTTGATAGGGATAAAGTAAACATAACTAAGGTAGTTCAAGGCATATGTGAAAGACACATGTGAACAATTGATCTTCCTTTGCCTAATTTTCAAGAAATTGCAGAGAATAATCAGAATAAGAAAAGGTTTATATATTATCACAGAGTATGCAACACGAACTTTCAGGAAAAACAGGAAACTTTTGACTGATAATAAGCATCTGAGAGACCCCTTCAAACTCATCTAGAGTTATGTTTGATTGGGGACCAGTATCACAATGGACCTTATACTAAATTAATTTAACAATAAACCTTAAAAGACCAGAACACGATATTGACACAATAAATTTCACAAATTTGGCTATTTTTATGTCGTGGAATGTACGAAACAAAATATTACGGTAATAATTCAATCCTTCATACAGACAACAGACCCATACTCACAATGGAAATTCCAACTATAGCAATAAAAAAAACCTTTTCCAAAGAAATGTCCGACTGCTTTTAAAGTCAGCGATTTCTGGAGATCCAAACTCGTACCGAACAATTTTCGATACGATTTATGTTGATACTCAGTCTCAAAAAATCAAGTAAAGAGTATATGAAGAGGAAAGAAGAAGTACTCGACGTGAATAAAGTCACACAAAAAAAAGCAAATAATGAGAAAATGCTCAACACCTCAGCCAAGAATTCAAACACAAATTAAAGGAGAGAAGGACAAATTAAATCTATAAAGAGACGACTTTAATGATGGCCCGAAGGCAATTGTTATGCGGTAATTTATATTGTAAAAATAAGGCACAATGCTATTGAGTCCGGAGCTGTGTGCGGAGGTTTACCTAAAGTTATGAGATTGATTCGGCCCAAGACGCTTGGGTTGTTTGGCTGGTTACTTCAGGTGGCTGATCCACGGCAACCTCGCAAGACTCACAATTAGCGGCTTAGCGCCGTTTCAAAACCACTACCCTTCTAAACGCTGGAAAATATGGATTGTTGGCTAGATATACAGGTAATTCTGGTGTGTAAAATATGTAAGGACTTTCGAGATGCTGTTACCTTATTCACTTTGTTGTATATGAAACAACGAAATCTCCAATTGCTCATCAGAACTTTATATTAATTTATTTAAACTATTTGCACCGACCTCGAAAGTCGTAAATTGTTTTGCTTTATAAAATGTAGATTGCGCATAAGGATTCATTGTAAAGACTTCCTTCCTTCCTTCCATTGAGAATGCAGACAATTTTCTTATAAGTTTTAGTTTTAAAGCACTCTTTGTGTCAGTGTCAAAATCCATCTTACGCAGCCATAATTCTGTGATGATTGTCACTGTACAAATGTATTTCGGTGCCTGACAGACATTTTGCCATTTTAGTAATTTTGTTGTTTTTGCTTTTATTATCACTTCAAGAGTGCTCTTATATAAATGTAATCCTTAATTTTGACATAATATAAATTGTGCATTTCTTGAGACGCAGTCGTTCATTCATTCATTTATAATATGATGGCAACTGTATTTAGTTGCAACGCACTCTAATGTCAGATATTCCATGACCAAATAACACAAAAATAAATACAAATCACACACACATTCGCACAAAGTAAATGTGTACAAAGATAACAAATTTCGTCCTTCCACACAGAGAACTTAAATTTTCACAAGTTGACAGAGAAATGCCTTCATTAGAGAAACGCAAATAGTCACATGGAAACTTAAACCAATATTTAAGCACTTGGACTACATGTGCATACTTAGGTAATAATTACTCGATTGCTAGAATTATCCAAAAGCCTTCCAAACATTGGTGCTAGTTTCAGTCCCCATTAGAAATACTCCATAAATTTGGCATTAATTACCTTAAGAGTGTCCCAAAGTTTCACCATAAATTCAGTGCTTTGTTTGCTCACTATTTTCAGAGTGCCTCTCACATTTTTTCAACGGTCCCGTGAAGTATTGCCCCAAAGCCACGCTGAAACAAAAGTAGACAACAGCAATAGTTGCAATAAATTCACGATGAAACTTTCCAACACTTCTTCCTACCATCGGACGACCATCCACAAATATTTTTAACCTCTTATATTTGTTCTTGCTGTTGTTGTTGTTGTTGTTGTTGTTGTTGTTGTTGTTGTTGTTGTTGTTGTTGGTGTTTTTCTACTCTCATTTCTTTTTATTTTTGTTTTGAATTTAATTTCGCCATGGAGTGCATTTCTATAAATAAACTCTCAGATCATTCGCCGAGTAGGTACGAGTGTCTGTCTGCCTGCACACCAATGCTCTAAAATAATATGAGCAGTTGGAAGGCAGAAAGAACACCGGGCAGGACAGCAACATGCTGAACAGTGGAATATCTTTATGTAAACTGCACCCAAATATAGAGAACTTGATGGTAAAATGAAATTTGGTTAAGATATCTTCTCTTAATAATCACATGCACAAGCTTGAAAGTTGAAAGTGGAAAGTTCATTTGTCAGATACTGGATACTCTAATGTTGTACTCATGTGTCAGTGCCCCGCTCTGGCCAGACGAAGATTAACATTCTTAGGCTCAGGTTCATTTCGGAATCACTGTGGTTCCCAAAATACTAGACGGGGGAGTCGCGTATTCTTAGTGGTATCACAATGAGCCATTACATGTGCTTAAGTGTGCTTTTTGCGTGGAAGGCTGCCACTCCTACCTACCTACCTATGTTGTACTACTAGGAGAATCCAGAAATCTAAATCTTATCTTAGACTCTATAGACTTTTTTTGGTAGTGGAAGTTTGGTAGATGGGTTTCTGGAGTTTGCAATTTTTTTCCTTTTTAAAGATTATGGGGATAATAATATCGATTGAGAGTAATACCAGAGAATATAGTAATAATAGTAATACATATGAAAAGAAGGCTTAAAAACAGTCAAGAATTATTGGTAACCCTCAACAGACTACATTCAATGAAAAAGCAAATAAACATACAAAATAGATCTCACACACCATTTTATGTCACTTCTTTGGAATGTATACTTTAAATAGCAATATTTACTGCTATTATCATATTAAATAAGTTAAGATTAAATATGAATATTGGCCAGAGTATCAACCCAAATCAAAAAATAAGAAAATTCATAAACTTCAAAATGTATATAAAATATTTTAATAAAATAAAATTAATTAATTAATAAAAATCAATTAATTGTATATAAAATAAATTAAAAAATTGTATGCAACTTCTCAAAGACGAAATTCTTACAATGTTGAATTCAGTCCATTTCAATCTATTGAATTTATAAACAAATGTTTAGAAGAAACTGAGATAAATGAATTATACTCTTAGGGTATGAGGAGATTTTAGGGGATTCTAATAAATATGATTTTACCTCAATTTCAGTGAATATTGGAATATTTTTGTTTTTTTAACTAAAAATTACACTGTGACATTCATCAAAGGCAGAAGTTTATTAAATTCTAGTGAAGCAGCAATGAAAGTGATATATTGAATTGACTATTTCGAGGTTTGTGATATGGATCTGAGATAAGCATCGTGTTGAAAAATAAAGAGTTGAGAGGTTAAATTTTCGAGAATAAATGGGTTGCCTTCGAAACCATTTCTCAGCATTATTGAATTTGACATTGAAAGAAATTAATAAATAAATAAGTTGCAGAAAGGCACTTCTTGCAATCAAGTGACCCGGAATCGGTCTGCATTATTACTACAACGACATATCCGAGCATTCTCTAAAAAAAAATTGTTCGCTTCCAATAAAACACTGGATATTTCATGACTATCGAATTGGACTGGATATATCATGACCTGGTTCTTCGCGGATTCCATGATTTTATTTCGCTGCTGGTAGATCGAAAATGGTATGCAAAGGAAGGTGTCACTACCATTGAGCAATTCTGTTTTCACCATAATTAAAAATTTGAATTTTGAGGAACTAGAAAAATTATTTCGGAAAAATCATAAATTTTGGAAAAATCATAAACTTGGTAATTTCCCGTAAACACAAAATTTTCTTATCCAAAAAAAACTAAATAAAATTTTTTTCTTCTTTTTTCCGCATAAAAATGTTTGGAAAAATTATTGAATTTTTATAGAATATATTAGAAAACTGACACGTACTTAACTTTTTCTTTAAAAATATATTCAGGACATAATAAATAATCAAATTAAATAAAATATTTTTATGAAAAACAACACTTTTAGCTGCTTTTGAAACAAATGGAAATTTTGAATTTTTTCCACGAAAATATATTGGAAAACAAAATTTTGGTTTTTATAAGGAAACAAAATTTGAAAGTTAAAATTTTTAAATTTTATCTAGAAAAATATATTGAGAAAAATATAAAATAAAAAAAGAAGTTTAAAATGTAAAATTTTTAATGGAAATAACATTTTAGGCTTTTAAAAAAATTAATAAAATTTTTTTGTTTTCAAAGAATAATATATTTTAAATAAAATAAAATAAATATAATAATATAAATATAATAATAATATATAATAATAATAAATATTATATAAAAAATATAATAATATATAATATAATAATAATATATAATACGAATATATATAAAAAAAAAGATAAAATCTCGCATTTCTTATGAAAACAACACTTTTCTAAAAAAACAAAAAAAAAGTTAAACATTTTTTTCTAGAAAATTATTTTCAAAAAAAAGTTTATTTATTTGAATTTAAGAAAAAGAATTATTTGTGAATTATCAAATTTTTAATTGTTGAAATCATAAAAAATTTCATTAAATTTGTAATTATTTTTCAAAAAAATTAATTAAAGAAACAATTTTTTTTAAATCGCCAAAAAACCAACTAAATTTTCGAATGTATATAATATATATGTACAAATATTTTTTATAATTTTTATGGTAAATAAACTTTTCCAATCTTTCAAAAAAAAAAACGATTTGAAATTTAAAATTATTATTTACAAAAAATTTTCATCAATAAATGCTTAATTTTTGTAAAGAAAAACACTTTAAAATCGAATAGAATAGAAATGAAATTTTAATTTTTTTCCATAAAAATATGTTCATTTTAAGAACAATTTTTTATGGGCCAAGAAAGTTGTGAACTAAAGAACCTCTTTTTTTAATTTTTATTTAAATTTTTTCCCCATTTTTGTGGATTACACTTTTTATATCCAGCATTCTGAAGAATTTTATTTTCTGATTCATCCTCCTGATATAGGAACTATATACCAGTAAGTTAGTTGAATACACATTTCAAGTCGTTCATTCAGGGGGAGTCTCATTGAATGCATTTTCTCCCCACATCTGAATTTAGGCTTTCCCATTTCACTAATGAAACTTCGTTAATGGTAATAAACAATTTAACAAAAAATTTCTATCAATATTACTGATAAAATCGAACACCGCCAATACGAATTGTAGGGTTTATATTTGAGTGGTTAAATTTGTACTGTGCCATATCTTTATCAGTTTTGCCAAAGCTCCGTATCATGGCAATTACTCCAACAGTTCTTTCATTTAAGCAGTTAATCGAAAATATTGCGTCTTTAATAAAAATATCCGTCTGCTGCACTTGCAATTATTAAATGCTGAAGCAACTTTTTAATCTTCAATATGGTCTGATTGGGATTTTGTATACTTGAACTCAAGTTTTATCTTTATATTGACAGGGTAATTAGAAAAAAAAAAAATAGATTGCATTTATTTTTTATATTTGGGCACATTTCTCCCATTGTGTGCCGATGGCGCAGAGATAATATACAAGTAGCGGAGCAGCAGCAGCGGCGTCAGGGATAGTAAAATTGTCGGTCTGAGTGAACCTTATCGCCATGTGGAATTTCCAATGCTTTGCCGTTGCAGTTGCTGGCAGTGAAGTATCTCCCACTACTTTGCCCACACTTTTGCTCTCTCCATCTTGTGTACCTCCCTTCTTCTCACTATACACCTGTTTTTATGTTGGAATTGCACTTTGCCGCAATGTTTCGTCGAGCGTTGTGAGCTCGCTTTAAATATTTAAACATAAAAACTTGTTTCTTAAGACAACGAACGAGCAGAGTGCTTAGATTACTCGTAAAGAAAGCAATAATTTTATGGGTGATAAATTAGCTGAAAGGATGCAGTCACTGAATACCTACGGAGAAATGGAGAAATATGATTGCTCTGCAAGCAGTGGAACTGTGACCCTGGGATGGAAGCCTGCAATTCAGTTGTTCTCATAATCTAAAGATTCCATAAACTTTTTATGCGTCAGAACTTGAGCTGGTTACAAATGCTGTTGGGTATTTGGGTTATACCAATCTGCAAAAAGTTCACGAATAATCGCACTATTAAGTTAAAATTTTATGATTTTAGTGAGGACAATGTACAATGCACTCTCCAGTTCACGTTTGTCATATGCTCAGTCGTAAAATCATATCCGACATGTCGTAATGCACCATGCAAGCACTGCCTTAGGCCAGAGCAGTTCCAACATTGTGCTCTACAAAGTTGTGGTTTCTGCGTACTCCATGATGCCGATAATACGAGTCATTTCACGACATCACAGAGGCGACATAAAACATTGTTTCACTTTTTACGCATAATGCTGTAACTCTCTGGATGCATTCCATACAAGGAAATGTCAATGAACGGGTTGCACAGAACAAAGCATACTTTTTATGACCAACTTTTTATATTAAAATTGTTGTACCTTAATTCAGTATATTCACAATAGTTAAGACTCGTAAAGAGGATGTCTAGTCAATAGATCAGCATAAAATACCAGTACGGTATGGAAACTATGAAGAATTATCCTCCACATTTGAGCCAACGTCCTTCTACTTCCATTCAACTATTATACATTGTATGTATGTCAACTGCCACTGCTCCAAACTGAATGAAATTATACTCGTATCTATTCAAAACATTCAAGTGACAAACATTTTGTGTATGCTCTATAAATTTGTTATAAACCAGGTGAAAATAAACTGCATACTCGCTTAAGCTCACGTCCGGCATAGCAAAACTATTGCCGCAAAGGCCACTAAACTAAGAGCTAAGTAATCAAACCTATAAATGTGCTATTAAAATTATTAAACTCCACTTACAGTTCGTTTTGTGTGGAAGAGAGGAAACTCTTTTAATCAACCAACACCCACAACTTACCTTGTGTCCTGGCGAGCAGCAACAGTAAGGTGCAACACAACATTTGCTGCAGCTCCATATTTCATCAGTGATATGTTTGTGTAACTAGCAAACAGGCGGTTGCAGGAGGTAGAACTACTTTTAAGTTGATTGGTTACCGACTGCACGCTGAGGCGGGAGGGCGGTTGCCGTTTCCTATAATGCAGTGGTGCTGACACTACACACGCTTCGGCAGAATCTTTGATGATTGAATGCACACGGAGGTTGCTTGTTGCTTTAATTCACTTGAGTCTGAAAGGATTTCACTTTCGCTGACAATTTCGTTAGTGCGCTTGACTGTGCTTCTGTGCGTCCCGCAAGTTGCTTTGATTAAATCATTGCAGTTCCTCAATTAATGAATATGTGTGCGCGGTATGTCTTTGTGAATTATAGCAACTGTGCGTGGTGACGCCCTTTCACGCATGCAATAAACATGCACACACACCAAGTCCTCCGTTTGATGTATTCAAACTGTAAAATTTAAAGAATGTTGGAAATAATAAAAAATGTGTTAAAGCTTCGTTATATTTGCATACAATTTTATTTAGTAACAAAGTATTTCATAAACTTGTTTTGTACCCCACATACCCCAAGTAGCCATAAGTCAATCTGAACTTGCCACATGCGCAATCTTTGAGAATTTATCAAACGAAATTGGAAATTGCAAATCTACTTGAACGGAAGTACTTTCAATTGTTTTCACCTTCATACAATTGCATCAGGCCTGGCAAAGGCGTAAACTGTAAATCACACACACTTTCGCATGAACTCCCAAGGCTGAGAAAATGCATTTATTTATATTTGCTTTAGCCCGGCCTTTCTTTACTCAAATGTACGCACAAATATGTAGATATGGGTTTGCTCTTACAGTCGGTTGGAAAATTGAACGTACCAAATTTCTATGCCAGAAATTTTATTGCAGTGAGGGCTCAAGGAGGTTTTCATACGAGGAGGTTTCTTAACAGGACATTATATGTACGAGTATATTAAAAATCTGAATTGTCCCCAATTAATAAAAGAGTTCTTAATCAACTCAATATTCTGACTACCTGAGGTACCACAGCCCCCAACTATGGGTGAACTCCAACTGATTCTCTTTAGAAATCAGTGATTCTGGTACGCACCTGCAACTTATCTGTAAAGTTAACTGTCATATTGCTATCTTTCGTAGACAATATTTAAATTTTGGGTCCTCACGCCTTCAATTTCTTTTCGCATCGTTTTATAAAGAATGGAGGAACCATCTTTTGTTATAGACACCATTTTTTGCTACTGTAAAAACTTTTAATGGCTTTTATGACATTTACAATACACTCCTTAAACTATAGTGATCCTTTTTGTTGATACCCGTATAAATCCTGTTGAAAAATATAGGGTTTGAAAACTCTTAAAGCAAATACTGACTGCAAAATCGGCATATTTTTGTAAGACAATAATTATTATTATGTTATTATTAAAATATTTTTATATTGTGATTATTTATTATAAAGTTTCCGTCCTTGTTATAAGAAATTAGTTGCAATATTGCTGCAACGCAGTGCCGTCGTTTGAAACTCTTTATGATGAACCTGCAACTACAATTTGGTCCTTATTGGATGGTATACATATGCTTTATGCTAGCGACATTAAATGTTTTTAATCTACCCCCCTAGTTTATACAAATAAATAGTTCAGGGTCTATTCAAGCCGAAATCTCGCCATAAGCGCTGGCCCACTTTCACTACGAGTCATTTGGATCATAATTGTAACTACTTGCGAAAATAAATTCAAGCATAGTTTGTACGAAAAATATTCGCAGTCATTGTTTTCGAATGCGCACTGCACCGCAACGTACCATTGTGAGCCCATTCTAATCCTCGCATAGTGCAATACGGCCTATTAAAATATGCACACACGTTAAACAGGCCCAAGTACTTTATGTAATTGCTCCTGTGTGAAGAGCCGTTGTAATTTTTGGCACACTTTCATGTAATCGATAATAGCCGAAAAGACCTCATTACATGCACTCGTGCATGCATTCAAAGTGATACAGACGCTACTTACGCTAACAACCCTCAGCGAAAATGAAAATGCACAAATATTTCATGAAATCTGGGCTAGCGAAATGGGAAATTTCAAATATTTTCGCAAATGAAGTTTTAATATTTCCGCAAATGCATTGCATATTTAATAGGTCTTAAACCGGTCTACTCCCCAGATGGGCACAATGCTACAACCGCACCACCGCCCACATTGATTTATGTGCAGTTGGGAATTTTGTGATTTGTATTTATTAGTGTTGTAAGATAATTAAATTGTTCACATGCATGCGCAAATGTCCACTAAATAAATATTCTTGCAAATTGTTCATAAAAATATTCTCCAGCATGTGGCCTCATGAGAATTACAGTAGTGCACTTGGAACTGGAATTAGGCGTCCACACAGGTCCCATTGTGCATTAGTGTAGTGCAATTTAATTAACAATTTAATTTCAATCCACTTGTGGCATAAATTGCAACCTGTGTTTCAACCTGCAAAACTCCACTGATGTCATAAATACGCCAACGCTGACCTTTCGCCTGCACAATGTCGCATAACGAACGACCGCGGTAAAACAGCAGCTTCCGCTGTGAGGTTTTTGCTGCCATCAAACATTCCAAATAAAAACAGCATGAATGGAAGGAGGGTTTTTTTTAAATACGTTTTTGTAGAATTTTTAATTATTTCAGCGATTTCTATAATTAGCGTCGCCGGCACTGCATGCAAGCAGTAATGTGTGGAAAGCATTGTAGAAAAAATGTTCAATTACGCTCATGACAAGACATAAAATGTAAATTAAGGCAAATGCTTAAAAGCCAGAGTAAAGCGTGATTTGAGCTGACGCGAGTGGTAACTTTGGTGCTCCTGCCGCCTGCCTGTTATTGCTTTGTTTATAAAAACTTTGCAGCTGTTTAGGTGCCTTTTTTGTTGTGTTCATTGTGGCAGTCTGAAAGCCATGCGAATGAGCGGCAGCCAGCAAACGCATGTTAAGTGCCTTATTACGGTTTCTTATGCAACTCGGGACATGCGAATGACTTTTTGCTGGGAATTTTTTAGTGCATAGCAGCACATGTGGCTAAATATGGCAACGTGTTAAATTTTTCTTTTCAACATTTAAAGAAAAAGTATCCCATTTGAAATTCAGTGATACGTTGAGATAACTGAACGTATGAGTAACACTTAAAACGATTTTAATATGATGAATTTGGAAGAATGAAAAAAGAAAGAATTAAACCATAGAGAAAAGAAATAAGAGGCACATCCTCGAACAGCAAACTTTTTGTGTGGTGGCGCTGCCAATAGCGCCAATTACTCAATAGCTCTCATTTTCATATCGCAGCGCCACTCTGGTTACTACGCCCGACCGATCTCTTCTATGTCGTAAAATGAGTGACATTTCAGATTGTGACTCTTATTTCTTTACTCTATTATTTAACACTTACAAATGTGTTCTGGGCGTATGAGTGATATTAATTAATTAAATAAAGAAAAGAAAATAAAACATGATCCTATATTTACAAAATATTTCAAAACCATCTTCCTACTAATTACTTTTATGTTTTAACCTAAATTTCATCGGTCTCCACTATGTAGAGCGTTGCTGTAGTCCTTTGAACATTCTTGCTTAAAGGCTTGAATTGCTTATACTAATTGCTAGGGTTGAGCATCGTTGTCTGAGTATTGCAAATCTTTTATGGTCTGCATCCGATGTGCGCTGAGACACAATCTATGACTATATTGGAAATATTTCTCTACCATCGATGATACAATAATTCATTTATTAAATATTTATTCATATTTTTTAAATTTACTGCATTATGGCGTACAATTTTATAATCTATCGCAAACGACATACTCGCAGTTATTGTTTAAATCTCTGTTTCTGATTACTAAAACTTTCTTACAATTACTTATAGTTTGGGTTAAATACTCTATGAGTATGGTACAGGAATCACCAATTGCCAAAACTTCGGTATTTAAAAAATTATCATAAGATTTGGAGTATTATATACGATGGTTATGGCACCATACTCAATGCCCAAAACCATTAAAAACATTATTTATCATAATTAATCATAAATATTATTATCAAACAAATTATTTATAAAAAAATTTTAACTCTGAACTTATCCTAAGTTTTGGTGTTTGATTGATTTCCTCCAATATTGTCGATCTGTCGCTCCCTAAACACTTATTTCAATAACTAAACTTAAAGTATTAGAAAATTGTTTTCCTTTCTTTTCAATCGCACTCCATAAACCAATTATAACCTTCAGCACATTTCACTACCACAGTTTGTGCTTTTCTAGGACAATTCAATTACCCACTTATCCGATTGTTTTTCTCTTTAGTTGCTTTAATTTTAAATAATGACGCGTTTTCTATGACCTCAACTTGCAGTCAAAGGAATATTGCAGAGATTTTTATTGACGGTTGTGTTCTTTGATTAACTGCATTTTCCATAAATTATGAATTATTGTTGACTTTGGAAATGCAATTGTGCAAAACTGACAAAAACTCATAAATAGACTGGTCAACAGTGAGGGAAAACTTATTTAAAATCTGAAGATGCGGTCCTCTCTTGTTGTTGTGATCAGCATTGAAAGAGTATCAGACCATCTGGGTTTATTTACTACCCTGAATTTCTCTATGGTTAATACTTTATCTTATGTCATTCGACATATTTTTCTTGCGGTTTTAATCTTTTCAATCATGTTTTTGATTCAACTGAATCTTAATATATTTACATTCTATCGTGAAATTATATATGGCCTGTCAATGATCTATTCATACTGCAATTCTATCGCCTTGACATCTTGAAATTTATTAGTTCTCATTGTGATTTTAATACGTCCTTCAAAATTACTCCATTTAATTGCATAGTGCATTTCAGTTTATACCGTCGCATCGAAATGTTGACCTAATTTGGATGGAAATCAGAATTATCTGTAAAAAAAATTAAGGTTCCAACCACACTAAGGGAGGCTTTACGAGGATCAATCCATAAACCCCTTACGAAGTCTCAAGCAATATCTTCATAAATTTACTTTTGTTAGATCTCAGGATCATTTCTTGTAACCCTTCGCACAAGGGTAAGGACGAGTATGCCTCCTCCTGGCATTTTTGAAGGCAGTCACAATGGACATAGATGTCACCGGCCTAACCTAACCTAACCCTTCGCACTCTAGATAATTTGAAGACTGAAGTACTATGCATATATATAAGTATATCCATAAACGACACGAGGTTATCATTATTTTTTGAAAGTAGAATTACTGTGGTAACAAATGTGTAATAGTTTGGTTTTAATTCAACAAGGAACACTATAGCTTTATTTCCGAAATGTAGCTTATTAATTTGTTTCTTTGATTTTTATGAACATTGAGTAGTGCACCCAAGAGTATTCTTGTACATTTATAATTTCAGTGCGTTGAGGTGCTTGCATATTTGCAACCTTAATTGACTGTTTGAATAGGAAAATGATGGGTTTATTAAATATTAGAAGGCGCCATATTGATACTGTTTTTGCAAATATTAAAAACTGTGTAGTTGGAATCACAGATTACTGCAGAAATTGGCGATAATTTGAGATTAACATGAAAAGAATATTTATATACAGTATTGGGTTTTTAATAGTTATTCATATAATATATTTCAAAGAAATCAGAATAGCCAATAGAACCCGAAATCGCTGTGTTAGTCGTACTGATTAACAGATTATCAGATAAGTGCAATTGAATGATCATCACCCAATCCTAGCTTATAGTTAAGTAAATATATTTAGCCTTAGTTGAATTCAGTGCTCAAATGGGCAATCTTAGAATTAGCGCCACCAGCTGTCGTTCATTTGCACAAACAAAGAGTGCCATAAAATCTGCAAATTGATGGCTTACCTTAAACGTTTTATTAAACACGCACACACTGACAGCCAAACAAACCAGCAAATAAACAAACAACCGCGAGAGTCAACAATAAACAAAACGAATTAAACTTGGCTTTTAATTGCCTACAGTAAGTTCGCCTGAGCGCTTGACTGTGTGATGAAAAAATCCCGTCCGGATGTGTTCCGCATTAAATGCGACGCGCACAGGCACACAAACTAACACCTTTTCGCTTGTTAGTGCTGTTGTGGTTGTTGTTGTTGGTGTCGTTGCCGTTCTTGTTGTTGTTGCTATTGCTGTTGCCATTGCCGTTGTCGTTCTTGCGGCCATGCATTGCATTAACTTATTCTTGTTGTTATTGTTATTGCAATAACGTTAATAAAGCCCGTACCGACGTCAACATACGCACAAGTATCCTCGTACAGTCTCGCTCGTAAAGCTGCAGTACTGGCGCGACCAATAAACTTTATTTTTGTTTATTTTTATATATTTTCTTTCGTTTTTTTTTCCTTTTTGTTTTATATTGCGTATTATTTGTTTGTAGTTGAATGCGCTTCCCTTTTCGATTGGTTAACTACGCGCGTACGAATGCGAAAGCAAACACGCACACAATTTGAAAGGGCAACTTTATCATAATTTCTGAGATCAGCGGCATTTGTTGCCGTCCTATACGCAGCGCTAAATTCTCAATTTGTCTCATCATTATTTCTATGCAATGCACTCATTGTGTGCACAACTACGCAGTATATGCATTAGTTTAATTAATTAAAGTGATTTGAGTTCCTTTTTAGAAAATTAATTCAACAATTCATACACCAAGTTTCTAAGCGAACTTTCAGTATACCGCTGCTTGACGTCCTTTCGCGTACGCTTGCAAAACACAACTGCCAGTGATGCCCTTTCGTATTGCTTCGTTTACTATGACCGCTTTTATCGTTGGCTGGTTGTCTTGTTCAGTGTGCAGGTTGCTGGTACGTGGCCACTGACGCTTGCGCTGATAGAACTTTGAGGCGAATTCACCACTTAGTTTGGAAATCTGAATTCAACAGACTTGTGTCTCTCACACTCATAATGCGGCAGAGCACGTTTTCTCGCCCTCTCAGTCAGTGACAGCAGCACGTGCGATTTGTTATTGTTTTCTACCATGTGCTTCTACTGGAAAGTGTAAAAGTGGGTGTTACAAAAGGCAAGGAAGGAAATGATTTTCATTCACCCAGAAAGGAAAATAAAGAAAAAATTAAAAATTTGAAAAATTTATTAAAAATATTAAATAAATAAATAATGGAAATACATCAAAAATTTGAGTAATAAATGGAAAATATAAAATAAAAAAGGAAAACAACAAAAAAATATAAGTAATAAATGGAAATTTTAAATAAAAAAAGGAAAATAATGAAAAAATTCGAATAACAAATGGAAAATATAAAATAAAGAAAAGTTAAAATACAAAAAAATATAAGTAATAAATTGAAAATATAAAACAAAAAATGGACAAAAAATTATTAAACATATTTAAGCATATTAATATTTAATTTTTCCTTTAGCAAATTAATTTAACCAAAAATTCATCAAGTAACTGATTAGACAAAGGAAAGTTTCCAGTATACCAGAGAGAAAGAAAAATTAGATTGAACAGAATAACTCACTACATTTCGAATCCCGAAGTACTTCGGAGAGTATAATACCAGCAAACTACCATGGAATATCTAAACTAAAATATCTACAAATTCTTACAGAATGTCAACCTGCTCGAAATCGTTCCTTAATAACTTCAACTTATAATTTACGTTGTTGAAACTAAACTGCAATAAAAAGAGAACCTGTCGCAAAGGTTGAAAACAATTATAAAAACAATAAAATACCTGATATGCGACTGTTCTGTATTGTGCATACAATACTTCGGAGAATTTCCAAGAAAAATATTACGCAGCTAAGAATAACTTTGATAATATAAAATTTATTTTTCTTATCAAGAACTCGTTCCGGATAAAGTGCCTCAATTATAATCACATAAAGCGTAGCAACACAAGTTGTCGCCAGTACCGAAACAAAGTGGACTAACTCCAAAATAAATATTTCCCTTATATCGCAATGACTTTTAAATCTGGGAGACTATATAACTTAAATAATGAAATCATTTAAGATAGCGGCAAATAAATCAGGTTTATCACTCGATTATTGTTCGTAAGAGCGCCCCACACACCCAGCGCAATATTTACGAGTATACAACATAATATCCGGAAAACTGAATATAAATATTTTTGGTAATGGGGCTACAAAGGTGATGATGAACATCGCCTGATAACAATATATAAAAATATTTGTAAAGCTTAAATGACACATATAACTGAAATATTATTGCTTTAAATGATTACTACTGGTTTTATATGTTTTAGTCTTTTAGTTTTATTCACAATATATTTTAGCTGTATCCTGTTGATATTCTTGAATCAATCTTTGCTTTAGTTATTCTTACTTGTAACAATTTTTCTTAAATGGAGAATATTGAAATACTCAAAAGTTCGTTTCATAACTGAAATCAGGAATAAAGAAAAGAAACTCCTTCTCCTCATAAAAATTTCATAAAAAACACCAAATTCTCCACTAATATCTGAATCAAATATGAAGCCTACGTCAGTCATATTGCCTTTAAATGTGTGCTCTGTATTGCTGCAACTCATAGTATTCCAATTAAAATCAATACATTTGGTCTAAAAAAAGGCTTAACGTAGAAATCCACATTATGAAAATGCAGTCCAACTTTCACATCAAAGGTGCACTTCATTATTTTTCAGTCATTACACAAAATTGTAATTTAAACCATAAAGCGAGACAAAAAAAATATTTGTAAGTATGAATATGAGTACAGAGTACATACAATAAAAAAGGAGCGCAACTCAATGGCATATTTGATTAATAGAATTATTTTTCAAGTTTTCGGCAAACACTTTTGAGTTGCATCCAGTTTTCAAATTTGCCCTGCTGTCCGGCTGCCAATACCAGCACTGGAAATATCCTTCCTAAAAAATTCGACTACATTCATGTGGTTATGAATATGTGTGAGTGTGGTTGTGCTTTGTGAGTGTGTGGAATTGAGTGTTTGCGTTAAATTTCAGGAATGTTCATTTTCATTTCTCATTTTGATTTTTGCAGCCATGGTCGAACTTTTGTGGTATTTGAACTGTTCTATGTGTTGGCCGTGGTCAGCGCTGGGCCGGACTTCCCGCTGCCTACCCAGTCTGCCAGCAATGGCCCATTACTTCGCGAGGGCGCAAACGCGTACCCCCCTGCCACAAACATATATACACACACTTCAATTTAGTGTTTTAGTTTAAAAAATGCAACTCAGTGCCCAGCGCTGTTTGTCGTTTACTTGCCCATTTGTCCCTTTGAACGACCGACCAGCTAACTGTCCGCCTCCTTTGCCCTCACAGCACATATGCATGGTGGCCGGCCCGTTCGTTTGGCCTTTGACGTACTTACACACATTCGTACGTTTGCCTTTGCGGTTGCGCCTGCTCTGCCTGCTCTGCCTGCTTTGGCCGCTTCGGCTGCCTGTGTTAGCTTTTGAAGTGTGTTTGATTTGTTGCATTTGTGCCATACTTTTTGCCGCTGTTGCACTCTCGTTGGCTGCTTCAGTCGCCTGGAACAGTTCGGTTGAAGATCGTAATTTAGTGGCCATTATGTGAAATTAAATTCCGTTGCCACAATTGGCCATTTTTGATTGAGATTTTGTTAAATGGCTTTTGAAGAACGCACACCACAAATTGACTGAGTGTTGGAAATCAATTTTCAACCAAATGCACTGGCATGGAACTGCAACATTTCCATTTTAGTAATTTAATTAAATGTTCGTTTCTTTTTTCTTTCGTGTTTGTGCTGCCCAAATTCAATTCGGCATATACTCAAAAGTATTTGAACAAAACGAACTTTTTAATTGGGAAACGTTTTTTTTTTTTTTTTTTTGGGTAAGATAAAACTTCCAGAGCTGCTCAGCACAGTCCCTAATCGAATCTTTGTGATATTTTGTTTTCAACTCAATGACCAATCTGCGAATTAGTATAAAGCAAGAACTTCCCACAATTGCAGTCATTCACATAATTGACGTTCACATACATACCACCGCAAAACTGCCACCACATTTGCCGCCGCTCAGCCACAAGGGATGCAAACATGTGTGCGACAACAATAAAAACACTGCCGTCAACTTTTTGACAATAAAAAGCTGCCGATAGGAATTTACCTGCAAGCAGCGGAAAACTTTTCCACTGGTTCCGTAGCCTGTGTAAGTAACTTGACACCGTTACTTGCAATGGCGTCTGTTTGGCACACTGCGGACTGGCAGACGGCTCATTGACAAGCTGCACAGGCATCAGCGCGCACTTGTCGAAAGTTCTTTCCCTTCTTTCATTGCGGACTTGATGTGTCAGTGGATTATTAAAAATTCATGAGAGAACGTGCAGATAATGTGAAATGTGATTAGGCAGTACCACAATTAGCTCCAGAATAGCACTCAAATGCGCTTAGTTTGGTAAACAAAATTTTGGGGGGGTGAATTTCAGAGACGTATGAGTGATTTTAATTAAACCGTCCTGTGAAATTCTTTCAACATAATGTTTTAGCGATTCTAGCATAGCTTTAAAAGGAACTGAAAAAAATATATTATCTTTATTCAAGTCAATCAATGTTCCTAATATACCAGCACATTGCGAACGAATCCTTGCAAGTTGACCAACTTTTCAACTCTTTATCAAACATGTCTACGCACTGTGAACTTAAAATATCATCGCAGTTCGATACACTTGCAACACTGACTCTGATTGATGGACACTGCTCTGATACGCAGATGAATGGATACTCCTATGCAATTCTATGTGACTAACTGGTAATGCACTGATATGTGCGTATTAGTAGCTTACCTGATATGCCTGCTTTTGCTCAGCTGATTTTCAAACTGATTTCTGTGCTCGTCAGATGATTGAAATGTGGGTTATGAAAATTTAAGTAGAACTACACTTTGTCTGCTAATAAGGCATATTTAAAACCCATTAAATTGTGTACCGTAATAAAGAGTTTAAGGCTCTTCTAAAACTATCGTGCGATGAAAGTTATTATTATAAAAAAGGACATTTCGCTAAATTCCAGACTTAATATTCTTAGCAGTGATTAACCACGAATTCAGGAAACTAGTTCAGAATATACCTAAAACATCTCACTTCCCAATGCAGAATTATCGACAGTATCTGACCACCCGAACTTAAGAACGGCACAGGAGCTAAAGTCAGTAAAAAGCGCCCCACTTGAGATCTGCCAAAATAAATAATAATAATTGCCTAAATATTCGGGTTAATCGAGCGTAAGACAAAGGTTCATTCAGTTGGATATTACAACTGGAAGTTTCTCATACTTGCACTGAGTTCCTGTACTAAATTTGCCTGACTGCTGTCCCAAATAACACACGTATTTCGACTATTAATCCACGCATATAAATGACTTTAACGATTTTTTGTTTTTATTACAGGAAATTTGAGACATCCCGCACGCTCTTTATGACTACCTACGTGCCCGTAATTATTTACTGGGGCGATCAATTTAATTAATGCATATACCATTTACTATATTGGTGAGCTATTAGAGGACTTCCTGTTAACGGCAGCGTATGCGTAACTTTTATTTTGTCTCTTGTTTTTGCATTTCTTTATTCTTTATTTTGTTTTTGGTAAAATTATTCTTCGTTTCTAACAGCGAAAACTTTCTAACTGTTCTGTGCAAATGTCTTCATCCTGTGGAAGTACATACTTGCAAGCATCCTTGCTAACTGCCAACTTGACCACTAAAAGAGTCGCACTCCTAATATGAATAAAAAAAGGTATTGTCAACATTTCAGCAAGACTGGCAAGCGGCATTTACGAGCACGACAATGACCGCTGCTATGAGTATTTTATCCTGGCCGCTTGCCGTTTGCCGTTCATTGTCCGTTGCGTCATTATTATGGCATTTTCAGATGCGCGACATCGCCTTTTCATGCCGTGTCCTACCGAGCCATGCCTTTCGTTGCCTTTTCACGACTGATGCTACTGATGACTTTTACCACAATATAGCAAAACTTTTTGATTGCTTTGTGTTAACTGCAGCTGTGCTCGCCCGTTCGTTCGCTGGCTTGCTGACTGCCTGGCGAAATGTACGCCGGG
The DNA here is from genome assembly GCA_920105625.2 of Clusia tigrina. Classification (NCBI taxonomy): domain Eukaryota; kingdom Metazoa; phylum Arthropoda; class Insecta; order Diptera; family Clusiidae; genus Clusia; species Clusia tigrina. Next base: position 176,682,544 of record OV050033.1, on the reverse strand, counting down.
CTGCGCGACGTTGTCAGTTGACCGAAGTAATTGCAGCAAAAAAATGTAATTAAACGAAAACGCAGGAAACTATGAAACTTTCGACAGTGCCTGCTTTTTATGACAGTGAAAATATTTGAATATTTGTTGCCGAGAATATGGCCAAGATGTTACGGACAGGCCAAATGCTCAAATACGAGTATCTTCATCACTCATACGCCACCAAGCATGAGGAATATTGAATGTTTGCTACATTTCTAAACTACTGCATGTGCGCCTGTTTTGACTGCAGTTTGGAGTGCTTTGTGCCTCGTTAATTGATCATGTATGCCTCAATTGCTGCACCATTCCCTGCGCTGAGGCACCTCTTCGGCATCTGGTATGCAAAGCTACCCTAATTTTCTTACACACTTGATTGGTTGTTGCCAAAAATTGGATTTTGTGCACAATTTTCATTTCACGTTGTTCATCGCTGGCTGCAAAAAAGAACAAAACCTTAGAAGAGCTGCTGCAGACGAAAACAAGCAAAAGTTTGCTACATATCCCGGTTTAGTGGTTTTTGTGGTTCAAAAACAGAAAACTCATTAAACTTTATTTCGTACACCACAGAACAACAGCAGAAGCAAAGAACTGGAGCCATCGAACCTCACCGACAACACAACCAAAATGAGTTTCAGTTATCCTACACGATTTGCTCCAGAGTTGGGTGCAAGTGTATTGGAAATGTGGTTCCATGATAAATTGTTCACCAAAAAATGTTGTATTTTAAAAATTAACACTTCCGCAGGAAGCAAGCATTATTCGCTCACATGGCGCATTACATGCATTAATTCGTTTAATAATTGGCCACCAATCTCTCATTGCGTACGAATTTCAGAGCACATGTGTCCGCAAGTGCCACTTAAGCTATATTAAAACATCATAATTAATTCCCTTTTGCGAATTTGTCAGTGTAATGGAGATTGTGAAATAGCACAAAAGGGCTGAAATCCAACACAGCATTACTTAAGTAGCTGGCCGCAATAACTCCTGGCAATCACAGTCCCAATCACAATTGCAGCAGATTGTAAATCATTAATTAAACACAAGCGAAAGTATGTCACCACAACACAGCAGTACAAGAGCGTCTTAGCTTAAACCTGGTCAGCTTGTTAAATAACCGGTCGGGCAATGCATGCGCCTGACGCGCTAAGTAGCCGAAGGCTCTTACCCAACCATAATCCTTTACATGTAATACTGCAGCTAAACGTTAACTCAAAGTTATATAACAAAATTACGGAAGTTTCCTCTGCTTTGCAAATACGTGGCATTAGTCGGTAAATACTGAGTCGTGCAAATGCTACAAGCTGCATTTACAGTTGCATACCGGAGAACATTGACAAACTTATGGGAAGCGGCAGCGGTTGTCAACAGGCAACCACAGGACAATACGCACAATTCTCGTACGTGTCTCCTGTGTGTTGTTGCTAAAGCTCCTAGTGCGAGCTCTGAGGCTGCGTTAACCACAGTTCATACCGCAAGCCAAGCCAACCGCCCACTGCATGATGTCTGCTGTATGCCGTATGCCACATGCATCATTTTAAATAAATTGATTTCTCTTGTTTCCATTGTCAATATTTGAAAGATTTTTGCCCACACTTCAGTGTATGCCCAACTGGAAATATAATTACTACATTGATATGCCAACGGCATGCGTTGATTAAATCGGTCTTAGCCATGAACTGCATTCACCTTCAAGTAGGTTCTATTTGAAATTGCTCATGAGTCGTTTCGACATAACTTCCTGTCAGTACGAGTACTCATTGCACATGAAGCTATTTAGGCAATTTCTAGTTTATGAATTTCTAAGCAAATGTTTCTCTGGCGTATTGATTCAACTGAAGTTAAAAATATTAAAAGCAAAGATGTGCATTCTTTCCAACTAAGTGCAATGTTTAACTTGGTGGTATACAAGCTCGCAATTGCACAAGAGTGGTTGAAGAAACTCAATCAGGCTGTGAACCCAGTAGAACTTCCGCATAAGGCACATCAATATACGAGTACATATAAATAAATATCAACAACAAATTGTAATTGTATTCAAGCCAAGGGGAGTGTAGAAAAGAGATATTAAATGAAATTCAGTATTAATATTGCGATAAGTCTTTTAGCAATTTCCTTATTTGGGCGCCGACAAAGTTCGGGAACTAATGGATGTTCCTACTGTATCCTAAATTCATAGCTACAGTTGGAAATATACTTTATCAGCTTCGTGATCTAGTGGTACGCATGCTAGACTCACACTCCGGGGGTCGCCGTCCGAATTTGCCCCGGAGCAGGGTCTCAAAAATGCTTCATTCTGCATTTTTTCTCTTCAATGCTAGACTCATACTCCGGGAATTTTTCCCCGGAGTATATTTATAAAAATGCTTCATTCTGCATCTTTTTCTCTTCAATGCTAGACTCACACTCAGGGGGTCGCCAGTCCGAATTTTGCCCCGGAATACGGTCTCAAAAATGCTTCATTCTGCATCTTTTTCTCTTCAATGCTAGACTCATACTCCGGGAATTTTGCCCCGGAGCATATTTGTTAAAATGCTTCATTCTGAAACTTTTTCTCTTCAATGCTAGACTCACACTCCGGGGGTCGCCAGTCCGAATTTTGCCCCGGAGTACGGTCTCAAAAATGCTTCATTCTGCATCTTTTTCTCTTCAATGCTAGACTCACACTCCGTGAATTTTTCCCCGGAACATGGTCGCAAAAATGCTTCTTTCTGAATCTTTGTCTCTTCGCGCCGAAAACTTTACTCTCTAATATCACACCTTGCAGACATAGTTAATGATCGTGTATGATATAATAATAATAATAATATTTATATGTCCCCTAACAATATAGGGGGAGCACCAAGGCATACATTTGGAACTGGTATCGAAACTTATTTTGGTTAGCATTCTCTCATCTATAATCATCTATAATCATCTAATAACAGAAAAGTATCAAATAAAACTATTTTTCTTGGTGAATAGCTACAAAAACCACACAAAAAAAAGAATTTTCACAACTCACAATTAAGAATTCAAAATCGATTGTTAATTTTCTGTCGTCAGCATCAACCTTAAAAAAGTTTTGCTTGAAATGATTTCAGAGAAAGTGGTGTCACCATTGAACCATAAACTAATCAGAGATGGAAGTGAAGTCAACATGTACTATTACTAAATCCTGTTTGGGTTTAGTGTCAAATTCGATTGCAACCAGCAAAAGCACCTTCGACAATGGGGCAACTTTCTCCTGCAAAATAGTTGAAATGAAACTACTTCAGATGCTGTCTGGATAAGATCATTGGAAAACTCTTAGCAAAGTAACGGAAAAAAACGCTAGTACCAAACTTATAGCATATGAACAAATGGAACTATTTTGAAGACTGTAAAAATAGAGAGACCCCTTTGGACACCCCTCCAAGCTAGCATGAAACTTTTTAGCATTTGTCCTTAAGTACAGGGTCGCAACTTTTTTCAAATGCTTCAACACTAAATGTAAAACTTCGCACGGGCATTAAAAACCATGGCATGGTATAAAACACAAAAGGAGCTAATGACCCCACAAGCTAAAAACATACACATTGAAAATACAAAACAAAAACAACAAAAGCAACCAAAAGGAAAAAAGCTTTTAAAGTTTAAATAAGACAAAAACAACAATGACACCTACTTACTTACCTACTTACTTCATAGCCATCAACATAAGATACTTAAAATTGTTTACAAATAAGTACATTGTCAAAAAACAACAGCGAAAAAAAAACAGCGGAAAAAAGCAATAATACAAAAGGAAAACCAGAAACAAGGCACACAAAAAAAAGGAAAAACTTAAAAATGCTACCAAGTGAAAAAAATGCCAAAGTCAATGGTGAAGGAAAAGTACGCGAACATACTTTGCAGCATTTCTGTATTGTTATTGTTTTCGGTGTGGTGGCAATTGTATTACTTGTTGGTACGTTTATTATTAGCAGCAGCAGCAGCAGCAGCAGCAGCAGCAGCAGTAGTAGTTGTTGCTGTTGCTATTGTTGTTGGTATTAAAAGCAAACAATGTCCGCAACGGAAGCGGGTGTTTTAAAATTTAACAGTAAATAAAATTTTAGCATTACTAGCAAAGAAACGAAAGAATAGAGGGAGGGGGAATGCCGTGTAGGAGATTGGGCATTATTGACCCTGCATAGGAACCCAAGTTGAAAGCAAACTGTTGTACTTGTTACTGTAAATGTATGTAGGTGTGATCCCGCATTTTTATTTGTAGTGAAAAGAAAACTAATTCTTGGCTTGACAAGTGTAAAGCAAAGCAAAGTGTAAAGCAAAAAACTCATTCCCGCTCTCGCCATCTCTCATTCTGTTCGTCTTTTCTCTCCCTCCATACTTGTCATCATTGTCAAAATAATTTAATTTGCCAACGAATTTCGCGCTGAAGTTAATTTAGCTTATCCAAGTGATAAAAATTTATCACAGCGACGTTTGCTCACAAACACACTCAGGCACACACACCCACCAACACGTACACCCGCACGCAGTCACATGTCAACAACACAAACAACAAAAACAATAACAGCAACAACAGCACGACACGGCAAAGCCAACCAATGCGGCCGCAGCCACCTGTGCCGCTGTGCTTATTGCTTGAAGCGCTCAACGGCAGGAAAGATACAAAACTTGTTCGGTTGTAAGCACTGCTTGAAAATGTGTTCATCTGTGTTTGAGTGAGTGTGTGCAGATGTGTGTATGCGTGTCACTTACACTTGACTTATTTTGTAAAAGTCAAGGAGTCTCTTACCAGCCAGCACACCAAACAGCCAGACACACAGTCGGACGGACGGAAAACTTGGAATATTTTCCTCTGCAGCCACAGAGTGATGGCGGCATACGTACCCGCATCACATACAGTCAGGCATGTGTGCGTACATGTGTTTGTGTATGTGTGTGGGTGAGTGTGTTCGCAGTGCTTCCTTTAGTTTATTTACGATTGCGTTTGCCTTCAAAAATCTTCCACGGCGGCTGGATTTCTTTTTATTTGCGTACACGCTGCAGTGCTACAAAATTGATTTGCTCACATTTTTTGGCTGATTTAGCGTCGCGTCTTAAGTTATTCACGCGATTAGGCATCAAAGTCGAGTTGTTTGTTGTACGGATTTGCTCATGTAAGCGTGCATTGATCTCACACATGCACGGGAGGAGACACACCAACAAACTCGGGCTTTTATATTTATTTAATGTTTAAATTTTCCGCTGAGTTAATTTTGTATATTAAATTGTTTAACGTAAAAATGTTTATGACTTCATTTATTTTGCTGCTTCGGAGACTTTCTGTTGGCGCATTAGATTAGCTTCTATGCACTTTACTAATGAATCAATGATGGGGGCTACAAACAAAAGGGAATGCCACCCGACACTGGAATCATTCACAGCACAATCAGAAAGGTAAGTAGAGAGCTGTGATTGAACACCACCCAAGACTAAATAAACTATGATTCTGCAGCTAGTCCGTAGAGAGTAGCTGGAATTGGAAGGATTTGTAAACGAAGAGGCAGAAGTATAGGTAAACATTATTAGATTGAGGGTTCTTTATGTTAATATATGTAAAATCTAAATAAAATTGAAACTATGTCTAAATACTATTAGATTGGGGGATTTTAACCGGAAGACCAATTAAAAAGTGAGATTTCATAAGCTAGGTAAGTATACGGAAATTAAAAATGACTAGTATCGAACTAGGTTCATAAAGTATTAAATAGGAACCCCATAACATCGACGTAATCAACCCTAGAGCATTCAGAAATTAAGCCCTCTTCTCAACAAGTATATGTCTTCGCTGCTTTGAAAAATCTCATATCCATAAAAATGTCCTTGCGCTGACTATCACCATCCCAAGTATGGGAACCTTTTTAGTCAGTGCTTGAACGGCGCCACACCGTGGTATCACAATGGGCCATTATGTGTGCTCAAGTGTGCTTTTGGCAAACTGGGCGGCCACTCCTTCCTACCTAAATTAATCCACCCACGTATAACGTAGCGTTGGCATATTTTGATTTTATTTCTACAGTGATTTCCATGCACACCGAAAAGTGCGAATTTGTAAATTTTAATTTTAATTCGACAACAGAATTGGCAAAAATTTCAAGAAGAAAAGAACCAATTCTGCATTTCCATTAAATATATGGTACCATGGTACTAGGTTTCCCTCAGCGTAAGAAACGTTGGTAAATGCTTCCAAAAACTTTCATTGCAATACGTTAACGGATCTGGCAAAATGTGTGATCGAACTGCTGATATAGGAAACTTACTTGTGGCTATCTTCTAAAAAGTTATCTGATTTTGCTCATCAGAATCGGATGTAAGGAACGACTGCATTGGTATTCCTGGACACTACTTCAAGGACCGATATTCTTTCATTCGTTTATCTGTGAACTTTTGTGGTGGCATTGAAGTAGACTATTAATACATACTCTTACATTAAATACGGAGTAGTGGGAGTTCGAAGTAGGGACTATTCAAACAAAAATCGAATGAATATTCAATTAGGTGAAAGGAAAAAGAACTCTTCAACTGTGTGTCTTGAGCTTAGTTCAAGCTATTGAGGGGTTAAGAGTCTATGACTTATTTTCCTAGGGATTTATAACAATTGTTTTGAATATGGTACAGAACTCTGACTTTCTTTTCTAAAACATCTGTTTATTGTTTGTTAAGAAATCTTAAATGCTGCCTTGATTTTCTTATATTTATTATTAATTAATTATTTTATTATGAGAAGTATAATAACCGCTTCCTTCTGTGGACACCCACCTCCATACCAGTACTTTCGGAATAAGATAAGGATCTTTCTTAACATATATACTGCAAATTGTTATGTTCACTGTCAACAGTCAAAGAGTTTTTCCACCATTTGACAAATTTTTTAAGACAATGTTTATAGCCATATGATAACCTGTGATATCATTGATGATGTGCCAGCAAGTTAAAAGTTCAATTCTCAATGCCTTTCAGGCCGCCATGCCATGAAGCTATTTTGCATGATGTCACTCTTCCTCAACAGCGAGGGATCTTTTCTATCTGTTATTATACAATTGCACTTATTGCTGACAATATTTAAGGCAAGCATTCAGTGAAACACAAAAAGCTTGTCAAAGGATAAATTGCTGTAAGTTTTTTCGAAATAGTTTTGTCACCTATTTATTCAAAATAAATTGAAATTTACGTCAAGCAACTTTCCACTACACCAGCGGCGCATTTCAAAGACTAACTTACGAAAATATTGCACAGCACACCCAGAGAGACCCCGGTGCACAAAGTGTCATTTCAAAAATGTGCCATTTGCCTACATTCTCAGCTGAGCCCATCACAACTCAGTTCAGCTTTCCGCTGCTCGCCGCAGCCAGCGCATTATATCGCTGCTGTCACTTTCAGCCATTCCATTCATTCGTCGTTATTGCTGTTCTTACTTTCTTTCGTGTTGACTTTGTTGTCTGCTTTCAATGTTTAATTTGAAGTTAAATTTGCTGTTATTGTAAGTTCTTTTTTCTGCATGTCTGCTCGCGTGCCTGCACGCGCAAGAAGCTACTGGCTTCCACTGTGCTTTCCCTACTTCCGTTTTGATGTAATTTTATGGCTGCATCCAACTTCTCTAAGAGCAGGCGGCGTCAGTGGTATCTGCGTGGCTGGTTTCCTGCTCAGCTTTTTTTTGTGTGTTTGTTTTTTTCTTGTTGCAAGCATTTTAATATTATTTTGTTTAAAGTTGCATTACGCTGCAATTTGCAACACGCTCAGCAGCAGCAACAACAGCAAAATAAAGAAGAATACAAAAAAGTGATATAAAATAATAATATGAAAAATGAGAATAGAAGAACTCGCGCGCGAATATGGCATTTGCCGGATGCTGCCGACTTTTGCCTCTGCTCATGTCCTCGTCTTTGTCTTCCCCTTTTTTTCCTTTGCCATTTACCGCTGCATTGCCATACTGCGCCTTGGCGCAAGTCTTGCTTACTTTATTATTTAAGGAAAGTTATACCGAGCGTGCACACTTGAGTCAACAGGATGTCTGCGGATTATGAGAGTTTGCGTTCAAATATTTACACTGCAAAATACTGACATAATTGCGAAAATATTTTCTACTTGTGATTTTAATTAATTTATTAAACCCACTTGTACACTGTAAGATCATTTTACAAAATCACGCTAACTCTCAGTAAGTGAGGAGAGAAAACGGGGAATTCTTTTTTAAATGGATTTAGTATAACTCTCAGCAACTGAGGAGAATAGGGAATTATTTTTTAAATTACATTAGTATAACTTAACATCAGTTACGAATTATGAAATTCTAGGGAAGAAATTCCAGCTTTGATCTGAAAAAGTTGGGTGAGGAGATTTGCGAACGTTTCTTTGTAGCATTCCATTGTCCAATTTGTATTGGAAAGAAGAGATGGGAGATAATTATAACTTGTCTTTGACTTTGTAATCCCTATTCTCATTGAGGTTCCTTGTAAGCACTCTTATTTCAGTTGCTCCCTGATACATCGATAAATCCCGATTACAAAATACTTGGTAGATTTAGGGATATAAGTCATGAAACTGTCAGTGTAGAGACTAATAATCGCAGAATAATTTTTTTATATTTCTAACTTCACAAGAAACCATATTAATCATCTCTTTATATTACGAGTTTGTCTCTGGGAAATTTTGGGTTTTATAACTAATTGTTACATATCGAATAAACCCAACATCCAACTTTTGATCTTATAATTTTTGATAGTGATGCTCTCTATACCACTGATGAAAATTAAACTATTTAAAGGCTCGATTCAGCTAACGAATTTATGGCATATTTAATATGGCATATATAATGTGGCATACATAATATGGCATATATAATATGGCATATATAATATGGCATATAATGATAAAACTAAATGTTTAATTTATAATCAATAAATCAATGAATAATACTAAAGTTTTCTCTTTTTCGAAATGAAAATTTATGCTATTTTTTGACACATCCTAAAAGTAGGCTCCACTTTTTTTAATTGGTATATTATATTATTATTTTAATTGGTATAGAATTTGATTATTATTATTATATCTTACACCATAATTAACTACTGCTGCAAGGGTTTAGGGAAATAAGTACTAGCTACTGAGGCCTTAGACTCGAAGAGAACAAATTTTTTAGAAAGAAGCATTTTTGAGACCGAGCCCGGGGCAAGATTTGAACCTGCGACCCTCTGAGTCTTTGTCTGATAAATTTAATAAGCTGATAGATTAATAACAAAATAAATTCACCAAAAATTTGCTAAGAATCTGTTATTATAATGCAATATACTAAGAAGAAGGAGGCACTTATTGCTCTTAAATGAAGTATAACAGTAAGTACTTTATAATACTAATATATATAGAGACAGGATAGGGGACAAACCAATACAAAAAATTTCTAGTTACCAAAAATTTAAGTTAGGCAGACAATTATCATAGTGTTACATACTTCTTCTATATGATATCTGATGGAAAATATCTGCCCCTGCTGATTTGCTGATCGGTTTTAAAATTGTAAAACAATTAATTATATAATATCATATGATTATCTGTTGAATTGAAATAAGCATGATAGCTCATCACTATCTGTAAAATAAGTTTAAATCATATAGAGAGTCTATTTGTACCATATCCTTGTTTGTATGAAAATATGCTGAGAATAAATGAAAGGAAAACCACAATGATTAAACTAGTTTCTTTTTTGCAAAATGCGTGTTCTCTATACTCAAAAGCTTAGTGGGGTAGGCCGAAGAACCGTCGAAGAAGGATATCTCCATGAGCTCCGACATTTATTCCCATTGTACTATTATAATGAAAAAGAAGTCGTGTAGCTCAAAACCATAGCTTAACTTCTCGAAATTATTTGTAGCCCACTTCCACATTACTCAATACGACACACTTCGGGAAACGGTTTCTAAAAGGACACGTGTTAGTAGCAATTATCTTCATCCTTCCGATTACACTATATGCCTTAGTACAATGCTGGCAAATGTAGATATTTTCACATATATAAAACACTTATTAGTCTACTTTTAAGTATATTTTATTATTTTTTTTTGTTTGTTTTGAGTTACACTAAGGAAGAACAGCCTTTCTTGTCCGTCTAGGTAGCATTCAAAACCCCATCTTTACGGAGTTCCCAGCTTAACGCTAATATAGCGAGGCTTACATTCAATAGTTTGTTTTTGTTTTCTATTTTTGTTTGTTTGTTAATTATTACCTGCTTTCTGACAAATAATTTTAGAATCTGTTTCTTGTAAACTCACTGACATTTTACGTTAATTAGGGAGAAATTAAAATCCGCTACTCTAAAAATGCTTATTTCCATTGTACCGCGAAGGGAGTCCTAGTTGATGAATTCGTGATAAGCAATTAATTACATTTTTGCCCATCTCTAGTTCAAACACACTCTGATCTTGTCACTTCCATCACACATATTTCCTTCTATCTCCCCTTTTGAAAGTTTGAGAGACAGTTTCTTTCAGTGTAATTTGGTATCATTTTAAAATTATCAACTGAAATTATTATTTACGTCTTTTTTTCTAACTCTATATAAGAGTCTGTATGAGTGGGTAAGTCAGAGCACTCCTGAATATATAAAAGTGTGTATGTGTGTATGTGTGTGAGTGTTTGTGTCGTATCTGCTTTTCCGTAACAAACAAATAGCGGCTCAACTTTTCCTTTGCATATATAAGGCCCTTTGCTTCCGCTTAGAATATCCGCTCACTTCCGTTATTTATTTAAAAGTTCGCACAACAACCACACCCACACGCCCAAGCCCTTGCCCGCGCTTACGCTTTCACAAACTTATTTAATATTTTATTATTGTTTTCGACTTTTTATTTTTGTGTTCTGATGTTTTTGTTGGTTTTGGCGTTTATGCAATTTTTCTATACTTTTTTTTCGCAACCAGTCTACGAGTACATGCAAAAAAATTGCCACTAAAGTCAAAATAGCTCTTTGGCGGCGCAGTTATGGCAGCGCGGGAGGCCAGGAATATAGGTAAATAGGTTTGCGACTGAGACAAAACTGCAACCAAGTAGAAAAAAGTTTGCAGACATAATACAAGAAAAATGAACTGGAGTTTGAGTTGGTGTTGGTGTTGGTGTCGGTGTCGGTGTTACAGTGATGTTGCAAAGTCGAAGTAGCTGACGCTGCTGCTTGTGCCGCCACTATTAGTGTTGGTGTTGTAATTGTTGGTGTTGTTGTTGTAGCGCGAGCAGCAAGCAGCGACCAGCAAGCGCGAAAACAATCTAATTTAAAGTTTACTAGTTTAGTTAGTCCCAGCATCGGTCCAGGCACAAGCGCTCAAGTACAGCCCAAGGAGGCGGCAGCACTAGCAGCGCGCAACATGCAATTTGTTATCTAAAGTATGCAAAATTATGAAAGTTTATTCAAAAGTATTTTTTTCTCGTTTGCTTTCGCGTTTTCTCCACAGCGTAGGATAATAATTGTACTCGGAGTTACTACTGTGGCAGTGACAATTTATTACTTTTGCAATAAAACTTGACAAATTGCAGAATAAATCTAAAAATGCAGCCAATTGGACCAGCAGCAGGCATTGTGCAGAGCGAATTTCATTAAAAATCTAATAAAGCCGTGAAATGAATCGCTCTCTGAAAGGACATGCAAATCAGGCACGCTTATTAGCTGCAGTTAGCATTAATTTTTTACTCTACTTTGCAATGATGGACATCACAAACACAGTTCTTTTTAATATCACCCTTATGTTCTATTACAGGGAGTGGACGTGAAAGCCAGTTGAACCTCGTAGCACTCAATTTATTGGATAATTGTGTATTGGGGGTAGGTAGATAGATAGATTCCAGTGGTGTCAAGGGCACAGAAAATCGGCCCGACGACAGTTCGTACAAAATACCGAATTATTATCACTGTTATTATTGTCATTAAAGTGAAAGGATCTTTAACTACAAATTGCAATATGTAAAACTACAATATTGTCAAGGAAAGTGAAAGGATCTTTAGCTGTTAATTGCAATACGTAAAACTACAATCAGACAATGAGGCTATAAGCTCTAAGAAAATTGGAACTATACTATAGAAGCTTGTTTTGGGCTTATAACAGTTCAAACTTCAAATACAATACCTTTTAGACTTTAAGAGTTTTCTACAGTAGAGCTTTTGAAACTTATAATGCTTTATACATTTTTTGAAGCTAGAATTTGTAGTAGTATTATTTTTATAAGTTGAACATTTTTGTCAAGTTAGAATTTTTAACACTTTTGACTTTAAAAATAAAGCTATAAAGATATTTTTGGGCTTCTGAGATGGTAAATAAATGTACAAAATGAGCACTAAATTTATGTATCCACAGATGTCTAGAAGACTTTTCTATAGCCTCTATAACAGAGTCATAAAACTAGTATGCCAACTCTATACAATCCATTATAGTAAGTAGTACAGCGTCAATAATTGTCTTCAAATAAAATCTCCTCAAATATTGAACTAAACAAAGTCTAAAAAAAAAATTTTAATTTGTTCTGAAAACACGTTACAAAGGCTTTATAGGAGCATACAACTTTTATTGTAAATCTTTAAATTTCTGTTATTAAGAGCATGAGCATTTTTATAGATCTTATTAGGGTTCATTTTGTCACTCCTGGTATCGTCGAATAAACTATCATGATAATCCCTAAATGTAGGCTACGATTTTTTCTTATGTGTTTATCAAATATTTCGAGTACACCACTTACACTGACGTTTATATCGGAGTATTAACCTAGGCATACCCTTTAGAAATGTATATTGTAGCATATTTATAATCTAATGATGCACACCTAAAATTTCGTCTCATCGCGCGGCTTTCAAGTTGAAACCTTTAACCACTTATGACACACATATTCCAACTCCCTCTGCTGCATTCCCTGTTTCTCTTTCACACTAGTATTGAATCTGTCAAAAGAGACGAGCTTCGTTTATTGATAAGCGCCTGTGAACAAGCGTATTGCCTTTCAAATAATCATCCATAAATCTGCAAAACCTCAGTCGAGTCTCAAACATCGTGATAAGAGCAGTTCATTTCTAGAGGAATTTCCGATTATATTATTTGTAAATAAGTTTTTGTTTATTTGTGTATTAAAACAGATTTTTGTGCAGCAATGAACAATTTTGGTGTAATCGTAAAAATATTTTTAATCATAAGTCAATTGCATGTCTTGATAGCAAAACCGTACGTAACGCTACTACGAGACTCTGCGGAATTCGCTGCACATCAGGAAGCACACGAGCAGCAGCCGTGTGCGGGGACAGTGTTTCACCATCACCACCAGAATATGGAACATCCCCATCATGGTCATTCTCCGACACAAATCGAATGGGAGCCGGAACAGCGCAACTGGCACCAGCAAGCGCATCAGAACGAAAACACGCAAACCAACCCAACACAGAGCAGCACTGCAAGGCTAACACCAAATTCGGCATCAAATCTTGATGAGCCTACACAAGCCTTCGAAGTGAGGATGGCATTATCGAGCCCTCCACGATGTCGCATATATGATCACAGGGGACGCTGTCGCCAGTGATGCAAGTGGAAATATGGTACTTTGTTGAACAAGATTTTTGTCCTTTTTATTATAATTCATATTTTTTAAATATACTTGTGCGGTACTACTTAAAGAGAGTTAGTTTGCTTTTGATAAACAGGATGGATAAAGAAGGATATGAATAATTAGGACATTGTATTGAACCAGCACAATGAGGCAAGCTGTGAATTTTTGTAACTAAATAATCTTCTTGAAAATATTAAAGTTGTCTGGGAAAATTTCTTGTACTAAGCATGCACATTTCAAGCTACACTTAATTACACACCAAAAATGCCCGGCGCTGATTAATTAAATAATTTGCCGTCGAAATATGATATTTTGAATTGCAGCAGCAACTTCCAAATTCGATATTACCAGACAGCTCAGCATTGCATGTGCTGACTCATGCCAAGAAATAATGGATCGAATAAGTTCTAATTAAGGCGTTCTGCAGAGGAACAGTGACGTTGCAGTTTATGTGTTTTTAATATATTTTCATTGCTTAAGTAATTAATTGGCGCGACCTCAATAGTCAGTCAAGAGGTATGAAAAGAGCAAAAGTACAGTTGCGGAATTGCACTACAAAAGGTTATCACAGACATGATGATTATAGATATGGGTTAGAAATGGGTTAATCAGGTCCATTTCAACGAACATTCGGATGATTATTCCAAACAGCGATTCAATTCAGATTCACGTATCACACCAAACATTAACACATCGTCTCTGCTTTAATATTTGGTATTCAGTTCAGTATTTCTAGGAAAGAGTTTCACTTTAAAGAGATATTAGAACACTTCGATAGTTCAGGGTTAGTTTACGGGTATGCTCTGCATATTACTAAACCAAACTAATACTCATCTTACATCCTGCCACTCATCTGGTAAATTTTACTGTTACTTTAAGTAAGATCGAATTATTCGCTAATGATATAGCTTTGCAACACTTCAGGACAGCCTATAAATACGAGCCAACAGATACATGTACAGGTACAAGTTCAAGTACAATCTCGACTCCAATTCTAGTAAACTTGCATATCCTAACTCTATATATTTTTAGTTTCCTTTAGATATATTGACCACCCTTTGGCTTACGCTTTTTTCCTTACCCGCCACTGTAGGCACAGCACAAAAGCAGGCAGCACGTGTTTTACCATCTTCATTTGCCCCGACTGCACGCTACCGTACCATTTACAAAACGCTTCACTGATAATTATACAAGTACAAAAGCGTAGACCGAGTCTCCATACGACCAAATGCCCGCTCTTACGGCTGCCAGCGCTATGTCCGCATTTTGTGTTGATTTCAAGTTTTGACGCCTTAACTCGTGCAATTCCCCCGGGTTTCACATGCACTGCAAAACGGAATGGAATACACCGACACACACACACACAAAGCATTTCGCATGCCCACCAGATACTCGTATCCACGTATCCATGCCACTGTTGACTGTTTTCGGTAGCGATTAAATCATTAAAAGGGATTTGCGGCGATTGCTTTAGTTTTACATGGAAAAACACGTAAGCAGACAAGCAAACAGCCAGCGGCAAGCAAGACCAGCACCCACCAGCAGCGGCAGCGGCAGCGGCAATTGATGAAAGGGTTGTGTGGGAGCGCACACCCACAATGGTACATTCACGCGCTCACCATGGAAACAAGGTGAATGAATGCAGAGTTGCTGCCACACGCGCAACAAAAGCCTGAATGATACATATAAATAATTCTTTTGCTCTTTCGCTTCTTGTTGTTGTTGTTTTTGTTAGTGTTGCTGGTACTGCTGCCGTTGCTATTGCTGTTGTTGTGGTTTCTGTTGCCGTTGGTGTACATTTGTTGCTATTGTTGTTGTTATTATTGCTGCTAATGAGTTGCCAATTATGCTTGTAATCGTGCTGAAAGTTGTTTGCTCATACATATCTAAGGTGTATGAAGCATGTGTGTGATTCTTGTAGTAAATTTGTGTGTGTGTGTGTGTGTGTGTTTGGCTGTGCTTGCTACTTTCATTGGAATTAGTTGCATAATTCTAGGGTCCATTTCGTTACACAAGCTATGGGTGGGAATTAGGTGTAAAATGCGACGCAAGCGCAAGTGTATTTTTTTCAGTGTCGCTCATACGCCCTGGCATTCACATTCGCTTCTGGTTGAGCGCGCGTTTAAATCTTCTTTTGCTAGGCTATTATTTTTCTAAAGCTGATTATTTCTCCTCTGTATTCATGCCGCACTATTCAGCATGCTTTTAATAGTTTATATACACTTTGAACTTTATAAATTTTAATACCTTCGTTGCAGCTTCCCTTTGAGAATGCTGCGTTGGTATTTTTTTATTTTGATCTAGGTATTTACGAGTGGGACTCAATTAAAGAGAGCGCCATTTTATATCCGAATTTAAAAGAGAAATTGTTATTAAAAGGGTCAGGTACTTATATATGATATATATGTGTAAATTCAGGAGAGAACGAAACTCTGAAACTTTCTGTTTAGTGCCACAAACCTTATGAAACATTGCGGAAACTCAGGCATAGTTTCTTTTTTAGGTACTATAACGCGTCAGATTCGAATGTTTTGTTTACAATGGCGGAATTATTAAAATATTGCTGTAGTGTCAATGTTCACAGATTTTGTAAGAATGTTCTCACGGTTCAGAACTCAAGTACAATTTTATTAGGACCGCAATTATATTTATTACAAAGTCCGCAAAAGTTTATTTCTTTTATTAGTTCAAAGTTTTTTAATATATCAAATAATATAACAATAAAACAGATTCCTTTAAAGACAGCAATTTTATGAATTATAACTATTATAAATCGAATTAAATGTTTTATAGATTTTGAGAGATTTGAATGATGAGAAAAAGGTTAATTAACCCTTACAAACACAATAAAATTAACTAATAAACTACAACAATGGTAAAAGGAACAAAATATAAATATGCATTCTGAACAAGTGAAGCATTTGCAATAGTTGTCTAGATTTTGCTGCTTAGAGAAATGTTTGAGAACAGAAGTGAATTAGTAAATTGAAAAACTTCATAATGTGATCCTTTTTCAATAAAAATTTTATTATCCGTATTGAGAACAAAGTAAAAAACGAGTTCAGAGTATCCCAGGATATTTGAATAATGTGTGCTGTTGAGGAATTTCTCATGTCTGACTTTGTCCACCAATTGGCGAGAGACACAATATCATATTTAAAGCTTGGGCTACAGCCTTCACCATTCACAGGGAGAACCTTTCTCAGCATACGACCCAACCAAATCCAAGCGGAATATCTTAATGAAGCCAAGTCTACAATTGTCTACGCTGTATATCACAATGCATTCTATAATGGACCTCTTAAAATTCATTGGGTTTCATAACATAGGTTAAAGTTCACACTATTTGAATATTGTCAGCTATTAATAGATTATCCTACACTCATTCTGTCATTCTATCATTGCTTTGATGTGTCGGCATGCATTTTTAGGACCACTTCAATGGTATTTTCTGACTACATAACATTCTGCAACATTCCCTGCCGCTCTTCCAACTTATATCTATTGAATGTCACACTCCAGAGTGAATAGTAGAAGCCCCCGCCTACTCCCACTTTCGCCGTAATACAACTCAGCAATTTATGGGAATTTTATTTTCTAGAGAACTTTCAATACAACAGCTTCAAACTAATGTAAATAATTTTGTTTACTTAATAAATAAGAAACGCAGTATTAATAAATGTGATCCCAGCATAACAAAAACAAACAAAAATGAATTTTATTACTTATACGCAAGCCCTATTAACAATCTTTAAATATTATATAAAAATACAATTCTCTTAATATTAAGTTTATACTTAAATTTCATTTAAACTATCACTGGAGCTGGGTGTAGTTGTCGTTGTAGTCGTGGTGGTGGTAGTGGTAGTTGTTGTTGTTGGATCCTCAAAACCCTTAACAACTAAGGCATCTCCGAACAACGGTTTGAAGAACAAAACAAAACGCGAATAGCGACGTGCAGAATTCTGTAAAATTCAAAATTATTCTGTAAACTTTTTAACAGAGCTGAGCAGCTTTAAGTTTTTTGCTGTTAACAGAGAGCTTTTACCATTGGAAATGTTGCGTACAGATTTCAAAGCTTTCGAAATGACTGTTAAGTGAACAGCTGAACTTACCATAATTAAGTTTGAAAACGATGTTGAAATTTTCGTTAAAGTTCCAAAGGATTTATTGAGAAGCTCTTCTGGGAAATCCAACGACACGGCAGATCTATCAAACTCTGGTGTGTCGTCATATTTGCCACCGCTGGTGGCTCGCTGGGGACGTATAAGCCTATGCTTCGAATGCACGCGTGGCTAAGGGAAAATAAGTAAACATCAAAATTATTTATTTGTTATATGCAGAAGAAAACTGAAAATATCGCATTACAGAAGATACGAGAACTGACTTCAGGTTATGTCAAAAATAAAAATTAATAATGAATAAACTGATTGTGTAATATTCCAATAAAAAAATCATTGATGATATTTTTTATTTATTGTTTTTTTTGTTATTTTTATTATAATAATATTTCTTAAAGATTTTTTTCATGAAGAAAAATTCAAAATTAAGAATGAAATTATATAATTCTACATTAATGAATATATTTCATTAATCACAGAAGTTCAGAAATGTAGACGAGAAAAATTAGTTCGCAAGTTTGCCAATATCCGCTTTTATTTACACCGTTTGTATGATAACTCAATCTGGATTGGATTATTAGAGTCAAAAGACCTGACAGCTAGTACTCTTATTTAAAATTAGTTATAATAATTAATTATTGTAATTAATTATAGTAAATAAATAAATAATCAATCTGGATTGATTCATTCCGGAATGAGTCACTCTCTCATATAAAGAATATGTCTAGCTGGATTAAAGTTCCAAACTGAAATCAAAACTTCGTGGTTAACTAATCATATAAACACTTTTCAATTAATTGTCTATGAAAAAAATTATTAAATCGAAAATTTTTGTAAATTTGCATTGCAGATTTACTCTCAAAATCTTGCGAAGTCTCTATATACATATATCTCTTTCTTCACTTATTTGGGATCAAAATCATAATGCACTTTTAATAAGAAACATTTCATATAAACACGTCAACTGAAATCTTGATTCAAAAATAGTCCAATTCAGTTAAAGGTCCGATGTAAAGAAGGTGCCATTAACTACTTTCCTGCTCTGATTCCTTCTATTCATAAGATACATCCATTCCCATGTGGTCGGGGTGGGAGTGTGAAAATAAAGCCAAGCCCAACAAATACTCGTATTCTGTGCCATTTCTTTTGTTTGGTTTGTATTCAAACCCTCGATAGCGGCCGATGCCTACTCATTCTGCAGGCTCCGTAAACCTTCATAATATGTGTCAATGGCGGCTTTGATTCGATTCTCGCTTTCTCATGTTCTTCTAAATTGTTATATAAAGGACCCTTACACCCACTACCAAGACTTCCCTTCCATATTGTTTGAATTATACTTCTATAAAAATAAATGTATCCACTTTTGTGAGGAAATATATTCTATAATTCAAATAATTTTTGTTAATGATTTATTTTCTATATCAGTTCCTCACACGTTTTAATGAACTATGCTTTGTAGAATTCTTGATAACTTTAAAATAATTCTGAGATGATCGGCGGTTCAAGACTAGTAGGTAGGATTTTCCCTGACGCTCTAAAGATTAAAAATAGTGTGCTAACCGGGAGAGAAAAACTTCTATGGCTAAGGTAAAGAATTGCAGTTATTGATTCACACATGAGGCATGGACTAACTTAGTATTGCTTTAAGAATTGGAACTAACTTTCTTCATATGTCCACTTAATATTTAGTTTCACAGTTTATAATATACACTCACTGAGGTCATTCTACGAGGATTGTCGTATCTCTATAGAAGTATTTAGACACGATAACTTTGCTAACGATACTTATAAAGAAGAACAAGTATATAAGAAATCAGACAAATTGTTTTTTTATGAAACCGAATGTGGATTTATTTCGCATTTGGACATTATTTATGCATGTATTTACAGTTGTGATATGTACGAGAGTTCATAACGACATAAACTAACAAAATGAGCCAATTAAAAGGATAACAATTTTAAAAATAATATGGTCTTAAAAGTAAAAAATAAAAATAATAAAATGCAAAAACAATTATGAAATAATCATAACAGAAACAATTTACAATTTAGAATGACAACTGAAAAGGTTTCTCCATTTAGCTACTCTGAAATGTTGGGTAACGAAAAATAAAAAAATTTAAATACCTAAAAACCTAAACAAAAACTTAAACAGCAATCGTGGCGCCTTGGGCAACAAGTTGGTTGTGTTCTTTGTGCCCCTCTCCAGTTCACTATTGGCACTGCGCCACAACACTAACTATCACAATGCAACCAGCCTGCACCCACCTGCTTAATAGCCCGCTTCATCCGAATCGGGTGCAGGAGTGGTACCGCTGCCTGCTCCAGCCGCACCGCCTGACGAACCCTGCAGTATGGGGCCGGAGAAACTCAAAAACTTGGAGACAACATTTCCCAGACCAGCATTGTTATTGCCGTTGCCCGCCGAGGAGCCACTGAACGCGGTAATGGTGGTCAAAACGCCAGTGGTCAAATCGTTGGCAATGTTGCCGAGCGAACGTATTTTGGGCGAGACAACGGCGGTGATCAGCGACTGGAAGTCCTTGATGGGTACGGGCGCCTTAATATCCCACTGCTTGTTCTTCTCGATATTGGAGCGGTCCAATTGCTCGATGACGCGTGTCTTGGTGTCGAGGAAGTTGTCGATTTTCTGCACGTGAATAAAATTAAATATATTTGCATATGAATTGGCTTTAAGAAGAGCAAACTTACGCCAAAGACAAATCCAAGTACTGCATTTTTGGCTTCGAATGTGGCATCGGGCAATTTTCTTTTGTTACGTTCTAAGCCGTCACTTGAAACATCCTAGAATGGTACACAGGCGCAAATTAAAATATTAAATACACAATTAGCGGGCACATTTTGCTAACGATTTAAGCTATAAATAAATTTCGGAAAAGTCTCAACCAATCGACGACGACCTTCGTTAACGGACTTTTAAACCGCCAATGAGGGTAAGTATGTAATTTTTGTTAATTTTTTATATTTCGTGCTACTAGTTTGGTTCTGTGGTAGAGACGGAATTGAAAGTTGTTTGCAACCACACCGGTTTTTTTCGGCTCAATTGCACCCAATTGCACAACATTCCAGGCAGCATTTGTGCATTTGTTTAAATGCAAGGCATGAACTCTGATGCCAGTCCAAACAATGGGCGAAACTTATTTTAAAGTCAGCAGAAGAAATTGGTGGCAGTTTTTTTTATAAAAATTGTATCTAGAGACGCGTAAATTTATCTAGTCTAAGAGTGAACTAGTTTTTTGCTTTTATTTATAATTTTATATTAGCCATTAGCTTTAATTGCTCCAGTTCGACTTGACCCGAATCCATATCGAAACAAAAATCACAAAATTAATTGCAAAAATTAATCATAAAAAATTGCTGTGGTACCTCACTGAAATCATTGCGAGGCATGTTTGAAATGGTATCTGGAATTTCTTAATTGCAGGAGTCTTGTGAACCAGCGTTTTTATATTTTTTCTTAATTAAGTTTAGATAAACTTTAATGTCATGTGGAGCCCACATGAACAGAATGTAGCAGGTAAGAGAGGTGCAAGGATTTTTTCTGCCCCCCTTTCTGAACTGACCAATCGAGTGAACATAATTAAACTGGTGACTATGCAGCCAACTTGATTGATTAATAGTCGTAATGAAGAAATCAAGTCAGACAAATTTTTTAATACGGTTACTCTAATCTTTACGTAGACTATAAGTACGAGCAGACTGAGCAAATTTTATTATTACTAATGCCATTATTAAATGTTCATGCAATAGTTTGGACTGCTAGTAAGGGTCATCCTAATTGGGAAGGGAACCTTTGAGAAACCTTGCATAAATACAATTTATTACAAATATCCGTCCAAAAAACCATCCTAACAAAAATACGTATCACTCTAATTTGAAGAGGAGAAAATTGTTGCTAATGAGGAAAATTTAAACAATAGTACACAAAGTTTATCTTTGTTGGAAATAGATTTCTCTTCTAGTAGTGTAAAATTTGTAATGCTACATGAATTATGTTGCATTCTCACCAAACTCCCAAGAGCCCATCAATTTCATGAAGATTTCAAAGTAAAAATAGACACTGGTTCAAATCCTGCCACGGGCTTGGTCTCCAAAATGCTTCTTTCTATAAAATCTTTTTCTCTTCGAGTCGAAAGCCTCAGTAGTTAATACTCATTCCCCCAACACCTTGCACTCATAATTAATTATGGTGTAAGGTATAATAATGAAAAATTAATGAATGATGACAAATAGACACTACCTTCAAGGTAAGTGTGAAGGAGTGAAGGACACACAATTATCATCATGATACTACCACGTAGTAAAGCTTCCGACACTTTGTCTCGCTTAAACTAAGTTCATGTTTGCAAAACTAGTTAAGCCTAAACTAGCTTACTCCCCTAGTTTATCGCCGTTAAATGAGTTGAAGCGTTTGATAAGAGAACAACTGACTTTTACTCTGCAGCAAAAGTAAACCACAATAAATTATAAAAAGTCACATATAGAGAGCCGTATAGGGCCACTAATAGTCTAGGTCCTTAAATCACTGGCCTATCCTATGAGACAACATGCACTTTTTTCCGGAGGGAGAGGAAATCTTCAAAATCTGCTTCTTTGGTCACGAGTATTCATTTAATGGAGTATACAATAAAAATTATCGAATGAACATCATTTGTTTCATTCTTCATCTGTTGGCTAAAATAATTAATGATACTTGAACTCAATTCGTTATTGTTGTCTTTTAAGCCAATGTAGATAATCGGGTGTAAACGTGTTGGGATTATAATGCCTGATTTTCTTGTTACTTCAAGACACAAATACTTGTATAGAATTCTATCACCACCGACACATGCTGCTGTCTTGAGCCCATCACATTTTTAAAATGCCAGACCAGTTCAACAACATGTTTCCCTTGTCAGCTGGTGAGCGAATTTCCTACCCTCTACAGATATCGGCGGTGGCTCATCTTTTCAGTCGGTTGTGGTGATTTTTAACAATTAATATTTGAAGCTTTAGAAGGGTGTCTCCGAAAGGGATTCCCAAAGGATTGCTGTAGAGATGGCCTAGAACTCTAGCTCTGGTTCAGGAATCAGGAATATGAAGAATGGATTTTTAACAATTAATATTTGAAGCTTTAGAAGGGATTCCCAAAGGATTCCTGTAGAGATGACCTAGAACTCGAGCTCTGGTTCAGGAATCAGGAATATGAAGAATGGATTTTTAACAATTAATATTTGAAGCTTTAGAAGGGATTCCCAAAGGATTCCTGTAGAGATGGCCTAGAACTCGAGCTCTGGTTCGAGAATCAGGAATATGAAGAGTGGACTTTTAACAATTAATATTTGAAGCTTTAGAAGGGTGGCTCCGAAAGGGATTCCCAAAGGATTGCTGTAGAGATGACCTAGAACTCTAGCTCTGGTTCGGGAATCAGGAATATGAAGAGTGGATTTTTAACAATTAATATTTGAAGCTTTAGAAGGGATTCCCAAAGAATTCCTGTACAGATGACCTAGAACTCGAGCTCTGGTTCGAGAATCAGGAATATGAAGAGTGGATTTTTAACAATTAATATTTGAAGCTTTAGAAGGGTGGCTCCGAAAGGGATTCCCAAAGGATTGCTGTAGAGATGACCTAGAACTCTAGCTCTGGTTCGGGAATCAGGAATATGAAGAATGGATTTTTAACAATTAATATTTGAAGCTTTAGAAGGGATTCCCAAAGGATTCCTGTAGAGATGGCCTAGAACTCGAGCTCTGGTTCGAGAATCAGGAATATGAAGAGTGGACTTTTAACAATTAATATTTGAAGCTTTAGAAGGGTGGCTCCGAAAGGGATTCCCAAAGGATTGCTGTAGAGATGACCTAGAACTCTAGCTCTGGTTCGGGAATCAGGAATATGAAGAGTGGATTTTTAACAATTAATATTTGAAGCTTTAGAAGGGATTCCCAAAGGATTCCTGTAGAGATGACCTAGAACTCGAGCTCTGGTTCGGGAATCTGGAATATGAAGAGTTGTGCACCTCATAGACGAACAACTAATAGCAAATCTTGAGTTTGTTTTAAAATGCGGAGAGTGCGTGAGGTTTGTGTCAGTAGCTGGGTATTGTTTCTTTAACAGTCTCTTTCAGAGCAAAGTTGGAGTATTTTGTTTACAACAAAGTTCGAAAGGTTTCCACGGAATGAGTTACCTAAACTCTGCATTCTGGCCCTTGATAAAACTCTTAAAAATAACATGCAGTTAATGTGGCAAGAGCAGCAGACAATATTGCAATAACAGCACACAATGCTGCAAGAAAATCAATTAATGTTGCAAAAAAAGGTAGAAAATTGCAGGTGAAGACATAAACAAAGTGATTTGTAGAGAACATAAAAACCAACAATAAACGCACGATGTGACTACCGTTGAAACTTGCCGCTAATCTCGCCCATTAACGAAATTGTAAACGGCATGAAGTAAATGAGCAGCACAGCTTCACGAATTGCTGTCAACCATGTTGCTAATGTTGTTGGTTCTGGTTTTTGATTGTTTGATTTGTGTAACTAATTTTGATATTAATTTATAATTTTTTTTTTAATTTTGAAATATTTTTTTTGGATTTTAAAATTTTTTTTTTTTATAAAATTTTGAAACATTTTTTTTCCTTATATTTTATGCTTTTTTTATTTAAGTTACTT
This sequence comes from Clusia tigrina, assembly GCA_920105625.2. NCBI lineage: Eukaryota > Metazoa > Arthropoda > Insecta > Diptera > Clusiidae > Clusia > Clusia tigrina. The sequence goes on along the minus strand of OV050033.1, from coordinate 176,658,154 downwards.
CAGCGTTGAAGAATTATTTTATGCTTTGCATTAAATTTTTTTATCTTGTTCACATTTCATGCGCGAAATTTTCGTTACTGGCGCCTGCTGCTTCGCATACAAACGGGCAAATTAACGAAAAAATCTATGGTCATAAATCTAAGCTCAAAGAAAAATAGAGGAATTAGTATGAGGCTAAAGCAGCTGGCTAATGACTAGTTGACCATTATTTTGCCGTCTTAAGCGGGAGGGCTCTCTGCAGGCTTGAATTTTAAAGTTTGGTAATGCACGCCAGCATGGTACAAAGCACCGCGCACTGGTCTTAGGAGGGGGGTGGGGGGCGAGAGGCTACACGTATCGTATCGTAAGTAATGAAGTTGCATAATTTTCTCTCTATCGTCTCTTTCGCTTTGACGTTGATTTCGACGCTTTTCGCTCGTGCTCGTTTCGTTCGTTTGAAGAATGGCCACGCAAACGCAGCAGCGTCTCAAAAATGTTATCGTAGGTCGTTTGCGCAGTTTTCTTGTACTCGTACCTGGTATCGCGCTGTCTTGCTGAATGTCTGTGAGAAATGGTCGAATTTGAAATTTAAATTGATACCGGACGAACCCGTGCTCAGGTTTGTATTTTTCGTTTTTTTGTTTGTTTACTAGTATGTATGCATCAAGGTCGTTTGGTCATTGTTGGCATTGTGCGTGAGTATGCGTATGAATTGATTTTGATGTTTTCAATCAAACTGCTCACAACTTTCGGACAAGTCTAGGCAAATTTATATGCATATGATTTGGAGTACAAGGAGACGTGGTCAAATTATTGTTTAAGTGTTTATTTATACTTATAAATGGAGAGGGTGTTTGAAGGATATAAAATTCCATACAGTAATGATGTATGAGAATGTTTCAGGACTACTATGGTAGCTATAAATCAATGAGTATTGTTGTATGGTCTGTCTATATTAGGCAAGGAGCCTGTTATGATTATGGCCACAAAATTTAATATAAACTATTGAGTGCCTTCAAAAGTTCAAAACACTACTCGATCATTCCTAACCCCAGGCTACTGAAGCCAGTTTCACAGTATACTCCACAAGCGATTGCACAATGCTTTCATATTATGCCTCAAATACCAACAGCACACAGTTCGAACTCATAATAACAAAGCGCAGCATTTATCGCGCCAATAGTGAAAAGCGAAAAGTGAATGCCTTGTCTGGGTATTAACAAAGATGCAAGAATTGCATAAAATTCAAAACTTTGCAGCAATGCCATGTTTAACAAATGCATGCAAATTGAATACAAGACAAAAACCCAAATTACTTTCTTGCAACTGAAGTTACACAGTCACACACACACACACACACACACACACGCATTGTAGTAGCACTATGCCACTTCCTAGCTGCAAGTATATGCAAGCCCCCTCAGTAGTCTGTGTGCTGCACACAAAAAGTTGCGGGCAATTGCAGCCGTTTGACTATGAATCGTGTAGCTTAAAAATTGTGTTACCTCTTCTGCATTGATGGGATTCAAGTCGCTGTCGGGATCAGTTGCCTCCAGCGTCAGTAAGTCGTCTTGACGCTTGACACGCAGTCCTGGCATGGCTAGGCACATGTGGCTGACTGCGAGCACCAGCAGCAGGCTCAGACTGCACTTGAGTGATTGCATTTTTTCTGATTTTTATATAGTTGCGTAGATTTTGTATGAATATATTTTTTCGTTGTGTTATGGGCGTCTCCTGTCGCTGTTTAAATGAATGCAGCCACAAAGTAAATCTGCAAGAAAAATGGGAAACCTTCGTTCAACAAAAATTCGAAGATATTTCAACTTAAAAATAAAAACTAAACTAAGTTTGAATTCACTACTTAACAAAATTCAGCGCTGTTTTGCATTGCTCTGAGCATTTTCCCTGCTGCACAAATTTTTTACCATCTATAAATTTGTTCAAATATCGCACCAAAGTGGTGCAAAGTTGCAACAAGTTTTTTATTTATGTATTTTTTAATAAGTTTGCAAAAATGTTCAACGCTACACCACGCTTTTCAGCCCACATTTACGAGCAGAGCGCGTGAATTTGCAAACATACCAAAAGCGTTGTTATACAAATTGAGGAAAAAATTTAAGTAACAAATTTAAAAAAAAAAAAAATCCCATATACATTGAAAATAAAAATTAAATTTTCAAAAATTTACCACAAAATCACAAACAACTCGAATAGGTTCAGCAGGAATACTCCACAACAGCAGCGAGCGGGACGCACGATATTAGCACGTTCACTAACTTTAAGCAAATGACTGCAGATGTAAGCGACTTGGTGGATTTAGCAGTGGCCAAAATTTGATTACAACAACCCAAAATACGGCTACAACTGGCACAGCTGGCACTGCATGCAGTTAAATGAGCGCCGTTTCAGAGAGCCAGCGCGCCAAATACCGACAAACGCAACCACAGAGGCACCAGCACCAGCACCAGTGCCAGCACAGTAGCAGCAGCAGCGCACATAGCGCTACCCAACGCCTCTTGGCCAAATTGCTCACACTTACCCGCTTGTGTGTTCTCAAATTCTCACTCTCTTAGCCGCAATGGTGAATGTTGTGCATGTAAGTGGCATTCAAATAGCTTTTGGCGGTGTGGCTTATGCTCAGCAGCGACGCTGCCCAAGCCACTAAAGTGACAAGTTTTAAGCGCGCTGCTTGCAGGCGCTTAGCGCCATGGCCAGCGAAGCTCAATCAGGCTGCAGAAGGCCAGCAAACAGCTCAAGTGGCTTAAGAGAGCCGAGTGGAAAAAAGCACGTTTTCGCTTTTGTGGGCGCTCAATAAAAATGTGCAAAGTTTTGCAGCAGTTTGCAGCAATAAAGAAGTGGGGGGAAAACGCTCAAAACTTTGCAATCGCTTGCATGCGAGCTGGCGCAGCTGGACTGGATTTTTTCTTCATCTTTTTATTTGGTTATTTACATTTTTATAATGATGTTTTGTTCACTTTTTTTTATATATAAAAGACATTTTTTTATACGAGTATATATAAAAGACATTTTTTTATTCCTTTTTGTATTGGTTTTTACTTAATTTTTATTGCGCTTTTATATTTTTAAGTTCTCTGCGCATAACCATTAAAACCTGCTGGCGATTTGCGCATGCGTAGCTTTCGCACTACGCTTTTTCGAGGCTAAGCGACCTCTTTGAACTCCCCAGTGCCCAATACGAACACTAACAATGCGCAGTGGCTGCAGTCCGACGCTCTTCATGGCATTTAAATGGCGACGACTGAACCATTACGAACTGGCCAGCCCGGGCCGCCTGCTTGTCGTTAATGCCTGCATAATTGGCGGCAATCGCATGCCACTGTCGTGCAAGTAATTTGTGTGCATGTATTAAAATTCGCTTGTGACTGAGTTTAGTACTCGTACCTTATGTTGCACTGCCACAGAATTCCAGAATTGATGTACGAGTATACCTAAAAAAATCCAAAACTTATGGCTGTATTTTTCCTACATTAAAATGGTTACAGTTACAGGGTTACACTGAACTTGATAATTCCTCATTAAAATCCCATAATAAAACAACAGAACTATTTAAGTGTATTTTAGAAACTTTCAGTTGATATTTTGCTTTTCAAGTATGTCGTTTAATTTGAATTTAAGGGCTAGTTTGGTAGTTTGGATGGAGGTCTCTTCTAACACAAAAGCTGAAGACACTCGTGCCTAGGAAATATTGCGAGATTCTATCATCTCATCTTGACGATAGATACTTTCACGTAAAATACGAAAATTCGTGTTCAGCCTTGCAAAGAATAAATGCAGGTGTACCTCAAGTAGTATCCTAGATCCCATTTTGTATTTAAGGGTTAGTTTGATAGTTTGGGTGGCGATCTCTACTGACACAAAAGATCTTAGCTCAAAAAACAAAAGAGCTTTGCCAAATAGCTCAATGGGGGTGTTTTAATAGTATAGCCTTTGGGAAACCGCATCAATTGCAGTGTAGTTTTATTCTTTTTTTATTATTCTGAGTCTGAGTCTGTTGATAAAGGAACACTAAACACTGAAGTAAACACAAAAATGGATAGATTGGCATCCAAAGAAAATTCAACGTGGCAAATCACAAACTGGAAAAATTCCCATTCTATAACTCATTCATTTTTCTACACATAATTGGCATTGCACGAGTTTCTTGAAATATTTGTATCACCTAAAATTAGGCTTCCTAGGTATAGAAACCCCTTAGGGGTCTACTGTAAGATGAAGGAAATTATTATATGCAGGGGACAGTAAAGCCAGTACAGTCGTATATCTGGCTCAATATCAGTCCATCCTATTTTACATATGCATAAAATTTGCAGCTTGTAATGGTGCTGATAAGTTTCCCTTGTCGTTTAGTCTTGTCCATCGGTCCATCTGTCTCTTCGAAACTCTTATAAAGATATTAGTTTAAAGAATAAAAGAGATATGACTGAAATGTTAGGCATAGATGACGGATGAAACTCCGCAGGGTCTACTTTAAGATGAAGGAAATTATTATATGCAGGGGACAGTAAAGCCAGTACAGTCGTATATCTGGCTCAATATCAGTCCATCCTTTTTTACATATGCATAAAATTTGCAGCTTGTAATGGTGCTGATAAGTTTCCGTTGTCGTTTAGTCTTGTCCATCGGTCCATCTGTCTTTTCGAAACTCTTATAAAGATATTAGTTTAAAGAATAAAAGAGATATGACTGAAATGTTAGGCATAGATGACGGATGAAACTCCGCAGGGGTCTACTTTAATATGAAGGAAATTATTATATGCAGGGGACAGTAAAACCAGTACAGTCGTATATCTGGCTCAATATCAGTAAGAAGAATCAATGCGATAGAAGTGCTTCCCTTTTTACATATGCATACAATTCACAGCTTGTAATGGTGGTGATAAGTATTCCTCTACGAAGCATTATACACGCTGAACTCATTTAAATCCAATCATTCAGATTCTCTATTCTTACTACTTTAGGGACGAAATGCCACACACCACCTTAGAAAAGGACTTTTCAATGATTTCGTTGAACTCATAACATTCTGACTGTGACTCAGGAGAGAAATTCAGTAGGACTAAGAAATTTTGGTGAGAGAAAAGACAATCTGAGACATTTATGGTGACCAAGAATCCATAAATGCCTTTATTAGTAGACACCAAACCATGATTTTTGAAAGAAATACAAGTGGAACATAAGAAACATCGACTACCCTGGTCTAGTTGAGGGTTGTTTATGGAGATCCAATGAACTACAACTCCAATGAGCTGTAGTCACAATGATATTAAATCGCTTTCAGAGCTATCTGCCTACATAACTCAATATGCGTGAACATCTCAGTAATATTTACAATAGAATAATTGGATCGGGGGTCCCGGAAAAGCTTCTGAATGATATTCAATTTTCACTTTCAAATAGAAAAGAAATATTTTTAATATTAGGGTGCATTTGGGTTTTAAATGACCACCACCAACTTTTCGAACTATATTTAGGATTAGAGATACAAACAGTAATTACTACACTTAAACTCGACGATATACAACTTCAGAGTGTGACTTCTCCAATAGAATTAAGTAATTAAATATGTCAACGATGGAATTTAAAGACGAGTTTTCTCCGGCGTTAGGAGAGGTTGTGGTATCAAAATGTCGTTAACGCGATAATTGTGATCCATGTGCGGACTGACTTGGATCAGCCACTGAAACCAACAAACCAACCAAAGAGGAAGCAAGTGGTGGTATTCCACCGACAAAATGAAATGTGACCAAATTTAGTCAAACTAAAGACATCGCCAAAAATTCCAACTTTGGTTGTACAAAAATTATTAGAAGTCTGGATTCAACAGGCACACATAAAAGGGCGGGCCTTTATCACTCTCCTTCGAATACTTACTCTTGTGTAATGTGATCTACAGGTATAGAAAGCATAGTTTACTGTGAGTAGTTGCAACTTTTTGATGCACCGCTCTATTAGCACACTCTTTAATGTTGCAAGTATGAACCAAAGCGCGGTTCTTTCGAATTTTAATTAGCTGCTTAACAAGATTTTTGCTTGTTTATAATTGGATTACTACAAGTGAACTCTAAACTTTGCATAAATGCTGATAAGCATCCTTGGCATGAATATTAATATTAGCTAGACGTGCATGTGTGTGTCGCATTAACGCCAAAGCGCGCAGGTTAAAAGTGCATGCGCCGGATACTTTAATCATGCCACAATTACGACATCAGTTGCAAGATACGAGACTGACTCTACTCAAAGTCTTGCGGCTTGCATACCTGTCCATCACACACAAAATTACAGTCATAAAGCGTTGTTGGCAGACACGCGCGCGTATACTCGCACATGCAAATGCGGCAACCACGCTGGGACCAAGCGGCGACAAGTGCAATTGCAAAAAATTAAATAAAAATCAAATCATAAAAAACTTTTGAGTTGCCGAAACCCGGGATTGAACCGGGGACCTTTAGATCTTCAGTCTAACGCTCTCCCAACTGAGCTATTTCGGCGCCTATACTTAGACGTACGCCAGACCAAGTCAATCTACTCCTTGGGTGTTCAGCGCACCAATCCACTGTTTCAACACATGTCGCTCATGCATTTTTCATTGAATTCATTTGAAGTTTTTTCCAATAAATGTTTAATTACAGCATTTTCAATGGATATTTTATGAATGCAACCCATATTTCGAAAACATTGTAAAGTGTCGTGTACGCCGCTCGAAGCACACATTTCTTCAAGTTTTTGCTAATTATTGCTGCCTTCTTTTTTATTATTAGTACTCGTATTTTAAGCAGAACCAGCGAAACTTGTATTTTTATGCAAGAGATTAAAACTATTATTTTTAGTTTGTTGTTGTTGCTGTTGTGCTTGTTGATGTTTGTGATTCGCAAAGTGGGCCAAAGTTCTGGCTTTCAACATTGTTAGCATTTAATTTTTCCAATCACTTTGAACAGCGATAAGACGCTGCGTTTCTCTTGTCAGAACAACACTCTCATAATTGGAGGTCTAGCTTTATGGGTGTTGCTCAAGAATTTCTTGTTAAAATGGCGCAATTTAATTTATTGAAACATTTGAACCTATAAAAAATCGAATGTCGTAAGTAGTCGCACTGAAGGTCACGCTGAACGCGAACGCTACGGTCACGGACTACAACTTCGAAATACGTAAAGTGCCAATTTTACATAAATATTGATACAGACACCGGCTCCAGTTTGTACGTTTGGAATCCTTAATGACTTTAGCAATGTTAGAGCAGATACTCGTACTCGTACGCATGCCGATTTATAGTGCTTTAAATTGGCACTATGTATATATAATGTTTTTAATCCAATCAAAATAATATAATCCTGATCTATAAAAGTGTGGAAAAAACAGTGCAGCTAAAAAACTAGACTGTAACAGCTTAGAGGGTCTGAGGCACTCGAAGAGGTTCCTGTGCTTCAACGCAGAAAAGGCTGAATTGGCCCTATTATTATTATTATCGTTGACGGGATGTTGCACTGCGACCTTCAAGATCTATTGTGCCCCCTTCGTGGACCTAGAGTGTTTCTCTTAGCCCAATTCCCTCGATGAATTGCAGTATTGGTACTACTTCACAGAGTCTGAGTTCGTCATCGAGTATGCTGAATACGCCAAGGTGTTTCCTTCTCTTGTGCATCAGGGCGGAGCAAGTTCCTAACACATGTTGTGCAGTCTCCTCCTCTTCCTTGCAGAACCTACAAACTGGCCCTATCACTGAAAAGCAATCAACTGAGGATACAGTGCGGTGCGTTGATGGGTCACTTTCCCTGCAATGAGCACCTGCACAGAATGAGCCTCGCTGACACTAAATTATGTAGATTTTGCCTAGAAGTGGATGAGTTTAATCGCCAGTTGCCCGGCCTTTGCACGCCCAGGAGTAAAACACCTCGGCAAACATTTTCTCGGAGATGACGACCTGATGCAGACTGGTCTGATTCAATTCCTGAGCACTGTAATTATTAATGGAATGAATGGGCTGTGGTCGCAGTGCTTAAGGGCGATGGCCCAACCCTTGATTACATTACATGACATTACATTACAAAGCTAATTATAGGAATATAATAAATGTGCTATTTGAGCTTCTTCCAATTTTCGAAGACATGAGACGATTTAGTTCTCTTCTATCATTATAAAGAACCCTAAATTGGAAATGTATAAAAAGAATTCGAGATATTCAGCTCTTTCGGAATATATGTAGATAAAAATATGAGTACCATGAGTATGTGTATATGAAAAATATAAATAAACTTATTTGAAGAATCTTCGAAACTCCTTCTTGTGTATAGTTGGATTCCAAATCCATAAGTAGAAGGTCAGATTGGGTGAATTGATGTAAGCATGAAAACGAATCAAAAGTTTAATTGCATGTAAAAAGCTAGTTTTGGAGATGCGAAGGTGCAAATATTCCTGTAACGTGAACTCCAATAGACTGAATAGTTGAAAAGGCTAAAGATTATAGAACAATATCGTTAAAGCTGATTAAATTGGGGGTATATCTTATTTCATCCTTAAATGATGTCTTGTGTAAATCTGAAAATACCAATCTTTAATAAAGTTCAGTGTGAAGTTTTGTATTGGTCGAAGATTGCTATATATGATTGTTTGTGTGCCCTAGAAGTCGGGAAAACCAATAAGAATGTCTTTGTCTACATCTTATTATATATTGGAGATATTGCTGTATACCAATTATTATTTAGTCTCTCATTATATTAAGTTTCGTTTCAAATTATACAGAGTTCTCCAATTATTCCAATGTGTGAATAATGTGAGTAGTATCTGAGTCATCCTTACAGACTTGGTGATGACTAAATGCACATTACTTCCGAAATTTACCATTACTTACGAATTATATCATCCATAGAACCCTAAATGTTTTCATTTTGAAGGAGGTCTTCAGAGTTGTATATATGGGAGATAGGTGTGCTTCAATTTATATCGCCCATTTTGCATGGAACTTCATGGAGTTAACATTAATTTCTTTAGTTTGAAATATATATTAAACACTAATAATCGATACTTTACTAAAAGAATACCAAGAAAAGAATACTTTACTTGAGAAACCATATAGAATATATGTATCGAGAACAATTGTTGAATCAGCAGAATGCCCCTTAGCAACCATAGATAGTTTTTGGTCTTCCTGTAGATAGTCGTAAGGACAATAAAGATAAAAATAAACAAAATAAAGACAAAATAAATAAAGATAAAGATAAACTTAACTACCATTGCGCTGGAAAACACTGAATTGAACATAGAAAAATATCGGTGGATTATAATTTATATAGTCATATAGTTTCGAGAACCTATTTGAGTAGCAAGCCATACACTAACTAACCACATTTCCATACGTAATGAAATCATCAATGCACAGTGTAAGGCATTCTGACCTTTTAAGGATACTAACCTACCCCAACATCGATAATTAGTACGTGTCTGTAATATGCTTGACGAATGCAATCCAATCAAATGCGATTTAGTCACCAATACCACAAATTAGCGAAGGCAAACACAAATTTGAAGTCATCAGCAGCAGTTTAGACGTGTTTCCCCCAACCCCCGCATACATAAGAAAAACGATTGCGTTGAACGAAATTTTATGAATTTCAACCGAAACTTGCAACATCAAATGGCGCTCATAAAAACGAAAGCCCCCAAATATGGGTTATGGGTACAAATTGATTAACATCATGGCTTTAATAGTTCGTTAGCTTTGTCAAAGACGCAAACGCTGCACGCAGCGGACGGCACACCGCTGAAATGATCGCTCAAACACCACTGACAGAAACCGGTAATCGTCTCAAGGTCGTTAGGCAAATGAATTAATCCGTAGCTGTTGAGATTGCCTGCTGCAGAGGCTGTGCTGCTGAACGCGGCAATAATGTGTGGATGGTATTGCTGGTGTTGCTGGTGCTGAAGACGGTGCTGTTGGTAATTGTGACAGCGCGGATGGATGACTTAATCAAGATGCAAACATGCAAAAACGAAAGTAAAACAAAAGGCGGCGACAATAGTGCAAGAAGCACCTCTCCGACCCGCATTTATGTGTGTCAATAGGTTTATTGACCGATTTGGGTATGCGCTCTTGATAGTTGCTCACATAATAATTAATGACAGTTTTACGAAAATTAGATTAGCACCCCAGACGTAGATTAGCGAGAAGTTCATAAAAGTTTATTGTGGAGTTTGTGAGATTTATTATGACCGAAAGTAGATCTGAATAATTTCAAACTCAAATGGCCTTAGTAGAAGGTGTTGAATTGCATTTTATTTGTATTCAATTGATGGTCTTAGCTATCGTACTTCTTGGGTTGCTAAGCAAGTTTTTGAGCCTACACTACGTTTGTCTATACTACTCGATAATACTTCAGGACTCTTATTATAGAATCCTTACATCGTGTTAGAATGTGACATGTTAATTTTGTTAGTTTCTGATAATGCACGATAATGGGTATTTCAGTATTTTGTTGAACAATTATTAATAAAAAGTTGATTCTTTGGCCTTTCTGAATGACTTCTTGTTAATGATTTTGACATCAGTACCTTAAAGTAACCATTTTTGCAAAAGTACGATGAATATTTTGCACTTTAGATGTATGTGCAATTAAGAATTGAAGGACAAGTAGTGATAAAACGTGCTTCATAAAAGTTTAACTAAGATACAGAAAAATGTATTTTAGTTTGAATGCGACTCAGTAATTTTTGGTGGAGGGGGAGATAGAGGATTTTGAAAGGAAAGTAATGTAACTAAGTAAACGTATCTAAAGTAAAGTAACTAAGTAAACGTATCTGTGTAGGTATTCGGGTTAAGTATCAATACTGTACTCGCATACCTACACAGATACGTTTACTTAGTTACTTTACTTTACATACGTTTACTTAGTTACTTTACTTTACATACGTTTACTTAGTTACATTACTTTCCTTCCAAAATCCTCTATCCCCCCCTTGCCCTAAATATTTCCAGGCTGATAGTACAATGGGCATCAATGCCTGAGTGCTACGAGATCTCCTTCTTCAACGGTTCTCCAATCTACCCTACTTCTATCTTCTTGTATCTAGTTACATTACAACATTGCTCACCAATTATCACCTAATGTTTCGAAAATTGTGATAGACCTTTCCAAATACATTACGGGAAACTGAGTAATTTTTAAATAATTCCATTATATATATCCTATATTTTGTGTAAGATTGGAAAAGAAACAAAATATATATCTTGAACTGTATATTTCTTTGTGAAAATTTCGTGAAATTTATTATTATTATATTATTCCTTACACCATAATTTGTGCTTAAGTGTGCTTTTTGCGACAAAGGCTGCCACTCCTACCTACCTACCTACACCATAATTAATTATGAGTGCAAGGTGTTGGGGGAATGAGTACTAGCTACAGAAGGCTTTCGCCTCGAAGAGAAAAGGATTTTATAGAAAGAAGCATTTTGGAGACCCAGCTCGTGGCAGGATTTGAACCTACGACCCTCGGATCTAGCATGCTTACCACTAGACCACAGAGGGCGGCTCGTGAAATTTAGTATTGATATTAAAAGTATTAATAATATATTCTGAATAAGAAATGTATATGCTACCAAATTCATTACTGTGAAACAGAGCAACGCGTGGAAAATTTTTGAATAATTTCATTATATAATATAATGTTACAATATAAGGATATAAGCAATATACTTCTATTATATTATATATTACACAACAATTAAATTATGACTGCAAGGGGTGTGGCAATGAGTAATGAGACTACTAAGGTATTCGACTCGAAGATAAAAGAAAGCCTTTTTGACACCAAGCCCAGGGTAGGATTTGAACCTTCGATCCTCTCAGAGTGTGTTTAGCATGCTTAGCAATACACCACAGAGGGCGGCTAATAATATACTAGTTTACCTTAAATTGAGTATTTTTGAGTGAAAATTTCGTTGAAATTGAGTTTTAATAAAAATAACAATAATATATTCAGAAGAAAAAAATCAAAGGCCACCAAGCAGGGGAAGTTCTACCTCTAAAGTGATAATATAAACCTATCACAATGGGCAGCAAGGTAGCACCACTGTCTCCACATGGAAAGAGACTCTAACATGTTGTTTTCTCAACACCGTTGGCAATCCCTCATTAAGCAGAATGCAGAGTACTCAGTTTGTGTCCCAAGTCTTTTGTAAGTCAACCGAAAGGTGACATTTTCTTATATAAAAAAAAGAATACTTAACTAAATACAAAAAAATACTTAACTTTAATTATTTATCAATTTTGCAATCAGCGTTAACAACATGAAGTTTACTACTTACCACTTTTGAAACAATTTTGTGTTTAATTTAATTAAATACTTGCAACTCTTAAAGCTCAACACAGAAGCAAAAGTAAACCACAATTTACAAAACAGAAAAACGACCACAATCACCAACAAAATTTGGGCAACTTCAGTGCAATTTTAAAAAAGAGGTGCAGGCAGAATAACAACAAAAACACCAGCAATAATCACAAAGTAGCCACAATTCACTGGTTGTCAAACACTGCTCAGTGTAGAGCCGAAGATGTTGCTGGGTAAATAGAATTGTGAACCGGTTTTCCTTTTTTTTTTTTTGGCTGGTCAGAGAGGAGTAAACCCTCAGCCACACCGAATGCACTAAACCACAAAAACACTAATTAAAATAATCTTTTTTTCCTGTTGATTTGTTTGCTTTATTTTTCTAGTTTATTTGTATTTTTATTTTAATTAAATTCGTGCACGATTGCAACAAACTTCGAAATGAAGAGCAGCGCCACAAGGTAGCAGAGCGACAGACGCCGACTTGTGAAAGAGCCACGCATAACTGAAACCCCAACCAATTTCGTCCATTCATGCATTGAAAACACTTTGGCAAAACGGCCCCGAAAGTGTCGTCGTCGTCGCTGGCTTCGGCGCGTAGCTGTGAAATTGTAGAAAATGAATTTCCTATACCAAAATGGGATGAGACACATGCGCACACGCACTTGCGACGCTGCCTGCTTTTACCACTTTCAGCACTCACTCATGAAATTTCACCTCTCTCAGCGCCAACACCCGACCAAAATGCAAGCAAGAGAAAATTTGTTTTTTTTATAAAATCGTATATTAAATTTATGTTTACAAAGTAAATTAGCAGTGCATTGTTTCATAAATCAAAACACATTTTTATTCGCCCATTGTGTTGTTGGTGTAAAGCTTCCTTCAATGGGCTGGCACATTTTTCATTTCCGTAGTTATTTTATTGCACTTACGCGAGTACTCAGTGCAGCTCATCCGCAGCCCATTTTACTTCGCCTTTTCAGTTTTTCGTTTTCCATGCACTTCATTTCTCGTCTCGTTTCCAGCTAATTTCTCTGTGATTGCTGTTACGTTGTTTCTGATGCATTTGCTTGCACATGTGTGTGTGTCTGTGTGTGTGAGAGTTTTTTTGTGTCTGTTACTTTCGCTTTCATTGCTGCGGTTAACTGTTTCGTCAAGTGAACCAGTACTTCACTTGCTTTTGCCTGCCGTGTTTACGTCGACTTTAATTTCATTTTCTTCTTTTTACTCTTTTTCAATTTCTTTCTTGAAACTTTTTTTCATTTTTTTATCTTTATAAAATTATTTTGTTTCTCTAATTTTGCTTTACGGAATTTCTTAGGCTACAGTTATAGAAAAATTCAACTGTTTATTAACAAATTTGGTAGCTTTTTATTAATACCAATAGCTTTGAATTAGACCACGATTTTTGGCGGTTTCTTTAATAATCTTTTCATATATTTAGTTTTTATAATATATTTTATTAATTTTTTATTAAAAATATTTGGAACTTTATAATATGAAGTTGTTCATTCAACAAATTTACTAGTTTTCAATTATGGCTAATAACTCTAAAATTGATTTTTGGGGTTCTGTTTAATGTTTCTATCCTTTACCTTTAAAAAAGTTAAAAAGGGTATAATAATTTTTTCATATTTTTAACTTTTTAATAAATATTTTTTTTTGCTTTTTTTACTTTATGGAATTTCGTAGAATTCAGTTATAGATATATTTAACTATTTATAAACAAATTTACTAGTTTTGAATTATTGCGAATGACTTTGAATTTGACCAAGTTTTTTGGCGGTTTGTTTAATGATGTTTTCATATTTTTTTTTCTAATATTTTTTATGAATATTTTCTTTAAAATATTTGGAACTTTATAATATGAACTTGTTCATTCAACAAATATATTTTTTAATATAGTTATTTTAATTTTCTTAATTTTATAATATACTTTTTTTTACTTTATAGAATTCCAAAGACTTCAACTACAGAAAAATTAAATCTTCATTAACAAATTGGTTTAGCTTTGAATTATTGTTAATAACCAAATACTGTCAACTAGGAAAGGAATAATGTTGAGAGTCCAATAGGGACCAAGTGAGAATCTCCACTTTGAAGGAAGTACATATAAAAAGGGTTCCAGGGTGGGGAGATGTTCTCAGCGAGGGAGGGGGATGTTTTAGTGGGTGCAATTCTCACATACCAAATCTGTGACGACAGTTTTGATGATGCGGCAGGCATTTTTACCCTCTCCAACCAAAAAAAAAATAAATAAATAAAAAAATAAAAAATTAGGAAAGGATTCCTTGGTACTCCAAATACAATATCTTGAAGCAATAACAAGCTGATCCCATATACGATTTGCACTTCGAAGACTAACTTATTGAAATCATTTTACATATTTCTTTATATATACGATAAGCTATAATCTCTTGAGACCAAGTACTGGGAGCATGTTCCAAGAACAGGTAATAATTATACCAGCTGCAAATAAAATGCAATTATGATCTTAATTTGATATTAATGAGCTGTCATCTTGTTAGAAGGCTTACTTAACAGACCACAAGGTAATCTGTTTGAAATTCATATACTAAAACTGCCGAGTGAAAAGAGGTTTCTTGTATTAAACCACACAAATTCCCCTTGCTCTTGGTGCTCTTCTTTCGTAAAAGATCTGCGTATTGCTCTTGAAATTTTCCTGGTTAATTATAAATATGGAATCAAACTATGTTTAAATTATAAAGAAAAGAGCAAATGTTCTAGTTTAATACGGAAAAAATTCAACTGCAGTCTATAAAGATACAAAATTATATTACTTTCATAATTGTTTACATTCCCTGCCTATTCTGCAAACTATTTGACTTTTACAAACAAACATTATTTTTTATAAACAATTCATTTACCAGTGCAAAATCGCGTATGCACATTATATTTATCGGGCAGTATTTCATATATACAAAATGACTCACATGAAAATGATTCTAAATAATCGTAATATATTTGAGGTCTTACTTTTAAAGTATATAGAACCTGTCGCATATAAGGAACAGAAACCTTTATATACTTAAGAAATATGAAATCCTTAAGGAAGAAGTTTGGTTGTATGAGAAAAATGTCGCAGTAAATGGCTACAAAATAAACCGAAATCGGACATTGGAATGGGAAGTTAAAAACCAAAATTTCTCGCAAAGTTAATATAAGGGATGCCTGGAAAACAAAGTCATTCTTTACAGACTTTAATTCAATAGTCAACACAGTCATTTCGTCGGTGTCTATAGTCATAAAAAATGCAGGATCACAGGAACATTTGTAAATGTGCTCGTATATAGAAGTAAATAAGTACCTCAAATGAAGCAAAAGTAAGAAAAATAAAGTTATCAACCCATTTCGGTTAAGAAAATTATGAAAATAATTAAATCAAAGTCATTTTATACAGACTTTAGTTAAATATATGATGGAACACAGTCGTTTCTTCTTTGTCTGTACTAAAATAAAACCTGATTGATTGTACTCATAAAACCTAAAAATTTGGGCTCACAGAAACATTTTTATATACTCGTATATTTATAGAATTAAAATCCACAAATTAAGCAAAAGCAAGTAAAAAAAGAAACTGAAAATCGGTTAATAAACAAGTTAGTTACTGGCTTATAAGTGCATAGAGGTACGAAACACCGGTTATTTAACCGTATCTCAAAATTCTGATGTGACTGGCAAATTTCAAATACAGATTCTTGTTGTACTCGACAATACCTATCAGAAAAATAGTATCACTTCCCGGGAATTTGTTTTTGTCGCACCGTGTAATACTACAATTACCACTGCAGCAACATTTAATGACCCCTTGTCCTGTCTAAGACTCAATAGACTACAAATTAGGAGTGTAATAGGAGCCCTTACGGGACATTGTTCAATAGGAAATCATGCAAAAAGAATGCGAGTTTATACGGATGATTTCTGTAGCAGCTGCAGGAACGAGGAGGAACTGGAAACGGTCCAGCATCTCTTCTGTGTCTTCTGTACATTGTCCAGCTAGAAATAGGGAACGTTTACTCGGATCCCACTTCTTAACAAGTATAGATAATCTATACCAGCAGGTGTTAACAACCTTCTTCGCTTCAAAAAAGGCTCAGGTTGGTTCAATGTGGAGGGAAAAACGTAGCCATGCCTCACATCCGCGGCTTACAAAGGACCCAACTGTTGGTCTAAGTGGCATCACTGTTCTCGGGGTATGCGGCTGGCTAACCTGCCTACCGTTCCTGTCGAAGTTTTCTTACCTTTGTCTAAATGTTTATAGAACCAAGTTGTAGATAATTTACAGAATGAGATTCAGTACAGAATTAGTGAATAATAAGATCTGATTTATACAAAAAAAATGATAGAACATTCATGTAAATAATACGCGTATCCTTTTCTTTATTATTGACTTTTGGATCCCATTTTTAAAATGAATAAATTTTCTTATATTTTCTGAAATTTTATAATTATTACAAAAAGAATATATTTGGGCATGCCTTGCCCTTCCTTTGCTGTGCATTGTAGTTCTGTTTCCACATCTAAACACAATTGTCAAATATTTTAAACAAAACTTGGGACATTTATTAAATTTTCATTTACATTAGCGATCTGCTTCAAACACAGTTGAAACCTTGCTACTTAATCCATAATTAAAACAACATAAACAACAATAATTTCATTAACTTAAATATAGTAGAATGCATTTGAATGTGAAGCGATTTAATGACATAATTGAACATTTCTTGATGCACAATCAGCCGTCCAAGTGAACTCAGCTGAAGCTATGAGTATGCAAAAACAGTTTATGAGTTATGAGTACGTTTATGTAAACATTGGAGAAATGCAAAAGTGAAATACGCAACTAAAGCTAACGAACACAACACTAAAGTTAATTTCGCAACTACACTAAAATTAAACACAGAAAACAAAACAAAAACAAACAACAAACAGAAATCACTGCCATGACTTAGCGTGGCCGCCACCACCGCCGTCACCCTTGCTCGAACCGCTGGCCAGCAAAGCGGAAGAAGCATGCGAAGCGCCACCGGAAGCACCCACAGCGGCATTTAACAGCAAACTGATAGCGCTGCCTGCTAAATGGGAGGCAATTTGCTTAATGAAGCCACCGGAATCGATCCAACCAGCGAAAGACTCTTCCTTTTTGTTATTGTGGCCCTTGCGCTCTTCGGTGGAGGCTTCGCCGGAGCCCTTACGATTCTTCGCCTCAAAGAAACTGCTAACGAGATTCTGAACGAAGAGCAGCGGCTTAGGTGGTTCATCGTCGTCCTCGGGATCCTGTAAAGCAGAAAACAAAAAACATTTTATCATTTGATAGTGACAGGTACAAGAAAGCACATAAACCAAGACCCGTAATGTTAATCACCAAATGTTAGTTAGAATAGTAGGAATGGGTGGGATAAATTTATGATAAATACTGCGCTCAAAGATGCCAGGACAGTGCCCAGAAAGTTTCCTATAAATTGTCCATTGTTGATCTGAAAAAGAAAGGAGTACAGTAATTACACGTATTGTCCAGGATACTGAAAGTTTCACATACCGCTCCACCGCCGCCGGACAAGCCATCAAAAGCGGTGCCCACATATTGCCCTAGCACAGTGCCAAAATTCTTGTCACCCTAATGTCGTAAAAAGGACAGCATTCAAGTGAATATGTAAAATGTTTTCAATTATATTCAAATCACCGCCAAAAGTCCAGCAATCAGAGATGTGCCAGTAGCGATCAGAGATTCCACATCCAAACCGCCAGGCTGCAAAGATGCACTTTATGAAGTAGGGAAAAGGTTTTGTATGCATGAGTTTAGCTGTGCGTCTTACCCCAAACAGCGTGGATACCAGCCCAGTCAGTGCTCCAAGTAGTGCACCGATATCGGAACCACCCTCACCCTGTACGCAATGAATTTAGCTTTAGCTGCATTGCAACAACAAATCATTTAACTCAATCGCCATGCTTACTCACTCCACTTAGGCTTGTTATAATGCCCACCAGGCCGCCTCCGCCTGCAGCACCACCACCGGCGCCACCGTCGGGGCCATCGTCATTCTCTGCTGAACCTGCTTCCTGCTTAGCTGGTTTGGAAATTTCAGTTGTGGTACTTGTGCTGGAGCTGGAGTTGGAGCTGGCGGTGCTTCTGCTGATGCTGGTTTGATTAGCAATAACTTTCTTAGACTTTATTATAGAGAGCAGAGAAATTTGTTTGCTTTATTTTAATTACAAGCACTTCACTTCTAATTTTTACTGTTAGTACACCCATAACACTAACTAATATTGCTACTACTCTACCAATTGCTGACTCAATTCAACTCACATCTCCATCCAGCTCGAAATCATCTTCCAGAGAGTCCAAGTCCTCGTCTTTGCGTTTCTCGAAACCGTCTTCAATCAAATTATCACGAAAGTCATCCTGCAAAGTATAGAACCCGGTAATTTAGACACACGCCTACATATTTGATACGCCTTACCGCCGTCAGTATAGAATTGATCATTCTCACCTCAGCAGGCTGCTCCTCTGAATCGCTAGTATCGCGCTTGCGCACAACTTTATTGCTGGCCTTTGCCAGCACTCCATCCGCCTCGGCCCGATCGATCAGGTAATCCAGTGTATGCTCAATTTTCTCAGCAACCATGCTTTTCATCGTATTCACTTGTTTCAGCATATTCTGGCGCAAAGCCGCCACTCTGGCTGAAACATTGTCCTCCGTCTGCTTTTCATCAGCGGCAATTTCATCTGCGATCTGCACTTCTCCAGCTGGTTGTCGTCGTATCTTCTGCAGCTCGACCTGCATTTCTCGTTTGTAATCCTTAACATTCTTTCTATTCATTACTAAATCCATGGCACTTGTGAGTATTTCCAGCGCACGCTGATCACGTGTCAACTGCCGCTCAATTTGGTCAATCTTCGGCACAACCTTGTCCCTGTTTTGCACATCTGCATTCAACAGCAACTCCTTCAGTGTATCTATGAGATGCGCCTCCATTTGATGCTCTGCCTCTTTGGCACCATTCAAAATGCCAATTGTGGTGATTGCGTGCAGCTCCTGACGGGGCAGTTTCGGCTCCAGCCTCTTATAGGCCGCCATGGCACGCAGGTAATTGGGATTAAGTTGGGCACGTAAGGATCTACGCGCAGGCGATGTGGCTATAAACTGGGCCGTTATAACTAATACAACCACAGTCAAGGCGATAAATGGTTTGCGCATGTTCCTGAGATGTTTCCTGTTTTCTAGCCTGGAAGTTGTTGCAGATCCTATTGATCGTCGTCTTCTTTTCTCAAGTACTCGTAACTCGATAGCACGACAGCATAAAATGCACTAATTAAATGCGGCATTCTCCATTTTCATTTATATGCGACCGTTTCGACAGGCATAACCCTCCGTCAAGTGAGCGTGTAAATCGCCTCAATTGTCGGACTGATTGATTGATTTCTAACTTATAATTTTGCGCTAAATTGCCAAATGGCTGGCATGTCTGTTGTCAGCGTCTTTGCCGCACGACTCAGACGCCAAGGGATGTTCGAACAGCGAGAAGTCAATCAAATCGCGTGTTCGAGTATCGAATCACTCTTTCACTACACGCGAATATGAAATATGAATACCGATTAGTCTAAAATGACTGACAATAACGCTGATTTGACTTTGATCTCATTATTAAGTGTTGTGGGTTGTTCGTGTACTTGTCTTTCATGGTATAGATAGATAGATAGATAGATATATATAAGGTATAGTTAAAGAATTTTCGTATTTTGTTTAAAGACGATTTGCTTATGAAGAGAAATACCAGTCATATGTGCCATTTCTTCTTTTCTTCTAGTTTCTTCTTATTATCTCAGAACTTCTTATTATCTCATTCAATGCATATTTAAAACTTTTCGTTAATATTGTGGTCATTACTCCATACTTCAAAGAGTGCAATTCTCTATCTAGATCCTATAGAATCTTGATACATACAACAGAAAGAAATAGTCAATAGATTCCCAAGAACAATTGGAATTCTATAAGTACTCAATGGGATCTTGGCAGACTGAAGTTGGTGCATACAAGAGAAGATCGATGGATACACAAGGAATGAGTCTAGAAGAAAGGAATAATGGCACGGATATGTGGGAAAACTAAAGAAAAGACTTTGCTTAGAATCTTATTGTATACCAATATCATAGAACAGTTTTACGCCTTTTGAAGGTTGTGCCGAATTACCGTAGTCCTTAGTGTTAAATTCTAAACTCTCAACTTACTGCAGGCAAAAAATATTATCACTTATAACTATATTTGTAATCATGTGACCTACGATTCCTGCGTTCTCCCAGGAATTGCAGGGTGAATTTCGAGTCTTCTTCTGTGCTTGTACCAAGTCCTTTTCTCGGTAAGAAATAGCAGAATCAAATGCGATGCTACCTCTTTGATAGTCAATTTCTTTTGGCTGATGTTAATATAAGCAGCCTGTAAAAGTTCCCAAAAAGGGAAGATGAATCGGCGAAGTAGACGAAAGGACTTTGACCTGGTTATATTCTAATATCTTTACCTGTCTGAATATGTCACGAAATCTTTATATTATTTTTACCTAAATAAGTTATACCCATTGACACATTTTCTTTAAATTTCAAAATGAAATCACTATGAAATTTTTTCCAAAATTAAGTATCCGAATACCCTTGTTACGCATGCGAATATTCGAACATCACAAGCATACACGCATACCTTTGGGTGGCACATCCCAACGACAATTTACGCTCCACTGCCAACGACTTTATTCAACGTTGCGCTTGACTGTTCCTTGTGCAGTTCGACTTTAGGTGATTGAACTGAATGACAAAAGAACTGTTGAACTGAATCAACAACTGCACGCACTAGCAACTAGGCCGCCTTCTCCCACCTTCTCCTCCCACCACTCACGCAATCGGAAATATAGCAAAAAACTTAAGCGTTCATTTCCTTCTTCGGATTTTTGCAATCCTCTTTCATAAATGAGTGGGCCAATGAAGAAGAGAGTGTGTGGTAAAAAAAGTTAATTAACTTTAATTAGATTAATTTAAGCCGCTTTTTGTACTCGTACTCAAGCAGTTTGAATTAAAAAATCTCGCAAATTGAAAATGCCTGTCTGGAACATTTAAAAGTCAACGTTTAAAAGCGCCTAAAATTTAATCGCAGTTATGCTCGTTTAACCTTTCAAGTGCACCACGAGCGTCAGTCAGGCGTATTGGCTGTAATGATGGCAACCAGGCAGCAACGATGACATAAGAGCGAGCGCAATTCCGCTCTGTCTGGACGGTTTCTTAATTGCGCACGTAACTTTGAGACACTTGCTCGTAAACGTACCGAAAACAACAGCACTGCGAGCACGTTATGAACCAGCTTGACTTTCGGCTAAATGGCTTCAACTGAGTGCAAAGATCTGCTGCAGTGCGATACTGCAAAAATCGCAGTCGTTACACAAACGCACAAGATTCCCGAAGTGGCCGCAGAGCTCAAACTCATAAAATGGGCCGCCAACACTGCTTCCGGTACTAGAGGTCGACTTTTTGCCGATTACAATTTAATTGTAATGAAATTGTCTAAAGCTGTGCTATCATCAACTGTGACACTGAACAATCATACGCAGAATCTTTTTAATTCCTCGCAAAGTGACGAATTAAGTTGAAATTATCTCGTATTTAGTAGTTAAATATTTTTGTCTAATAAAAACCAGAGCATAATTGTGTCTATTTAAGCAAGGGACTCAAGAACAAATCTACGCGTACAACTTCCGTGTTTGAGTTAAAGTGATGAAGTTCACATGAGATTAAATTATTATTTTTTTATGTTTGTTGTTCTTTATTTTTAGTTAATGTCAAAAATACATTTAATGGGGGTTTTAAGGTCCCTACAGGCCATTGACTTTGTTTCTTTCCTACATCAACTGTTTCAGAATTAATTTTTATTTTTTTTATTGAAGTTAAATTTACCACAATAAAAATTGCTTTTTATGTGTTGGAATAGTACTAACAATGTTTCTGTGTAACTATATCGAAGTATTATGGAAATGTCCACATCAATCCTGGTTCAATTGGCA
Organism: Clusia tigrina; assembly: GCA_920105625.2. Classification (NCBI taxonomy): domain Eukaryota; kingdom Metazoa; phylum Arthropoda; class Insecta; order Diptera; family Clusiidae; genus Clusia; species Clusia tigrina. The sequence goes on along the minus strand of OV050033.1, from coordinate 176,635,772 downwards.
TTACACAGACTACAGACGACATATTAATGCTCTTCTCGCCATCTTAAGGCGTAATTTCCAATAATTTTCAATAATCGACGCAAATCTATTGTCTTCAAACATATTTCTGGATCCCTGATTGAGAGATGCCGATTAATGGTGTCTACAAATGTAGTTAGGTATATTCTCAAACATGGCCATATGCACAATGTATCAGAGAACTGCTAAATACTCGCTTTAATGATGGTTTGATGCACTGTATTTTATATTAGGCTAGCTTAACCTAATGGCCGATTGGTCCCTGGCGATACCATATGGAATCTGACCTTAAGTAGAATTGCAGTAGACATCTCGTAGGATGTCAACGCTTTTTGCGAATAAATTAAGCAGTGCTGCCAGCTCCATTTCTGAGACGTCTTCCAATCTCCCAAATTGTGGGGCTCCTAAATATTTTAAGCTCGTTTTTGATAACGCAGGACATATACAAAGCAGATGTTCTATAGTTTCCCTTACTCCAACCTCCCTACATTTCCTACATTCGTCTTTGTCCGTAACTCCCTTCTTGTGTGCATGTGCCGCCAGTAAATTATGGTCTGTATTGTAGCTATGATAGTTCTACAGTTATTTCGTGAGATCGCGAGTATAAATCGAGTTTGTTTCCCATCGCTGACCTTACACATAACTTTTGCCATTTTGCAGGTGGTTAAACTGTGCCACTTTGCTTTCACCTGCCTTCTCATGTGTCCGTCGGTTTCATTGAATAGTTCCTTAAGAGTTTCTGTATGTAGTTTTCTAGTTCAAGTGGTCGTTTTTGGAATCTTATCTACTATTTCATTCCCTTCTATGCCCTTATGACCAGGTACCCAATAGATATGCAGTCTTCTATTTGCGACTAGCCTTTCTATGGCTTCCCTGCTCTGTAGGTCATTTTGGATTTTATACTAAATGAGTTAATCGCCTTAACGCTGCCTGGCAGTCCACGTTTATGTTTATTTTTGAGTCCTTTCCTGTATTGGTGTAGGCTAGCTCTGCGGCTTTCCTAACAGCAAAGACTTCCGCTTGAAATATTCTGCTCTGGCTTATAAGCTTTATAAACTACCTAATTCCCCAACTCTGAGAAGGAGATATGTTTTAATACACAATAAATTTCATTTATAGGAAATTTTATATAAAATAATACAAAAACTATAAAAATAATTAGTTTAATTAGATAATTGAATATAATAATTATTTATATAATAATTAGTTTAATTAGATAATTCATGTGTATACTAAAATACCTCATGTTCTCATCCATTTGATAATAACTTACTCCGGCTTCTCCTAACAGGACATCTTGAAAGTATTCTACCGAAATTCCATTATAAGTACAATGGAATATGCGAATGTGCTTTTGTTATCGAAGATATTCTATTTGCACAGGAAAAAAACAACAATAACCCCAAATATTATGCAGGTTTTAAAAGACAGATGTTGTCTGGTGTTTAATTTCAAGTATCTAGTTATGATACTCATACAGATATATAATATATCTATACTTACCAGATGACTTTGAATAATTCTTTCATTCCATATAGTAAAAACACAACAAAAGCAGCTGTATGATATTTTTATTATTATTTAACTGAAAATTTGCTTGTAGCAAATGGGCAAATACGGGTCTGATTATAGACGGTCGCCGGAATTATTTTTAATAGCATGAATATGAATTGTAATATGGGTTTCCAATAAAATGTGTTATTTTGGTATTCAAAGAAAAATGCCATTTTTTGAGATAAATGATTGGGTGTTTATTTCATAATAAAGTGGAAGGTATGCCGTTAATAATGAAAAACAACATCAGCCAAATGGCCACCACGACCACGCTTACAGGACCATATCCTTTTCATGAACTTTTCCATAACCAAATCGCAAAGTGGCTGCCATATGTCCTCGATAGCCTCACGAATTCTATCTTTGAGGTCTTGAATCGACGCTGGGCTGTTGGCGTAGACCTCATCTTTCACGTGGCCCCAAAGGAAGAAGTCGCAAGGTGTTAAATCACAAGATCTCGGTGGCCAATTGTGATCACCTCTTCGAGAGATAACACGGTCCGGAAACTTTTCATGTAAAAGAGCAACGTTGTCCAGATCAATACCATCCAACTGCGACCATAAAAAATCATTAATCATCTCTCGATAGCGCAATTCATTCACCGTAACTGTTGATCCAACCTCATTTTCGAAAAAGTAAGGTCCAATGACCCCGCCGGACCATAAACCGCACCAAACAGTCCCACGTTGAGGATGGAGAGGCTTCTCAACAATAACTCTTGGGTTTTCCGAGCCCCAGATGCGACAATTTTGCTTGTTGCCGTAGCCACCGAGGTGGAAATGGGCCTCATCAGTCAAGATGGTTTTTCGATGGAATTCCGGATCATTTTCATGCATTTCAAGGACCCAATCAGCAAAGACACTACGTTGTTGATGATCGGCCGGCTTGAGTTCTTGTGTTAACTGAACTTTATAAGCCTTAAGACCTAAGTCTTTATGCAAAATACGGTGTAATGACGTTTGTGGAATGCCCAATTCCAAAGAACGACGAGGAATGGACAAACCTGGGTTTTCTTTAACACTTTGGGCTACAGCAGCAATATTCTCAGTTGTTCTTGAGCGACGTGCACGGGTTTTATTCGTCACATCACTAACTTGTCCCAACAGCTCCAATATTTCCACCAATTTCTGTATTGCGGTCCGACAAGGTGCTTCACGACGACCCAAAAATGCTTTAGTTTTGCGAACTGTGACTGCCAGATTTTCACCATTTTTGTAGTGAATTTTAATAATTTCAATGCGTTGTTGAAGCGTGTATCGTTCCATTTTTAGTAATGGCGTAGTTTCTACTTGTCAAATGTCAAAGAATAAAAGCTTCCAAAGTGCCAGCTACTGAAATACCGGATGATTCAAAATAACACCTCTTGTTGGAAAAATATGTATAATTTAAATGCAATCTAAATGTAAACTTGACTTACATCTAAAAAATGCTATCATGGAGGGTCCAATTTTATGGAAGTGTAACTCCTCAAGATAAATTTTTGGATAAGAATATTATTAGTAGGGCCTTCGACTCGTAAGAATAGTAGCAGAAGGTCTAAGGTACTATAACTTGCCGAAGTGAATTTTATCCAAGCTTCTCTGCAACAATGAATAAATTTAAAAGATTTTTAAAATAAAACTGACATAAAAAAACGTCATCTAAATAAAAATAACAAGAAAAAGAAAAAAATTGGAATAAGAATTAAAATAAGAATTAAAACGAATAAACAAGAAATCTTATAAAAAAAGAAATGTATTTTTATATCATAAATAATAAACAAATTAAAACGAAAGTAATAAAATAAATTAAATCACAAAAACAAAATAAAACTTAACAAATATTATTAAAAAAAAATAAAATCAAATATCAAATAAAGGCTTGAATTTAAATAACAATTGAAAAACAAAGAAGAAAATATGACTGACTAGAACTGACTTAGGACTGCGGTAGCAAACTTGAATATGGCAAATTATAATTCAAGTTGAATTTTGTATTCAAAGACTTATAGTCGAATTTTATGGCAAGTATTTTTGTGGAACACTTTAACCCGTTATATGCCTGTTTTAAAAAAGGGACCATAAAACAAGGATATAACGGGTTAAAATGTTCCACAAAAATGTTCTTCGTAGAATTTTACATAAATCTGCTAAACACATCCTATACCTAAAATGAAAGTGTCACTTGGTTTCCTATGCCGATACACCATAATAATGTGCAAAAGGGGAGGAACTTAAACCCCCCCTAAAATAAAACTCAGACGTATACTTTCAAAACGACGATACACGCATATTTGTGGTCTGCTCTACCAGAATCCGTTGTCCGAACCTTGTTATTTTGGAACAAGTTTGATTTTGTTGTGCCGTGTTCTTAGCTCGTGGCAGAAAAGATTATGTTGCATATATTGAATATACTTGTATATAATTAAATTAGAAGTAAATCGAAACTATTCAGAAAACGCTCTACGAACCCGGAGATACTAAAACAGTTGCTAAATCATTCCCTATTAATAAACTTTTTGATTGATTAATTAATTTACAGATGGAGGAGACCACTCACCTCCCATTGTACTCAGTCGTGAAGATTATTATACTCCACCAGAAGAATAGAAAGGATGTTATCATCCCTTTTTTATATAAATAGTTGATAAAAGTTGAATAAGTATTCGACAGGCAGTCTATCACTCTCACTAAAGCTTTTACTTTCCGGTAGGAACTTATTAAGATCAGATGAGAGTATAGAACGAGCACAGGTCAATCTCCAGACATAATTACCCAGCATTATATAGTTCAACATTAAACACGATTTTACAGACATGGCTCAATAAAACATTTACCTGGTCGAAAGCCGCACTGATAAAGTCCAATCAGTGTTTTTGTATGCGGCTTCAATCTTTCATACAGTATGCTCGACAGGACCTTATATGCGATGGAAATGAGACTGATGCCTCTGTAGTTGGCGCAGATTATTGGGTCACCTTTCTTCAATACAGAACAAAACACTCTGGGATTCCAATTGTCGGGCATGCTTTCCTCTACCCATTTTCTTTTCATCGCCGCCGGCTTTAAACAAATCGTCAGCACCCCCTGCCTTGTTGTTTTTGAATCGCTGGATAGCAACTCGAACCTAGTCTTGGCTATATTATTATTATTATTATTATTATTATTATTATTATATTATTCCTTACACCATAATTAATTATGACTGCACGGTGTTGGAGGAATGAGTACTAGCTACAGAGGCATTCGACTCGAAGAGAAAAGGGTTTTGAGAAAGAAGCATTTTGGAGACCAAGCCCGGGGCAGAATTTCCACCTACGACCCTCAAAATGTGAGTCTCATTACTATATATATTATTATATTGTAATATTTATTATTATGTATTATTTTATTAATTATTATTATATTTTTAAAATTTTATATTTATATATTTATTAGAAGAGTGGAAATACAGTATCAAACATACTGTTCTGCAGGCTTCAAAGTTTCGATCTATATGTCTATCATAATATACGCCTATTCATTTTTTATTTTTTTTCATTTACACATTTTTGATTTGTTATTGTTTTTTTTTGCCTATAGTTATCGAAAAAGCTGAGGTAATTTTTCTTGCTGAACTCTAAGTTGATCTAGGAATCAGAGCGTGCTACTCATTAGTCTATTGGTGGGTAAAACTTCACAGCGCACTTGTGCTGGTATGCCCGCTGCGATTGTCATGGCTTATTGATTCAAAAAGCATTTTATTCGTACTTATTTCGTATTGCAAACGCGTACGCATTGTTTTGGTTATTTGAAGACGCAGTACTTGTGTAGTAAAAGAAAAAAAATACTTTACCTTTTGACATGACAAAGTGTTCGCATTATGGCAACAAGTGATCTATCACAATCAAACCGCAGCATTTTAAACAAATTTTTAAAATTTTTAATGCACAAATATTATGCAAGATTATGACTGACTTTAAACTTTGTTGAGTGTTTGAATCAACGTCTTGGAAAAATGTGTTGCAAAGAAGAAAAAACCGCTATGCTAAAATTGCAAAATTTTGACCATAAAATTCGCATTGGCTGGGGGTAAGACTGAAACATGCCAATCACCGTGCAACGAACGCTTTCCGCAGACGAACTGACATCCTTTCACTTTCGGTTGGAAAGCGATAAAAATGTGTTAACATAGAAACGTGCAAATTATGGTTTTAGTATTTTCGTAAAAATATTCTGTCAGGTTTAGTTTATTATTAATACGTGTACTTACTGAACAGCTGCAGCTCAACTGTCCGTACATAAATGCAATTTAATCGTATTTACAAGTAGATGTATCTGAGTTTTACGTAACTTTATCTGAACTTTATCGTAATTAAGTGTTGCTTCATTTTATGGGGGTATCCTAATTATTTGTAGCTTCAGCTGCATTTAAGCGTTTTTTCGTGCTGTCGATTTTAATCGTCTGCACTCCAATTATCTGCATCTTAGTTATCTGTTTTGTGTGTGCCTTAATTATACCCCCAATAGCCCCCAATAGCCTCATATGGCCAAGTACTAATTACCTCTTGTGGTGATAATTTTGTTCGTGATTAATCGTTGTATTATATTTTTATTTGTAATTAGCTGATATTAAAATTTGTCAAGGCTTTCATTGAGAAGCCAAAGCGCATTTATCACTTTATTTAATACGTATTAACTCACATTTTGGCCAATTTCGTAACCACCAGTCAGGCGTTTCGCATATTTCAACACACGAAACGTTCATATTTTGCAAAAATTATTATAAATTTTTGCAAAGTTTTAACATTGGACTTTAAAAGGTGATAATATTCAAACATGTTTCACATTATGCAAATATCTGCAAGCACACAAAACTGCTCGTACGATTAAATCACCTAATTTTGTATTAACAAATTCATCCGTTTCGATTTGCATACACATTTTTTACCGCAAATACTTAATACTTTTGCTCCAGTTTCAGCCATTCATGATGGTTGTATGACAAATGAGCAGAGCTGTGGAAAATCGTTAATATCTGAGGCGAATATATAGAACCTGCAACAAATGTATAATATGTAAATATTGTGGTGAAGTAAATTGTAAAGAAACAGTTCAGTACTTAAAATTCATATAAAAATATGGAAAAAATAAATTGTTTAATTATTATTATTATTACACTTTATTCTAATAAATTAATTATTACAATAAATACAATTAATGAGTACTGGCTCGATCTTAATATATTATTATTTTAAATTTTATTTGTTTAATATATTAAGTTCACCATGTGTTTTAATCAGTAGCTAGTAGTCATTCCCCAACCCCTTGCAGTCATAATTATTTACGGTGTAAGATATAATAATAATAATAAAATCAAAGGCAATTGACGACCTACTCTCAATAATAATAATGTTTTAATCATACAACAGATTTCAAATGCATTTCCTCCCACCATCGGACTTACAATAAAAATACTCAGCATGTCTTTAAAAGTACCTGCAATAAATACCATTTATTATCCCTTCGAACTCGAGTGTCAGTTTACTTACCTACAATGTCCGCTTGCAACAGACACATTCTTTGGCTCACCCCATTTGTTGGTACGATATGTTTCTACTTTCTCTACGATTTATTTGATACTGAACAAAATCAACAAATTTCTGGGTTCCGTGTTAGGTTCCCATAATCCTTTCTTTGACTGGCAGACGTTGTTCTTCATATCAGTCCTATTTATTTATTTACCATTGTGTAGTTAAAGCACCGCGACCTTTGTGCCCCCATCAGAGGGTCAAAGTACATATTTGAGTCCTATCCTCTGGATAAACAAGTGATGACAAGTTTTGGCTCCATAGGTTTCACATCACTGGCAGAGCCTTGGAAGGATCCCAAGTATTTCCTGCGGGTGTGCATGAGAGCCGGATATTCTGTCAGCACATACCACATACAGAATCTGCAGGAGCCTTCCGAGGTGACCCCCATCCTCACCATATGTGAGTTCAATTTACAGTGTCCTATGAGTAGGCCTGTCAGAATCCTAAGATTATTATTACACAGATTGATGAGTGATCGAATCTCTTTAGGTGATATGTCCCTAGCAGACTCTTTGATACCCTTAGGCCTGATATGTTAACCCAGAATCAGTCCTAATATCAGAGCAAAAATTATCCCTACTTCGTACTAAACAAAAACGGATCATCTGCAGTAAGGAATAATATAACTCATTTATAGATCAGAGATAAGTAGCTACATCACTTTTCCTACAAAATCAATATGTTTACTAATGCACCATTTTTTGTGGTCTACCTGGTACATTTATATCAGTGTTTATTAGTTACAAGATTCTCTCGCCCACTACTTCTATTGAATTAGTTTATATCTATATATATTATTGTATATTAATTTATTCATATTTATATAATGTAGATCTTTACCTTCATATTTTTTGAATATACACTTGAAAATTTCTTGAAAGGATAACCTAATTGATCAATATTGGTCATACCCTCTGAGCGTCCGGCCCCTCTCTCACACAACTCACAATATCTGACTTAAAATAATCGTAGATGCTAGATCGAAGCATTTTGGTACCTTGTCCTGAGCAGGAATCGAATCCATTGATTGGAAACACATACATATTGGTATCACATATATCGCAGCAATAATTGTAGGGGATCTCCCCTGGGTAGTACAAAGGGAGTATTGTATATTGCCATGCAAATTTGATTGTAAAACTTTTCGGTCTCAATAGCTACTGCATATTGCTTTTGATATCAACCTTCTTGGAAGCTACCTTCCTTCTCTTCTACTCTTACTGTATAATTTAAAGTTTCTTCTTGCTCAGTGTGCCTTTATTGTTCGGCTTTGAGTGTCTTCGGAAAGCAAGTGTTTGATAAAAATTTATTTTTCATATTGATTTTAATACCAATTTTTGTTTTAAATAAAATAATTAATAAATTAAATTAAATGTTAAATAAATTTGCTTTTGTTATAATTTTTGCATAATTTGAAAACTGAAAATTGAGTTTTCATTGGAGAATCTATGTTGAGATGAAGCACTCTCTTAATGCTCCCAAAAGATGTTGAAAGGAGTACTCCCCTCCAATGACATGCCTTTGTAAAGAGGAGGCCAAAGGAAGTATAAAAAGGAGTACTGCCTTTGTGCTTCCAAAGGATGTTAAGGAAGGTCTCTCTATAGCTTTTTCGCTCAGAAAAAAAAAACTTTTTAGCTTTTCACTCTGACCTCCCTTCCAATGACATGCCTATGTTAAAAGGAGGCCAAAGGGAGGTCTCCAGGGAGCAATGATATCTCCCTTTGAAAACTACGGGGAGTACTCCTGGGATGATCCCCTTTGCTGCTGGTATATTAGTAACACATACACATTTGGATATATAGATATACTCGTATATGTAAAATTATTCAACCATATTTATAGTTGGAGATAGAGTTATACAGTTACTTAAATCACTGAACTCGAAATTTTCGATTATTTACTTACTTGTAACTATGACTAAGTTCATTTAGGGTTTCTAGGGATCGATGTGCTTCAAATTAATTTGGCCATTATCTAGATATTGATATTTTGCTGGAGAAAATCGTGACTCTAGTTAGATTAAATATTCTTAGAGTATTCGACACTACTTGCCATCGAAGGAATTACACTAGTCTAGCATGGATAATAAAAACTGCAGCGTTCCTGTAGCACGTTCTTGCTTACTTAGCTCACGGTTCACAAAAGGTTTGAATAAAGTTGAATACAACAAAAAGTTGAATACAGCAAAAAGTTGAGTGCAACGAAAAGTATGTTGTGAGCCAAATCGAGCAAAATAGAGGAGTGGTCGTGCAACACCAACTCGTATTAAAGTACCACTCCCCTTTAAACTAGTACGCAACAACTCTCATTTTATTTTTTATTAGAAACTTGAAGATTCATGCGAGCAAAAAAGATGAAACATTTGACAAAATGTTTGTGACTCACATTCTGCAAAGTTTTAAGCCTTCAAAAATGTTTTCCAAAATTGCAATTTCAAACTAAAATCCTAGATACATGTTTACGAGTACCCCAGCCCTGATTTTGTCTTAGTTTCCTCACAAGTGGGGTTGTATTTGCACAAAAAAAGCCACTTCGTAGCAATATAGTCATGTAATTCAACACAATTCCATTCAGCGCAATTAAACGAGTTAAGATGCTGCACTTGCCACACGCTGCCACTGCCGCGACTGTGAATAGCAACCTTGTTGATGACATGCGCTGATATTAAAACGAAACGCAATATTCACAAACAACAACACCATTGATAAAGCGAATCTTTATATTGTCAACAGGCGCAGAGCGCAGATCGCAGAGCGCAGCTGTAAGCGATACTTTAGCGTAAAATAAAAACTGAGGTGAAGGTTGCGCAGACGCAGACCCAACATGAAGAGCACGTCTGCAATTCGCTTAAGTCGTTTAAACAAGAAACACTCGAGCGGCATATTTTGCAGAAAACTGGATAAATGACAATTTAAGAGTGAGCAAAGCGGTTTTTTTCTTATTTCTATTGTTTTGATAGTTGCCGTTTTGAATTAGTTCAGCAGGCAGCAGCCAGCCAGCAGGCAAGTCAGGCGGGCGAGCAATTTCACAATTTGCACAAATGCGATTCATTTGAATAATCAAAGCTCGCTGCTGGCTGCTATTACTGCAAAATCTAAATCACCTTAATCTGATTTTGAACGCATGCAACTTGGTTACTCTACTAGCATTGCGCAATCGTTGCGAGACACCGGCTCTGTAACTTTTCAAATCGGTGTGTCACTGTGCACCGTGGCGTATGTGCAATTTGTAATTTTGTTTATACTATATTTTCGTTTTCATATTCTCTGCTCCAATGCTTACTTAATTCACTCATAACTTGTGTAGCACGGCCCGGCGGCAAGCGGATAACCGAAAACTTACCAGCGACTGCAAGCGAATGTAGCACGTAGTGGTTATCCTTCGGCGCAGCTTCACTGCTGCTCGTATCACTCTTGTGTTGAATCTTTGCGGTTCAGCTGAAGGTGAATACGAGCCATCGTGGTGAGCATAATGATCGCACTCTGTGAATTGAATTTCGTTACTTCGGTTGTTCTGCCACCTCAAATGAAGAACACCACCTTAAAAGTGTGGCATAATTGTTCCGAGCGGCGGTTTCCGGTACAAAGTTGCAATGAATGAGTGACTTTTGGCACCTTTTCAGTCCAGTGATAAGCTGTCATGCTCGTAGTGCTTCAGACAGTGCAATTAACGTGTCGGTCATTATGGCGGCTATTGCTGCCATTGTTGATCTTTGATTAAGCACTTTTTTCACATTTAATTAATTTGACAATTGCAAAAGTCAACAATCGTAACAACCGCGCACACGAAAAAAGGTTAAATTCATTATGCTACTTGCGCGCAAGGCTTTTAACGCACTCACTCACTCATTAATTTATTTAATAATTTAATTATTTTCCTACATTGACTCGTATGTGCACACAAGAGAATATTCCACAGCCCGTGGTGACCGCAAGCCAATTTTCGAGTTTGCTTCAGCTGCCCAATCATGGCTGTGAGTATGTAAGTCGGCGTGGTTGTTGATTTCTTGCACGACAGCTACTCACTTCCACCATGTAAACGGGCATCCACTGCCAACTGTGCAGAAACCAGCGGCGACGGGGCACTGGTCTTTGTTAGGCACTCATGATTTGCATGCTTCATGCACTTAACTGACCTTAATCAATACCGGAATAAAATCCGATCTGTTGTTTTCTGCTCTTCCCTCTTCTTTTTAATTACTCGTACATATTTATTTATTTCTTGTGGTTTTTTTATTTTAAGCTTTGATTTAATTGTGTGGAAATAGGCTTGCATGGGAACGATTTTGAAGTCTTGAATTTTAATACATTTTTTATTTGTTCGCCTGCGTATTTTAGTGCATTTCTGGCTAGAAAAATTCAAGAAATGAACGATATAATAATTATATATGAGCTGGTAAAAATTCAGTCGACAGGTTTTGCAGTCTGTTTGCACTGATTATTGGCTTTAATTGCGGTGTTGGCTTCATAGCAACTAATTTGTCGTACACATTGTTAGGACCAGAGCGATTTTCTGAAACATGCCAGATATGTGGCGCCTTAATGGCGGCGGCTAATATCAACCTCATCCAGTAACAAGCTGAACACTGCAATGCCGTACAGTTTGCTAATAAAATTTTCAAATGTCTATTAAATTTTTAATTTATTATTTTTAAAAAATGGACTTGTAAACTAAACTATCGTAAAAAAATATATGAAATGTATTACAAGAAAGCAGAACGACTCCTTTTTACATTCAATTAGAAAGTTTCCCGACCCCGCTTGGGAGTATCAGTTTTAAAGTTTTTAAAAAGGACTCTCCGAATCATGTCTCTAACTATATTTAGGTATATATAAATGCATATGACTAACTTTGTAAAGTATATTATGATACCCTGAAGTAGTTTTACTGAAACACATATGGAAGTTGATCAAACTAAGCATCAATAAGTGTTAGATATAGATATTTTCAATTCCTATGAATATACCCTATTATTCAATATCAATACACTTAATGTTATGCCATCAAAATCGAAGGAGTGTCTCAACCATTATACAAGGATTATGTATAGCAATGTAATATAGTATAAAGAGGCCACTTTAAGTTTCTTTTTTTGCTAATTTACAATAAGTTTGGTATTAAGAATTCGTCTTCTCTGTGTACAACTTGCAAATATAGACTTGTCACCATGTGTTCTTCGCAGTCGTTGCTCTGACCTGGGGCACCTAAAATGCGCTATAAAATTACTACTTTAATACAACCCATTAATCATTCTCGTACTTATAATATATACTCGTATACCCTTAAAACTATTTCATCTAGATATGGGCAGACTTCAAAATGTAATATACAAACTTGTATATGTCCTACAAAGCATTTAACAATAATTTGAGTGAAAAATTTATCTTTTTAACTATAATTACACGATAGATAGATAGATTTATTTAGGGGTGTTATACACTGCGACCTGAATGATCTATTGTGATGGCCCTATTTATTTGAAAGATGAGGATAGTCTCAACTACAGATCTTCTGTCAGGTTAATTTTCGACAGGAATTCATATATTTTGGAGGAATCAAGTTGAGGAAGCTTGCTCATATCTGAGATATATTCTCCAAAAAACCTGAGTCCTTTCTGTGCCAATAGTACGCAGTCTGTGATCAGGTGCAGTGAGGCTTCGTCACCTTCTCATAATAACACGATACACGTATATATTTTGTTGGTCCTCTCTACCTGAATCCTTTGTGAGAACCTGGTTATTTCTTTTTGTATTATTAAACAAACTTAATTTTCATTGCAAAGCCTACGATAATGCCTCCCTGGAAGTTTTCTGATAAGATAAAAAAAATGTCCTCTGGTAGAGATAATGAGTTGCTACTCGGAAGAAACGAGGCAGTCAATTCCTGGTAAATTTATTTCAATTTGTTTACTTTCCTAAATTGTTTATATAATAAACTGAAATAATTAGCAATGATCTTTATACGGTTGAAATAATTAACAATGATAATTATACGGTTGAAATAATTAACAATGATATTTAACAATGAAATAATTAACAATGATAATTATACGGTTGAAATAATTAACAATGATATTTAACAATGAAATAATTAACAATGATAATTAAACGGTTGAAATAATTAACAATGATATTTAACAATGAAATAATTAACAATGCATAATATTGAATTCCCATCTCTCCATCTCTCCCGAAAGCATAATATTGAATTCCCATCTGGAACCCTATCTGGATTATTTAATGGGGGAAGGGAACCAAACTTCAAACAAATTTAGAGATTGTTTTCAGGTAAATACACAAAATTCAAATTATAATTTATTTGGGACGAAAATTATGTTTGCGCGTCTTATCAGTTGTTTAGTGCTTCACAAATTGATTCATTCTGAATGCCCTCCTAAAAGCCTCATCTTTCAATTGCAGTACGAGTATGGTCAGCAGCACCAGTGATATTAATAATGATCCATTAGAATGCTCCTCACACAGGAAAGTTAATTCAGTGTCGCCAAATTATTTCTACATTTTATTTTTATTTTTTCTGAAGAAGGTCATCACTATATAATCTGTGGAAGTATGTTTTTAATTATTTTAAAGCGTTATTTGCAATTTATCGTAACGATAATAAGAAAACTGACATAAATTGTGGAATAGGCCATAAATAAATGTTGTTAGTAAATGTTCTCGATAAATTTATTTCACATTTGAAAATATACTTTATATATTCTTGCCATTATGTAAAAATATATTATTTAATCTAATATAATAAGAAATGAATAAAACTATGAATGAAGTATAATTCAGAATAAATATTGAATGATTAATAAATCAATGATATATAATTCAATATGATATTAAAATGCTTACCTCGGTAAATAGACTACAAATTAGGACTTTAATAGGAGCCCTCACGGGAGATTGTCTAATAGGAAATCATGCAAGAAGAATGGAAGTTTATACACATGATTTCTGTCGCAGCTACAGGAACGAGGAGGAGCTGGAAACGGTCCAGCATCTCTTCTGTACATATCCAGCTTTTGCCAGAAATAGGGAGCGGTTACTAGGATCCCACTTCTTAACAAGTATGGTCTGGTCTATGTCAGTCAGGTTAACAACCTTCTTCGCTTTGTAAAAAGCTCAGGTTGCTTCAATCTGGAGGGGGAAGTGTAACCATGACTCGCATCCGCGGCTCACAACGGACCCAACTGGTGGTCTAAGTGGCATCACTGGTTATTGGTGATGCGGCTGCCCTACCTACCTACCTACCTACCTCGGTAAATTTACTGTTAGGCTTACTGCCTATATACCCCGAAACGGTTTCCCTCTGATCTAAGTAGGGCTTCAATCCAATCAGTGGTCCTACAATTGCAATCATTGAGGAAACACCAGTCACAAAATAGAATTCAATTGAATTTATCCCACGTAACCACAGTGGTAGCCAACCTTTCTACCACTAAACCACCAACTACTTTTAATTTCATGCAAAAAAAATTTTTGGCATATGAAAAGTGGACGACAGCAGTTTTAACTGCATTGAGATAGATTGGTTGCGCCATGGTGACTAATTAGCTTAGAAACTGGAAAAAGATTGTTAAAATTGACTTGAACGCAATCTTATTGAAAGAGAATTTGCAAGGACACCTCATTAAGCACCAGCAAAGCTACTGGACATTTTTGCATTCAAGATCATTAAATGTATGACCCAATGCAACTGGCCCGTGCATAATGAGGTGGCTGGTTTATCATACTGGCATTATTTTTTATCTTTTTGTGCGTAAAACGGTGTCAGCAGTGTCAAAAGTTGCTGCAGGCAAACACAATCAAAACCACCAGCACAAGCCATTAAAAAGCCTTTTACTTTTGTGTGTATGTGTGCAATTATTGCCCGTCGGCGCACACCGTGCAAAAAGCAAGAAGCAAAAACACGTTTTGCAACCCAAACTCACTCACTTTCAATTTCGTTGTGAGTAGCCTGATTCGAAATGAGGCTCAAAGTTCATCTTGGCTCACACTATTTGAGTGCGCAGCAAGAGCGCTACGTGATCAATAGTAGTGGCTGAGCCAATTTGAAATCGATTGCGCTACCCCGCTCTCGCGCTGGCTGCACAATTTTCTCTTCAAGAAATTGCATGATCTCAAGCTCAACTCCGTCTCGGCTCTCTGCAACTCACGCTGCGAAGTGTCTGGTGAGCCGCCTCAAGCTCAACGCTTACGCGGCTGTAATTGTAGATGTGTGTATGTGAATGGGAATGTGTGGCTGTGGTTGTGGCTGTGGCTGTGGATATGGCGCTTTAGGCCAGGCCAAAATATACTGTCAAAAGGTAAGCAAACACTGCAAACAAGCGCACTGGGGTTTTGAGGAGCTTTAGACTGTTGTGGTGTGATAAAAATACGTTAGTAATCAATTGCAAGCCCAACTGCCCAGACACGGAGTTAAGCGCGTCGCCCCGTAGTCGTTTCTCTAGTACCGCCTTCTTCACTGAGGATACTTCAGATTTTGCAAGCAGCTGCGTTTTTACTAAAATTGTACGTGTTTAAAAAAAAATACTATTTCATTTTTGTTAGTATTCATGCAATCATTTTTTATATTTTGTTGCTTCGCTTTATTTAATGCATTGGTTTATTTGGTGTTAAATTATTGAATAATTTCTTGGTTTTTTGTTGTTGTTTTTATTTCAAAACTTTTCGTTGTACTGTTGCAGTTATTGTTGTTGTTCTTCTTGTTGCTGTTTTTGTGGTGTTCTGTAATAAACGATTTGGCAACGAATTGTATACAAATTGAACTGCATACAAACCAAAAGAAATTTTAAAAAATATAAACATTAAACATAAAAATTTTACGAGTGTTAGTTTGGAAAATTACAAAAAAAAAATTATATAAATTAACAAAAGGAAAAATAATCGTTAATCAATTGGTTTGTATATGGATACATAATTAATAGCTGAGTAAGTCTCTATAGCAAATTTATAAATATGCATACAAGTGTGAACGTGCAACTTGGGAGCTACTGACTTTCTTCGTACTCTTTCAGCATCGATTTTAATGATCACGTTTTATACGAGTATTTAAATCAATTTACTAGAAAACAATTATTTTTACAATTTTAGCCGCTCAACCTTCAGTCGACTAAAAAAATTGTATTACTGATTGGCATAATTCTGTTGCATTTTGACTTTAAACTGGTACTAATGCAGCGAACAGTTGTTGAAGTGTTTCTTTAAATTATTAATACAGTAGATCAAATTTCTAGTGTTCAGACTGGAGTCTTCAAGTACAAGTACTTTCAGCATACAAAACTTTTCAAAATATCGCCGCTTAACTGACAAAACAATAGATTATTGCTTATGGGAACAAACACCTATGACTATACATTATAGAGACTAACTCGTATATGCTGATTACGTTGTTCTCTTGGTCCAAGTATTTAGCTTGAGAATCAAGAGACATTTGGCTATTGTATATTCTCACTATTCCAAATACTTTGGATAATATTTTCGGCATAACAAAGTAAGTTCATCTTCAACTCATAAGAAGTCATTTGTGATAACATTCTTCATTGACTTAAGCCAACATACAAAATGCTCCACACATTTTTTTGAAATGACATTGAATCTAGTTTTATTCTTAAAACAGTTCAGACTCATTTGAGAAGCTAGAACATGTATGAATATTCTTAAAAATTGTTCAACACCAAAAATGGCAGATTCAGGGAAGGAAGGAAGGTCATAAATCGAAAATTTACAAACTCGTTTATCTGAAAAATTATGAAATATATCGTTATTGTGTTGATTGCTTGTAGTCAAACCATAAATTGAGATTTCAAAATTCCTCCACACCATACACCCACAAATCTTATGCTATGCGCAATAGTTGTAAAAATACATACGATAAAAGAACAAAATAGTGCCAAGCAATCGACCGATCAGTGACAACTTCGGCATATTAAAATGTGTTTTGAATACACTTCGAATACAGGTAACTCTGAGGCATTTCGAAGGCATTTCGAAACTTTTTGTTGGCACGTGACAGGCCGTCAAAAGTTTCGTATAAGTACGAACGCGAAACTAATGGCTATGAAAGGAGCATCATAACGTGAATCTCAATTTTTAGAAGCAGACAAAAGACTGCGACCGTAAATAATTCTAGGCACATTATATTCAGACAAGTATTCAACGAACAGAACAAAAAACAGCGAATTCCCTACATTGACGTAGTCTGACTCAGTAGCCGGCCTACTAGCAAAGCAAATTGTTTTGCATGCTTAGGCTTTATAGCAGAAGCCGAAGGATTATGGGAGATCATTGAAATTATCCATACCAAACATAGGTGACATGTTCTAAGTTGCTGGCATTATGGATTTAAATCCAACCGATGGATACGGAAAAAGTACCAAATTCAATTGTCACTGTGTTCATGAACGTATTTACCTGAGACATGGTGTGCATGGTGGGGGTTAGCGGACAAAATCTCCATCTAGTTTGGGAAAGACAGTACTCTCTTTCGTATGAGGTAACATCCAAGGCAAAGTTTCTGTTTTAAACTTGGAATGAAAAATATGAAATTACCTGAAATTTCCGAGTTCTATTTGGTTGGAAAAGTTGCCATTTTGCCGGCTAAACATAAGTGCTCATACTGAATTGTCATAATTAATGCCAACAGAAGTGCTCATATTGGATTGTCATACCCAATGCCAACATATGTGCTCATATTGAATTGTTGGCATTAGATACCAACATATGTGCTCATATTGAATTGTCACACATGTCCTTTTAACAGTACGCTTAAAAACCAAAATGTGAACTTTTATTTTTATATATATATTTATATTATATATTAAGATATATAATTTTACTACTAGAGCTACTTACACAGGCAGCAAACAATCCTTGTCTAATTTTGGATTACCTCCAATGAAGCAGGTTCTTTGCACAAAATATTTCCAGACCGTCATCTTGGAATAACACCATAAAAAATTCAGATATTTGCTGCCAGAATTTAAATTTTTTCAATTTTATTTATAATTTGAAAATATTATTATAATATTATAATATTATTTAATTTGAAAATTTCCATTTATAATTTTCCATTTCGGAAATCATTTAAACTACTGTCAGCTAAGAAAGCGTCCGACTTTGCGTTCGTATGCATGATAGGAAAAGTTCCTCTGCGGAAATTCGCTTCACTTTGTTCGTCATGCAAATTGTTCACAATGGCGAAGGAAATGAACAAAGTAGGAAAAACACAAGAAAATCGAAGCACAGCAAAGAAACTATTGAAAATTTTGTAATTAACAATTTAAAGTTTAACAGCGCGGTTTCAAGCTTGACCGCGCAAGCACTCAGGTGCATGTCAGCCTTTCTCGAGAGCGCCAAGTTTCGTTTAATCGCGTTTAAATGGAACAATTGCCACACTGGCGCAGCCACGATGAGCTTCACCGCCAATAATCAAGCTTCAGCACAATTCAATTTTAACGTGAAATCATGAGTTTGTACTCAAATAATTTGCTACTTGGAAGTAGCTGCATTCGAGTACTCACCCAAACACTCAACTGCGAAAAAGTGGAATGTGTTTAATTGTTGGTGTCTGTGCGACACTTGCAGCACTTTTGCTGTGCTGTGGTATTTGCTACTGTGGCTGTTGTTACTCTTTTGATGATATTGTGATTGTTTGGTACCCTGGAAGTGACGTCTCCGGCAGACAGCATGGGCAATACCCAGAAACAGCAAATCATGTGAAAGCACAGCACAAAGGCAGAGTCATTTTTGAATGCAAAGAAATCACAAACAAAAGCAAGGAAAAAAATATAAGTAAATAAAGCTTGCATGCAACCCATTTGCAGATGACATAACACAAAGCGGATTCAAGCCAGCCACCGACATGCCGGTGCGCATGCGCGCAGTCGCTTCGGCTGGCCAGCGGCGGCGTTAATTTTGACGTTACATAGTTGCTGTGGTTGGAAAAAGTGTGGCAACACGCACACACACACACACACACACATGCATACCGCATATATACGGTACCACTCGAAGTGGCCGCAGCCACCGCAGAAAGTTTACTCTTTTCTTTCTCACTTTTGCCGTTTTTACTTTTCATGTGATTAACACCGTTCGTTTTCTTGTTGTGAGTAAACAAATAATAGGGTTAACAGATTTAAATAATAATTTGAATTTGATTGATTTGATAAACGCGCTCACATAAACGTCAGCAGCCTTCAAGCGGAGCGCTTTTATTGACACAAATTCAAATTATGCAATTTTTAATTGTTGTTAAGTGGCACAAGCAAAAACGCACGAAGCCGAAGAAAGAAAGGCGCCAATACGTTTTGGAGTGCCCGAAAGCTTCCAAAAGCGCCTCCATTGGAATTAAATTGCCAAACACGGCAACAACACCCAGCAGAAAACATTAGTCAGATGAACCGGTTGTGCCAGCACCAGTTTCTCAAACAAACTTTATGCAACTTCTCTATTGGAAATCCACTCCATTTGCATAAAGCCGCGAGTAACCAAACCGAATTGAGAATTCCCGCATTTTTTAAGTTGGCTGTAAGAAATATTATCTTCACTTGATAGACGCGTAAATTCTTCCAACTGGAATGTCAGGTTTTGGGCAGATGCGAAAGATTTGGTAAATTTCTTATGTCACACCTAGGCAAAAAATTAATATTTATTTTATTTGAAATATGTTTTTTTATAATTATATAATTATAAGAATATAATCAATATTTTTGTGAGAGCTTTAATTTCCAGTCCCGCATAACTATTTATAAAGATTTTGAAACAACCAGACGCATTACCAGACAATTCGTTTGTACTTCACAACTTCGAACATTGAGTCCACAAGTTTGGAAGCAAACTTTAAACTAAAATTTTTAATATACCAAACGGTATTCCAATGCTTACCAGCATATTTTGTGAGGTTTCTGCGCTCATTTTTCGTTTTCTCTGCGGGTCTATTTGCAGTTTATGCATGCGAACATTTGCTATATTCAATTTGGCATTCATAATTTTAAATTGGTTACGATTTGAAGATGATCGGTGTAGCAACAAACGAACAGGTTTGCTCAAAGCTACCGCGTTAAGTGCCTCTAACGACAAGAATTGCACGAAAAGCAACAACAAAAAATCTCCCGCATCTAGCAAACTCGTAATCACAACCACTGCATCGCAGAGGTTTATTAGTGTTCACCCAAGAAAGATACAACCACCATAAAAAACTACTGCTTTCGTACACTTGTAACGTAACTATGACATAGTTATTTCTGCAAATCGAAATAGATAATTCCCTTGATATATAGAAGTGCAGGAATTTATAATTTTGGCCAGAGAAAGGTGATTCTATAAATCTGGATGTTCGTGTTACCCCCCTTCACTTTCTGTACCAATCAATTTTTCTTTCACTTTCTATCAAATCTAGGGAACAGTCTTCATATCTAGAAGAAAAAAGGGTTGTTCTTAGAAGAGATTTAAGTCCTCAGCCTCAGCATACTTACCCCTAAACCACTGAACAGAACTTTCCCAATTTAACATTTAACCCTCCAACCCAAGTAAAAAGCTGTTTTCAGTTACTCTTAGGCGTATATTTGCATAGAAGGCATTTCTGGCCTTCGTTCTTGCATTTCAACGCTGGTTAACCTTGTGTTCGGTCATCTTCTGCACATAATTATCTCCTACTTAAACTGTGGTCTGATTGTATCTATGTCGCTAAACGATTTCAGCTAATGCTGACAGTGCACATTTGTTTAAACAGGCTTCTCCTTTTATGTACTTCCGTTAGCATCTACTCTCCAAGCCTATTCTACACAACACCGGTATACAAATTTTTTCTACTTCAGAAAAACCGAAACAAACCAGTATTAATTTAAATTATATAACGACATAATTACCTATAAAAGTGTATACTAAAATTCTAAAGATATAATGAAATGCTTCAAAAAGCCATAAGCCGTAATAAAGACTGGAAGGCAAGGAAATGGAACTTGTTTTCTAAACGTACGAATATTGTATAATTTTATACCAAATTAGCGTAATTTTCGTATCAAGTTCTCTTTTGCTTTTTTCAATAGTTCATAAAAATGCATGTGTGGCGTGTGTCAGAAATATAACGAGAATAAATGGCATGATATAAATATGTCATACACACTCCAATTTAACTATGTCAAAAACTGTAAAATATATTGCCTGATTGTTGCATGAGACTCGAAACTAGTAATTCATAGGAAATTGAAACTACATTCATCCAGTATGTCACATGCAACATTTCAATATTCATTTGTATATTAAGTTCAGACTTTATAGAAATAGGCTTGCTCGTATGATATGCATATTTGAAGAGCACATGTGCGAGCAGCAACCATTCATATAAAAGCTGGTAAAAGTTAATAAGTGGAGCGTTGCGATATAAAACCAACGACAACATGCTTTAAATAATAATATGGAGGTTTATGCCTTGGGACGTTGCTTTTCAAAATGTGAACATTCTAGTCAGCTATTATACGCTTTTATTCTTTAAAGAAACAAATATGAATGAGAAATGGACATCTTTCGAGTGGCGTCAAACATGTTCATTTCATTCGCTGGTTTGAGATCTCTCACACAAACAGCCATGAAATACTTACAAATACTTTCATTCTGGATTCTCATCATAGAAACAGTCATGAAATACTTACAATATGCTTTAATAGGGCTGACATATTCTATGGGTCGGGGTCATATGTCAGTAAAGTAATCAAGAATCAAGGCAATACACATTTTTCCCAATATCTTAAAGCAAAATACTCGTAAATTAATTATACAGCCAAATAACACTTTAGGAAACAGAAATCAAGTATAATTATTAACCCTATGATGAGAATATATGTAAAATTAAAAAAATATGTAAATATACTCCTTTGAAACTAGCTGACAGATACCCGGAGAATATGCATATAACTAACAGTTCCCTAATATAATTAGTAATTCCCCGACTAGTTGACAAAACCCATACAAAAAATTTTACCGGTAGGGCTAGCAGCGAAACCCTCACAACCGCATTCCACATCACTCATACGCCTCTAGTTCCTGATTGCGGACAATCGCTAACGAGCTACCCGCACTAACATCTTACTTCTAAATTTATGCAGAAAAATGTGTCATTAACCCTGAATGACTGGCATTAGTTCAACGTGAATGAAAACCTTCGGCCATTACCAAAAAGGGGGACAACAAAATTCAACAAATTAGCCACAAAGTTGAGCAAAACTGAAATAATGTCCAAAAATTATAATTTTGGCACGCAAATAAAAACTAAATGAATGTAAAATAAAAATATTAAGCATAAATATGCATAAACGCCAACCACAATTATGCAAATGTGAAATGCATTTGTGCGACAGCCGCTTACGAGCTTTAAACTTGACACAAACGCCAGTCACCTAGCAACGCGCAGCGTGCCGACGCATCCATTGACACTGATTATTAGCAACGTCGCTCTCAGTCCAGTCCAAGTATTTTTCGACTAATTTTGAATGACCTTGTCCAGCATAACATAAAATTCAATAATTTGAATAATTCAAAGTGGAAAAAAAGAAGTGTACAAGAAATATCGATGAAATGTTGAGCGCGCTTTATGTAGAGGCACGCACTTGCAACACCAGCAACTCAACAACAAACCAAGACACAAAAATCCAACGTTAAATTGTTTATTGAATCTAATTTTGAAAAAAATCCAAAATTTGACCATTTGAACAACGAGTATAAAGGCAAATTATGTTAAAAGTGTGTTTAAAAGGAGAGAAAAAAATTGTTGAAAACGCCGCGTCACTGAATTCAAGGTCACTTGGCCAATCACACGTACTATTAGCATAAAAGTGAAGTGTTTATAATAATTTATTTAAAATTTTTAAATACACAAAATTTGGCCGTTTTTATCATATCAAGTCAAATTAAAGAGGCCAATGATGCTGCTTAGAAAACTGGTTTCCTTTTATTTTATTTCATTTCGTCTCATGTTATATCATTGTGTTTCATTTATTTACTCTGGCTAATGATGCTTAATTTTTGGTTGGATTTCAATGTACTCATCTGTGTTTGTTTATTTCAGATACCGTTAAAGGTCTAAAATTTTAGTCAACGAACACGCTTCGAAGTGCGCGAGTATACCTCTCAGCAGTCTGAATAATAATTAACATCCTTACACACACACACACACACAGAGCCACTTAGGCACAGCCCCAGAAACAACCACAGACACACAAAATCACAATGAGACAACACATATTCGCCTTCGCCTGCCTGTGCAGCGCTGCTGTCATCATAAACGCCGTGCCACTGCCTGCCAACAATCAGGAACTGGATGTGCTGCAAATACCGCTCTCAAATGGCAAGGTAAGTTGCGTTAATATTTGCACTGACAGCACACGAGACTATTTAAAAGGCTGCTAATTAGTTGAAGTGACGCTAAAACAATTACACATGGCTATATGTAGGGTGTCCAATTGGTAAAAAAAAAAAACAGATAGGAGGGAGGAAGCCTGCTTGGGTGGTATTCAACTGAGTGCGAAGCATGTCCTGCGACTATATTAACTGTGTCTGACCGACTTGTTTCGCGGCATGCCGCTCTACAGGTCTGCAAAGCGCACAAAGCAGTCCCGTTAAACCAGCCGAACAGCATTCGCTGCACGCATATTACCGCAAGGAAGTGGCACAGTAAAACAGTTTCCACAAACTCAACGAAATTGAAAGTACTCATGCAACAGCAGCAGAGCATACAACATTACTCGTAATTATACGCACACTCACTCACGAGCCTGGCGGGAGTTTTGACTGAGTGTGAGTCGCGAGAGGCAACGCTCACCTCAAGTCGAGTTAGGGGCCCAATTTATGAGCCAGGCTATTTGATCGTCAATTTCTGGTTATTATCAAAAGAAAAAAATGCGCACAAATTGGCACACAATTGGAAACCTGATGGGGCTGCTGCTGGTGCTGCCAACTGTTGGCCCCGAGTCAGCGCAGCGTCGTATGCACTACCAGCGATCGAGCTGTGACTGTACTGGGGGATTAGCAGCAGAAACTGCTTGGCGTGGCTCAGAATGGGCATGGACTTGCATATTTATGGGGAAACATTGCCGCTCATTGCCAGTGCGAAGCCAACCTCACTCCGCCACCCCCTGTGAAGCGTCCAGCGCTTCTTGCTGGTCATGTTTTGCTGCCACATTTGCAACTGATTTTTAAATGTGCAAATTTTTTTAAACTTCAGTTGTTTTTGTTGTTGTGGTAGTTATACTAAGTTCTTGTTGTAGCTGTAGTTGTAGCAATTGCTGCTCGCACACATTCGCTACATAGCAAATAAATAAATCTTATTTGCAAATACTCGCAGCGAACAGAATCGGCCTTTGAACATGATTCTAAAGTCGGTTTTTGTATTTTTCAGAATTTTTTTTTTATTTGGTTCGGCACTTTTAAGTACATTAACGTGATTGTGAAAATGTTGATTTAGCTGCAGAAATTATTCGTGCACTTAGAAGCAAATTAAAATGTATTTTGCAGTTTTTTACTTTCACTTCTAAGAGTTCGTTAATAATGCACTTTTAATTTAACCGGTTGGCTAATTAAGTGAAGAATGCCCGACAGATGAGGGGAGTAGTTTAACTAAAATAGTCTGTTAAATGCATTTAAAAAAGATGAATACAATGCTTTCATTTGTTAAGCGTAAGGAAGAATAATTTGCTTTTAGGTGCTGAAAAAATTCCAAGAGTCAATAACTAATTTATTTATATATTCGAGTGTTATTGGATTCAAAGTAAGACTTAGAGTTGCTGTATTCAACCTTTCAGATGATTCTATGCTGTCCAGTTGAAAAAATGGAATATCTAGATTAGAAGGGTCTATGAAAAGTTCTGAATTTACAAGCACTTGTTTACATATATGTAAATAATTCAGTTCAAATAGTGTGAGCATGGGCTTAAAGTCAATTTATAGTACTTTTTTCAGTATGTCGACTTTCATCGAACATCATCCCCCGATAGGTACTATAAAATGGATACTGACATGTTACTAAATATGTTCTCCAACATCTCTCCTATACAAATCCAGCTTTTGCTAGAAGTAGGGAACGTTTACTAGCTTCCCCCTGCTTAACAATAATAGATAATCTATACCAGTCAGATATTAACAACCTTCTTCGCGTTATGAATGGCTCAGGTTGGTTCAATCTGGAGGGGGAAGCGCAGGCGCGCATCCCATCCGCAGCTCACAACGGAGCCAACTGTTGGTCTAAGTGGCTGGTTAACCTGTCAAAATAGGTTGTAAAAATAGTTTTATATTTAAAACATAAGGCAGCCTTTTATACCAGTATAATATTGGTGTTATTGCGCTCAGCTAGTAGAGCAATTTGCACATCTCCCAGTTAGAAGCAAAATCCACATTTACTGCCATTAAAAACCCAATATAAATATATAAAAAACCATAGATTTATCATTACTTTTTCAGTCTGGTTATGTTATTAAACTTAGTTAAATTTTTTATTATAATTATTTGTTATAAATACTCTCTAAATCTCGCCTGGCACCTCTTTCTAACTAACTTCTTAATGCCGTCGATCTGCATATGAGCACGTGGAATTCGACAACTGAGAATCACAAGAAACGAATTTCACACACTTTTGTTAAATACTCACAACAGCAACAACAACAATGCAACTTTATATGCCCCAAAAAGGAGAGACACAAATTGAACTGTACGCATTGCCAGCGCAAGTCCAAAAATTTTGATTGCACACATGATTTTTTTCCAATTCAATGCGTTAAGAGTATGTGACGCATGCGCCCGACGTTCACTCGCTGGCCATGCCAAGCCACGCCACGCCAAACGCTGTGATGTAACGCACGCAATACGCGTGTGGAAAAGTTTGACAAATTTGACTCAAACACAGACACACACACACACACCCTACTTGCATGGATGTACATGGGAGCATTTGTCATACCAGCGTGTGTGTGATTTGTTAGTGACTGCAATTTGCACTGCTGCGGCGGCTCTTCGCAAGTGTTGCTTGGCAGTGCAGCACCAACTCAGTTGTGCGATTGTTAGCGCAGGAAACTTCATTTAAGTTTATTTTTCGACTACCTCTCGACGTATTTATCTGTGCAATTTTATCAACTCAAGCCTCACAGACTGCTAATCATTAAGTCATTACGTTGATCTGCATGTCAAATGCAAGTGCAACAAAAAATAGGGGAGACAAAATAGATGCAAATTGCAGCCTGGCATAGCAGCTGCAATTGTGATTGCAATTGCAATTGCTGCTGCTGTTCGGCAATTTACTTTAGCAATATTTAAATGAGCCATTTGAATGGGCTGAAAATGCGTTAGTCGCATAATTATCCATAATAATCGAATAATTATATTGATTAAGTTGTCTTGCGCCTCATTTAGACCACTTATTTTTGAGTCATGTGTTTATAGGGGACATTTTTGGGTCACTGCTGCTGGGGGTGCTATAGAAATATTGGCAGAGTGAAGGGGAATTAGTAGTGTAGAATTATTAAAATATTTACTTTGAGCTTCAATGGGAGTTTCAATCACAGTCAAAGGAGGTCTCAATCACAGTCAAAGGAGATTTCAATCACAGGCATATCAAATGATTGCTTAGCTTTACCTGTTTTTGAAATAAGTTTAAATTTCTTATCATTTACAACCCGTTGTACAATCCAGATTAGTGACTCCATAAGTGATTGCTTACCACTCGATTGATCTTCGATACAATTGTTTTAGTTTTAACAAGTATAGTTAAAGAGCTTATTTAGCTAATTTCAGTTTCACTACTTAAAAAATGTGCTTAAATTCTAGGGGAGGATGGTTTAAGTTAACAAAATGAGAGAAAGGTGGTCAAAGAGTTTTAGCGGCTAAGAATATTGTATGGGATTACAAAAACAACTAAATACAACACTTTTATTATATGCAGATATATTCGTATGTCCTTTCATACAAAATAATCGGTCATGTTAGGTTAATCGGGCATGTTCAGTCGGTTGCATGGAGGAATAATTGAAGTTAAAGCCATCTCACTCATCTTCCGAATATCTTCGAATATGTTTACTGACAATTCAGTTCTTAGAAGAATAAAGTTGAGAAAGAATTTACATCACTTCTCCTCTGATGACCTGCAGCTTCAAACTGACTGAAAAATAGTCATAACAAAGGCCTGTAAGCAATTCAGGTTCATGCAACCAACATTTGTGCATACTGCATACTCTCTTCAACTGTTTGTCATTATTTCTCTCTCCTCTCCCCTCTCTTAATTAATAAGTTTATTAGAATATCAGTGTCCATTTGTTTCTGTTGTGGATTTCTGTAGTTGTATGCGAATTACACGTATTGGAGTGCATTTTAGATTGTGAGCAAGCATAAAAATTGCTCTCGTTCAACAATGAATTAATTGCAGAAAATTACAATTAATTATTTACAATTATTGAGCTATTAACTTATGAAATTTGTTATAACATACAAATTGAATACCGGCCGCGTGCATGTGTTAAATTTTTCATTTGAATTGTTTCTTTTTTTGCTTGCTTTTTTGTTGTTGCCTCCATGAAAATTGACTTCAAAGAAACCAAATTTAAATTATACATAAGCAAGTAGACTCGTATCATAACAGGCTGCGGGTAGAGACTTGTGACTTGTGCTGCAAAGACAAATTAAACCAGATCCAGGGCGGTGAATGCGATTGCAGTCAGTACGCCAATTGACTTACTAACACATGAACAGGGTGCCTGAAGTGACATAACACAGCATTTCGAGCGGTAGAAATCGTAATAAATCGGCTTAAAGGAGAGGGAGAGCTTGTTGCTTATATGATTTCTTATTAGCTTCTTGTCCCAAGCGAAACTGTGTAATATACGAACATTTGCATTTGGTGAGATTGCGCAACAAATTTTCAATTACACATATTTCGTAAGTACACGCACAAGCAGTAAAAATGTCTGAAACCTTCTTTTAAAACTAACCAAATTCCAACAAAAAGATAATAATAAAATTATGAGTGTTTCTCATTACTTTGACCCCTTAAAATGCATACATTTTAATTTGCAAAAAATTGTGTCCTAATGATTTATGACTGCAGGGAATTTGTTTACGCCCACCTGGGTACGCCTTCACATGGCATCTTGCTGGTTTGCAAATTAAGTATTTCATCACCTCAACTGCCGAAATGGAAATGTTGAAAGGATCATTACAATTTACACTTTAAGGCGTTGCTCATTATTAGTTGGATTTATTATGCTTTGCGCAATAATTGACCATATTGTTAAAGTTGAGATGGATGAGTCAAAGCTGCCAGTTATTTCGAATCGAAAGGGAGAATAATAGAAAAATGTATACTGACAACCAGAGATATAGATACGGCTTATTCAGTTGTAGAAGCCCGACATGATCAACATAAAATTCCACAATCTCAAATACAAACAAAAAGTTAATTTTCTTCAAGCATTTCCCTGAAGTTTGTATAGTTATATACCAGCGGGACTGAATCCCTTCTACCACACCACCCACAGTAGCTAATAATAAATGTTCACCAACCATATTATTCAGTTAACGAATATGTACAGTGATATGGAATTATTCAAGGAATCCATACACTCGAAATTGCCCCACTCTGATCTCCGATAAACATTTATACATGTACAGTGTGCACCAATTTAACTTGTCCTTAAGAAACCCATATAAATCTAGTTAATGGCAACTAGCAAAAGTGACTTCAGAAATGTAAATTCAAATATTTATCTGTTGAGTGAAAAAATTCATTAACAAACCAATTAACAAAAAAATGTTTTATAACTTTAAATCGCACAAACGCACAAACGATCGATTAACGCATTCCAAAATCAAATAAATAAATAAGAAATAGAAATAAGACCCCATTAAAATGTGTGACCTTAACCGACTTCCAACGTTTTGTGTACTTTGAGCGCGATATTTGATGGCAGCTCTTCACACGAATTTAATTGTTATAATAAAAATGTTGATTGGAAATGCATAAAATCGCGGTGCCTGAAAGTGTCAATTGCAGCGCTTCGGCAAATAAAAACCAGAATAATTAACTGCATTCGGCTATGATGATACAGTGTGTCAATGAAGCCGCAGGGTTCAATAAAACAACCGAACGCTAGTCGTAATTTATGACCACTTCTCTGTTGGAAAGTACACTACAACAAATCACACTGGCGAACAGGTGCACCTGCTGATTATTGACTGATCAGATATTGACAGCAAAAGGTCAACTGTACTCGTATGTTATTATGTTTTAATTCATAAGAAATCTACTCGTTCTGTCGAAGGCCAATGCAAACACCATTCTTGAAGTCGTGAACTGCACAATAAACGAAACAGATGATAAGACACATGTAGATGGAGAAACAGAGACTCTCAAAGTGACTATATTCCAAGCCACTTTTTCTCTATATACACAAGCAATATTTATATTGCTAAACTACTTTGTGGAGGATTGCCCTTTGCATCCAATGGTTGAACGCCCTTGATTCGAAATTGTATTATAGATTAACCAACATCAAGTTTTATAGGCAATGAAGTGCAAAATACGTTTGAACGGTTTTTATAGTCTGTTTTTTCAATGACGCGACATTTTTAGAAAGGAACAAACTTGCAAGTAGACTAAACCGAAAAAGTGAACGGAAATCATAGCGGTGAGGCTTAATCCTGCTGGCACTAATATTTGTCTTCTCTCTCTCTCTCTCTCTCTTTTGTCTGAGATGTATGCGTATACGAGTATTCATAGACTGACAGTGGAGAAGTTTTGAAGTTTGCTACAAGAACTGGGTTTGCACTCAATGTACTTCGTGTATTTTACACTACTATTAAACCACAAGCATGCAATCTGATGACTCACCCGCAAATCTCATTTACATCAATCTGAGAGTGGTTGCAATAAAGTTCTCTCATGTGCTCTTACATTAAGTGTTCATTAAGAACAAAAGTTCCCTCATTTGGAGCACTTGAATTTTAGACTAATGAAACGACAACTTAAAATGCCAATTATTCTGTACTGGGATGAATGTGTGAAACTGTAACTGAGCTTAAACAGTTGTTATAAAATATTAACCAAGTAATTGAAAGTTTCAACAACATTATCAAAATTTGCATTAATTTTTTTTTATGCTCGTCTCCACTTAGTGAGTAAGCTCACTGGAAATCCCAACACAACTTCCGTAATAATAAAAAATTCCTATCAGCCATTTTTTGACGCAATTGCTCATACAAACAGAAATGAAGTACTCGTAGTCGTGCTCCTGCTTATATATCGTACTTATACGAATACATTGGTCAAAAATTAACACAATAATTTCGGTATTCTATGCGTGTGTTCCTGTTTATATAAGAAATTAAGCTGATGTCGTCTCTCAGAAACGCTGCAACCGTTCACACCGTTTTCGAGAGACACACGATTATACAACATTATGTTTAATGATTTTTTTACCATCACCTGATAAAATTTAACTACCACAAGTAATACAACCGACTACTTGAAGCTGCAGAAGATGCTACTGCTGTTCGTTTCGTCTTGCAGAATGATGAAATTACTGAATTTTTAAACTCCCTTCAACTTTTTTATATAAGCAACGTTGGTGTTGCAAATGCAATAAAATTACACATGGAAAGGTGGGATCGTCCGCTTATCTGATTTAGCAAAATGGATCTTCCTAGTGGAATTTTAATGGTTTGTCCATAGAATACATTTATATGTAAAAATATCACACCTGACGTAACATTTGTGGGCACTGCTTCCCAGCAATTTATCTGTACTCTTCATAAACGAGTAACTAACGAGGGACTAAAAGAGTGGCGATCAGTTGACGACTTTAACAAAACTGCACTATATTAGCATATCTTACTTAAACAAGGTAAACTACAAAGCTAAGCAGGCAAATTGCATTTGCTAAAAACTTAACTCTTCCGTTAAAAGCTAGCATCTAAACTGGAGGGAGCTCTTGATGATAGACTCCTGGCCATTCGATGTGCAACTCCCATCCAATCAGTTGGCGCGAAAACTTGCAATTTACTGCAAAATCTTTCCTACTTCCTGCTCAGGCAGTTTGATGAACTGTATTGTCGACGGCAAAACAACAATTTACCCAGTCATTGCAGTCGCCGCAGCACGTTGTTTAAACAATAAGTTTACGCTTTGAAGATTTAAAAGCGCTGAGACCTCTTGCAACTGGCAGCAGCATGACAGACATCTTGAACGTGACCCCTAAACCGGGGCTTTGAAGTGCTTGGCTAAATGTTTGTCTTTTACACAGCAATAGGAGCTTTGAAATTCCTTTGACAAATGGTGTTGCTCTATTGTTATCGCTTTGTTATTGTTTGTTTGCTATTGTCAGCACACAGCAAAACATCTCCAGTAAGCACTCGAGTACGTCTAGCGTTAATTTTTAAACAATTGTGAGAATGCCGTGACCAAATGGCTCGTGCCTCAATTAAGATTACTTTAAATTAGCATGCAACTCAATCGGAATGCTTTTGCATTGTTTGTGGTGGTAATTTGCAGCCTTTTCACTTTGAATATAAAGCAAATTAAGCACTTCTAAGCGGTTTATATGCAGTATTAGAGCATTAGTGAATATTTAACATCCAGCACGGAGTAATTCATGTCTCAATTTATGTGGGATTAAAATTTAAATGAGGCATTCAATCTTAATTGCCGTCAGACCAGTCAATTGCCGCGAATATACGCAATTTTACGATTTAAGAGAATTACGCCGCTTATGAACACGCTTTTCTCAAGCGTTCAAACATAAAATATTGTTATAATTATTACATCTTACGCCATAATTAACTAGGACTGCAAGGGGTTGGGGAATGACTACTAGCTACTGAGGCTTTCGATTCTCAGTGAAAAGATATTTTAGAAAGAAGCATTTTTGAGACCAAGCCCGGGCCAAGATTTGCACCTGCGACCCTCTGAGTGTAGATAAAATAATATTAGGAAGATTTCGATAGATTCTTTCATCAAAAATATATATTATGAAGTATGGATTTATGGATAATGTATGTAGGATGCCTACAATCAGTGAACTGATGAACTCCGCACTTAGTAATTTTGGTGGATGGGCAAAACGAAAGGGTCCTGATAAGACGGATCTAGTTTTGTTTACTAGGAAATAGGAGATACCAGTGTTCACACTACCATCGATAGGTGGCACTACACTAAATCTTGTTAAGGATGCCAACTACTTGGGTGTCGTACTCCAAGCTCTCATGGAAGAAAAACCTAGAGGAGAGGTCTAGGAAGGCTTTTCGGCGTTTTTTGCACATGCTACAGAACTTTTGGGAAAGAATGGGGAGCAAAAACATCGTATACGTATATAAACAAAATCAAAAAGGGAACCTAGTAGCGGAATGAGGTTTCTTCTTAAACAACATCAAGAAGGGAACGTAGTAACTCTATTAAATTTTCTTTTTAAATTAATTAAGGAGGACACTCCCAATGACTTTAAGAAGAAAATTTGTTTGGCCAAAAACCAAAGAGAAATCTTTTTAAATTTATTCTAATTTATTAGGTTTTCATGTGGCGATTTTTCGCTTTGTCCACTGGACGTACACGGCGGTTGTATCACCTATTCTATCGTACCAGTGCCCCGGTGTAATGGGAAGCCACGAGCACTAAGTCGTTAATAGACAAGCTTCGTAAGGTACAGAGGCTTGTATCCCTAGGCATTACTGGGGTGGTGAGATCTGCAACACATCTGCAACACAAACAGGTCTGGAGATGCTACTGCATTATCTGCCAATCAATTTGAACATTAAAAGTACAGCAGCAAAAGGTATTCATATAATTAGGGAATGCTGCGTAATTTCTCAGGACACTGCTGTATTTTGGAGAAAATAGACAGGAATATCTGTCATAAAGAGACGGATTATAGAACACCCAAGATAGAGTTTAACACAACCCGGGTTTTTCCCCCTCAAAACAGGTATCACAATTCGCCAAAGGACCTCCGAGTGCAACTTGCGTAATTCGTGAGCTACCGGGTTAGCTTAACTTAACCTAAGTAGGGTGCTAGTAAACACTAGACACGAATGTATTTTCCTGTAAAGCAGACAACAACTAAATCAAGTTTAAGCATATATATTTTATATATATACCATAAAACCAAATTCCGTGTAGTCTTTTTATAAGTCTTGTTACATATTTTTTTCAAAAAAAGTGGTTATCACACTTAATTGTAAGTGTAAAATATTCATTTAAATGTTAATTTAATTAAATTTATGTCATAATGTGCCCAGTGGCGAAATGGCCGTAAATTCCATCCTTCATCCAAGTAACTAATTTGATTGAATATTCATGCCAATATGAAATATTGCGGATCTTTCAGCAGGCCATGCGTGCAAACAGAAATTGACCATATGCCACTCGCATGCCCAGCATCTTGCCCCAACTTGCATGCGTTTATAAACTGAATTATGTAAGCTTAAATGTTGGCAAAGTCAGTTGCAGTGGCAAGTACAAAAAACGAAAAAAAATACAACTGTAACCAAATAATTAATTGTAAATGTGAACGCCACTTTCACTTTCACGCTTAGGTTGATTGTGGCCTACCTAAAACGAGGTTGAATTTAGAGACAAACACAAACTTAAAGTAAAAACAAATTAAACGCATTTTTCACGTCTCTATTTTCAGGAACTTGACGTTTTAACGCTGGGTGCCAAGGATCAGGAACAATTAATTGCCGATCGAAACAAAAGAACAGTTGGACTGCTGCGTGAGCTGTTTCCCGACTTAACAAAGGTACGCATACTCGAGCACACGCAGGCCCACACTCTCTCATATACACACAGCGAAACTAACTAAATTCAGTGAAAACGCACCTTGCAAATTTTACAGTGTCAAGCGTTTTTATGTCAAATTAATTTTAATTACGTCTTAAAGTCTGCGCTCACAAAAAAGTCGTACTGAAATGCGACTTGCATTGGTAAGTGCGTGGAGAATTGCGCAGCCTGTTCAGGAACTGCTTAATGTATAATTTTTAAGTTAATATACCTTTTTTGTTATTAGTTAGTTATGCCAAAAGGATTTGTTATTTAGTATACATGCTCAGGTGACATGAATTTAGGTGTGTGAGTCAAGCTGTCAGCATTACAAGCCGCCAAGATGGCCAAGTCTTGGCGGGAAGTGACCAGTGTCGCATATCAATACCAATTGATTGATTAGCCGACCAAGTGGCGCTGATGCTGATTAATATTTAAGCTTAACGCGTAGCTAGAATAATGAACACATTCACATAATACAATGTACACGCTCCACCGCAGCCGCACCCCCCACCCACAACCACAAGATATTGTTATGTACCAAAGTACTTAAGTACCTACTATCACTTTTCCTGTAGCAAGTTGATGAGCAAATAAATCGTATAGTTAATCAAATACTACGTCAATTGGGTCCAAGCATATTGGGTACGGCTCTAAATCCGGGATTGACTAGCAACGCACGTACAACGGGCACCAACGCTGCTGCTGATGATGATGACGATAACGACGATGGCAACATTTCCACTGACTTGTTGTATGACTTGACAACATTTGTGCCCGATGCAGAATTCCATAAGGACCAAGTCAATTAAGTGCAAGCGAAAATTGCAAATGATAATCCGCAGTGTTAACGTGTTTATTAAGTTACCAAAGATACTAACAACATTATGAAATTGGCAATGAGATTGGCTTAAATGACAACGACACACAAAAACGTAAAACATATTTTTTCAAAATGTACAAAAATTAAAGTTGATTATTTCATTTTGCAAATTTCCAAACCTATTCTTCTACACACCCTCAACCCTCTCCCTATCCCCGCTGCACTTGTGTGTAATTTTTAAGCAATTTTGCATGTCTATGGTGAGAGTGTAGCACCCTCGAGACCCCTAAACATTCCAAAAGGCACAAAGTCACTTAAGTCACTTGATCTAACAAAACAATTAAACGTTGGTTTTAACGAATTCGGGGCTATTTGGCCGCAAACAAAATTGAGACAGGCTCACAGTGTATGCACACATTCCCGAATGGCACCCACTGTAGTCACTTAAATTAACAAATTCGCCATAAATTAGGCAAAATTTTATTACATACTTATTTGACCAAACCCCTATCAGAATGCGCCCATTCCAAAATGGGTCACACCTACTCACATAAATTGAAAACAGAATTGAATATTGTTTTAAATGAATTCGGCATACAAAATTGATTCATTTCAACGTGCGGCTCACCAACCAACAACTCCAGCATTGGCAATCATGACATTTTCCATCCGCAGCGACATCCAACCACATTTGAGTAAAAACAAAAGACAAAGCCAAAAAACCAACTATTTCACAAGCAGCTAATCTTAAAATTCCATTATAGCAAATCGATGATATAGTCAATCGCATCATAGCGCAAGTCATCCGAGTCGCAGGGCCGAGTCTCCTGCCCGCTCTGCTCGGCAATAATAATCGCGCCACTACACCGAGTACCGATTTCGATGCCGATTTCGATGACGACGATGACGATGACGACAATGTGAATACCAACAGCGTTTCGCCCAGCGCCAGCGGTGGCGGCACTCGCATAAAAGTCGAATTGCCCACATATGCACCGGCTGAGAGTAGTGATGTTGCTGCTAGCACAACGGCTGCAAACAAAGTGAGTGCCCGCATGGCAACAACAACAACTACCACGACAACAGCAACGCCATCAACGTATTCCTATACAACAACTACACCACAGTCCAGTACAATCAATATTCCAACCACCAGTCAGATTGTCCAGACTACTACATTAGGTTCCTCTCTTCCCACAATTCCCACTACACTTCCCACAACTTCAACTGATCCGACTACAACTGCAGCAACAACTGTTGAAACAACAACATCAGCGACATCAACAACAATTGAATATTCGACAAGCGAAGAAAACTTCATTAAAATTCCCACCGAATCTTCGGTGCCGCTTGATGTTGCTGACTCACAGCTTGTTGCTATAATTGATAATATAAATAGTTTATTAAATTCTACAAATTATTTTATTACTACCAGAGATAATTTAACAACTACAACTTCAACCACAACCACAACAACAACGCCCACTCCATCAACAACCACCACAGTCAAAATAACCAAACTGCTACCAGTTAACAATTAAGCGTGGATTATACTTTTGCTTAACCAACTTCAAACGACTTTAAGAAAGACATCATCATCGGCTTCTGTACTCTGCAATCAACGCTTTGTAGAACCAAAGGATAATTTAGGCAGCCATTAACCGTTTATCAGGACTAAACGGTCTTAGGCATTTTTCCTTCAGTACAAGCACTGAAAAAACTCATTTAGTTCTTTAAGTCACATATTTCCAATCGTAGTTAATGTTTGTATTATGCATCATGGTAGAACAATTAGAGATAACTCTAACATAACCTCAAATTTTGTGCGAAATGTACCCAATTCGGCGTTGTCTTTAACATATAAATTCATCATCATGAGTAGTTGTAATATTTGCGTAATAGCACAAAAATTCTGTGTTTGTCAACTCCGAATCACATCATTGAATTGTATCATCACTCAGTCAGTCTGCAAATTTTAACAAAATGGATGCACTCATCTCTATGAAAATAGTCACAATCAACAATCTCGGCTAATTTCACTCGAAAGAAAGGCATGAGAGTTAATAAATTGTGTTTCAATCTGAAGAACCAAAATTTTAAAGTATAAATATATATATAATTAGGTAGGTACTAGGGGTGTCCATACATAATATGGGGTTCCATACCGAAACATTTTTATAATTCCTAAATTTTAATAATAAGTTTAAAAAAATGTGTTTCAAAATCAGAATTGTCTTGTTTTTAAACCATCCTTCAATATAACAAATCTTAACATCCTTCAGGAAACAAAATTTATTGAAATTGTCTCTTGGCATCGCAACTTAAGCAATTGAAAAGTTTCGGTATTTTCAGGATGGAATGCAAAGTTCATAAAAATATTTTAAGGACTGAGAGGTTGAAAATGTTCGTGACTATTTTTTACCGAAATCCCAAAATTTCCATAAACCAATCTGGCGAAAATTACTCTATCTATGTATATGTGTAGAAGCGTAGATTGCTGCTTTGGGCAAATCGAAAATCCAACCATTTCGTTATATGAACACTGTTATTTACTTGGAGAGATATTCTTTCTCATCTATTAAAACTCAACTATTTCAATATAATCAATTTCCATACAAAATTCTTCATTAGCATGAGACTCCATATCCACATTATATGCTGAAAAACTATCCTTACTCGTACATCAAAATTTAAAAGAAACCTCCACACTGTTGTTGTAGCAAGTCGATGACCAAGTCAATAGTATAATATCCAAACTGTTGCGTACACTGGGACCCACAATTTTGCGCACAGCCGTACAGGGCAATACCGCAAATCGTGCCAGATCCAGTTTTGACGCCGATTTTGATGACGACGATAGTAGCTCAACGAGCAGTGGTTCGACGAGCTCCAATTCCAGTGGTACGCGCGTATCCATTGAATTGCCCACCTTCAGTCCAGACGATGTTGATAATGAAGTGGATAGTGATAATAAATCATCAACAACAACAACAGCGACTACAGTCACCACAGCGACTGAGGCTGCCACTACTAAATGTGAGTGTGAGAGCAGATAAATCCACAGAAGCTGAAATATTTGCTACAACAACAACAACAGCAGCAGACAAAATACTTTAATTATACATGCAATAATTGAAATTTATTGACATTCGTATATATTGCGGTATTTTGCTGCTCTCCACAATTGGCACTAACTAAAATATTATGTTTGTTTAAATTATTAACAGAATTTTTAAAAACCAATTGGCAACAAGAACAACTCCAACAACAATCAGCAACAGAATGCAGTTAATAATCGACAAAAATAGTTTTAATAATTTGGTCATTTGCCCCCAAAAAACAGTCTCTCATTTAATGAAAATTTTCTTAGCTACCAAATGAAAGATCAAAGTACGCTTTCTCTCAACTACATACTTCCACACTGCTCGCTATCTCTCGTACATATATATCTACATCTACTTTTCTGGCATTGCTAATTTCTCATACAACATTTTGGGTAAAAGGATGTGTCTCTGAATGCGTTGTACAAACCGATATTTCCATAGCATTTTGTGACATTTCTAAAGTTTGATGTTTCTACTGAACAACCGAAATTGCCTGCCTCAGTGACCCCGCCTCCACGCATGCGTTGACGAATACATTAATGCGTTAATTAAGCGAACATTTTCAAGTGGGTGTTTATGGATGAATGTTTGCTGAAGTACTTTTCCACATAAGCCCAAATGGCGGATGTTTACTTTCTGAGACACTGTTAATGAAAATGTTATTAACAGTGTTTGGCTTACATTCAGGCATTTACATGCATCCAAACACAGCCAAAGCGAATGTTCGTGTGCTGCTTTAAATGAGTGCAATGCCACACTAACTCAATCGAGATTCTTTTCACCGCATACGCGAAGGTCTTATGTGAATATTTGCAAGCGCATGAGTGGAACGTGGGGGCCGAACGTGTATTTGTTATTGGAACTCGTTGTGTCTAACTTCTTAAGGACTTGTGTAATGTTAGAAATTGCTCTCTCACTCTATGTACTCGTATGTGTATTTGTTGTAATTTTAGGCAACTTTTATTTGTACTCGTAATTAATGTGTAAGCAACTTTAGCGTTTTCAATTAGTACTAAAAACAACTGTAGACATTTGTAAAATGATGGCATCAACAATCAGCATAACTGAAGGCCATCATTTGAAAATGTCTAAAATCTCTCTCTTCAACATATTCTAAAATTGGCTATACAAAAGAAAATTCATAATTCTCATGCTTTTGTTTTCTCTTTTTCTTTTCTCTTTATTTTCATGCGCATATATATAATATATATTGATTCGAACTGTGAAATAACCCTCTATATGAACAAAAAAAATTGTTCAAAAACAAACAAAAACAAAATTAAAATCAAAATGAAATCATCAACAAAACCTATTGAATGAAAATGTATACAAAATTACAAAACTCATTCTGCACGTGCATCCATTAAAATGTTTGGTTTCATTTTATTGAACTAATAACTAAAATAAATATATTCCTCTAACCTAACCTAAAAACCCCCACTTACTCTCTCTATCATTCCTAATCCACGCTACACACTTTCTACCTATCCTATACATTCCTTTCACTCTTATCTAAAATATATCCACTACCGATCACTTGCATTATGTTATTCCTGATACACAAAAAAATATATACATGTTATACAATTCCAATCCAAAATGCATTACTGTCCAACCAACACCACCCTTTCCACCAATGCCAACTTCCAAACAACACAAAAAAAAAACCAAAAACTAATATGCAATAAAATGAAATGCACCAAAAACGCCGAAATCAAATTCAAAATTTTTGATTAATATAACGATATCCCACTGACCAACTATACATATATGCACGTGTTTGTACAACTGACCCAATGCATTGCATGCTGATGTTTCTAACGCTATCAATCTCAACCTCAACTTTAACCCGAAACATTAATTCAAACACAACTGCCACTTCAACCATTATCAGAATGGTGCAACTGAGACAGAAATTGATTTGTCCGCCATTAATAAGCAATTGGAGGAAACCATACGCGTTGCACGACAAGTCAAGGAAGCCGAGGCGGCTGCTCAAGCAGCACAACAACAACAACCGCCGCAGCAGCAACCATTCCCGGCGCAGCAGCAATTGAAGCCGAATGAGCCCATCCAATTGAGCTTCAATAATGAGGAGTCAACATTAACCGGCAACAACAACAACGATAACTCCAAACCCGTCAATAACGATCTGCAGTTGACAGAATCGAAAGCGCCCGCAATCGATGAACTGTCACTGGACTCAAACGAGGACACCGCCGATTTGGATGACAGAAACAAAAGGTATTTTAACATAGCGAAATTGGGCTAATATACACACTGCTGACGGCAACACACGTCTCTGTACTGTAACATCAAATGCTCTCTAAGAAAATTGAGTGCTGCCGTCAGCAATGTATTTATGATCATAGTGGGATTGCTTTCTCTGTGGTGGTGGAACTTCAGTATCTGCCCTCACTAAATTTCATTTTCCGTTCTCGGTCTGGTCAAATTCAGTAACAATTCACAAGCCTGCAGGCTTATTCACACATGGAAATTACTGTGTAAAGTCTTTGAATTTTTAAAAGAACAGAAATTGAATTTAGATGCATTGAAGTTGCATCACCATCAGATCTATCGTGTGAAGTTCCCTCCAAATCCTTACCCTCAGTTTCGAATGGGAAGTGAATATTCCAATTGGATTTGTAATAATACCCTATTCAAAGTCGAGGGAAAAGAATCGAGAGAATATTAACGATAAAGTTGAAGAGGGGCAAACCTAATATGGTTAGAGATAAGGTAATGAAATCAGCAGGAAATATGGACTCATGGCTAGAAGCGTCTGGCAGTTCGTGTCTCAGATGATATATGAGAGCGATTCCCTCAGTCCCTCTCTCTACACTTGTGTATACATTAACCAGCGTAATCTTGGTCTTGGGTTCACATTTTGTGGAACTCGTTTTGAGTATTTGTATAATGATGAAGAATTTCAATTCCTTGCCCCTAATTGCTATGGTATATGTAGACCCGCCCAGGGCACATTAAGCGAGGTAACAGCTTTCACGAATACTATGAAAAACTAAAAATAGCTCCACAGTTTAGTTGTAGAGTTCCTATAGCGATACTGTTACCTTCAATGTGTGCCCTGGACGCACCCATTGATAAATATGCATACTCATTTTTCTAATTGGAAATTAAAAAACTAAACACTTGTCGAAATTTTTGGTAACACACATTTTCTAATTTGAAAAATTGAACATCAAAAGTAATATTTTCAAAAGGTTCCTGAGCTTCGGTGGGGCCGGTGTAGCTGGTGGTTCCAGCGGCGGTAATGGCGGAGCCGGTGCCGGTGCTAGTGCTGGTGGAGCAGGAGGTTCCGGCAATTTCCTCTTCGATATCATACGTGTAAGTAGAAGTACAGCTGTAAATGTCCTATTTATTCCTATACTACAATTCTGTGTCTCACTATACTTTTTCAGCTATTTTCGGGCAGCGTACAAACCCAAACTGGCGATGAATCGGCCAACAGTGCGAACAGTGTCAGTGCAGGCGGTGATGGTGACGGAGACAGTGAGGCTAATCGTGCCGCTGATGGCTACACAGAAGGCATTCCCGGTCCAGTGACAAGACTGGTTGTTCTAGCCAACAGAGGCTTAGCTAACTTAGTGCAAGATTTGATATTGGTAAGCGACTAACGAACAAAGTGAGTGCTTAGGCAACATTTTAAACTCTGTTTCTTTTGTTCGTTTCAGCGTGTGGCCGCCACCAGCGAAAAGTTCGTGAACTTCAAAGCAAAACTTATCACGGCGCTCATCTAAGCAAACTCCCACATCTTTGCTGCACAATTTGCTATCATTTTCTCGTCGCACTCGGCACAAAAACACAAAATTCCTCCCCATCACTACTCATCGCAAGGCAGTTTAGTCAATACCTCCTCCACACAACAAAACAATCAATCGAAAAAAAACTCAGATTCAAAATTAGAAAATTATTACCTAACAACAAACATTTCCCATTGCAAATAATTTAGAAATTTAGCGAACATTTATGAATACGTGTAGTTTAATTTATTTAGCAATTGCGCAATTGCTGCGTTGGCGTCCACATTAACACTAACTTGGCTTCCAAACTTTTGGCTAAAAGTGTATACAAATTGCTAAGTGCAGAACAGAGGTTCTCGCACCCTTCCGCTTGTTGGCGAATCCAGTCATTAAGTAAAGAATTGCGCATCGTACGAGTATTTATTAAAATTACGAGCTTAGAGGTGATTAAACGGTGTGTGCAGCCAGTAACTAAGACCCCCCCCCGCCCCTCCCATCCTTCACCCTTACACTTAGTTAAGGCTTAATATGGAGTTAGCTGCAGCTTACTTAAGTATTTGAACTCAATATTAACTTTTAACGAGTATTTTAGCAAAGTCCGTCTAGATTCCCCAATTTCAATATCCTTCCCACTGTTCCCCTGTCCCCTTTCTGCTTGTAAATATCCAATGTATTTATGTATAGATATGCTATTCCCTTTCTCGGCGCTGTAAATCTTAAATTTGCGCATATGTCGCGCGAATTTCTTTTGTATATTATTATAAAAATGACTGTGGTGTTTTATTTACTATTATTTTGTAATAAACAATGAAAAACAAGAAGTAGTGAGCATAGAAAGGCAAAGAAAATATGAATTATATGGCGCTCGAAATTTTGCTTAATTATTCATTTTGTTCAATTCGGTTCAATTTGGAAATCTATTTAACAAACAATTTTACTGCGGCGCTTGTACGCAAATTTAGCTGATTCTTGCTTGGAAGTTGTTGTTACCTAACATTCTTTATTATTTTCTTGTCCTTTATCCTTTTTTTCTTTTGTTATTATTTTGTGTTCACATTAAGCGCAAAAAGTTCGTTCGTTGTCATTAAAATTAAGTTTAAACGAAATTACTATGGAGTTGTTTAGTTTAAGTATTTTTTATTTTTATTATCGTTAGTTTTTAAGTGTAATATTTTGACATATTTTTTCTCCTCAAGTATATGCAATTGCTTTGTAATATTTGCCTGCAAATTCCGCTACAAGAAATGGTATGGATTGTTTTTTTCCAATAAATAGCAAATTACAATTTTGTAACATTTTTTACATCTGTGTAACAGTTTATCCCTCGAGAACTTTTGTGAACTTTTCTTTTGTAATTTGTTAAATTTTAAGAGTTGTAAATAAAAAATTAAATAAGTATAAAATATGTGTTTAGATTGTAAAAGAAAAAATTGCAGCTTATTTATGTGGTTACAAGCGGAACCGCTATCCACGAAGCCTTGAATTGAGGATAAACGAGGTAACCGGCAAGGATATCTGCATTTTACCAGACAGCCAAGCAGCACTAAGGGCTTTGGATGCTTTCAAAATAACATCAGGGAGTGTCTTAGACTGTCGCCGATCTGTTAATGAGATGGCTAAACAAGTCCATATCCATTTATGCTGAGTACTAGGCCATGGGGATATGCCAGGGAACTGCAAGGCTGATCAACTTGCGAGAGACGGCACTTGTATGCCAAATGTTAGTCGCCTCTCGGGACTTGTAAGCTTCTCATAAGGGAGGCACTAGTTAACTCTACCAATCCAAGGTGGATCTGTGCCACTACCTGCGAAATCGCCTGGCAAACATGGCCGAGGCTAAAGCTGCGTCTATCCAAGAATACCATTAGACTTAATGGACTATAAATTAGGACTATAATAGGGCCCTGACGAGACATTGTCTAATAGGAAATCATGCAAGAAGAATCGGAGTTTACACCAATGATTTCTGTAGCAGCTGCAGGAACGAGGAGAAACTGGAAATGGTCCAGCACTTCTTCTGTACAAGTCCAGCTTTTGCTAGAAATAGTATTTACTTCTTAACAAGTACACTGTATACAGATAATCTAGAGCAGTCAGGTGTCAACAACCTTCTTCGCTTTATAAAAGGCTCAGGTTGCTTCAATCTGGAGGGGGAAGCGTAGCCATGACTTGCCTTCGCGGCTCACAACGGACCCAACTGCTGGTCTAAGTGGCATCACTTGGTGATGCGGCTGCCCAACCTACCTACCTACCTACATGGTTACATTGTTAAACTTCCTTAACAGATGGTATAAATTTGCTACTTTCTCTCGAAACATTGGAATTTATGATATTCTTCTTTTCAGACGTAGCATCTTTTTACTAAATTCAAACCAAAATTTCTGGACTTGTTGAAAGTGTGAAAGTCTGAAAGTGTTCAAAAATAATTATGTATATGGTTATATAAGCTATACCACCTCTTAAAGATGTTCTGCTGAACATCTTTAAGAGGTGGTATAGCTTTACTACTTTCTCTCGAAGCAATGGAATTTATGATCTCCGCCTATGAAACGTAGCATCTTTTTACTGAGTTCAAACAAAACTGTTTGT
Organism: Clusia tigrina; assembly: GCA_920105625.2. Lineage (NCBI taxonomy): Eukaryota > Metazoa > Arthropoda > Insecta > Diptera > Clusiidae > Clusia > Clusia tigrina. The sequence goes on along the minus strand of OV050033.1, from coordinate 176,591,579 downwards.
GCTGGAAAGTGTTCACGTCTTTTTTATATTTCATCGATTTCAAGGATTCTGTGAAGTTTCTTCACCATAAAAGTACTTTTCTGGTGGTGGCGTTATAAATGTCCAAGTTTGGCCAAATAATTCTTCATCGTTGAAGTAACTTAAATAATAGAAAAGAAGTACTTTTCACTATTAGTATTATTTTTTCACTAAGTATTTAGAAACCTTTGTCAATAGTTCATCTTCGAAGAGCACTAATCCTATGTGCATATATAGAGACTCCAGTGCTCCATGAAATTTTACTCTCATATGTTGTTTCTCTTCATAGTGGAAAACGCGGGCTGACATCGTTTAAAGTTTAGGAATAACTTGAAGCCAATGCTTTTGGCATTTTTTGCCTTACCAGGTTATTTACGAAGCTGTCCTTACCAGCTTTTTTACGAAGCTCTCACAGAACAAAGAGAACCGAGGAACTATAGCATCATAGACGCTTTCAAATTAACGGAAGAGAAAGGGTAAACAAATTCTGGATGAATTCTTAAGAAAATTCTATATGCTGAGTGATAATTTTTGAAATCAGATCCATTTCATATCCGTTCGTAAACTTTCCAATTAGTTTGTCCTGCTTGTTTGCTGAAAATACTTGCATTATCTCCCATTTAACAATGTATTTATAGACATTTACCTGGTTATGATTCTGCCCTGCTTGTAACATTGACAATTTCATGGATATTAAGATTACATTATATTTTGAAAATAGGTGCATATAATCGGCTTGCACCTCCATGGAAAGTTAAGGTAAAGTGAAAGGTATGGCAATGTAAATGGAAACACAAAGACATGAGTTATGGCTTGCCAAAAGTGGCTTCCATTAGACATGTTGATGTCATTCCATGTGTGCTAATGTGACCGAAGGCTGATGAGGAGGGGAAAGTAAAAGTGTCACCACACAAACCGAAACAATCATATAATTTAATTTAATAAAAGTTTGCAAATTACACAAAAGACAAATTGCATAATTGATATTACATCTACAATAGTATATCTATGTGTTTGTGTGTGTGTGTGTGTGCCTATGCATTTTTAATCAACAGTGGCTTCAAGCTACAATTCCAAGTTTGATCAAACTGATTTTATTTAACCACTTGTGTCATTTGTCATATTACGAGATCATCATTTTCAAATCTACTTTGACTATTTTAAATAAAAATATATAAATTCTACTGTACGCAGTAGAATAATTCCAGCTAGTTCGCTCTCGCTAAACTCATCCCAACTATGCCAAAAACCATTGATATGGTTACATCACTGAATGACTGAGAATATCATATAGAATTGGTTCCCCTAATTTTATGGTAAGCACCACGCACACAATTTCCTTAACAAATATCTGCCAACTACCATAAATTATATGTTACTTACTCCACGACCCATTACTCAGGTAGATTTTGGTGTTTTCAAGAACACCACTTGTCACTTCCTTTCCTCCATCCCGTGTGGCAGCACATTCCCAGTTTACTTCCGCTGGAATTTACTCGGTGGAAATCTCCCGCTGTGCGAAGTGTCAGTACCGATCTAAATATATGCCATAGACTTCCACATAATGAACTTATATAGTAAATGCACAAAGCAGTAATTAACGTATTTGGTTCAGACCTCAAGTGATGTCATTGCAGACCATGCACAGCTAATTTAATTTTCATTTTGCTTATCGACACATCAGCAGCAATTTCAATTAAAATACGAAAATGCGAACAAGTACACTTGGAAGAACAAACGCAGATAGGTTCAAAAAGCGAGAGATTCCCACTTAAGCCACAGGCAGCTGCGGACAACCAACCACTTGACTCTGACCACCAAAAGTCGCACTTTAATATCAAGGAGACTTCATTAGCACAACAGCAGCAAAGACCGCAGAAGACCTCCATGCTCTGTAATCGCAGTGTGTCAGGGATTCTGCACCAGAGTTTAGCAGCTCCCAAGTAGCTACTCAACAATCCGCAGGCGAGGAAACTCCTTGCAGAACGTCGTAATTTATAATATTTACAATAATAAATAGAGGGGATGTTAAGTAATTTGAGTGAGTGCGGAGCTGTTGTTCTCATTGCAAGCATCGTAGTGAATAGTGTTTATGGACAATTTGTCGTCACTAATGACTTAATTCATTACACAGGCAGCATCATTCAGCATCGCATAAAGCAGCGAGCCCGCCGCACAGTAGTTAAAACGGACTATTTATTATACAAAAAAAACTGCAGTCATTGGCTACACTTTATTGCCGTTTACATTCCAAATAAGTTCACTGGACTATAAAAATGGGGTAGGCCTGTAAACCGCCAAAGAAGGATGTCCCCAAACACTCAGGCATTGATGCCCATTGTGCTACAACTATCACTGGACTAATTTACACGAGTAAAAATCGATTAATATGATGGCACTCAATTAATTCACAGATTACATACAATGAAAGGAAGAACCTCTGAAAGTACAGTCAAAATATTTTGTGGTTTTTGCTACTAAATTCCAGTTCCTTCGTCCGAAATTACAAGAGCGAAATAGTTGGAATTGCGCTACAAATTTTCAATATTAAAAAACCGACTTTCTGAGGATGGAACAAGGAAAGGAGCCTAGATTTAAAAATATATTGATACATTGTAAAAATGTTTTGCATCAAAGTTTTCGAATAATCAAAACACCTTTGTGAATAGAACCACAAAGATGTCCAGTATAAACTTTTGCGTAAGGATAAGCAAATAAATTAATTAAAATATCAGTTGTTCTGAATTTCTTGCCGCAAGAAAATAATATTTTGAAGAAGAACTCATCCATATCATTTGCATAGGTAATGTTGCTTTCTTCTTATAATATATTGATTTTTTAAAAGATAACCTAGGCTTCTAGAAGAAAGTGAGCATGACTTTCTTCTAGACTAGACTCTTCTTTCAGGTAAATTAAGATTTGTTGCTCTGTGTAATAAGTTAATTTTTGTAGAAAGTTAATTTTTTCAAACTATTGAAATAATTTTTTATAAAATTATATAATATAATAATATATAATATATAATATAATAATATAATCTGTAATATATATGTGTAATAATAATATAATAAAATATAATATAATATTTTGATAAAGAAGCAATAACATTTTCTTAGAATATTCCAATTTTATCTCTTAATTTATTTATAAATAATATAAATTAAGTGATAAATGTAGTTAATTAAAAAAAGCATATAAATTGAAAAAGCTTCAGACAAAAATCATTGAAATCCACCCAGAACAGTGTACAGCAGGCTATTTTAAATGCAAATTCGCGTGTTGTAGCCACTGTGCATCATATTTCCCGCCTGCCCAAGCAGCAGAGCAGCCAATTGGACCGACGGACGTTCAGTCAGAACAATGGCATACGATCATTAAAACTGCTCTCATATAAGTGAGTGTGCCAGCAATGAGTTTAATTTAGTAGGTTCAGAGAGGCGCTGGAAGCTAAATGTCACAGGAAACTGCTGAAATTCAAATTCTCTTGTTGAGTTTAATTAACGAAATTAATTAATTGAATAACAAAAATTCTTTATAATCATTATTTCGAGCTAATTCAAAAACATTCTAAAGGTTTGAAGTTAAGTACGAAGCAGGACATGGACTTTTATACAGTGTTTGCAACGCCAAGAAATAGTGGCGTGAGCGCCTGTGAATCGGATTCTTCCAGCAGTCCCTCAAAACCCCGACTACAGGTGAACGCCAGGGAGCGATGTCGTACACAGAGGTATTTGCATGTGATTAAACATCCACATATACTGGCTTAAATCATTGAATTGGAAGGACATATATATAGGATTCTTTACAATGGCGTTATTGACGTTGCCTAAACACAGTTTCTAGCCTGATTTTTTACTGTGTATACTTAAAAAAACTAATTTTGATTATTTTTCTCAGTGTCAATACGGCTTTTCACACCCTACGCACATTAATTCCAACCGATCCCTGTGACCGTAAATTATCAAAAATTGAAGTTCTACGTTTGGCCAAAAGTTATATTGCCCATTTGGATGCAATAATGATTACAGGTGAAATATGTTGCAAATTTTTCACTCAAATAAACTTAACAATTAATATTGTGTTTTTTTTAGGAAATGTGGAAAAACCCTGTGCGACTTATTCCAGCCTACACCAGTTCACCGACTCGGAAACCATAACAGACAAGACACGTTTGAGTATTTGTACCTTTTGTGCCACAGTAGCAAATAGTAAAAATTAATATGAAATTATTTATGTATTTAAAAATTGCCATATATTTTGTACTTATAATTTATTAATTTTTTTTGTTTTATTATTTTTGTTATTACAAAATCAATTTGAAATTTGTTTTTAATAAATGTATATATACTTAAGCTTTGTCGCTTTTTCGAGCTACCTGGAACAAAAGAATTGTGAGTTTAATATTTAACAGTATTTAAAATGTGAATTTCAAAATGGTTATTTTGGATTTGTCCCCGAATTCCATGGCTTTGGTATTTATTTCTTTAGCTGAACTACACATTCAGCAGAGCTCTACCAAGAAGCACAAGTCTTTTATTATTTCTAATACTTTAGGAAAATCGATGGAAAGAAAACGATATCTAAATAACCTATTCTTAATTAAAATTTTTTTAAATAAACCATATGTTATTACACATAAAAAAGAACCGTGATCAGATTTATTGTTTTTTTATATTTCCTTTTCCTCTCCAGCTCAGTGCTACCAAATCGCAGAGAAGCAACCCTTTTTTCCTCAATCTAATAGCAGTACCAACAACGTCCGCTAGTGGCGCAGCTATTCAAGAAATTTTAGGAAATGTTTGTAAACAGTTTTAATTTGAATTAATTTTATTATTTCATTTTCAAATGTAACTATTTGTAAAGATATTCAAATCGAAATAGGTGTCAACTAGGCAGTTATCATTTTTATTTCATCAACAGTACAGTAGACTGTAAATTTTGTAAATACACAATTTGCGTTTTGTATGTTGAAAAGAGTACTTTTTGGTGTCTACTGCACATTTTAGTTCTGAGGGAGTAACACCAAAAATCGGTCTGTCATTCGCCATTTTCATTTTGTCTGTTCGGGTGTTTTCGCTGTGCTGTGCCTGTAAAAGTATAAAATTGCGTGAAAAATGGTAAAAAGTTTGTATTATATTGTTTTATATAAATTAAAATTAATGTTTTATTATATGGACAATAGAAGTGTATAAAATTTATTAGGTTTTCTATATTATTTGTGGCGCAAACAACGTTTATGTATGCCGGGTGTGATTTCTGAGTGACGGCATCGCGTAAAAATGGAACAACGGCATTTTTCACGATGCTGCTTCAGCCCAGTGCACGTGAGCCAGAGACTTCGCGTCCAGGCTCCAAAGAATTGTACTTGGAAGTTTTAGACTTATATTAACTTAGATTAATTTCATGAAATCAGTTTTAGGTGCCAATAATTGCAAAAGTTTGTCCATATCATTTATAATAATTGAGTACAGGAAAACTCGCGTGGTTGGGATGATTCATAGTTTACTCGCTTTTTGTAGTTTCATTTTACATGTGTTCTTGCTGTTGCTTGAATGCAATTCCAGAAAATTATAATTATCTTCAAACATATCCTGCCAAAAGCCCCGTTTGCAATGTGTTTGCTTTCCTAACGACAAAAAAGTTAGGTTATGTAGGAACGCTGTGTGAATAACGGTTGACAGTGTTGCTCGAATGTAATTTTTGACCTCTATGCTATTTACTGTTTTGTATTTATTTCTAAATATATCGGCTAACGGTAGCATGCACCTTTAATAAAATAAAATGTTTGCTTGCAGGAGATGTCACTGAATCCTGTGCGCATCTTGAAGAATGAGGCCCAAGAGGAAAAGGGTGAAGTAGCGCGGCTTTCATCTTTCATTGGCGCAATTGCCATTGGTGATTTGGTGAAGAGTACGTTAGGCCCTAAAGGTATGGATAAGATCCTTATATCTCTTGGACGCAATGCTGGCAAAGTTGAAGTTACCAATGACGGTGCCACCATTTTACGCGCAGTTGGTGTAGACAATCCTGCTGCTAAAATTCTAGTTGACATGGCGCGTGTACAAGATGAAGAAGTTGGTGATGGCACCACCTCTGTCACTGTACTAGCTGCAGAACTCTTACGTGAAGCAGAAATACTTGTTGGGCAAAAATTGCATCCACAAATCATTATCGCAGGTTGGCGTTTGGCTGCCAATGTTGCACGCGAAGCACTCACAAAAGCAGCACAAGACAACTCTGGCAATGATGCAAAATTCAAGGAAGATCTGTTGAACATTGCGCGCACTACTCTTTCTTCAAAGATCTTATATCAACACAAAGAGTTTTTCTCCGGATTGGCGGTAGAAGCTGTATTGCGTTTAAAGGGTTCTGGAGAAATGAATGCTATACAAATTATCAAGAAGACTGGTGGAACTTTGGATGATTCCTTCTTAGATGAAGGTTTCTTGCTGGATAAGAAGCCCGGAATACATCAACCACAAAAGGTTAGTTAGCTAGTTAGTTACAAAAACTTCGAGAATTTTTAAGAAATGACAGTGAAAATCAAAAGTGATCATAATCAGCGCGTCGAAATAGTTGTGAATTATGTTGCATTGTAAGCCATATCACAGCCATTTTGACGAGTTTGATACTGATTGAAATCATCATCATTAATAAATATATTTATATATATTTACTATTTTATGGTCTTACTAACTTAAGGAGGTAATATTATTTTTTAATTACCCGTTATGACACTGTCTCGGTTTCAGATTGAAAAGGCAAAAATCCTTATTGCTAATACGCCAATGGACACCGATAAAATAAAAGTCTTTGGCAGCTCAATTAAGGTGGATTCACTGGCAAAAATAGCCGACTTGGAAATGGCCGAAAAGGAGAAAATGAAGGACAAGGTGCAGAAGATATTGAGCCACAATTGCAATGTTTTCATCAATCGTCAACTTATCTACAATTACCCGGAACAATTGTTTGCCGACGCCGGTGTAATGGCCATCGAGCATGCCGATTTCGATGGTATTGAACGCTTGGCATTAGTGACCGGAGGTGAAATTGTTTCCACCTTTGACCAACCCTCACTAGTGAAATTGGGCGAATGTGACGTTATTGAACAGATAATGATTGGAGAAGATACGCTGTTGCGTTTCAGTGGCGTGAAATTGGGCGAAGCCTGTACAATTGTGATACGTGGCGCTACACAACAGATTTTGGATGAAGCTGATCGTTCGTTGCATGATGCTTTATGCGTTTTAGCAGCTACTGTTAAAGAGTCGCGTATAGTATACGGCGGCGGATGTTCGGAAGCCTTAATGGCAAATGCTGTGCTGAAGAAGGCTGCCGAGACACCAGGCAAAGAATCCATTGCCATGGAAGCTTTTGCCAGTAAGTTTACTGTTTAGTTAAAACGAGTTGGCCATTCTAACAATTTTCTGTTTCAATTAGGAGCCCTTCTTTCACTGCCCACCGCCATTGCTGATAATGCGGGATATGATTCCGCCCAATTGGTATCCGAATTGCGTGCAGTTCACGCTCAGGGCAAATCAGATTCTGGTTTAGACATGGAAAACGGTAAAATCGGTGACATGAAGGATCTTGGCATCACAGAGTCTTTTGCGGTGAAACGTCAAGTTCTGATGTCCGCTGCTGAAGCTGCCGAAATGATATTGCGCGTGGACGATATCATTAGGTGTGCACCCAGGAAGCGTGTGCCCGATCGTGGTTACTGTTAAGTTTTGATGTATTGATTTTTCTAATTTTTTACACCTCATTCTTTTCATAATTTATAAATGTTTTAATTTAATCTACTAGTTAACAAATAAACCTAAAAAGAATTCAAACTAGACTTGTTGACAAATTCAGCTAACCACGGACACACATTTTCACAAGATCAAATGTTTTTATGATTTATTATGTATTACCATATTTATGTTTGCGAACATAAAACACAGCTCGCTAACTTCATATTTATGTAACTTGTCTTGTATTGAGGCCCGAAAGTGGGCAAACCAATTTGCAATGCCAATGCAATTTTATATGAAAATTTAATAAAACAAAAAAAAACAGCTAACAACGCTATCTCCTCAACACAATTTCAAATGTCTTTTACTTAGAAAAATGAAAACTAGAACGCTTTTATGTTTTTTGGTGCAATGAGTGACCAAATTGCTTTTTATTATATATGCATTCGAAAGTCAAACAATTGTAATAAGTAGTACTAAAATGTGTTCAAAATGGTTACACATTTAACTCGGATCGATTAAAATATGGGTTAATAATTATGTGCGATTGTACAATAAGAATAATGTCAATGAAAGACGCGTTTAAAATTACGTATCAATTACGTGAGAGCAAATTCAATAACAAAAATTCCAACAAATTTTTAACTAAGAGTAGCCTAAAAGAAATTCAACTTTTTGCTTTCTAAACCAAATTAAACATACATTTTTAAATACTATAGTTGAATAGAGGAAATACCTCATGAACATAATTAATAATTTAGTTGTAAAATTGTATCTTTGATTTAAGATATTGTGCAATCCATTTCTCCATGTTTGGGCACACAGTCAAGCACCAGAGCAACAGCACGCGCCATGTAAGTCATTGTACCGTAGCTCCCACTTGGGGCACTGGAATGGAATAAAGATGTTGATTAATTTATCCTGGGTATATATATATATATATATATATATAAGGAGCACCCTGTCTAATTTGATTGAGTTTTGTAATATTCTATTTAATTCGCCGTGCAAGCCATTTGCTGGGAACGAATGGAAATAGAACAATACTTGGACAAATTACATAGTAGATACATGTAAATCGAAACATATTCGCATGCCCGAAAGAGAAGCGCTTTGTTTTTCACAATCGCACCTCAGAACAGAGTTCCAAGATCGTAAGAAACACCTCACCTGTCATACAAGTGCTGGCATATATAGGCCGCTCCGCCGCACAACAACATGCCGGATGCTGCTTGGTGCTCCTTGCCATCCTTGGATTTGGCACAGCATAAGGTAGCATCACCCTGCACCTTGCGCTGGTCCTCCAAAAATAGTTGGTTTGCCTTATGCACCAAATGTTCGACGTAAATGACGCCGCCCAGCGACGGCACCATATTGTGTTCCGTTACCAACGTCAACACCATGAGTGCCTCGACGACAAGTTGGCGATATTCGGGCTGCGGTATTTGATTAAGAGCGGTTTCCACTTCGAGTGCAAATTTGAGTTCACCAGGCGTCATTTCTTGGGTTAAACTTTGCTGCAACACGGTTCCCTCTATTGCTAAGCCCTGACACTTTTCGAGGACTGTCCAAACGCGCGAATAAAAATCACGTGGCACGCGATTTAAAGCGCCATCCAGTCGACGACGACGCAACCACTGCCCCTGACGATCATCGATGGCTGCAATTAGAGCATCTTCGCCTTCTGGATCGCCCAAGCCGATTTGGCTCTTCTTACTAACACGACTGGACTTGCAGCTGACAATGGAGAGATTACCGCGAGCGACTGTGAAACAGGAAAAAGAAATTATATTCTGAATAAGCTCAACCTGGGAATTTCATTTAACTTCTCTAATAAATGAGCTCCTGTTAAACTCTACTAAGGCACAACATACTCACCACTGCTCACAGCAAACTCCTTGCCACTCAGAATATGATAAAGAAGGTTTTTCATTTCGAACGGCGACAGATTCAGCAAATGTTCCGACGCGGCTTCACCATCGCAGTTCAGTGTGCGCGACAATTCCTTCGCCATAACTTGTATAATCAAACCCACACGCAACCGTAACATCTCATGGAAGAGCTGCGGTTCAGTACGTATAAACATAGCGAGGTACACCATCAGTTCCTGTGTCAACATGGCCGTACTCTCATCGTCACCATATGTCTAAAAAAACAACCCAAATCTCAAATACACTATTTGTTGGAAAGATTTGTCTGATTGAATACTCACATCGTGTATCAATTGACGGAGATCAGTTTCTGGTAGCGGCGCCGTAATGGTGAATTCATTGTTCGGTGGCATTCCAATGGTAACCTAACATAAAAAAGAGTATTGAAAATTATGTTGGTAGTTCACGTCGCCTGAGTAGTTTACCTGTTTCTGGCGCACCAGCAAATCGGTGACAGCCTTAGCCAAATCTTCAACACGCTTACCCAACATACCAGCAGTGTGACGGACCAGACCCCACAACTTTTGCTGACAGGCCTTTTCATAAAGCCCCTTCAGAAGATCGCGCACAGTAACGACGCGACCTTCCTCCAGCATGCCTTCAGATTGAGAACAATTAGTGTTGGTTGTTTCAATGACAACAGTTGGCAAGGATGGGGCATGTTTTGGTTCATCAGTTGAGCTTGAGCCAATTTCAAAGGCTTCTTCGTCAACATCTTATCATTTTTAGTGTTAGTGGAACGAATTTTTATGAAGCGCAGTGATCCGGAGATGAACATGCAGTGCGTTGGAAATATTATGGCGTGGGACAAGGACATTAGAACAATTTAAAGATATAGAAATGATGGTTGAATTGAATAAAACACACACAAATTTTATGAACATTGCACAAGACCAGCAGCGGCGTGTCAGCAATTCAACGGGTGGAGGAACGGACGAAATCGAAAGGAGTGCAGAATGGGAGGGGCATGCAAGGGGTGTTGTTATAATGGAAGTGGCGATTCAAATGGATTGAATTTAAAATGTTAAAAGTAAACAACGTGGAAGGCAACAAAGAAGCGTGTATTACAAAAACAACACAAAATATATAAAAAGAAAGAAAAAATTTAGAAAAAGCAAACAAATAAATTAGTATTAAGCTTTGATCAGAGAAGATAAACATATTACAATAAATTTATAATATAAAAATATATTCAATGAAAACTTCTGAGAAAGTTGTCCGTCTTTCCATCTGTTATTGCATGGAACACAAAACATTTCCCGGAAATTTTTATGCGGAATATTATGGTCGATTATTTACTATTTACCACGGTGATAATTCAGACATTCACCTGGAAAGCTTGAATATTTTTCTTAGACTACACAATTATTCGTTCGGCTTGATTCGTTTTTATTGCTCCCGAAACACGGTCTTTTGGTCCACAAGAATTGTGCAAAAGTTGTATAATTTTAAATATTGTTCAGCCTTATCATGAATATCTCACAGGATGGGTTTCTTTCGGGCATACAAATATAAATTGAGTATTTCTCTTATATTTTTCAAATAGTATTAAAATTCAAGAACCGATTCCATACATTATCCTTAAATTTTCTATAAATGCAGTGACTTGGAAATTTAATGAATTTCATTTAGTCTATACGACTTTTTATAAGCACTACACAGCCTTGATTCTGCATATTAGATATTGGTAAATGGTTACAAAGCCAAAATTGAAGCATAGGCGGTATGGTCATGGATGAACATTAATTTTTGAGTCGATTTATACATGCCTGTCAAGCTGTCTGTCCTCAGTTCTTGTAAAGAGCATATTCAAGGACCAAGCCCATATTATCATGGAAATTTAAGCCAATGGATGTGCGGACAGATATAGGAATTACTTAAATATAATATAATATTAAATATTATTGGCATGTATCGGACAACGAACTCGCGCAATTTTATACGTCCATTTCATGTGCTATAAGCATCTTTTCCAATACAGATTTTGTATCTAGTTCAGATTTCGGCGACAATCTTTTAGTAGCTCGCCTTTCATAACCAAAACAAAAACGTAAAATATATCCAGCAATATAAGACATGAGTGCAATAGAATATTTGTGGTGAAGGATTCAATTACTTTAATAAGAGATATGAAACTAATACTTAACCGCACTCATAGCGTAATAAACAAAAGTTTTGTTGGTATTGAAAATTACACTGATTTGACCTAGTGAATACGCGCTTTAAGAAGGTTAAAACAATCAAGGACCCAAGTCGTCAGCGAAAAGGTTAACCGAAAACTACCCATGATATACAGGGAACAATTCTCTTATTAACATATACGAAACGTCTATACTACTTTTGTTTGTTACACGTTGAGCACGCTTTGAGACGAACAGAAGCCCTATCTGGAAAAGCGAATTCGATTCGTCATTTATGTAATACTGAATTCGCCGGAGTCAAAATTTTATTTTCGCTTCGGCGAAATTACATAATGAACCCAAGGTGAATTTACTTACTGTAAATAAATAATCACCTTGAATGAACCCAAGTCTCTCCAATGAGAAGTGTAGTGTCAAAAAATGTGCAGGAAGCAACAAAAAACATCATATTATAATGTACAAATATGATGGGATGCGAAAGATAAAAGGCGAGATCACATTAAAATGCTACTTAAAATTCGCCCATAAATACAAATCGCTTCGTTTTCCATAATCGAAGTTAATTGAGTTCCAATGAAATGTTAACTATTGACTATCAAATTATGTATGCCCGATTTTGATGAAATTGGAGGAAAGACCCTTAATGAAATTATTAAGTTTATATACTATATACAATTACTAATGTTCTTTTGGTTATGACTGAAGAAGGGAAGTGCATATGTATGTACGAGTAGTGAAAAATATTGTACAGAGTATGTTGGTAATTTGCAACTGTTTCTCATTAGAACAACACAATACAATTGCGGCGTTTTCACTGTGTCATATCAGTGTCATTATCATTATTTCTTACTGGCTTGAAATACTACAAACCGAGTGAAAATTACACTGATTTGACATACTGAAAAAGCGCTACAAGAATGTTACAACAATAATCAAGACACAAATGCAGTAACAATATTGAAGAGATGCACTTTAAGAGTGCTGGTTCAAATTATTAGCATAGATTTACGTTCTCTTCCCAATTGTTTAGAAAATAACACATTATAATAGCGTGCTCATTTTTACTAAAGACCACAAATTGTAGAGACAGACAACTGAGAATAACAACACTTACCAGGCGGTTTATTCTTTAATCCTAAGCCAGCTAATTTAAAATTTTAAACAAAACACGAAGTTAAATAAGTACATTTAACGGTATATTGTGTAAACATATTTAATGAAATGAGGTCACGATGAGCTTCTATAGAAGTGTAAATAATGTAAATTGAAATTATACTTTCAATTAATTTGTTCGGCTGTGTTTATTTGTATTTTAATAAAATTAAACAAATAGAAAACGCCAATAAATCAGTTGATTTTTTAATGGGGCCCTTTGAGCAAACTGTAGAAATATTTACGAGGATGAGACTTCCAATTTATCTGAAACACAGAAGTCTGCAGCAATGTTGCTTTGAGCGTTATGTAACTTATGCCGATGTTTGCAGATATACTATATAAGCCCAAAAAAAAAATGTGTGTACATCTTTTCATAAATTCCCAAAGCTTCGAATTTTGACCAAATTCACAGTACTGAGTTATTTAGCTTGATGGTTTTTTAAACCTTTTCTGTGAGTGAGGATAATACAACTTTCAGACATTGCGAAAAAGCATGAACCTCGAAGTAAACAAAGCTTTCAACGGACGTAACATTGCAATTGCACCCTTGTGGAATTGGCAGAAAAGGGAAATATGGATGAAGGGGTCTTATAAGCCAATAAAAGTCATGATAGTTCTAAAAGAATAGTGATATTGTGCTAACGAATTTATGGACAAAAATAGCTTACTTCATGGAATACCCGATAAATACAAACCCCAAAAAATAACTTCAAATTTAGAAAATACAATTTTAGAAAAGAATTATGTATATGTAGAAGAAGGTGACAATTTCGGTACGAAGGTCCCTTGGTACTTTTCAATACAATTAATACAAACAAATATTTGTTTTCTTACACAAACAACAAAGCTGCAGAGCACATAAATTTCATGAAATAAAAACAATAATATTAATTTTGTTGACACGCACACAGATATTCGATTGAGACTCAATCAGCCCCTGCCCGTAAATAGTTATGAATGTATTTGTCTGTATATGTACGATTATATGAGTTTATGCGGTCTTGCCTTAATAAATGTGCTCTTAAGATATTCAGATAAGTTTTAAATAAGAAAATTTGAACTCATAAACAATTAAATTTGCTTTTTCAACATGCTTTAAAAGCCAATTAAATCATCAATCAATTGTCGTAAAATTAACTTAAAATCTTGTATTATAAGCCAAAGGTATATATGTACATATACATATAGTATCTTTGACAAAGCACTCTGAAATCCAACTCACCTGTGTTGAAATCTAATCCTTGAGTGTCAACCAAGTATTGCAAGATATCGCCTTGCTCTTCGAGATTTTCAGTTTCACGCAGCATTGCAATGAGTTCCTCTACTTCTGTATCCGCGAAGTTTGTATCGGTGCGATGGCGTTGCACAAGAATTTTAGGAACATTTTGTACTGATACGGTTTTATGGCATACAATTTTGAGACGTTGCAAATCATAGAAGTCAAATAATATTGAAAATAATATAAAATAAATACATATAAATAATAAAAAAAAAAACATTAAACTTAAAGAACTAATACGAAATAAAGCTGAAGAGCCTCAAAATAACAACTATTATATTATTACTACTTATATAAATAAATAATAATGAAAGTAAGAAATTATTATCGAACAAAATTTGCAACAATTTGAAGATTTACTAACTTTCTTGTTGCCTGTGGAAGTGACTGCGTCGATCCAACGCCGTCCCGTGATTTGGATCGATTGGATATATATTCTCACGTATGAGCAGTGACTGTGGGTCATCTTCGCCCTCCGGTGTTGTCGCAAATACACTCGCATGCGTTTGTTTAGTGGCCTGCAACCAAGCTGGAGGTATAATCGAAGACATACGTCTTTCAGAGAGTAGAGTGGGTCCCTCCATGCCCAAAGTATCCGCTTTATTCAAAATAAAGTAAACATGCATATATGCATATAATCGGTTATTAACTAAACAAAATCTGAACTAACAGTCGACATTAATCGAACGAGTCTTCTTAATTGCACCCTTGCATGACATGCGACGTCGCAAGTGGCGTGGTCGTAGGTGTCCACCGCGCAAATTCATCGTACTGCGTTGACTGAACGAGCGCATCAACAAGTGTTCATCGAGATAGGTTTGCATATCTGGATTCAAGCGATCCGGATATCCATCCTCGGTGCTGCCGAGAAAACTTAAATCCGTAATAGCCGACGTGTTAAGAAAGTCCTTCAGATTGCCCAACATTACGCGTGTGCCATTAATGTAGCCCGATTTCAGTTTGCGCATAGTTTGTATCATAGCCAGCGGTATTTTGTCTTGATCTATGTCAGAAAATCAAATCAAATGGTGTTGGCATATTTCCATATATTAATGACAAGAATCACACAAAAGAAATACAAAACCAAAATGATATTTTCTTATTAAATTAGACAAAAATTTAACGAAACTTGTTAGTATTTAATGTGAGTGAACACTTATTTTCAGTATATACAAATTTACATAAAAAATGGAACAAAATAAGAACATACTTGAATTCAAATATTTAATGGCTATATTTTTATTGAAATGAAACAAATAAAATCAACATGCATACAAATTGACTGAGGACACTTTACCGATATGTGGGGTGTAATGTGAGAAACATGAAATAATAGTTGGGTCTATCAGATTAGTGCCTAAGATATAAGCAAATATAACTAAATAAATCTACTCTATTTTGTGGCATGCATAAGAACAAATTTTGAAGTACTTCCCCAAATGACAACGAAACATGTGCCAAAAAATTGTGTATTTTTCATTTTTGTATTGTTTTCGTAATATTTAATAAAATTAATTAAACATAGTAGAATAAATAGCGTATTTCAATTTAAATTCTATTGAAAGCCAACTAAGGTGCTGCAAGTGAAAGCTCTGGCAAAGATGATTGCCAATTTTGAATAGTTACCTAGCATGTAATGCGTGGCCATTAGGGTTATTGTGGGTCTTCCTAACATGTGCCGCCAATTGTTTGTTAAGAAAGCTAAATTGGTTGTGAAATTGCTAGCTAGCAAATCTGGATCACGTGTCGTGTAGTATTCTTCATAATCGATATGCTGTTTAATTTCGCATTTATTGAAATAGATGATAATTGTTTTGTTTAATGAGAGCGAGAATGTTGAAAACAATTTAAAATTAAAATCAAACTAAGATAAGACATAACATAATTCAAGTCCTGAAGCAGTCCATTCGATAAAGTAGTGTGCAAAATTAATGCTTCTGTGCTGATCGTTTTATTCACAAATTTTTAAATGTCTCAAATCAAAACTACAAATGTTAAAAAAAAATTAAAGAAAAAATATATAATAAAAATCATAAAAAGTACTAAATTTTGTAGAAATGTAAAAGCAAGCTTCAAAAAAACATAAAATTTAGTAAAATAAAGAAAGTCAAAATGTACGTACTCAACGACACAATCAAAACTTCATATATGTGCATATGTATGCTTGCATGTATTAAATACCTGCACGAGTAAATACGATATCGTATACGATATAAATACTCGTATGACGATGCTTAGTGTGTGGAACATGTAATAGGGTAATGCCAAATACCGTATATTGTCTTTGTTAATGCATGCGATGGGAAGTAATCGGCATCGAAGAATCGTATGTGGTCTTTGTTAATGCATGCGATGGGAAGTAATCGGCATCAAAGAATCGTATGGAATCATTTTCATCAAAAAATGATATCAATCAAAAAAATAACAGATTTCTTAAATAGAGACAAGGATGTGAAATAAGTTTGTATTTATTATGTAAAAATATATGCAGTTTTAAACAAAAACCACCAAATGGAATCAAATTTTGAATGGACCTTCTTACTATATAGAACGAATATAGAGAACGTGTGGCGTTTTCTTTACTAATATCTCTTTCCCACTGAGTTATTTCCACTATAAATATTATTACAGGCATATTTATACGGCCATTATTTGAAAAAAATCATGTGTAACAATATGAACCTAACGGGTAGGCCTGCCGCCACACTATGCGATATATCAACCATACATAGACAACCGCTGTCTGCAGCTTCATTCAATGGGATACTTCGCTACTGATGTACATGACCATTATGTGCCAGCAACTGCTGGTTCTCTCATTTTATGTTATAAATGTTTGGCTGTGCTGGCGCCAGAACTTCGCACTTCGTACCATGCTGCATTTAGAGTTACATTTCTGCCTTGTGTTGTACCCCCATCTGCATTACAGACCAATTACATTTTAATATACTCGTGCAGGTCTGTATTGTATATGTATTAAGTGTGAAGAATGTACATATGGATGTATTTTACTTGCTTTTACATGCTAACAAATAAAAGATAGAGACTAAACGCATCCCTTTCCAAAGAGTTGAACAGTTACGATTTAAAAAAGTTTAAAACAATTTAATCAACCGACCTAAATGTATCTTCTTCAAAACTAACGTCACTAAAGGACGTCCAAGCAGATCCCAAGCGGACTTGAGAAAATTTATTTCCCCTTTTAAGATGTCAATCATTAATTCGTTATCGGATGCGATATAAAAACGTGACAAGTCGACAAACTAATGTAAATAATAAATTTTTTACAAAAATGGAAATAATTTAATAAAGAAATTTTCAAATAATATTTGTTCAGAAATAATTAGAATATAACAATATTGAAAAGTAAAGAATTTCACTCACCTGCGGTGTAAAAGCAAATATTTTTTCTTTAAGCGAATACAATTTACTTGTACACAGAATTCCCACATCGCGCGACTTACGCCCGGTCAAACCCAATTTACGATTCCGTCCCAAATATGTGTATAAATGACTGAGAACGCGTGCAGGCTGGACTTCTATAGGCGCTACTTCAGCGATTGTTTGGACATGTAAGTCGTGTTCAGCCAGTTTGTCGCGTATCTCATTATCCTCAGCAATAATAACAACTTGAACGACGACGTCGGGTTTCTTCTGGGCACCCAAACGACGATTGAGAGGATCCAATTCACCTACAGCCAGAAAGCCCTATAAGTATACAAAGTTAAGATATTTAGATAGCTCAGAATAGTGTGTTCTTACCTCTTGTAATAGTCTTCCCAAAATGTACAAAGACTGCCCCCACAGAAAAGGACAGCGTCCTACCACCTCACGTTCCTGCGAGCCAGGTTTTTGATATTCACTGCTCACCAGATTTTGTGGCACTGCATAACTTTCCGGCACTAGTAAAGTGCCATCTTCCGCACGCACCATGATTTTCTAAAAAATATTGAATATGAAATTTAAAATATTGTAAACTGTTTCCTAGAGCCACACCTCTAAACGGTCAGCATACTCCTTAACACCCTTCTTATCGTTTTGAAACGCATGAAACAAAATTAAATAACAATAAAACAACGGCCACTCGCATTCGATGTTCTCGAACATACGCAATTCCCACCGTTCATAATAGAGACGAGAGGGATCCTCTTTGGGTGTGCGATAGCCGTCTCTCAAGAAACGCTTACAACCATATTTGCCTTCAAGGCGTGAGAGAATGGCATCCTTCGTATTTTTTATCAATTGAGGGTCGTCGACAGCAAACGCCGGGAAACCTATAACGCACAAAATACCTGAATCTAACTCTTTGCTGTTAGATTCACGGGGCAGCATTGACTGCAGCACGGCTTGACATTTGTGCGCCTCATCGGCCAAAACGTGAATAACACTTGCCGGACCGCCACGCGCCCCAAACAAATCCAGCTCGTCCATTGCTTCCAAAGCCGCTTTAGCCATGCCAATTGAGCTTGCATTTAGTTCTGGTTCACCTGCAAAAATGATAACAATGACTCCACTGTTCCATTGTGCTTCTATATTGAATTTCTATATACCATGATTGGTTTTATCACCACGTTCCCATATACCATAATCCGGTATACAATACGCCGATTCAATGTAAAACACTAGATTCTGTATAAAAGAAACTTCGTCCAAAGTGAACACTATCTGCAATCCTGACGCCGTCAACTGTGCCAATATCAACAGATACAATGAAACGGCATCAATCTGCAAATGACCCCATTCACTGTCTCCCACCACAGGTTGGCCATTGCGGCTGGAGTATTTGGCATGCAATGAATCCAGTGGATTCTGTGTAATCTTGAACTTCTCCACTTTATCCTTTTGATTCATCATGGCCATGAGCAGGCCGCGCATTAGTTTAACGCAACTTTGTTCTAGCTCATAGCACTTGGCACGGTCTTCGTCCTGATCTGCAATTTTTTTATATGCCATTGAAAGACCCCACACCGCCAGTATGCAGTAGACATTATCGCGTATCCAAGCATGCGAGTTGATGTTCGAAGCAGGGAACAGACCGGTGACGGGCTCCTGATGTGCCATTATCAGACGATGGACTATACGCTGGTAATAATCCAAGCGCACGCCCGAATTGCTCCGAGAACGCATCGTAAAACCTTTGTGTAAGCCCAAATACAAGTATTCAGTTGGATATGCACCAATTAGTCAGTGCTTGATCAACTTATATAAGTTCTTTAAGTGTGGGAATTTAAAATTTAAACATATTTTCACTTTATAAATCACTATTGCACTTTACAGAACCAGTCTGCTTTTAATTATATGATGTAAAATCAAATATAAATAAAGTTAAAAAGTTCCCGTACAGAATATTACAAAATCGAAAATCAGATCTTCTCCTGTATACGAATGTCACTCTCAAAGTCAAACTCATGAGAGGGTGAGATGCGAAATCGAAAAATAATCAGAAATGGCACCTTTTCGCCAGAGAAGAAAGAGAATCGAATCTTAAACGTCAAACAACACAGCAGCGAAATAAAGCACACTGACCAAGGTGAATTTACTTACATGGTGACTGCAAGAACAAAGTTTTTGGAAGCCAGTACCACTCCTTGGCTGCCCCCTCCACAAACACATGAAAGCTTGGCCACGGAACGTCATAGTGCCGCTAAAGATGCTCCACTTGGAATATAAATTCCTCTACGTTGCCTTGGCCTCTCTTGCCGTTGAAGGTTACTCCCCTTCTTTCAACTTTGAAATCTTGCATGGCCATTTCTCTCGGTGCCCCTGCATATATTACTTCAATGCCGGCCCACGGTGGAAGCAACTCCTCCACCCGTTCATAGATTACCCTGTTATTCCGTGCTGACGCAGACGAATCGCTGGCGTTCTCTGGTGGTCCCCTATTTTCACTCATTTCCCCATTATGTCTGTGATGGCTTTCTTCATTTCCACCAACATGAGATTCCTTTCTTCTACCATTGCCTTTCCTACTATTTCTTGTATGGTCGTACGAGTTTCCTCGTCTATATATGTATATCTTCCGAGCATCCATCTCTTTGTAGCTCGCCCCTATTCCACTAGCACTTGCTGCCGATTTTGTTGCATGGATAAACCCCCCGCCTTCGGATTATGCTTCGCCCTCTACCTTATACTGCACAAATTGAGAACTCTATTCTAACACTACACTTCAACAAATAAATTAATTAAGAACGCTATTAATAAATGATTGACTTAATACCACAATTCAATACTAAATGAAAAACACAATTCAACGAATAACTAAATTAATAGCAGAATTAATTAAATAAATAAACGAAGAACAGGTTCAATAAATAATTAAGTTAATACATTTCTAATTTGTTTTGGGGGAGGGTTCGCCGGACTGGATTCCTTCTGCTCCCTGGGGAAGGTGAGTTTAATCTTATTACAAAATAAAACTGCCTTGTTTTTCCTCTTATCACATTTCCTTCACCTATCTGCCACTTCTGTTTGGCACGGATTGGCTATACGGAGACCTTCACCACTTCTCACCCAATCCCGAACCACCACTAAATCTCGCTACCCCTGGAGCGTTAGTGGTGGAAAAACGTTGGTAGGGGCTGTTAAATTTCAGATGTACCTCCATGATTCGCGGTCGCCGTTCTCAACCCGCCACACTGCATCGGGGGGAGCAACAATAAAATTGTCTGTTAATGCTCTCCGCTACACCATCCGTAGCCTCACTCACCTTCTCTCGCGCAGGAGCTTCCTGGCCACCTAATTATCAATGCACATAGCGAAACCGCCCCATCCCTACCGCCTTGGCCTAACATTATTTTGTAAAAATAACTACACATTTTTCTATTTTATAAATAAACAGAAAACTTACAAAATCTAATTCTATTTACATTAATCTAATTATATTTATATTAATCTTATACATATATATAACTTTTCTGAATGCTGGTCTTCACCAAATGGGGCGGGAGGCACTCTCCTGCAGCTGCTCCCTGCTTTCACCTTTCAGCTTTTTGTTTAAACTGGCTATTCTCACGAACGCGAATATACCTCTAAACTAACACCGGCATTTTATATTATTTTTTTATACTTTACACCATAATTAATTATGACTTGAAGAGATTTGGCGAATGAGAACTCGCAACTAAGGCTAAGATAAAAAAGAATCGATTGTGGGACTAGTATTCTCACCATTATGTTTTTTATTTAACTAAGAACCTCTGCTAAATCCTACATTAAAATTTCTGAAAACTGACTCACCGTGTAAAAGCTGCTGAGGGCAACAATTCTTGGCAACCCTGTCAATAACCAATTCCACAAGAATGATAGAGAGGATTCTTGCAAATTGCAAAAAGGGAGAAGAGAGAAACAAGAGATATGTCAACAGAACAAAATTGAAAATTTGTTCATCAATTTAATTTTCTTTTTCGTTATTTTTGGTTTCAGTTGTGGATCTTATTATTTGAAAACACATGCAGAAAACATAAAATGATTACGTCTGCTTTCTCCTGCCGAGTTTGCCTTTTAAAATGTAAAGACAGCAATCCGCTGAGTGAAATATGCCTTAGTAAACATTGCATCACATTTCTGGATGCATTCAATTCTTGCACCCAGCTGGGTGCCCAAAGTGAAGATGGATACCCTCAGTTTCTTTGTACTACGTGTAGTCAAGAGTTGCAATTATGCTATATATTTCTACAAAAAGCAAAAGAAACAGATTCTAAATTGAGAAAGACATCATTCAGTGCAGAACAGAAGCAGCACTCATCATTATTTCTGGAGGAGTTGAATCCGGAAAGTAATGTCGATGAGAATAATGATAACAATTTAGATGGAAACTTATGTACCAAGGATCCATTGGAGGAGACGGAAGACGAGAAAGTGAGTTACTTAGGCATAGTTAAATCCATTTATAGATGCTTGATAATAAAGTGTTTCTATTTTTTTAAATAATAAGGAGTTCGATACAGATGCTGTTAGTGACAAGGATTATGGTGTACATTGGGCAGGTAACTTAGAAGGTGCTAGCGAAACAGATGAAGAAGATAACAAGCCATTAAAAGATCTCTTGAAAGAAGGTAAAAGGCTACTTTAATAGAATTATTTTGAAATAACAATTTGTCTTCTGTAGTTAATGAAACTCAAATTACCATGAGAAATGATTGGAATATTAGCAACCAGATGACTGATAGAATTAAGCATAATACTAATATGCCAGGCGATATTACAGAAAAGGCAAAGCATGAATTTGATAGTGATGTTACCACTAACTCCACGAAAAATGTTGCCGATATATCGTTATCAGCGGAAACACAAATATTTCCTCAAGGTAACTAATCCCTTATAAGTTTACAAAGCTTTTAAATTACTTAGTAACAGTTTGTTTAATGTTGCACTGTATTTAGGTCGATTTAAATGTGAGGCTTGTGGGAAACTCTATTTTACAAAAATTGGTCTGAAGGCTCATCTTGAAGTACATTTTCCCAAAAGCGCTGCTGCGAAAAAGAAACGTACTCGTAACCCTAAGAAGAAAAAAACAAAGACAGAACCGACTGAGGACTATGATGTTGAATCCGACATAAATAAAGTGCAAAATACTTCATATACTGAGGAAAAACCTGTACTGCACCACACCCAGTTGGAGACCACGAATGTTGCCTTAGAAAAATCTCAACGCCGCATTCGTAAACAAAAGCTGCCAAAGCCGAAAAAGATGTTCCCCTGTCAAATATGCAACAAGCATATGATCTCTGCTTCTAAACTGCGTTACCACATGGTAATGCATACCGGGGAAAAGGACTTCTTATGCACCATGTGCCGTGAGTAACATGTAGTTTACAACTCAAGTTAAGAATTCTAACTAAATTTCATTTTATTCTTCAGCTAAAGCGTATTCTACAATCTACGCTTTAAAGCATCATTTACGCACACATACGGGCGAGAGGCCGTACGAATGCAAATTCTGCGGTGACAAATTTACGCGTCCAACCACACTGAAAAGTCATATGCGTCGTCATACGGGAGAACGTCCTTACGGTTGTGATATATGCGGTAAAAGATTCATTCAACATTCGTCGATGACTACTCATATGAAACTGAATCACATGGCCAAGACAATTCCATGTCCGCATTGTGACAAGAAATATGCTCGCCAAACAGATTTGAATACGCATTTGCTCAGTCACACAGGCGACAAACCGTTTTCTTGTCAATTGTGTCCAAGTCGTTTCATACGTCAGGCAAATCTTAATAAGCATATGAACCAGCACCATTCCGCCAGGCCTAATGACACGAAATCATCCAAAACAGTAAAAAGAACACACACAAAAAGCCTACCGAGTGACACAAAACAGGAGAGTTCGGAAATGAACATTGAAGCCGTTGCCACGACACAAGCAAATGATTACAATTCGGTAGAATCAGAATTGTACAACAATGATACAAAATTCACAATTAAGGCAATTGTAACAAACAACCACACATTGGCTGCGGAAGCCAGTATGTTGCAAAATACGAGCAGCCTACAAGTGCAGCAAAATTTGTATTCTACTAACCCAACTCCAATCACAAATTCAGCAGACATAAAAGTAGCAAAAGAAATGTGAGAATTTGTATAGCAATATTTAATACCCTTGTGGTTTTCTCAGTTTGTCATATCACCACCAGAAACAACACGATACGATCTTGTATTTTTTATCGTTTCAGGCCCATGGAGCAATATGTAAAAAATTCACCCTTGGATAGCCACACAAAAGTGGATAATATGCAACAGCCCTTATACAATGATTCAGTGCGATTAAGCCGGCCTATTGAGGACTTGAATCGCTGGAACTGGCCTAATCACACATAATGTTAACACTTTTTTTTTGTTATGAAAATTATTCACGTCAAAGAATTGTGATGATAGTGTACAATACACAGTTCCTAGGAATCTAAAATATTATGATAATGGGTCAGAATTCATCCCCCAAGGGTAGATTCACCCAAACGAAAGTTAGTGAAAATTAGTTTTATATTAATAATTGAATGTGGACATCGGAAATTCTTGTTCTTTATTTGTTGATTTTTACGCATTAAATAGTTTATTGGCGATTTTAATAATTATTATGGAGGTAATCATTCGGTAGTGACAGTCAGACAACTTTCATATGTAATATGTCCAAGTTCGTTTGATATTTTTTAAGGGAATTACACACAGTAAAAATTGTGCGAATATCGAAATCACATGCAAAAATGGGTGCATCAGCGCCAGCAATAAACATGAGGCCGCAAAGCTAAAAAACTATTACAATCGTCCCAACTCAAACTGGCACACAGAGCAAAGAGTATAAAGAACAATATATAAATTGTCTGAGCCATAATATACAGACGCAAAACCTAATATAAGAAAAATATTGTATATAATAAAATTCCATTAATCGTAAGATATATTTTTCACTTCCATAATTCTGAGCTTCAGCACCTGTATTTATATTTTGCTGAAGTGTAGTTTGTCCAACTGCTTCTATAGAATATGTATACATAAAAGAACTTATAATTGATATTAAAAGTTCATAAATAATAAATTAGAATTTAACAAGAATGTTCAGAGGTCCGCTATGTAAAGAGAATCTATTTTTCAAAATATTGGATTCGCTTCACATTAAACTCATACAACCGGCAAAAGGATCAATGAATTCGTTTCCACTTGAGCCTAATGGATAGACAGCAAATCCCCAAGTTAAAAAATCAAAAGTAAACATTTGTGGTTAAATTAAATCTTATTTATACAGAAAATCTTAAGATAAACTAAATAAATTCTAAAAGTTTTACTTTTGCATGCAATGCCCTCTAATTCGCCGACTAACTTCAATTCGCCTTAAAGAGAGCGAGCATACGAAACGAAAAGCGGGGAAAGCGAATTGAATAATGCAAAGTTTCAAATGCAGCGCGTTTCGTATGCCATACAATTTGTCAAAATAGACGAGGTCACCTGAAATCAACCGTAGGAATCTAGATTGGGCTCATTGCAACGAAACACCAGTTAAAATGGAAATGGGCTGAAGCGTGTAGAAGACCTTATTTCCAAGAGCAGAGTAGGGTCTAATTATGTGAATATGTTGTTGGAAAAGTCAAAGATGGTTAGTCAGAAACTATTGTTTTAAATCCCTCAGCGCAGAAGACTTACGTCGGCCATGAATTGATCAAATCGCGTTCGCAATCCGTTGGAATATTTACTCGTATATAAGCACAAATATTTGGACCCGCCCTCTGTAGCACGAAAAATACAAATTTTAAATTTATTTTTCATTTTATTTATACATTATCTCAAATTATGTACTTCCATTACTCTCCGACGTGCAATCACTTTTGTATATATTTAAAATTTACAATCTATAAAATAATCCAATTATTATTTACATATAGAATAAATCAGCAACCATAAATATGAAAGCATTAATGATTCTCCGACCTGCTCTAACACGCTTTCCAAGCGGGTGCGAAGTTGGAAACTACGTCCTGGCGTGTTTCGCTTTCAACTGCTGGGAAAGAGATACAATACATTCAGTAGTTTGGTGCTTTAATCAACGACAGTGCGTCAAGAAACAAGGATTCCATTGCCTGGTGACAATAATAAGCATGGTGCGTAAATATATCAAGTTTCAACAGTAGCTTTTAGCAATTGTTCACTCACATTTGCTTTCAATATCCTTTTCGCTAAACAGAAGGATATTGTTAAAAGGAAAACTAATTTTGTATGGAATTAAAAATATTTTGAATATATTTACTTATTTACAAATAAATTTCTTTCATAACCAGTGTTGTATTTGTTTTAAATAAAAATAGATGTTTGTTAAAATTAATGTTACAAAAAATATTCAACTAAATTAGAATAAAATATTTTTTTATAGTTTTTTTTTATTTGTTTAACACTCCAAGTATTATTTAATAATAGTAAGAAGAAATATGTAGAAACAATTGTTTTTCGCAATAAGTAACAAAATATAATGATGTTAAATCAAAAGTAGTGTGTCGTAAGCAATTAGTAGTAAGTCATGACCGATCGTAGATGGCTTTGTACGAAACAAATTTTAACAATTTTCTTTTTTACAAAAACAAAAAAATTTTGAAATTAACAACATATTCAAATATATAATAATAATAATAGCTTCAAGCACACAATTGTTTCGTACGAACCGTGACGAGGTGCATGAGCCGGTTGCTTTCTTTGTAGTAGTAATATTATGTAGTATAGGGCGCCTAAAATTAATTATTTTTCTAAATATAATTAACTTTTATGCCATAATTTGTCTGGTCTGATCTTTTTCATGATTGATGTATTATTCTTATTATTTTACGTTCTGAAGCATCAAATGCCAAATTTTCACACCCACAGGCAGCAGCAACATTTTGAGTGGAAATTGTCGCAATACTAAGTAACAACCAAACAATATTCATTTCTTACATCGGTGGACATGGCTGTAAGTGTATGTGTGTGTGTGTGTGAACATTGATCACAGAATATGGCTAACTGATGTTGATAGAAGTGCTGATAGTTACATTTGTTTGTGCCCACCACTGCTACTAACCCAACGTACTCCTCTCAATGCTTTGGAACCTGTTGATGTTTATTACGCACCAGCCTGTATCGATTGATTGGCAATAGATCACCAATACCAGGCAATGGTGTCACTCTTGATGCTTTACTAGTACTTGCTGCAGCTTTATAACCACCTCGGCCTTGACGAGCTGGAGGAGTCTTAAACTGGTTATTGTTCTTTTGGCAAATGTAGTTTGATGTGTACTTTTTCTGATCGTGACTATTTCCTTTATTGTTCAATGATTTTGTTTGCACTCTACGCTGAGCACTGCTTACGTTGTTTACTTTTGATGCACCGCCGGTAATGGTATTACTCTGGGGAGCATTCTGTGTACATTCAATATTCCGGTCGTTTTCCGGTGATTTCGCACTTTTACTCTTTGCTTCTTCAATGGGCAATCGCATGAATTTATATTTTCCTTGTTGTAGTGCTATAGTCGAGGACTGAAACTGTGACTGTGACTGAGACTGAGAGACTCGAGATATCTCAGTGTCCTTGTTGTTATGCTTTATGCTGCTACTACTGCTGCTGGCAACTGTTGTTGCACTTGTAATATGCTCCGCTTTGTTCTCATTAACAACTACTTTGCCGTCCTGCGTTCTATGTTTGCTGTGGTTATTGTCGTCTTGGTTGTTTATTCGTCTTAACCAATGTTGTCCCGTCTGTTGTTTGTCCATGCCTCTCAGCTGTTCTTCTATCGCGGTGTTAGACGTCTTATCGGCGCACGAACTTTTCGTCTCGCCTGTTGTGCCGTCTGTGCGCTGGGTGTAGGAGAGGGCCTGGGAGCAAGTAGAAAAGAAAACAAATAAAAACATCTTCTCTTATACGTTATTCAGATCAAATATTGACAATAAGCTCAAATTACACTCAAAATTACAGGAGTGAGTTCTGTCCGTCCCTACGATGGCACACACACAAAATTATATTACCAGTAAAGAACTTACCACACGGTTTACTAACATTCAATCAGTTAAGTTATTATGTATTTAATATAACAGAGTGCAGACCAACGAAATGAAAACAATTAAAAAATGACGCTTACAATTAGAAATTAGTGTTGAAACATAGGCAAAATTGAAAGGCATGACACGATCTTGTATTGAATGTAGGAAGAAAACGTTTTAATTTGTTTAATGAAAGCTTTACTTACGCAAAAATGTTACTAGGTGCAGGCGGAGCGCCTGCACTAAATTGGAAAGGTGCATTCGGAGTTGCCTGCAAAAGAATTTTAAGTTGGTTAAAGATTAAAATTTCGTCCAAACAAATCAACGAACGAAGCAGGTTGAAAGTGTTTCTATTTCTAATAAAAATGCACAAAAATGACCAGAAATTTCTTAATCAAGAGAAAGAAACTATTTGCTGGAAATTATTTAATGAAAAGGAACAATTGCGTAAAATGCAATGTTAAAAATTAATAAATATTTTTTCTTTTTCTTTATAAAATTTCAATTTTAAGTTTTTCAAAACAAGGAACTCTAAATACAACAAAATACTGTTTACAAAGCGTGAATGAGTTGATGAAGCAATTACTATTATAACGTTAGTAGTTATGCACAAAAAGAAACATAAAACAATAAAACCATAAATAATATAAATTAAAAAATAAACAAAGAATGAGGAAAGCGTTCTAGTTTCTACAAAAATATCGGATAATTTATAGACACTACAACCACTGGAAGCAAGGACAATCACTACAGCCAGTCAGTGTAAAACAATAGTACTAGGTACGTATTTGCAGGTCAGGACATGTGCCCAGGAAGCCTGATATACACTACAATTATCAGTCCCAATTTGGTGTGTAATATGAACACAAAATCTCAATCGGATCAGAATCCCAAGTCTCTATGAATGTCCTCTGCTATGGTGTCAAACCAATTAAATATATTGAATTCTTTAAAAATTAAATCAGAGAGCAGAATTTCTCCCTCCAGCTGGCAGGACACAGGCCAGGAACAAAGCAATTCTTGTAATAAACCAAACACGAAAAAACAATTTTCAAAATATACAAACAAAACAGCGTGAAAGAATCGAAAAATGACTACCTACAATTCGTGGGTACTAGGAGAGCATGTTACTAAGAAACCAAACGGCGTATGAATGTTTGTCAACTTTGCGAAATAATGTAAAATGTTTTTTTTTAATCTTGTTGTTAACAAAAACAAAAAGTTAGTCCTTTCAACGTTTTACATTACCTCAACAGCAGCAGCAGCAGCAGCACCACCACCACCACCACCACCAATAAAATTGAAAACTGGTGCTGATCCAAATTGAAAAGGTTTCGACGTTTGCGTCTGCATCTGTTGTTGCTATAGTTGCAGTGCCCAAAAACAATTACAAAACAAAAAAAGTTACATTCATTCACGCAGTACAATAAAAAATTGAGGAATCTAAATGTCAAGATCAAACCAATCATATAGAAGAACATTTACAGAAGAAATTGAAAATACGTAATTAGAATTTGCATTTTTAAAAGAAAGTCATATAGGAAATTCAAGTTAATCGTATGGAAAGTGCTTCAAGCTATTATTATTGTTGATGTATGATGAAAACTTTAAGCTTCCATGCAATCAACCCTTCATTATATTCATCAATAGCTATCACAGACACAATGTCTGATTGTTTGAGAAGTACAAAATGACAAACCTCTGCTGTTCCAGTGAAATTGAAGGTTGGTTGACTTGTCGCTGGTACAGCAAAATTGAATGCTGGTTTCGCTATGGGCGTAGAGCTACCAAAATTGAAGGGCCCCTAAAAAGAATCCAATGAAGTGAAATAAATATAATTGCAGTTTGTTTGTTGTGAAACTATTAACTTACACTTGGAGCTTGCGTGTTAGTGGTAGCTGCAGCCGTAGCTCCAAAGTTGAATGGTGGAGGTTCAGTTTTTTTGGCAGCAGATGCACCATCCGTTGAGCCAGAAGCAAGGCCAAAGCCACCGAATGTTGTTGGAGCGACGGCGGCTGTCGTGCCGAATGCTAGCGGCGCCGAACTGGTAGATCCAGTGTTACCAAACGGCGATACTCCAAAAGTTGGCGTTGGAGTGTTGGCATTGCCACTTGGTGCTACACCGAAGAGATTTGTGCTTACGTTGGCATTGGCAGCACCAAGCGCCGATTCATTATTCGATCCAAATATAGAGCTGGAACCCACATTAGCGTTTGTTCCTGTGGTGACTGAGGTGCCACCAAACGCTGTGCTTGTTGTAGTTGCAGTTAAGTTACCAAATATCGATGGAGCAGGATTGGAACTAACGGTAATACTTGCAGGTGGCTGTACAATGCCAAAACTTCCGAAAACAGATTTGTTAGCATCACTTGAGCCAGGTGCAATACTGGGTATGCTAGCTGGAGCACCACCAAAGACAAAATTGTCCTTAGACCAAGTAGTGGTGGTGCTGGCAGCAGCTGGATTAGTCGAGTTGCTTGAGCTAACCGCACCTGTGGACGAACCAAACATAATTGGTGCAGCAGATGCTGTTGTCGCAGATGCGGTGGAGCTGCTAAAGATTGACGGAGCTGCTGTGGTTAATTTGGGCGAATTTTGACTGCCAAAAGATCCAAAAACACCTCCACTTAGAGTGGTTGAGGCGCCGAATGTACCAAATGTGGGCACGTTAGCCGTTATTCCCGATGTAGAATTTCCCTTCATAGCAGCATCCAAAAAGTTTGCGCTTGTAGAATCAACAGAATTCATAAAAGAACCGAATATATTTGTAGCAGCTGGAGCAGCCGCCTTCGGTGAGGGCGCACTAGCTGAGGAAGTTGATGGACTAAAACCCGTTTTAGCTGTTGAGGGTGATGGAGTAACACTACTGCCAAAACTCATACCACTCGACTTGGTGGTTAAAGCAATTGTTGCGGCAGTTGTCGTTGCCGATGCATTTCCAGTACTGGAAGTAGTTGCAGTTGAAGGGAATCCAAAGCTAAATTGGGCTTTGCCAGCAGTTGCTGGTGCTGGTGGAGCCTTAGTAGTAGCAGCCGCAACTGCAGCAGTACCAAAGCTAAAAGTATTTGTGCTGCTTGTAGCCGCGGTAGTAGATATGGCTGGTGCTTTAAATGAGAACCCACCAAGGGCAGCTGTGTCTCCTCCAAGCGTTTTGTTTGTTCCTGTTGTTGATTGAGGCTCAATTCGAAAGTTTGACCCACTATCAGATTTGATATTCTTGTTAGTGGTAGATGAAGGGCTACCAAAACTGAAGGTGGTGGATGCTACGGTAGCCTTGTTGTCCACATTGGTGCTGCCGGCTGTTATTATTGTGGATGGCAAAGCAAATTTGACACTTGGTGCGGAAGAGGCAGGTGAGGCGAGTTTGCAGTCTGCAGATTTATTAGGTGCAGCCATAGCACCGGCAACAACACTTGCTCCTTTTTCTGGTCCAGAGGAGACAGGAACAGTTGCCTTACTTGTTTGGGTTGCGGCAAGTTGAAATGTAGTTGTAGTGCTACTAGCTGAGGTTGTTGTAGCTGTTGCTTTACTGGCAGCATCAGCTATATCCTTACTTACTTCCGTAGCAATTTTTGCCGCTGGCGTAAATCCAAACTGAAAGCCACCACTAGCTGGAGTTGGTAGTATTTTCGGAACCGCTTCAGTCTTAACTGTTGTAGTTGTTGTTGCTGAGCTTGTTATTGCAGACGCCTTATTGGCATTACGCAATTCCTCTTCCTTTGGCGCATTTGTTGCCGTTCCAAAGCCGAAATTGAATTTCGCCGCTGCTGTGCTGCCGAATGAGAACTTGGGCACTTCATCACTAACCGCTTGAGTCCCTGGTTTCGCTTGCTCGCAGCAAACACACTTACGCCGTGCAGAATCGTTACGAGTCATGCAAGCCTCACATTCCCATTTAGCAGACTTTTGTTCAGCAGCCAGTAATTTAAAGCCACCATCCGCAGTTGATGTGGGACCAAATCCAAATTTCACTGTTGGATTCGCAGCTGCGACAGTAGTGTTACTTCCACCTGGCTGCTTGGTTTCACATGCGACACAATTGTTTGATTCTTTCTTATTTACTATAAGACAAGTGGGGCACTCCCAAGTGTTGGTTTTGTGCTTGAATACGTCACCGAATGAATTCTTAGAGGACGATAATGATGTTGTAGTGGCAAGTGGCGTACTTCCGGATGAAACACTTTTGCGTGGCGTTTCACAGGCGACGCATTTGGTTTTTTCTTCTTTGTTACGAGTCCAGCATCCGTCACATTCCCATTCGTTGGCAGATTTTTTCAACTGACTGCCGAAAGAGGAAGTTAGCGCGGGCTGTGGCGCAACTACGGTCGTAGAAACTGCTGGAGCTTTCTGCTTTCGAGGCGTCTCACAAGCCACGCATTTAGTCTCTCCGTCTTTATTGCGAATCATACAAGTGTCACATTCCCACTCGGAACTGCTCTTTTGAAATTGGTTTCCAAATGAACTTTTGGGAACAATCGTTGAAGCAGATGCACTTACTGCAACACTCGTTGCTGTAGTTGAAGGGGTAAATGGTTTTTTCAGCACATCTAGAACGCTACCGGTTTTTAATTTCGGTGCTGTCTGAACAGGCTGTTGTATTGGCTTTGTGAGATTAGACGCTGTGACATCGTCTGTCTCCAGCGCCACTAAGGTGGGTGGACTGAATTTGTAGTTCCCTGAGACGGGCATTATATTTTGTGCAGATTTACTCAGGCCTTTCAGTTCCAACGGCGCTGCGAACTTGAAATTTGTTACGTTGGCAGACGTGTTAGTTGTGGACATCACAACAGATTTATCCTTCAATGCAGAGTTGATTGGTGAATCCACTGGTTGTTTGACTACATTGCTTGTGGTTTTAAATGGAATTCCGGCATTTCTACTGACTGGAGTGGTTACAGCCGCATTCGTGTCGGGGGTGGAAAATTTAAATCCTATTTTGGGAACCCCCTTGGAAGCTTCGGAGGGTGAAATGGGCAGATGAATGTCTATCTTCGGAATAGAATCCATATGTGGAAATGTAATATTTGGTAACTCCACTTCCGGGATATCATCGCCCGAAGCATTAGCATCCTTTAAACCTGTATTGCGAATAGAACTGAATATTTTGTTCTTTATCTTGAAAGAGTGTTTTTGCTGTTGTTGTTGTTGTTGTTTGCAATCGCCACCACTCTCCCTATCAATTGGTAGGGCATATTCTGCTGATTGCACTGTATTGTGACTGTTTTGTGTGGCGATTTTACGTGATCGTTCTGTGGTGTTTTGTAATTTTTTCATTTGCAACAATTGTGACATCGACGGCACTTGTAATTCGCGCACCGGAGGAAGATTTCCCGTCGGCCCATTTGCGTTCGGATGCAATGTAACGGACGGGCGCATGTAAGGTGTACGTACCTGCGAAAGTCGCATTGCTCTTGTTGCCTGCAAATCGGCATCGGAGAGTCTCGACTTGCCCTGTGGTAGGTGATGTTGATTTGTTCTCAGGTTACTAGCCATTTTCTTCGCCTCGCTTAGAGGCGTTGCAAAATCATTAATAAGATCAAGAATCCTTTTAGCGGTGCTTGAGATCGCTGATGAGTTTTCCCCACCGAGATTAGCTCCTGCTGCAACGGAATTACTCGAGGAAGAGAGAGTCGATAAGCTCGATGTTGGACGCATTAGCGTTGGTGTAATACGCACTGCACTAGTACCTGAACTAGTACCATATTTATTGTATGCTGAGGCACCGCCATACGTTGTTTTTCCCTTGTAAAAAGGCGAAAAAGTATTCAACAGGCGACTATCACTTAAAGCTGACGTGCTGCCATAAATAGAGGCATTGAATTGACGTCTATTTAGAGAGTTCAACGACAGCGTAGAATTATTCATGGCATTACCGGCACCGCCCTGATAACCAGAAAACAGTGATTTTCTCCCCTCAAGATGGGAATAGAAATTTAAGCCATTTCCCATCGAAGAATTACGGCTACCATTGCGATTATTTAAAGTTGTCATATTGAACAAACCAGTCTTACGTTGAGTTGTTGCACTACTTGCGGTCTCAATTTTGCATTGTCCTCCACCTCCATCGCTACTCTCGGATGCCGAGTCACCTAAATTGACAGCTGTATTTAGAGTTGCGTCTGCATTGTCCTCAACACCGTTAATAAATTTCTGCCTTTTGTTTGGCATAAACAAAATCGATTCACCATTATATGTGGTTGCTGTCTCATGATTTGCTTCAGCGTCGATATCTTCCGCAGATTCTTCTAAAATTGTATTCTGCACATCTCCCTCATTTCCAGTGCCAGCTCCCATTTCTATTATCCTTGTTGAAGTACGCCTTGGCATTGATGGATTATTGTTGATTATATTTGCGCGTCCCAGGGATGGACTGTTATAGGGTGTGTCCGGTTTAACGCTTGACAAAGATTGACGTTTAAGATTTGAAAGTCCAGTGAACCTATCTGTTGTGTTTGGTAAAGTCGAGGGAATATTTAAACTTCGACGTGAGCTGTGGGAAACGAAAAATGTTCGTTATAATTAACAATTAAATCGATTATTTTTGTTAGAAAAGATGAGAAATTGTTGATCGGTCAAGTTATAAAAATCAATGCAATAAAAATTAGAAAAAAGGGACGTTTAGGAGAAGCTCACAACAAAATAGTCTAACCGACATCTATAAACATATTTATATATTTAAAAAACGACTAAATATTTTGTAGTCTATTAAAATTCTTGAGTTGTGTTCAATGCATATTTGCAATATTTACTTTCCCCAATTTTATTTACCTGAGTCCAAAACTACTTGATGCTCCGCCTTGAGTTTTAGGATCGCCTAATTGTACTGGTACTAAATCACTGATATCACCAGTATTATTCAACTCATATTGAGTTTCTCCAGCATTTGTCGCAAGAAAGTTATAAGCAGGTGGCTTTTTACTATGATGACCTCCATACAAATTCGAATGCTTGTATCGATTGTATGCACGTCCCGCTAGTGCTGGTGGAGGATTGGTAACACTGCTGCCCAGATTGGTGCTGATAGCAGGTGTGGATGCAATAAGCGGCTGACGAGCTACTAAAGGGCTATCTCGCACATCTGTAATCTGTTCAAGAAAAGTTATAACCATCAGAATTAAAATTGTAATGTGTTTCATTGCTTGCTTGTTCAACTTACATCAAAGTTCAATCTTGCGCGTTTAGTTGGTGGTTGATTTGCAAAAGGCTTGGAATTTAAACGACGTGTGGTAGTGTTGGATGAAGTAGCATTCGTTGTTTCTTCGTCACTGTTGTTGCTTTCCTCGTCCGAGTTTTCATCTTGTTCATTGCCTAACGAATTTGCATCATATGCACTATGTCTCTGTCTCTGGTCACTATCAGCAATATCTTCCTCTTCTAATTCCTCCTCAAAATCTTCAATGTCATCGTCATCTTCTTCAGCTTCGTCATCAACGCGCCGACGACGCCGATTAGTGCTACTCATGTTACCGTTTAAAGAATCGTTTCTAGTTGAAGGTGAAAACCATTTGGATAGGCTGTTTGGGAAAATGCTGGTAACACGAGACTTCACCCTTCCGATTATAGACTGAAAGAGCGATAAATATTAGTAATCCACAAAACTTGTTCTGGCAGATAGATTGAATATAATTTTTATTTTTATTTGTCTATAAAAAAAATTAAACGAATCGTAAGACCTCACATTTTTCCAATGAAAACCTCTGCACCTACTTTGATCAGTTTTTCCATATATTCATAAATCAATTTTAGGGTACCTAAGTTTATGAAACAAAGTAATATTTTAAAGCCTGTAAACTGTACTCACATTATTTGCTGAACCAGCTGCGTCATCCAAGGTATCATTGTTGGAATTCAACTGCTGCGCCTCGTTGTTTCGCATTGGACTGCGACTCGCGTCGAATTCAGACATGGCTTATTGGACCGGGCGTCACTTACGTGGGGCCTCCTGCCAACAAATATTATAGAATTTATCTCGCCTCAGTTTCACTTTTCTATACACTTCTCTTTATTAATTTTTGTTTTTGTACTTTATGTACCACTTGTTAATTTGCAAAACTCTTCCAAATATTCGGAAATTTAAAAAAGAAAAAATGTCAAAACTCGTCGTTGGTTACTTAGCTGTGGTGGTGGCCTCGCTACTCTGCCGCTCGTTTTCTGCTTTTTTCTTTGAGCTCTCTCAGACACACACATTACCATAGCATAGGGTTTTCTCGTTCTAACACAAGATGGTGATTTGTCGTCTCACAATAGAACACATTTTTTCCTTTCGCAATTTTTTCCAATCGCCTTATTTTCTTGGCATGAAACAATTTTTACAAATTTTATGAAAACTCCTTACAAACTTTATGTATTTAATTTATAAATGACGCAACACTCTCGTCTACAAATTCTTAATTTTCATTTAAAACTATTGACAAAAGTTCAATTTCAATTTTCTTTTTAATATGCTACGAACAAATGAAATGTACAATGTGAACTGAACAAACGAACGAATAGAAGAAATAAGAAATTGAAACTGTCATTTATTACAGCCGTACATGGCATCTTTTTTTTGCAACTGCAAACTGTATTATATCGAAAGAGATAACTAAACGCTACGACCAAATGGCGGACTTATATACATTGCATATTAAAATATAGATGGCGCTTAAGAAATTCTAATAAGGTAGAAACAGTGTTTTTAAGAATTGCACGTTTTACACGAAGATGCTTCTCTAACACGAAACTAAATTGTTAGCTGCTTACATAGTGTCTCGACTAGCTATAACCTGCGAATACAGAGAAATACTCTTGTTTTTACACATGTGCAAAATTGTAGTAGTGTGACTGATTTTATTCAGAATTTTGGTTAACCAATGATAAACAAATCTATCCATACAGGCAACTAATAATAAACAATGACCATGTTCACATTAGCCTCAAAGAGTCGACTCATTTTGAAATGAATCCGCACTCTCGTGCTCATACTAAAATGTTGCCTGAACTCCGTCAAAATATTTTTGTTTTAGCAACATAAATCGATTGCAAAAGAAATTTAATAATTCATTTAAAAATGACTGATAGTGACGAAGAAATTATTTGTGTTTTAACGTTATTAAATAATGCTAACGCTGCTGCTTTGCAGCTATTAAAAGATATGGAGAATTCAAAAAAAAGCACTTGTGGGTGAAAGACGGGTACGTTAAGGTAACTTTTACCTTCTTCATCAGGAGCTAAGGTTAGAGGATGCCCAGTCGTACAGACAATATTTGCGAATGAACGAGGAATGTTTTTTATATGAGCTCCATTGTTTGTATCCTGCTCCAATTCAATAATTAAAAATATATTTTATTTTTCCGCGTTAATACTAATCCTACACCAGCAAATGTGAAATCAATATACTTCACATCGGCAAATGTCAAATCTGCGAATGACACATCAGCAAATGTCAAAACAGCAAATGTCAGTCCAAAAATTTCGCCACACGTAACTTTTCTCCTCCCCGCTTCCCTCTTTGCCTGTAGACGTCAATATGAGTCGACTCTTAGAAGCTAATATGAACATGGTCAAAGACCTTTTTTAAAGTCAAAAAATTTTACATTTAAGTGTCCCGTCTCTATGGTCTCTGCTATAACTCATGGCAATGTTCATGTTCATGTCAGAGACGCTGATGGCTGTCAAAATATGAAGTTGGCAAATTATGTTAAAGCATTTCATTTCATACAATAGCTTTGAAAAATATACAAAAGAGATGCGTTCTCGCATTGAATGCTTTAAGAGAGTAAAAAAAAACTGCAATCAGAAATTGAAGAGTTTGTAATTCCACAAACACTCAAATTCTCGATAAATGTTTATTAAATTCATTATTTTGCTATTAAATTTAATTTGTGTTATTTTTAAATAAACAAACGTTAGAATCGAGTGAAACTTCAAATTTAAGTCAGGGCTTCTAGCAGCACTGCTGTCTTGACTTAATGTTTAATTTTTTTCGGGTCTCCACTTAACTTTCTAATGTTAAGACATGAACATTGCCATGAATTATAGCTAGTCGAGACACTAGTTATCAACAAGCAAATTGTTATTATCGCAAATTGTTTGCCAAACTAGCTTACAAAATTATTTAAAAATGGTTTTTTTCTAAATACAATTACTAAATATTTTCAATTTTGTGTATACAATAAATGAAAATAATATAAACTGATAACTTTTATTTCATTTCGGTTTTTTTTCAGCGAAAATAAACAACCTGGTGCAGATCGTTTTACAATTAGTTTAGAAATAATTAGAGAAACATAGAGTGATACCACCTTGTGTTGTTCTGCCATGTCAGCAGCAAATCGCAACGGCTGCATGACTAAATTTAATGCTGTCGCCGTTGTCAAGAACTAATTTCCTAATCCAAAAATCCACTGTAGTACACTAATCCTTCAGTTATCGTTCGTGTAATGGAAAAAAATTAGAACTATTTCTATTTCACTTTTGGTATAAATCGGGTATAGCATTTCACATATTCTCATTTTCGATTCCCGTTTTACTTTCTTTGTAACGTAAATTCGGATAAATCGAGGGATTACTGTAGTTACAAAATACTCAAAAAAATACACTTACATACCTTCGGCTAGCGTTGTGACAACAGATACATTCTAACAGCACATCACAAATGGACGAAAATTGTCAAATAAAGTTCTGTTGCAATATTCGAAATATGGACATTTTTGAAAATGTGTGTCGAACTTGCAATATTGGTCGCAGTAAATTGTTGAATATATTTGAAGAAACATTGCTTAATAATATAAGTATACAATCCATGTTAGAATATTGTCACTTACCAGTAAATATAAATGATGGATATCCGCAGGAGATTTGTTATCTTTGCGCAAAAAGATTGGAAATAACTTATAATTTTCTGAAGCAAAGTAAGCTGGCACAGTTGGAATTTGACAAAGTTATTAAATACGTTGAAGCAGATACAAAGGAAGAAGTGCACGCTGAGGGTGAAGTTAGTCCAATTGTAGCACTAGAAGAAGTGAAAATAGAAGAAACTGACCTGCCATCCAATGAATATAATCAGTTTGAAACTAACGATAAATTTGAGCATTATAAAGCTTTTGATGATGTGCATTATACTGATTGTAAGGAAACTTCTATGACGGAAGGTATACTTGTATTTTTTTATAAGCACTTAATTTACAAATCTCATGGTTACATCTACTATGTATATTTATTTGCAGATTATTCTTTAATGCTTCAAGATACCAGTACTGAAATTCCACCATTTAACCAAGAGGCACCTATTGCTCCCGATATTGGATCGAATGACACAAATACCACTGGAAGGCACATTTGTTCACTTTGTTCGAAGAACTTCTTTACAAATAATGCTTTGACTCTTCATAAAAAAATTGTTCACCGAAAATCGATGAGGAAGGAATAGACAAGCAAGAAAAAACCAACTTGAACAATGTATTAAAATATTTTCATATTATATTATTATACATAAATACTTGAACTAATAATATGTTCTCAAAATAAATATGTATATTGCTCAGATTACGGTTGCAAACACCAAGGCCTATTTTTAATTAGTAAATATTTTTAATTTTTGATCAAATTCAGATATTATTTAATTTAATGGCATATTTATTTATGTCGATAAGAATCGTTTTATATTATTTTTAGAAGCTTTACTCATATTTTCGTTTTGCAATCAATCTTTACGAATTTTATCTGCACGTGGGTCATCCGGGCGCATCACCACGTACGCCAATTTGTATCGTCGGTTGTCGCCGTCCTTAGAATAGTAGTTTGCTAATCCAATTCCGGCCATTGCAACCCCCAACACAGCTAGTACACTCCCACTGACAACATCTGGAATTTCATGCCATGCTCGTGTTAGAAGACCGTGAGTACCACGGGCAGCTGGGGTAGACATTGTAGAGCACTGGAATTTGTTTGATATTTATTGGGAAAAAATTATATATTTAATTGAGACTCACGAATAGTTAAAGTTTTAACACAGTATTACACAATAGGGATAGGTATGTATACAGATTGACAGCAAACAGCTGATTGTCAAATGGAATAGTGTCAGTGTTGCCAACCAGAGCTTTTTTCACTTCCTTATTGATAAGTACAGTATAATCTTGAATTTTAGAGACCAGCTGTAATCTTTGAGTAACAGAGAGTTTGACTTATCGACGAAGAATTTTAACGAGTATCCCAAACAATGAGTATAGGCAATATTTTTTTTTTATTTGTGTTTTATTGTTTCAACTATTTTCAGCAAACGTTAAGAATTTACAGGCTTTCCTGGATATTACCACTTTCCCGTCAGTAGTTTTTTTTTAACTGAAATGTATTGTTATATTATTAATATATTGGTAGCTCAATCTTAAATTAACCGGATTGAGGTCAATTAAATCTCATGTATATTATTACAAATAAGATAAGAATCGTTACAATAGGATTGTTTTTTCTCAAATTTAAAAAACATTTTTATACACATCTGTATTATTTCTCAATAAATATACTATCTATTATTATAAATTATCATATCTTCGTTCAAATTTGTTGCTATGTTCTTTATACTTTTATTATTTAATATATGTAAGTATATTGTTTTGAATCAATTGTTTTTAGTGAATAGTTTGTCAGTAGAACTTTTAATTTGTTTATTTTATAAAGGTAAGTTGGAACTAGTGTTTGGAATGGTGCAAAATATGGTCGTATTACAAAGATCTCGTTAGTTAATTAAATGACTCAGCTGATATAAAAGTCGAGAACGAGACATAGAGATTTATATACACAGACTATTTGTAACATTAGTCTCTTGTTTGGCTATTACGGCTTTAAATATGTGGTATATGTGTACGTATTTTTTTAATAATTGTATATTTTTATTCGTTCACAATTTTTTTATATTTTTCAATTGTTTTCTTTTGGAGATATAAGAATACACGGCAGAAAAATCGGCCGCAAATTTCAAAACAATATAATATAATCGTGACATTTCGTTCTGAAATTAGTCCATTTTAACCAGTTTAACATTATTATTAATTATAAAAACACAAAAGAAATAAAATTGATGCTTTCAGTTTCGTTCCAAAGATATTCAAAAAAAAAATTTAATCTTTCCTACGCTTCTTATCGGAGTTTCCACGGTCACCT
The DNA here is from genome assembly GCA_920105625.2 of Clusia tigrina. NCBI lineage: Eukaryota > Metazoa > Arthropoda > Insecta > Diptera > Clusiidae > Clusia > Clusia tigrina. The sequence continues at coordinate 176,550,675 of OV050033.1, read as the reverse complement.
TTGTCTTCTCCTCGTTTAGGTGCCTTTTTAGCCATGTTCAAGAACTGATCTAAACCGAAAGGATCTTCTTCTTTCTCAAATTGCACAGGACCAGAGCGTTGATGCGATGAACTACCAGTGCCACGTGAAGTACCAGAAAACTCTTTGTCAGGCACAAAACGTTGCGTATTTACGATACGATCTAAATCAGCACCATATGCATCATTGTCAACTTGTTTGCTTGGCCGATATAAATGAGTTCCCAATGAACTGGAATCACGCCAGGGTTTATCATAGACATTATAAGCCTCGTCATCTCCGTAACCGGAGTCCATACCCTTAGTGGTGTTAAACAGTCGTTGATCAAAGAGAGTTTCGCCATTGGTATTGCCCTTTGCTGGCATGCCGAGGGCAATTTGTTCCGAAATATCACGTTCCCGTTCGCGCTGCAATTTGGAACGCTTGTCAGGAGCAGCACGTGCTAAATTACGATCACGTTGACGTTCACGATGGCGCTCTGCACGCAATTCATTACGTTCTCTCGCTTCAGTGCTAGTGCTAGCAGCTTCTTCTGGATTCCTTATACCCGCACGCTCTTCACGCGCCCGCTGGGCCATCATACGTAGCATATCTTCCTTCTTCTCTTTTTCCTTTTGGGCCAATTTCTTCTCAAGCTGAGCACGAGCCTCGACTGCTTCGCGAGCTTTGCGATCTGCTATATAAAGTGCTTCAGCCATTTTGGCAAATTTCTCGTTTATGTGTACCTGTTGTAGCCCACGTCCATCGGCAGCAAGTCGCTTATCCAGAGGTATAGTATAACCTTGAGACAGTAAAAGACATTTCTAAAATATTTCAAATGTTTTAAGCAATTAATTTTTATAAAACCTTTAGCGTTCTTCCAGTTTGAAATGCATGGGGGGATTTTCCACTCTTTCTGTTCCTTTACAGTAACTTTTCTTGATGGCGAATGCAGCACAGGTGCTGGTGGTGAAGGTGGTCCACGCGGTATTTTCTTATTAATTCGAAACTTTGGCGGTTCCATAGGGTCTTGTTGTGCTTCTACCATACGAATCACACGCTGTTTTGCACCAGAATTAAAAGCATCGCCCTGCTGGGAGGGAGTGTACCGAATATACTGTGCTGGAGCAGTTTTCTCAGCATGACGGACTGGCATAGCTGAAGCTATCTTCTGACTTGTCAATCTTTCCAAAGCCCTCCGCGTCTCCTCAGTAGTTTCTGCAATTGTCTCTGCATCGGGTCGCTGTAATTCTTCAGCGTCCGCCGCCAGAACTTCAGCGGGAAGCAATTGGGTTATAGATGAATAAACAATTTTGTCTTTACCATGACCCTGTCGTGCAATAGCGTCATATTTAACTTTCCCTTTTTCATCCAAGCGTACCGGAAGCGCATTCGATTTCTTTCCAAAATTTTCTGGGCATCCCATACCTGAGAGAATTACAAATATAATAATAAAAATAAATAACAGATAATATTGGTTACCCAAAGGATATTGTGCAACATGGATTTCAGGAAATGCACCACCGTCGCCAAAATCAGCTTCTGTACGTGGGACCCAATCCTTCCTTTGGCCGTAAGGGGGTGCAGCAATTTTCGCTGATACTAACGCACCCATCTTTGGGGCACCCTTCGCCACAACGCGTCTCTCATCTTCCCTATCCCAAATCGGATTAGCGGGTGATGGCAAAAGGCTAGTTAAGGACATTACTAATACACCCGTACGCTTTTAATTTTACTATTTGCAAACGAGACAATAAATTATAAAAATATAACGCAAAACCTTTCTTCAGTCAACGTTGCCAATATGCTAAAAAATAAAGTGTCAAATGCGCCAAACCATTTTGAAAAATATGGCAGCGCTGTAAATGTTGATTACCTGCTAAGAATGTATTTCCACGGTTCACCCCATGCTTTTTAATGTCATGTAATATATCAGGCGAAAACGACGGCATACATACCGAGCTGATGGTGCTAATTTTCCTGTTACTTTTGAAATTTCTCCCTTTTAATAATTAATTTTATCTTTGAGATAATAAATGTTTGATTTTGACAACATTATATGGAAGAAAATTTTGGTATCAAAGTGTTTTTTTAAGACAAAAAATATCAAAAATGTAATGAAGTTAATTATTTACTTAATTTTATCCTCAAATATCCTCGAGAATTTCTAATGAATACTTAAAAAAAATTCAATTAAATATATATATATATATATATATATATATATATATATATATATATGTTAAGGGTGTAGTAACTTATACTTAAGTTGTATCCTTTTAAGTCTTTTGGGCTACGTGGTACAATGCTTATTGACCTACTATACAATGACAAAATTTATCATGGACCACCCACCCGCCTTAAAAATTATCTTGACTGGTTTTAAAATTTTCGATTCAAATAAGAGGCTGGCTTTATTAAAAAGTTAAATAATTTAAACTAACATTTTCATTGGAATTTACAAATCTATTATAATTAGCAATAATTGTGAATAAGGTTCATTTACAACACGTATTTTTTTAGTTAAATTATAATATTAAAGTCGTATTCTAAACTTAAATAACATCATTAAAGTCAATTCTTAGATTGCATCATTAAAGACTAATATTGTGAGATCGTTAAATCAACAAAGTGAAAATGGGTTGCTAATGTATGAAAAAAAGTGTATATGGAGACAAACATATGAATATATAGATAATGTAGGCGTTCGATATTTCCTCTCCTACTTTGTTATATTGAAGTTCGCCTTAGCTTGCAAAATCCGGCCTGGTTTGCCGACCTTTGTAATGGACTTAAGCCTGCCACCATGCGGTTATATCCATACAAATATTGCATATTTGAAAGTATGAATTACAATCACAATAGTGTTATGCTGGATTAAAACGACGTTGCCAGCACCAAAAATAAAATGGAAAATTCTTAGTTTTCTTCAAATCAGTCGTCAAAATAGAAAATTAACTACTCAAACGCATGAGGGCAATGGGCTTTCGTGGTTGAATCCGAAATCGTTTTGTTGTAGCTTCATTGGGTGACAATGATGCATTACAGCTTAATTGCGAGATGTAGGTAGATTGGTTATCTAGAGTGTGGGTGCGTTTACGTTTCAATGTTTTTAGCTGTTCTTCATCCATCAATGGCTTAGAGCAAACTAGAGACCCTATATCAAAATGTCATTGTTAGTTTTATTCAGTATAATGATTTTTTATTCTAAGTTTTAAAAATACCTGCTATGGAAGCACACCGTTTAATAAGAGTATTTGAATTGGTATCCACTTCAGCGACCTTATCAACCTTCCTAGTGTGTCCCTTTAAAGATCGTAAACTCAAAACCGAACTCATTAGAGACCAGAAACGAGCAACATTGGATTGGGGTTTCTGTTGAAGTTCCTCGGATTTCGATTCCTTTGTGAATAAAAGCATTTCTCCATTTGTAATATTTCCGACGACGCGATCTTTTCTACTAAAAGTGTGAGTGCATTCTTTAATAGAGGGGCGCCTCAATACGGTGAAGTTCTCCTGTGAATGATGCTGTGTCGTTGTAGGGTTTTCTTTTTTTACGGCGTCCTTCGTGCTGGGTGGCGATAAATTTGTTAGTACTGGTGAAGAGTTGGGAGTCAAAAATACATCACCCGGAGAAAGTGAATTTCTGCATTTTTCGTTTGGAACTTTTTTTGGTGTTTCAAATTTAATAATTTTCTTATTTATAACAGCGCCTGGAATGCGTGCAATCGGTGTTAATGGCGCTATAGTCTTTGCGAGATTGCTTCGAGATACACCGGCAGGTAAATTTAGAAAATCGTTAAGCGGTTCCTCAGTAGAATCGCTATTTTGATGAATATTCACTTCGCTTAATTCAGTGGATGTGATTATTTCCACACTGCGACAAGTTTTAAAAATAGAACTGGACGAAATGCTACTGCAATTACAGGATGATATTTGCTTAGTACTATTTGAACTGGAATTTGATTTACAAGAACTGTCGCTGTTGTTCGTGGACTCAAATCTGGTCAAATGTTCTGTGCGCGTAATTACAATCGATTCTGTTGTTAACTTTTGCGATGAAAGTAATATTTCTCTACACATTTGCGGAAATTTATGGTTCACAGAAGATGGGCATAATTCTGCTTGAGATGGATCACAAATTACGCTATGAGTGCGCCGTATTGCCGGAGATAGCCGTAGATCTACAGCTTCGTTTGTAACTGAGAGACTACTATGAATTTAAAATCATTTCGGATGTTTTATCTTTACTTACTTGAACTAGTATCAATGGAAGAAAACATTTTCTTCCGATTCCAAACCGCACAGTGTGCACTTGAAGATGGCAGCCCACCATGTTCAGCGAAAGCTTTTTGGATACTTTTTGACATTACGTGGCGTAATGGAGTTACAGCAGCTCGTCCTCCAACTTTGCGATAACGATTTTTATTTTCCACAGATTGCTTAGAAGGTGTTCTACAAAATAGTATTTTTTAAATACATACGTTAAAGTTAAAAAAAGTTTTACTGAAAATAGTACCCGATAGGATTGGGTAGCACAGCAGGACTTATATCCGTCTCACTTGCGCTATTGTAAATGCTCGATACATGGCCACCAGATGCATTAAATGCCTGCTCTTTTGGCTTTATTACACCGATTTCCGAGTGCACAGGAGTTGATGTAGAGCGCACCAGCTTCCCTTTACCCTTAGCTGCCGAAATTATATCAATACTATTGCGTCGTAGCGAAGAATTACTGAAGGACGAAATGTTTCTGATCGACGAGGCGCTATCACTTATAAATTCCTTATGAGTAAGTTTACTGTTCGTCTTCCAGCGAAAGTTAATTAATGGCATTGGAGTAAGTGAGTCGCTACTACGTTGAGGTGAGGTTTGCGTTGATATGGTAGTTTGGGCCAACGCTTTGGTAACAGTAACCTTTGAGGCATCTGTGTCGCATGTTTGATCCGAAACCGAACACATTCTTCCACTGAAAGTGCCGTCGGTGGATTGAACGCATTTGGAAAATTCCTTCAAATCATCAATTGTTTTATAGAGCTTTCAATGAAGAACAGAAAATATCAGATGATAATATACCTTTTCGTTATTATTGAGAACATACCTTACCGCATTTCTGGCAGTGCAGTGGAAGGTGCTTACTTTTAATATGATCTAGCAGCTCTTTATGTATTATGGCGTGTAATGCAAATGGCTTTTGTTCGCAAATAGGGCAAAATATATAAATTGTTTCACTATCGGCCAGATTATCGCCTTCCGCTATGGGCTTATGAATAGCGATTGCATGACTTTTGACCTCATGTTTATAACGACATTCACTACAACAAAATATTTGCTTGCACATTTTACAAATAACCTTGAATGAAAGTTCCTGATTTGATGTAGAAATGATATAATATGCAATCCTTAATATACATATACTTACATTATCAGGAAGTCTCATTTTAGAAACGAATTTATTATAAACAATAAAATTTAAATTTAACAATTAATTAACAACACACTCCTCACTTCTTTGCTATGCTATGCACAACTAAATATATATTTTTTCAACTCTAACGGTTGTCAGATGAACCGCTGATGAGTATATACATATGTACGTATATGAACGCACATAATTACATATGTATATGGTTTACATACCAAATGTGCAGGCGCCGCTACCCACTTGGAAATGTAAAAAAGCGTTTATTTCGGCAACTGATTCATATGTTTTCCTCGGGTCCTCTTGCAAGTAGTTTTTGTGTTCATTCTGATCTACTCTATATGAAATCCATAAAAATTCTCAATAAGTACTAAGCAGGGAAAATTGGTATATGTGAATGAAACAAATTATGGTCACTGGCAATGTGAATTTACTTGGTGACTGCAGGAATACATTTTTGAACCAATTTTCCCGACGTAGCTGTCAAAATTGAATTTGTAGAAAAATGCGATCAAAACAAATATGCAAACAATTGCAAATAGAGCTTTGATTTGAGTGAATAAGTTTTTTAATTGTTATTTTTGTGAAGTTAGAATATTATGAAGAAATTATGCGTCTATTTAACTATTAAATATATTGTATATAAATTGTGTACCACTTTAAGCAGTTCTGCATTTCTCCATTCCTCTCAATTTCGATGTGTGACAATTCCGGAGGTACGAAATTCACCTTGCAGTCACCATATAAGTAAATTCACCTTCGATACATACATATATATAATTTTAATTTGAAAAATATTTGCTCATAGCTCAGTTAACCGCAGTATGCTGTTTTCCTACAAAAAATATATTGAAGCAAGTTCAATATATGTTCAATATATAAATATATTTCAACGAAGCAAAATGAAAATATTTAAAGCAAATGAAACAATCATTGAAAATGATAAACCTTTTGTAACCCTCCAGTTTCTGGTGTTGTGCACGACATTTATTTTTCGTTTTCGATACGAATATCATGTAATTAATGATTAAAACAATCTCCATATTTTTACTTAAATACATTTTATTAATAATCCGTTCATTTTTGTTAGAGTCCAATAATTAACGTGTGAAAAAAAATTCGTATTTTAACTTACATACATAAACATATATTTATATAGAAAATACTGTAAACACCAAACTCTGAATTCAGCACATTACATTAATAATTAATAATCATTAGAAAATCTCCATGGTGGGGTCATGTACATCCTCACTATTAACTATTGGAGTATAGTTCTGATATAGTTCGTTCTCGCTATCCCCGCTGTCAGAATCATATCCATTGTGAAACAAATCTTCATAGCAATTTTCTAGAGCCATAAATAGGCTTTCTTGAGACATTAACGGTTGTGTTTCACTTCTATCAATTGAATTCAAATCGTACGTTAGCCACTGAAACCTTGTGGTCTGCCATAACAGTCGGGGGAATTTAATAAATGTACTTTTAACTAAGCGCACTATAACGTTTAAGCCTCGTATCTCATGTGAGACGTATTGGGGGTCCACCAGTCCCAGGAAATTTAAAACTAATACCTGCTTTTGACCGTCTATTTCAGTAGCGAAAGTCAGACTGTCCTTAGTTACTTCAAGGTAGTAATTAACGACGTCGGGGGCGTGTATGACAAAATACAATAAATAATCAGTTTCATACCAAGTGGTTTTTGGCCGTTTATACAAAACAACCAATGATGGCCCTACAGATTTGGATATCGTCAACTTACAAGTGTTTGGGTCTATGGATGGAACTTCTGTGTCTGTTATAATTATATTTGGAATCTGAGGAAGCTCTTCAATTTTCTCACATATGTTCGATGGCTTTTCTTTGGTTATCTCAGGCACTTTTTTGGAATTATTTGGCAATATTTGTGTTTCTGTACTTTGAGTACTAGGTTTTATCACTTCTTCTGGCAGTAGTTCTTTTCCATTTTCAAAAACACAATCATATAAGGGTTTTATGTTCTGTAGTGTCTGTACCAAGGTGTTTGCATTATCGTCTTCATCGTCATAGTCTTCTTCTTCTAACTGCAAACATCTTTGTACGGTTTGTAGAAAAGAATTAAAGTCGTTGCACTTCGGTTCGCTCTCAGAATCGGGACTTTCCTCGTAATTTATTTTGAAATTAACATTCACATCAAGCAAGTGCTGGGTTTCGGGGTTTGGCGTTGCACACTTGTTATCCAAAAGGGCTTTGTTCAACATTTCCCTGGAGGAAAAATCATCCTCCGTATCACATTCGTAAAGCAGAATCTCAAAAGAACTTATTTTTAAGCTTTTGGCAGTCACAGTATTTAAATCACATTCATTTAATGCGTATGCATATAGGTAACTTTTTGAGACGCGATGGCACTTGGTAAAAGGATCCAATTTTATGCCTGCCAGTGTGCAGCGCACAGCCTGATATGGTGTAAATTCAACAATTTCTTTTGTTGTTTCATACAGAAAATCGCTGTATAACTGGTTTGATTTTACTGAGAGAAAACAGGCGTAATCACACAAGAAAAATCGATACAAGCGGTCCTCCACGTCGTTACCAAAAATACTGTGAAGCTTTGCTCGCAAATAACGCCCGTCTTCATGTTTAACAATACAATTTTTCATTGGTTGAAACCAGGCTTCTTCAAAGGTTTTTCTGGGCAAAGCTTGCACTTTTTCGATATGGCAATTGATTATATTTAGTAATTGGTTGAATTTCTGACTGCGGAAATCATCAATGCACTGCAAGTAGATTTCATTCCATTTACCATTTTCGTTCTCATCTCCAATTTCAACTTTGGTGATACGTTCTATATGCAGTTTGCACCACTCTTCATTCACATATTTCTCATTGTCACTTACAGAGGAGTAATTTGCTTTCTCCTTGTCCACAATAACAATTTGATTTGTAGGCGTCAGTGGAGCGCCGATCTGTGTGGGTTACGTATCAGTATAATTCAAATTAGTAACACAATTATTAGCACACACTCACCTCGATATTTTCTTTCGAATTGTCCAAATTTTCTTTATCACTGTCAGTGGCAATGCCACTGAAAATTTCTGCTTCCTTCGTTAGGTTAAATCTATCATCGGTATCGTAAGTTTTTATCAAACCCATTCCATCTGCCTTATCACGTATACTTGGACACTGGGCATTACTTGTCGAGCCATACTTTTTCTCAAGCAATAAACGCTTTAAATTAACCCGATTTATAAAACTCTTGAGCGTAGGTAAATGTTCCTTAACAATTACATTGTTTACCCAAACAGTGTTCGCTAACGAAAAATTTATGGATACAAACACGTTCTCCTCTTTCGAGATATCGTCCATTATCCATTTCTGCACGGTTTTCGTCGTTTGTGGATCCCAAGTACGGTCATTGTCTAAGGGTACCACATCTGATAGGCGTATATTAATCGCCTGCGCTGGAAAGTTTTTGAATTTCTCGTCACACACAAAAAGTTCATCGGACTTAACGTCCGATATTACATCACCCGCATCTATTAACTTTATGGTGACATTAACCCTCTTCACTACATTCGTGTACTTTAAGTGAGGCACATCGAGTATAATTGCACGCTGGTATGTATCTGATGCTTTATAAATACACATATCGTTCACCTCAAGGGGCCAGCGAACAATCAAATGTTCACTGTCTGAATAGTACAAACTTAGTTTCATACTAAAAATTGCCGCCTTATCTGAGCAGCGGATGTCGCACCATTTTTGAGAATTTGGCAATTTATGCTGGAGTAATCGTGCTGAATAGTAAGTCGGTGAGAATACCTGAAATATATATGAATTGGCGTTTACAGAGTCAGTCAAAATTATTCTTCAACAGCTTCGTTTATTGAATTAACCTTTAAAATTTTAATACGCATGTCCCCACTTGTGGGAATATCATCGGACTTGGAAATAGCGTCGGAAGGTATTAGATTGTGACGATAACTACACCCAGTATCGTCACAATCACCGAATTCAAGCACGAATGGACATAAAGTTCTTTTCACTCTGTCCAATAGAACAAGATCCGACACTTTTAAAATATCGGGATGGATGAGATTCTCTTGGTGGTGTTTCTTCATAAAATTGATTAAACGAGGCAGCTGCAAGCTGTTCTCATTGTCCAACAGAATTAAAGAGCAGGCGGAAGGCTTGTCTGCCACACTATTGTTACGAAAATCGCTGATGACACTGTTTTCATAAGTTTGAGCCAGTGACGAGAAACGCCAAGTAAATTTGGTCCAAGAGGTAGGCATCGAGTAATGGATCAGATTTTGAGCATTTTTAATTTCCAGTTCAGGAAAAGAGTCATCCGTGCAAATAATAATTTGTGTACAAAAGAGCTGTAGACAAAAAAAAAAAAAAAAATGGAATTGAAATTTTTACTAAATTGATATTTATTTATAGATTTACCTTCCGTTTCCATTCGTCGATGATGGTTCGAACTTGATTTTCAGATGTTTGGTAGTAGCCAATGCAGATTAAACCATTTTTGGTCAAAGCGCTTTCAACTTTGTGTACATCCTCATCACTATTACAAAGTATTATCATACGCTCTGCTTCCAGTGGATGCTTGCGGATGAAATTCATAATTGTGTCGATTTTCTGGTCTCGCGAAGTCAATTTTATTGAAATCACTGCTTTGCCATAGACGGCTGCCTCCAAGAAGTCACCAATCAATAGTAAGGAATTGTCAGAGCTGCGCATCAATGGAACCATTATGGGATCCCAATCGCGTGAAGTCACCATTAACTGCAGCGAATATTTTGGTTTTTTTAATTTAAAAATTGACTTAACCACAAATTCAAAATCTTCCATCGATCGTGATTTTATTATATCCATGTCATCAATAACAAAACTTTTGAGCCGTTCTGGATGAATAAGTGATTCGTTTTCGTTGTCGCGCAACAAACGTGCCAGGTTCCCCGCTGTGGCTACCAATATACCACAGCTGTTGAGTAACTTCAGTTTAGTCTCTCTAATATTCCGCAAGCCAAGGCAAGCCACTATGGGTATTTTGTCTAAAAGATTGGCAAGTAGACGTCTTCCATAAGTGTACACGTTATTCACGTGCACGGACGACGCCACCAGAATTATGGCTATGGGGCCATAACCATCTGCGATTGATACTGTGCGTAAGGAGTGATCCACTAAACTACATACAGGTGGCAAATAAGACCATGTCTTTCCGGATTTAGTTGGATTAACAATAAACAAAGAATTTCCACGCAGCAAGAACGGCCAGGCATACGCTTGGGTACGGTAAACTTTTGTCTTCCGCAAATTTGCAAGTGCATCATGAATGGCGGGTTGAAACAGCACATCAGATATCTTCGTTGTTGGATACAGTGGTACTTTAGAATGTGCCAAAACATGACCTTCAATTGATACCGTATTTAACATATTATCTTCTAATTCTGGCAATTGCACCGACTTTGATAAATTAATCGTTGGATAATTCGTTTCCACATTATTTAAAGACATATTTGTCGGCTCCTTAACGTTTTCTATCGATATCTCTTCACCAGAAGTGTCTGGAGTTATTTTCGTTATGGTTCTATTATTTCCATCAGTTGTCTGGGAAGAATCTTCATCGTCAGTAGAAGTTCGTTGTACCAATATACTCTGTTCGGTCTTGTTATAATTAGAGTTTATGGTGGTCAAATCTAAAATATTTTCATTTCCATATTCTTTTTCTATTTTAGCCTTTTGAAGTATTTCTTCGATTTTATGCATCTGCGTAGCTGGAGATTTCAATTGACGACGCTTCCGCGTTCTAAGGTGGATGTAAAAAAACCACAAAATATAAATATTTATATGCATTTGAGAGCATTTTATATATAAATTAGTGTAAACTACAGACAGATATGAGCATTTTCAACCTCACATCCTCACTTTTGTAATGACCGGAGTGCGCGCTGTTTGATCAATAATTTGTAATTTTTTTAAGTATATAGATTAAGTGGCAATACAATGTTAAAATAGAGTTAAAACGGAGGCTCCCAAGTCTGCTATGGAGATGACATTTATCACCAGAATAAAGATATGGAGCTAAAAGTGTGCGTCAACGACAACATAAAAGAAGGATGTGAGGCTGAAAATGCTCATATCTGTTAAGATTGTTTTACATATACAAAGTTTATAAGCTGGAACTCCAGTCTGCTTATTATACTAATTCCAAGTATTTAATAAAAATACAAAAGCATTTTTATTATTTCTGACAAAAATGGGTTTTTGGTAAGATAATGGAGTGGAGAATTTCAAAAGTATTTTTATTATTTTTAACGCTGTGGCATTGTAAAATGTTAACATAATGTTAATAACATAAGAAAATAGGCTAACAAAATGCTATTCTAATGCTAATAAAATTTATTATTGTTATTGCTTAAAAAACAATAACTTAATTATTATTTTACAATAAGTGAGGAGCACTAGCTGCTAGGGCTTCAGCTCGTTAAATATTAATTACACAAACAATATTAATTTCCAGTCGAGTATTTGGGCTTTTATCTTTTCTCCCTTTGTTGTAAAATATGTCACTCGATTGCCTGTCCAAAAATACTTAAAGGATGGAATCGAAAACTATCTTTAATTTGTTATAAATTTTGCTACATTAAGCACAACACTGGGCTGCGATGTCGTTTCACAACACTTGCGGCCATATTCCTCATACTCAAAATAAGTATCGTGTAGCCGCACAATAGAATCTACAAACAAAACTATTGCTGCTGAAATTGCAATTTTTTATTTAATACCACGAAACGCAGAATGAACTGAATTGGCTGCCTGTGACCACAGTTGTCATATTCCCCATACTCAAAATAAGTATCGTGTAGCCAGCCGCACAATAGCATCAACTATTGCTACTGAAACTGCAATTATGAATTAATACCACGAAACTGAGAATGAACTGAATTAGCTGTGTTGACTGCAATCGGCTGACAATGTGTGCGATTGTTCGGCATTGTTGTTGTGAACGGCAGTTGAGAGATTGTCTCTAAATTTAGTGGTCATAAACCTTTCGTAAGCGCTATAAATCCCAGAAATATTTTAAAAATTGCATCTGTTGTGCATATAAACCGTATTTATACTTCGAAGCAGTTTTTGTTGTATATATACCTAATGAGAGACGCCATAAGCTTATTAAGGGCATTATATCCGTTTCGAAGACGAGTGACTTCTCAGAAAACTTGTAAGCGGAGAAATACTCAAGCATTCAATTCTTGACAGATTGTGATAAACAGGTGCATTCAGGTAGCGGAGCACAAATTATTCAGTTTATGGCAAGTTTGCTCCAAAAAAAAAATATATATATATATCTATCCTTCTAACTAGGAAAATCATTATTAGACATTATTTTAGTCGAAGTAAATGAATTTACTAATTTTCTAAATAACCTTCAGCTATTAAACCCAATAATCCTGCAAAGGGGAAAGTCAACTCAACATGCGACCAAGCTTTTAGTAGAGCTTAAATGAACAGTGTTTACTCACTTCTTGTAAGATTGTCCACCATTTTGTGGAAATAAATAACTTTCCTTCGCAGTAGTTTCTATAGTTTTCTGGCTTTGTGCTGTCTCTGTTACCTTGGTAGGTCCCTTCACACTGGAATTCGGAAAGTCAGAACTATACTTTAGCGGACTGGGATGAACACTAGTTTCACACCTGCTTTCTTTATATATATCAGAATGGGATCTGATATGAAGAAAATGTTAGATTACCTTTGTAATTTATATAAAGATATAGCGATTCTTACCCATTCAATGTATAAGGTTGTTGCTTTGCAGTAGTATCTACTGTTTTCTGGCTTTGCCCTGTCTCTGTTACCTTGGTAGCTTCACACCTTCTTTCTTTATATATATCAGAATGGGATCTGATATGAAGAAAATGTTAGATTACCTTTGTAATTTATAGTAAGCTATAGCGACTCTTACCTATTCAATGTATACGGTTGTTGGTTTGCAGTAGTTTCTACTGTTTTTTGGCTCTGCGCTGTCTCAGTTACCTTGGTAGCCTCACACCTTCTTTCTTTATATATATCAGATTGGGATCTGATGTGAAGAAAATGTTAGAACACCTTTGTAATTTATATTGATATAGCGATTGTTACCTATTCAATGTATAAGGTTGTTGGTTTGCAGTAGTTTCTACTGTTTTTTGGCTCTGCCCTGTCTCAGTTACCTTTGTAGATTGCTTCACATTGGAATTCGGCAAATCAAATTTATTTTTTAGTGGACTGAAACGAGTATTAGGTTCACAGACTGCCTCTTTATATTTATCGGTATGAGACCTGGTATCCCGAAAATTTTCATCTTTGTTTCGTTCTTTATTATAACCTGTATTAGTTGACGATTTTAGCGGGCTCTTAATAGACAATTCTAAAAGTTCGTTTGCACTATGTGGAATATGATCATTGAGTGTAGATTTCTTGCGATGCCAGTGATTTTTCTCATCATTATAAGTGCAGAGGTTTGCTAAATCAAAGCCGGCTGGTACCATACTAAGTCCTTCAAATCCATTCTGTAAGTTTTTTTTAAAATAAAATAATTTATATTTATCAGTATTAAATTAGTTCACTCACCTTAATATCGGGTTTAGACGATGACGTGGTAGCTAACGGTGCCTTTCTTTTTACTGTCTTCCCATTGTGAATGTTATTCCGGTCTGAAGATATCTGAAATAAAATTCCCCCTAAACAATTAAACTTTTGCATAAAAAAAACACTTTTTATTTAAATAATTTCTAATCAAAAACGGGGCAACACCATTCTGTGCAAACCACTAACCTTCGTGTCCATGTTGGCTTCTGAGAATTGATTCTTATTTGTTAGACTTTTGTTACATACTTCGTTCCCTCCTGAAGCTAACTAAAATTGCATCTTGTTAAACAATCCATAAAGAACATTTAAAAGTTTCAATAATTACATTTTCAGGTATTTTTGCACACTTCGTAGATGTTAAAGGCTCGTCTCGGTTTTCAGTTACAATTGTTCCACGAGTTTTATCTGCATATTTGAGCCGCAAATTTTTCAGCTGTTCACTACGCTGTTCACGGAAGCTTTTAAATGATGTTTCTTGATTTATAGACGATTCATCCGAAAACGTAATATCACTCTGAAAACACAATAAATAAAGACCGCAATCCAATATAATACTCTAAATAATATCTTGTTAATGTAGAATTTGGTTACCGTTTTGTTGTTTAGATCCGTTTCTTTACTCCCATCACTATTTATGGTACTATTGCACCCAACTGAACTGCTGTCATCCGAGATAGCTTTTCGCCTGGACTCATACTACAAAAAACATGAACTATGTATGTCTTCAAACACAATTTTTCAAAAAAAGAAACGCACCTTTTTTCGCATATCCAATAATTTCTGTTGATAATCTGACAAACCGCTGGGTTTAATTGCGTAAAAAGAATCATCATGTGTCCTATAGTTTCTGGGAGATTCTTTGCTCATTGATTCTGTTGCATGTTCCGAAGTATCTTTAAAATTTATATCAAAATCACTCAACTGAGGAGGAGGCGGTACTTTCCCTTTGGCATATTTTTTTTTAACTATATTTGTCAAAACACCACCCAAATTTATCATTTGTTCACATACGTCGGAACTGCTCGTATTTTGTTCAGTCCTTTCGATAGTTGGTTTTTCGGTAGTCAGTTTTTTTGTAGGTGGTTTTTTGGTAGTCGGTTTTTGGATGTAATTTAGTGCAGACACCGAATCTTCAGGGCCTATATTATCTATGCCCATTTCATCATTAATTTCAAAAGGAATTGCATCATTAGCACGTTGATTATGGTCGCACCAATCGGCCACTTTCTGTTTCGCGTCTACGCCGGCGGCTTCATCGCTTAAAACGTCAACTTCGTATCTATGGTGCGGAGAATAGCCATGGTTTTTTCTAATCTTATAGTTGCCATTATTACCCAACCAAGGACTGATCTTTATGGCATTTAAGCTAAGACAAATTTCTTTAAAGTTGGGTCCCGCATCTTTGGCCAAATCCATGGCGAGTAAGTATTCGTTTGCCTTAAAGACCTTTCCTTGATGATTAACGATTTTCAATTCGCCCCAAAATTGATTATTGGAAGTCCTAAACAATTCTGTAAACGATATTGATGCGGCGTCATTTAACACCTGTTCCAACAACCCACAGGCACGCTCATGCCAATGTTTTTTTTCTGCTAGCATTGGCTGCATTTCCACAAAATTGAATTCTTTCTCGGCTGCCAACAAACCTGCCAGTCCACCGCAACGAACATGGTCAAAGTGTTGGCCATATTTGTCCGGCAATCTACGCACATGCTGTCCATCAGTTTGAAAGGGAAATCCATGGTCGACCGCCCACACTATGTATTCATCCCCATGAGCTAAACGTGCGACACTTTGCACTTTAGCTCTAATGTATTTGTTCCAAGATAAAAAGTAAACTGCAACTATCTCTCCTTCTACTGGACGATAGTTCGTGATGAAACTTTCCTTATACAATTTCCGAAGCTGTATTTCCAATGCATTTATCTGGCGAGAATCGTCACTTGTGGTATCCAAGATATACCAAAAAAGTTGAGGATTTATATAATGTGTAAGGCAAATAAACTTCTCCTTTTCCATTCTTAAGGAAATTTATATTTTGCTTTATATTAAATTTAAATAATAAAAAAAGTGGATGTTATTTCCCCAATTCCAGAAAAAAAATCTATACGCCGAATTCAGGAATTGACGCGAACTGAAAGGATGTAAACGATTTAATGGCCGGTGTTACCAAAGCGAACGGATATTTTTTGCATTGATCATGTTAGGAAAAGGTGAATAGTACAGCAATGGGTTGAACGCAAGGTATTGTTAATTAGGTATTGTTAATTGAGAGAAAGAAAATCGATTGACTTTTTGTTACATCTTTCTTTTTACAAATGTGGTGTACTAGGAAACAAATAATACCCAAAAAGTGTGTTTGTAAACAAGTTTACTATTTTCAGCAGTTGAGAAAGTTTACAGTTGAATTAAAATAAATAAATTTGTTGGGCAAAATTGTGCACTGCAATAATTTTTACCATAGTTTTTTTTAGAATTTACTACTACAGAAAATCTGCATTTTGAAGTGAATCGCTTATTCTTTAATTTTCGAATGTATTTACAAACCTAAAATTTCAACCAACGATTAACTTGACAATATCGAACTAATCAAATTTCTAACCATAACAATACTTTTTCCATTTAAGCACGAATCTCTGTGACCGATTGACAGTTTTATTAATATTATCTATTGAATGTATTTTGTATTAACTCTATTAAAAGAATGAACTGAGAGCTGTCAAAAACTGCAAAAGAAAAATGTAATTTTAATCAAAATTTTGTACCCAACATTAGAGAACGAAATTTCTCAAATCCGTTCAATTTTTCATTAAAGGAAACTTAAATTATGAAATAGCAAAATAATTAAGATGGAAATTTCAATAAGTTAAATTAATGTTGGACAAAGCCCTGTGGTCAGTTGTGACGATGACTTCAGCTGAATTAAAATATTTGACAGATATTACTCAAGCTGATCGAATGCTAATAAGGGCATGAGAGAATTATTATCCAGCGATAATTATTACTCAGTTATTTTGTTAACTCAGCCCATAAAATGTATTTAAGCTATCACTCAATCTCAGTTTACTTCAACCACAGATAAACAGATGTGAAATCATAGTATATAAATATACAATATTGTTGATAATAATATTAAAAACTTTCATAGTTTTTTAAAAATATTTTTAAGGTAAGATTTTTATATATATTTATTATGTTTAAGGATATGAATATAATATGCACGAAACGCTATATAGAGTATGCAAGGTGAATTTCCTTACATGGTTGCAAGAACAAATTTTTTTTGAACCAATTTTCTCTCAGTAGCTTCCAAATTGAAATTATAGAAAAATGCGATCAAAACAAATTTGCAAACAATTGCAAATAGTTTTTATTTTAGTGAATAAGTGTTTTTTAATTATTATTTTTGGGAGTTTGAACATTATGAAGAAATTATGAGTGTATTTAACTAATAAATATATTTTATATAAACTGTGTACCATTTGAAGCAGCTCTTATGTATATCTCCATTCCTCTTAACTTCGTTTATTTTGATCGCACATTGCTTATGTTTGACAATTCGGGAGGTACAAAATTGACCTTGCAGTCACTGTCAAACATAAGCAATGTGCGATTAGGAAGTGTTAAAAATAAACGAAATTCGGGAGAATGAAGAAATTCATAAGAGCTGCTTAAACGATCCATTTCCTTTGACCTAGAATTTATTGTACAGCTCACATTCGCTTCACATATTGTTTATTGATTTAATTATTTAATTTTACATAGTGTCTCGACTCGCTATAATTCATGACATTAGTGTCAGAGTAGCTGATGGCTGTAAAATATGAAGGGGGAAAATTATGTTAAAGCATTTCATTTTATACAATGGCTTTGAACAGTAAACAACACAGACGCGTTCTCACATTGAATGCTTTAAGAGAGTTAAAAAGCTGTTATCAGAAATTGAAGTGTTTGTAACAAACACTCAAATTATCGATTGAATATTTATTAAATTAATTATTTCGCCTCTTTCAAATTTAATTTATCCCATTTTTAAATAGACAAACGTTAAAATCGAGTGAAACTTCAAATTTATGTCAGGGTTTCTAGTAGCACTGCTGTCTTGACATAATGTTTAATTTTTTATGGTATGACATTAGCATATGGGGTCTCCACTTAACAATTTGATGTTAAGACATGAACATTGCCATGAATTATAGCTAGTCGAGACACTATGTTAAGATTTCACAAATATAAAAATACAAAAATTCAAATCCATTCTCAAATTGCAAATGCTTGCAATTTATTTTGATCGCATTTTTCTATATAATTTTCTCTAAATTTTGGCAGTTAAAGCCGGGAAATTGTTTCAAAAAATTTGTTCTTGGATTCACCCTCTAAGGAAATTCAGTTGTTCTGAACTTTATAACACAATTAAATAGTTCTGAAGGTACGAAATTCACCTTGCAGTCACCATGTAAGTAAATTCACCTTGTTAGTCCATGCATTTTGATCATCCGGTTTTTCACGTTTCTCTTTTGTTTTGACAATTCACGTGGAAACAAATTTGTTTATACATACACTTGGTAATTATAAATTATACTCTAAAAACGAGTCAGAGAAATTTATGCCAACGAGCCGCACAAATTGTTAAGAGTGGAAAAATAATTTTTTTTAGTTGTACGCACGTTTTTTTGTTCCTGATATTGAATGGACAAAAGTTTGCCATAAACTAGGAAATATTTCAAGTTATAATAATGTCAACAAATGAGCAAATGGACGTATCTGCTTCGATAGATAAGAGTTCTGCCAGCGATAAAAAAGATGAAATCTTCAAAGATATCAATGCAGATGACCCTGATGCGCAAGCGACAGAAATTGAATCAGCATGCATGAATTGCTTTCGGTCAGGAAACACGAGATTGCTTCTTACTAAAATTCCTTTCTTTAAGGAGGTGGTATTAATGTCTTTCAAATGTGAGCATTGTGGCTTCGAAAACAATGAAATTCAATCAGCCTCGGAGATTCAAAGGAAGGGTGTACGTATTGTACTTGATGTGCAAACTGTTGAAGATATGAATCGACGAGTTGTACGCTCCGATCACACTTATGTAAATATTCCCGAAGTAGAACTTGAAATACCAGCTCAGTCACAGAAGGGAGAGGTCACAACAGTGGAGGGTATCATTGATAGAACTATCCGAGGTCTACAGCAGGACCAGAAAAAGCGCAACATTGAGCATCCAGAGACGGCTGCAGCTATCGATGCTTACATTACGCGCCTAAACAATATAAAAGAATTGAAAAGCTTCTTTACTCTAGTACTGGAAGATATAAGTGGCAACAGTTTTATAGAAAATCCTCAAGCACCGTCGGCGGATCCCAGATGTAGAACTTCAAATTTCGAACGTTCGATTGGTCAAGATCAAACTTTAGGTAACAAATTTGCATTTGTTGTGTTGGTATATACATTATTTAAAATATTCAACAGGGTTATACGCAGCAGCAGATATTCCCAGTGAAACAAATGTGGGTCACTCTAAATCTGAAGAGAATAATTTGCTCAAACCAATCCCAGAGAGTACTTGGCCACTTGAAGAATTGCATGGAGAAGTTTTACAATTTAAAACGCTCTGTCCAAATTGTAGTGTGCCATGCGATACCAATATGAAGATGACTAATATTCCCCATTTCAAAGAGGTCGTCATAATGGCTACAGTTTGTGAAGCATGTGGTTGCAGAACGAACGAGGTTAAGTCAGGCGGTGGAATCGAAGGACAAGGTGTTCGTTTTGAAGTCCGTGTGGAAAACAAAGATGATCTTAATCGCGATGTTCTTAAATCTGAAACATGCAGCCTTTCTGTACCAGAACTTGACTGCGAAGTGGGACCATCTGCATTGGTAGGACGATTCACAACAGTTGAGGGTATTTTATGTGCAATGAAAGATCAATTGCGAGGCGATGGCATCTGGTTTCACGACTCATCAGATGAAACGTCAAAGCAGCGTTTCCAAACGTTTCTGGAAAAATTTAATAAAATCCTATCGTTGGACACAGCAATAACATTGATTTTAGATGATCCGGCGGGTAATAGTTATGTACAATCGCTGTCAGATGACGACAAGGTTGATAACAAATTAAAAATCGAAAAGTATGATCGCAGCTTCGAGCAAAATGAAGAGCTTGGCTTAAATGATATTAATACCGAAAATTATCAGCAGTGATTTACTAATTACAAAAATACGTATATGAAATA
Source organism: Clusia tigrina (assembly GCA_920105625.2). Taxonomy (NCBI): domain Eukaryota; kingdom Metazoa; phylum Arthropoda; class Insecta; order Diptera; family Clusiidae; genus Clusia; species Clusia tigrina. The sequence goes on along the minus strand of OV050033.1, from coordinate 176,530,404 downwards.
AAACAAAATTACCTAAAACTCTAACACGTGCTTTATACAGGTAATAAACGAATACTTTATAAAGCTACGTCTTTTTTTTGCAAGTATCAACTAAATCGACAAAACTTGCTGCATAATAATCCAGTAACACATTTTGCTGCGTGGAAATGTGTTCCTTCATATTTAATTAAGAATCTGCCTCCCTCCAAGATTGCGTACAGTCTTCAACAAGCGCCCAACTTGAGGGTTTTTGGCGGTTAAAGCGCTAACCCCGGAATAAATAAATGACAAAAGTATAATGTTTTACTTTTCTAACGTTTTGGTAATTGATTATATATTAATAAATCCCGCTGCTCGAAATACCAGCAAATTTTATATAAAACGATAACCGATAAGAGATAATTTGAAAATTATTTATTTTTGCGTTATTCTAAATCCCTCCGAAAATTTGTGATGGGTGCGCCACAGACTAGTAAAAAGCGACCTAGGGTTTTGTTTCGATTGATAATTGTGGAATCGTGGGATCATCTTGTGGAACAGAGGAAATATACATATATGTACAATTGGTTATTATACTACATTATGAATATAGCATTAAATATATACATATAATAAATAAGGGTAATTTTATCAATTTGTTGCTAGTATTTCATAGATTAGTATTTACCTACATAGGTATGAATATGTCTTAAGCAACCATCAGTTGTTTGCTGTTCAAAATAATGTCCTTGCCCTCTTGTGCACCCACTAAACGCATGTCGTAGTTCATCTAAAGAATTGCGTATATAAATGTAATGCTACGAATATGCTCAATCACCGATTTCCGAAAAGTCATTATTAGCATACCATTAAATGGGCAATTTATTGTTTAAATTCAGATCTTATATACCTGTTAGATTATATTCAAAATGTCATGTTATGCCTGCAACTGCTTTATGGTTTTCGGGTCTAATTCAAGGCCAAATGCCAGACCAAGGTGAATTTGCTCTTGCAGTCACCATGCAAGTAAATTCACCTTGGCAGTGAGTAACCGAGAACAGCTGTTTAAAAATTGTTTGACAGTTCGGAGAAAAGAAGCGAATTACCTGCGACACTTGGTGTAATAAACAAATTTGCCATATATAAAGTTAATATTACTAATAAAGTATAAAACAACCTACTTTGTAGGTAAATTTTGTACTTGCAAGATGGGCACTGCGTTGAAACGGCCGCTTTCTATAACAGAAACTTTGGGGGAAGTGCATAAACCGCCAAAAAAAATTCGTATTCAAGCCACTGCAAAGACTAGCATCACCAAGTCTTTTCAAATCGTTGCACTCCTTGAAGGTGCCGCTCACAACAGCAAGGCATTATTGGAGGTGTTAGTGAAAATTGCCGATGAACTTGTTTTGGAGGAAATTCAACTTTCCGAAGTGCAGGATGCCACAAAAAAACTTATGGAATTATACCGACACGAGCGTGACGGAGATACCACAGTGCGTGTGAAAATATTAAGTCTCATGGCGGATATGGGGGGGATGCGTGTTTCAGATATCGTCAATAGCCTAATCGACATGATTATTGGCGCGATGAAGGCAGAGAAATCTCAAAAAGTCATAACACAGGCACTGCGTAGTTTATATAAAATTGGTATGCACAGTTTCAAGCAGCTTCCGTCCACGCATGTCACAAAGATTGCACATTTTGCTCAGCAGCAGCTTACTTCCGAGTCCCACCAAACACAGAAAAATGCACTGCTTGTGCTGGCAGCGTTTGTGACGCTTATCGATGCTAAAAAAGGTATCATTGAGAGCATCGGCCACTACGTAGATTCCCAGGATTCAGGCGTACGTGCACAAGCGCTTCGATCGATTCTCTGTCTGGGTGAGCGTGGAGCTAATCTTTCCCCTAGCTTGTATCAGCGTGCTGTGGAGGCAATGCAGGATGACTATGAATGTGTGCGGAAAGAAGCGCTGCAACTAGTCTTCGAGTTGGGTATCAGACATCCGGATTTCATGATTTGCACTGGGGATGAGGACGACGAGATGCGTCTTATTGATGCAGCGTTTAGCAAAGTTTGTGGAGCTCTGTGCGATTTATCTATACAAATACGTACTCAGGTTAGAATTAGTACTTTTTACGTTTTTGTTTGTAAACTATATTAAACACAAATGTTCTTTTAGGCTGCCGAGCACTTAGGAAGGATGACACTTGTTGGTTATGAATTTCTTCAACAAACATTGGACAAAAAGCTAATGAGCAATTTGCGTCGCAAGAGAACAGCGCATGAACGTGGTGCTCAGCTCATTAACAGCGGTGAGTGGTCCTCGGGTAAACGGTGGGCGGATGATGCACCACAAGAGCGTCTGGACACAGCAAACATTTCTTTAATTGCAAGCGGTGCTTGTGGGGCTTTAGTTCATGGTCTTGAGGATGAATTTCTTGAAGTGCGCACAGCTGCTGTAGATTCCATGTGCAAGTTGGCACAGTCGCATCCCGATTTCGCAGTAACCTGCTTAGATTTTCTTGTTGACATGTTCAATGACGAAATTGAGGATGTACGCTTAAAGGCAATTTACAGTCTTACTGCGATTGCGCGGCACATAGTATTGCGCGAAGATCAATTGGAAATTATGTTGAGTTCGTTGGAGGATTATTCAGTTGATGTACGTGAAGGCTTGCATTTAATGTTAGGTGCATGTCGCGTATCTACTCAAGCTTGCTTGTTAATGGTCGTACAGAAGCTACTCGACGTTCTATCGAAATACCCACAAGATAAAAACTCTGCCTTTGGATGCATGCGCAAAGTTGGCCAGAAACATCCGAACCTCTGCATGGCTGTTACATCACATTTACTGCAAGACCATCCTTTCTTCGTCAGCGCTGAACGTGATGTCGAGGATCCAGCATACTTGTGCATTTTAATACTACTGTTCAATGCTGCAGAGCACTTGGTGCCCATCATCAGTTTGTTTCCCGACTTTACGTTAAAACATTATGCATACTTACGAGATGCTATGCCGCACTTGGTACCTCAATTGCCTATCGACGGCTCCTCTATGAATACAATGCATGAGCTTAGTGGGACCAAGAGCTCACGTGAATATTTGGAAATGGTTTTGACCCACATACATGAAATTTTTACCACAGCTCAGGATCGGGTGCCATTATTGAAAACGGCGCAAACAAATTTAAAGGTATGCATTAATAAAAAAATAAACCTAAAATTTTCTATAAATTCTCCAATTACTTGTCTAGCGTTTGGGTGACATCGATCCGGAAATGTTTGGCACTGCAAACTTTCTTGAAACTTTTCTAGCAGCACAAATTCAAATCGAACAATTACAACACAGCACAATTTCACAACGCAGTCGAGTCTCATTGAAAGCGTCCCTGGCGCAATTGGTTCGAAATTGCTTAAAGCTAAATCATTTATTTTCCGGACTCAATTACGAGGATAAGTTACTTATTAAGCAAATTTCTTTACGAGCATGTGCTCTGCACCTGGTACTCATCGTTAATGATCGTTCACAGAGTGCCCTTGGTTCGTGTCAAATGTTGCTCCAAACAGCATCCGACATTAGCAACTTTCTGGACGATAAAGAAAGCTTTGAACCAGATGCATTTACAACAGCATTGCTCACACAATTGGCCAGCATGACAGACCCGAAGCCAGGCCGAGTTTCTCGTGAGATATCACCACTGATACAAACTCCTTCGTGTGTGCGGCTACCACCGGTAAATGCGAACATACGAATGTGCGTGGCAAATATTATTGAACCTTGTCCGCAAATGTCCCAAGACAATGTAATCAAAGTGACAGCCGGATTAATAGCTGCCCTACCTTTCGTGGCCGAAATTGATAATTTGCAAGACACCCAAAGGAAGGCAATGCGCATCAAAATAAAATATCCCGATCAGAATGTGCATACTGTGGTACCGAAACTAACGGACCTGAAAAAAATCATGACCGAGCAGGGCGAACACGAAACTAACATGAGATTGCGCACAACAATTTTGCTATCGCACAGCGTCTGGACGGAGGCTTCTTCGGTGGAAATAACACTGTGTTTGGCGGTGCGTCCTGGTACTGAGTTAGAGTTGTGCCGACCAGCGAAAATACTTTTTGCTCCAAAACCAGTACGGCGAGGAATTTAAATGTGGTTAATTTCAAATATTTTATATATATTTACATTGAACTTGGAAATAAATGAAAAATGTTTTATTTTAAACAAAGTTTTTTATTTTTTATTAACTGAATTAACGGTATCATTAAATTGCGGGGTTTTGGGATCATTGAACTTACCAGCCTCAAACAACTGAATACATGTAGCCAAGTGAGAGCTTGGCCTGGGTCAAACCTATGAATTGTGAAGTCTCTTATATTCCCGAGAGTTTATTACTTAGTATTTGAATGTGGGGATTGTATACTATGAAGATGCCACAACCAGATTGTAGTTGGTGCTTGGTATTGTTATGCTGTATTTTCTATATATTTGGCTTTTCAAGGCACTACTACAACTTACAATTACTTAATTCCCTAGCTATAATTCCAGTTGGTCTATCCAAATCACCCGTGACTAAAAAAAATTCAAGCAAACAAATGTTACAGCCCGCACCCAGATAACTTTATATTCAGTATTTTGGTTTTATAAGAGCGATTAGGCGCATCTTTCACAATTTAGCATGGATTAAGATTACACATTACCTGAAAACTTAAAAAATTAGTTAAAATACTTTCAAATAAAAGTTTGAAACGAGTTTTAGTTTTCAACAAGATTTATTTTCCCAAGATTTTTCTTAGGTTCTTGTGGGTATTTATGATATGAAATGACCTACATACATACATATTTTTATACAGCGTTATATTAAATATTAATATATAATTAATTTCTACTTCATGCAATGTTATGTACAAATTTATTAACTAGCAATATAACTAATTTATATCGTAAACCTTTTACGATTCTTGAGTTAAGGGGTCGGTTTTCTGTTCCTCCTGGTGTTTTTTCTTCATATGGTAGTAGTATCTGTAAAAAAATTAATTTTATGTTTTTCTATACTCTTTATATTTAAATGGAGGTATTGGTGGATTGAGTGGGTCAGTTCAACATTTTTTCCAATTTCTATATAAGAAAAAACTGATCAGATGGCGGTGTTCATGGCATTTTACTTATGTTTGCACCGTAAACAGTGGAATACATGGCATTTTACTCATTTTGCCACTGTAAACAGTGGAATAACATGTTAAGTGTTATATTTACATCCAGCTATTTATATTAAAATAAATTTAAAAAAAAATAAAAATATTTAATTTTTTTCCTTACTGGAGTGCATAATTTTAGGGAGTACGGCTGATATTGAATGTAAATACCAATATTGTAACTCACCACTCATTAACAAATTCATGCTTTCCACTGAGAACTCACCACGATTTAACCAATGGTATTTTTTTCAATTAAGAAATTTCACAAATTATTATCTTTATACATATGTATGAAGGATAATAAAATAAAACTTACTGAACATGTATCAAAATTGTTAGATTACAAAAAGTTCACAATGTCGCTAGCTTTATATACGCACTTTGCCAACTTTGAGAGTGTGGTAAAAACGCCCCTTTAGCTCAGTGGTAGAGCACTGGTCTCGTAAACCAGGGGTCGTGAGTTCAAACCTCACAGGGGGCAGATTTGCGCCAGCACCTTTTTTTTTTAATTAGTAATTTTTGTTTTTATATTTTCTCATTACAAAAAAAAAGTTTTCTCTACCTCCAGGAAAATATTAGAATTCACAATTAACATAGGGGGAGGAAAGTCAATTTTTGGCTCACCCTTTTTGTTTTTCAAATACCATGGAGCAAATACGACACGTGTAGATTTTGTTTCGCAGGTGTTCCTCCCGCAAATGTGTGTCTAGTGATGTCTTTTTCGTGTATACTTTGTGGCAGTGCTCACAATTAAATCGTATTCCTAAATGTAGCCCCATGTGACGATCCAGATGGCTTTTTTGCACGTACGATTTGCCACAATCGGAGCATTTGTAGGGACGGAACCCGCTGTGAATTCGTTTGTGAATATTCAAATGCGAGAGACGACTGAATTTTCGGTGACAGTCGGGGCAATTGATTTTTTTGCCTTCATGCAATGTCATGTGCGTCTTTAAAACTGACCGCAGTTGGAAGGATTTCCCACAAACGTGACAGACGAAAGGACGAGAGCTATTGTGCGTCTCCATGTGTAATTTTAAGTGATAGTATTTATTAAAACTTTTTTCACAAGTTTTACAGGAGTAGTTGCGTTCGTTTTCGTGCATTTTTAAATGATCACGTTGGCGGTAAATTGTAGCAAATTCTTTCCCTGCAAATATAAAAGAATAAAAAATAGCCCCATGTAATCAATTTAAATGGTTTGCATTACCACACAACGGGCACACATAATCTTTAGCTTTCGAGTGCGCTAAATTGTGCTGCTGCAATTTTTGATTGGTAGAAAAGCATTTGTCACAGTTGGAACATTTAAAATTTTTCTTTTTCGGTCTAATTTCAGTATTTATTTGACTATTCTTTGGTTTACAATTTTCGAAAGGCGGGGAATATGAATTTAAATGTGATGCTTCCATGTGACTCTCAGTGTCTTCATCACTCTCAGTGTTATTTTCGGGGCCCAGGTATGGTTCCAAAATGTCCATAATTTCCTTCTCAGGTTCAGCGACGTCTAAATCAGGAGATCCAGGCAAACGTTCTTTTTTATTGTTTTCCTCCTTCATATGTTGTATTTCCTCTGTCTCCTCGCAGCTGTCCAGCTCCTCTACTACTGTTTCCAACTCTTCCAATTCCCAAGTCAAATCCTCGATTTCTTTATCCACTTTCTTCTTTACCATTTCCTTGAATTCTATATCCGAGCTTTTAGCCTTGCGGATAAAAAGGACAATGTTTTTTAATTCTTCGACACATTTCTGACAAACAATTTGTGGAAGTGGATCTCCTATTTTCGCTCCCAATTGTGTACATTCGTTGAAAATGTCCACCAGCCAGCTTTTTGGGCACACTTTACTATCCAGCGTTAGAAATTCCCCATAATTCTCCTTGCAAATCCGACAAAAGATTAGTACAAGCCTTTCTTGCTTAGAGTCGTCTCCCATGCTGTTTGAGAGTACTTTTCAAATACTGATTATTCTTACTTAAATTTAAAAACACAAATTTTATATAGAAACGCGTCCGTATACAAAAAAAAAACAAAGAAAAACATCTGATATTTTATTTTAAATATTCGTAAAGACAGAGATGCCACTTAACTTACCATTTAGCGTTTCATCATTCCGGCGGAAAGTTAAAAAAGAGGTTTAATACAAAAAAATACATAAATCATATAAAATGTGCTTTAAGAAAAGTGATTTGCTGAATTCTTGCAGCGCAGCAGATGCCCAACCGATCAGAATTCTCCGATTTTTTTGCAACCAGCTGATTCAGCGGACGCTATTTCTTTGAGGGGAAATTTTCGCTACCGTACTCAAAACTTCATACAGCTGCTTGTACAACAGCTGTTTATATATAAAGTGACAATTTTTTTCACTCACTCGATAGGCAACCGATAGGTTGCCAGAATGCAGCCATTATAAGTCTTTTTCCTAACAAATTATGCTCTATATTTGAGCATTGCGGTATGCTAGTCATATAGTTCAGCTAAGAAAAACAAGGATAGTGTACAAGAAAAAAAGAAAAGGTTCATATGAGCATTTAATATATAAGCTTAATTGAGAGACACTTCAGTCCAAATATATGAAAATATGACTTATATTTATTTTTTCTTAAATGAATAAGCGTCCAATCTCATTTCAATTTTTCTATTAATTTGTTTTGGGTTGAAATCCCAAACCTCATTGCACACCAGAAAACACGTCACATAAATTCAGGCAAAGATAGTGTCACATAATTATGACTTCCCATTAATGCTCTTCAAGTGACATTTTTATATTCACATATATCTCCACAAAATTCGGGTTCGGTATTCTGTTGTTGACGCTATAATTTTATCATTACGTTGTTCTTAGTATCATGATTTAATTTTATTTTTTAACATTAGTATTCATAAGCATGATCATGGTTGCTATTAAAAATAAATAATCAGTTATATATTGCAGAAGTAATATTAAGATGGATTGGTATTTATTGTCATATATTTCAGATTTTCTTCTGTTGTTTTTACTCTATTTTTAATTTTTTTTTTTACATTTTTTTCCCTAGAAATTAAAGCACAATTGGGACAACTATGATACTTTTGTTCCTATATAAAAAATATTTGGATAATCTCTCGACATGAAATTAAAGTATATGATATCGGCATATAAATTCAGACCATTTAAATATAATTTGTATATATATTTATATATGTTTCACCTAGATATCAGTACAGTCACACAATTATTAAACACCATGTATATCTATATATACTCGGTATTTATATTGTGTAGAATATAATAGCAGAAAAATGATGAAATTTCTTATATTGATCTTTATAAATATATTTCAAATGATATACGCCAATAAATCCATTCTAAAGAATTATTCTGAAATTTTCACCCTGTGTGTTCACATCTCATTGATTTGCAGAGAACAGCAGGAACATATGCATAGTTAGTCAGTCAAAAGAAAAGTTTTGTGAAATATTTTTGCTGCGAAGATAGAATTGCATTTTAATTGAGTACCGAAGTCTTCCGAATACAACGCAATCTGAGGGAATATATAATTAAATATAAAGTAGAAATACAAAATGCAACAAGATTCCAACGAACAGAGTTGGGTAGAAGAACAATGTTGGGATGAGATCAACGCCCAACATGATGAATACGAACGCGAGCACATACGTCATCGGGATAACACCTTGAGAAATGTCTGGGGTGCATTTCAGGATTCAGCTACTGCAGTAGCACATCTTTACAGAGGTGAGTTTTCAACATGAGGAAAGGCTCCTAAAATGTACTGCGTTTCTTATGAATACGGCAAGTTTGGGGATGAATTGGTGGCTTTGAGAGGTCGATTTATTTTTAGTTGCATTAATATGTTCCTATTTCCTTTTTTATTGCAAACGAATTTAGATATTAGCTATTTATGAATTTGTTGAATGATCGATAGGTAGCAGAGACATTTGTGCCTGTACTTGTTCTCTCACAGAGTCAGATGATTGAAATTTTGAGTTAAATTGCATATGTGCATATGTATGCGCAGTGGGAATTTTCCAAATGCTAAATGCTTTTACTTAGGTGTCAAGCTACGTAACAAGGGCCTTAGGTAAAATTTGTCTTTAGGACTGGAAAGTCTGACAACGATGCTTCCGGAGAATTTATAAAATTCTAAAAAATGCTTACATATATCATCGAACACACTTTGCTTCCATATCGGTAGCCGAATGCTGTTTAAAAAAATACTTTCAAATACATAGGTATTTACCTCTGTATATATACATATGTGTTTTATTTTGTGCTACTAGTTCTATTCCGCTTCTCATTGAAAGCATTCAATTTACAAACTGCAAGGGTACGTTTATAAAACAGAAAGTGTCGTTCATTTGTTTGCTCATTCCAGTGTAATACTAAATTAAATTCCCTTTGTTCCCATTGAATAATGCGTTGTAGTTTTTGGTGTTGCTTGGATCATATTTTGACACTTTAATAATATATCCATATAGAAATGTATTGAAAATATGTATGTATTTATATTTACGCATATAGATATATACAAATTCTTTCGATTTTGTATCTTGCATTTTCTCCGTCTCTTCTACGCATTGTGCATTAGTCGTGTAGTTTGCACTATTTTTGGTATTGTTGCAGAACATTCGTTCTATAATATGGATTTTTTGTGCTTTTCTCCCAATCATTAATCAACATGTGTAAGTGTAAAAGCATGCTCCATTTCCATCTTTAAGGGTCGCAATATCCAAAACATAGAAAACAGCTGTTTTTAAGGGTCGTCGAACGTTTGCAGTTGAGCTCTGCTCAATGTGCGTTTCTTTCATTGTCTAGAAAATAGGGTTGCTTAAAATTTGATCTGCCGTTTGGCCATCACAAGGAGCGCACAGGACCAATGTGGTTGTGGTTAATTTTCGCAATGTGGGTAGAAACTGTTAAGTTATTTGTTCGCCGTTTTATTATTTACGTTTTATAATTTAATTTTCATGTTAGAAAGAATGTAGATAAAATGAGATAATAGAACTAAAATGCACTGCACTACGCTGTTTGAAGTGGGGCTGCACACGCTATTGTGCCTACAATTCGTTTGGTTTGTTTTTCTTTGCAAAACAACAACAATATCCACAAAGAGAGGGTGGGGGTTTGTAGAGCTTTGACATGTTTTAGACGCAATAGCATCTGCAGATTCTACAAAACCCCACTTCGTTCCCCCTACAAATATCACATACGGAAAGCGTTCGCAAAATATGTAATAAAAACACAGCTAGAGCTGTAATTGTCTTCGTTCCATTAAAGTATACTTGGTGTTTCAACATGTGGCAGGGTCTGTAATCGTATTATTGTTCCTTTATGGTCCATATTTCTGAATATACATATTGTCATTTTCTGCATTTATGAAATGGTGGATGAACTCGCCAACCTCTGCGAATTCTACCTGACAAATTGTCACTTGTAAGTTGTTGCTTTATACAGGGATCTTTACACTGGAGGCAGTTAAAGATAGCCGATATGTTGTGATACAATTCGACGATAGCGATGCATGAACTAGTTAAACTTCATTATTATTATTGCAAAGTTTTAGTTCAGTTCAGTTAGTTTCAGTTCAATTTAAGGTCAAATCCAGTTAATTAAATCTAATGTTTTGATTTTAGTTTAGCTTCATTAACTCAGTTTTAATCTTTCTGCAATTTTCAGTTCACTTCAGTGCACAACCGGATACAATGAAAACCAGTTTCGAATTGGTTCAAAATAAGTTCAAATTTATGTTGGACGATGATTTTTTTTGTGAGTTTCAGTTGACTTCAGACCATATCCGGGTAATGGAAGTCAGTTTTGAATTAGTTCTAAATTAGTTCTCTTTTTATTATTTACCTTTTTTAAAGTTCCAAAATATATTTGGTTTAGAGGAGGAGGGTTCTTGTATAAATTATGAGTTTTTCCAGCCGCTTGAACATTGAAATTTTAAAATATATGAGCTTCATGAAAATTGAATACGAGTAGCATCGATGCATATTTCAAATAGATCTCGAATAGCAGGTCGTGCTATCTCGTTCTCTTTGTTAGGTACAATGCCATTAGTAATGTTGTTAGTTTCTCTCATCTGCTCTCTCACTGAGACTCTCCAAAAATGATACCTCAATGGGGATAGCATTTTATAATAAGTTATTCAATGATGGTGTCTTTCACATTAACGGATGAAAGCGTACCATAATGTGGAATAATCTCAATAGCGGTTAGCATGGTAGTTCTGTCCGATAGTTCATTGAGAAAGATTTGGGATAGAGAAGTTCCTTTTTGCTTTTGAACATTGTCATTCGTTTTGTTGAAATATTTATTGTATATGTTTAATTAGAATTTATAATTTTTGTTAAGCATGATTAAAACTTTCCATTATGATTAAAAATTGCATTGTAAATTCCAGAACGCTCATCAAATACGTATCCCGATACAGGTGCATTATGGCTTCCATTTCAGACAGCAGCGGGAACAGTAACCACGCTTTATAAAGGTTCCATTACAATGTATTGAAATATATTTTAACCCTTTTATTCTGCCCTCTTACAGAATCGTGCGATGGCCTTAAACGCACCAGCGAAGCAGCCATCCAATCCGGCTATCAAAGACGTACACGAGAATTGGCTGATTGGGCGCGCAGTAAAAAGCGTCGGATGATACGCCGGGAGGATTTGTTAGCCTATTTGGCTGGTAAACCATTACCACCATTATCAGCCACATTTGTCAATCGTCGGTGAGTCGCTGCTCAAGTGGCGAAATAGACACAATTTCTCTATAGGAAATGTAATTAACTCGTATTTTAACAATTTTGTTGTAGGTCCCCAAAACCGGAACATTCATCGTATACACATTCAAGTGCCAGTGCTGCGTTTCCTACCACAATTACACACCAGCCAACGCCACACGCTCATGTGCACACGCATCCTATTCATACACATGGGCACACGCAGCAACCGAATGCAGCTAATGAGTCCACAAGCGATTTGCATACATTTAAAGAGGCGCTCGTCTTACGGCCACGGTACGTATGATTGATTTCTTCCAGATCGACACAATCTAATTTCTTCGCTATTGCAGTGGTGGTCCTGAACTTTTTGCATTTGTTGCCAACGAAATTGCACGCCATTGTAAACGCCCAGCCAGCCCCATCGATGACAAAATGGATGTTTGCCACTACAACAGTAAGCGACCACGTTTCATGTAGAGTAGAGCTATTCAAAACGCATGCAGTTCATGAACAAAACTACACTCAGAAACAAACAATACCAAACTGCAGAGAATGAATTGAATTTAAATTTTAATTAAGTTGAGAGACAAGTGAATCACTCTTACACCCCACTACCCTGCAATGATTTTTGATCCTACTCCAATTGCTACCAGAAAGTTAAACAACAAAAGTTAGGGTAAAGAAAATATCCATAGCCTAGATAGTTCTAGGAAAGAGTACACGCTCAACTGTGCGTATTAATACAAAAAGTTATATATACTACTACAGTAAATATACATATATATATAGAATAGTTTTTTTTTTAATTTAATTTTGTAAAGAAAAGATATAATAAGTAAATTGATGTTTTTGTTTCAAAAAACTCATTGGCATAATTCACAAATTTAAGTTTGAAAGTCTTCGTAAATGTTTACCTTTTCGTTTAACTTTTTGTATATATACAATTATATATGTATAATAATTATATTTCTATTTGATTAAATGTACTATTATTATGCTAACTCATGAACATTTGAAAAAGCAAAAAGATTATGCAGAAGGAAATTTATTATTGTATTATCGTTTTAATTTGTAAGTACATAAGAAACGTGATTAGCCCTTAGCTTAGAATTGCGCATCTGTTCCACAAATCCTTTCAAGTGGCGTATCCAAATGCTGCTACACATAATTCTATTTAATTTTTTATTGTTTAAAGGACATGGTATAGAGCGCAAGAATAATTTTCTTTTGAATTTAAGACGGTTGCAAATAATTTGGAAGTAATTTTCAAATTCGAGTCCTACTACAATACACAAAACAATATATAATTAGAGCGTTGTAAGAAGTGAAGCGACTTTAAATCAATGAATTCTATAAAAATACAAACGAAAGCAAAAAACAATCCGAAATAATAATTTTAAGCAAATGATCATTCAGATTTTATTATTTATTTTTGTAAGCGCAAATATATGAACAGAAAACAACCAAAAGAGTAACAAACCACAAAAATTTCAGTTTTGTAAAATTCGTTGTAAAATGTTTGTTTGACGTTGTTTTAAAAATTTGCGGAAAGTAATTTTGTTTCTAAATAAAATGCCATTTAAATTCCAAAGTTCAACGAAAATATTTTTGAAACCAAAACTATGCAAAAGCAAATTAAATGCTAAAAATAAAGAAATAAGCAATGAGAAATATTAATAAAATACAATAATTAAGCGTTTTGTGAATTTAAAGAGAGATGGTAAAGTTTTTATATTTGTGTATTAATATTAATAATTTCGCATTAGCCGAGTAATATTTGGCCTGGAATAACTTAAGTACTGCCTAGTGGACAATCCTTATCAGTACAACTACACTGCTTCAGAATAAGCGGTAAGGTGACGTGCGCCTCATGATTCCTGGGATTGTCCGAGTACAAGGCAAACGTTTTGGCATGCAAATCGAACACACCCACAGCGATTGTTTTCACAGCCTGCTCCAAAGTGCCATCCTCGCGAAAGACGCAATGCTCACCGCCGCTGCAGTCGCCCAGCATTTGCAGTATATCCTCCTTACCGGTGGGCGGTTTGTACTTGCCGAACGTCTTCATGCGCTGCACACTAGAAGCAAGCATCAGTTCGTTGGCTTGCTCCACATGCAGACGCTCGTATCTGAAATCAGAGTTTTGTAGGAGACGATTAAAAGCTACCGCTTCGTAAATTGCAGCTGTGTGGGATTATACTTACTGATTGGCATGGTAGTTGTGTTCGCCCTCCGCTACCTTCTTGATATCGAGCCGCGACTCTGTTGTGTTGTCTGGGGCGGGCGCCATTTCAATATTGTAGCACATGTGCGGATTCTCGCTGTAAGGATTCATTCCAGTTGTTAGGGCTTAACAGTTAATATTTCATTGATACCTTTGAACTTACTTTAGAAAGGTCATGTTAATGGAGCAACCGTCAGCAGCGCCAACGCCGGCGTCTTTGAGTATCTTGAAAGCTTGCTCGGAATTCTCGGAGCTGAGCAGGGCTCGTGTGATGAAATGCCGTGCTATCATCGAATGAAATGGAATAAATGGATGAGATATGTTTTCGGAAGTATGTGTTCCAAGCGTATTGTCTTACGTGTTTTTCCACTGTGCAACTTGTCCGCCGTTAGGGTGTTGATGGAAAATACCAAGCCGTGATGATTGTAATTCATCGTGTAACCGGGCAGGTGGCCAGCATAGCACAGCGACATAAAACGCTCCTCCTTCACATTGTACTTGCCTTGGGGGGTGTCGTTGACAATGTGAGCCACCACAAAATAGTAATGATTTAGGGTCTCGGTGAGAGCGTCTTCGGTGTGGGCCAGAATGCGCTGAAAGAGATGGAGTAACCGTAAAAGCGGTCAAGCAAGCCCGTTGCAGTGTTGTGTGTATTTACTTACATTTGTCTTGCCATTGAGTATGATGGTGGAACAGCCGATCGGTTCCTTTTCCGTTGTATTTTGGTGTTTTAGACTTTGCGGTGTTATTTCGTCCATGTGCAGCAAGAAAAGCTGCAATGATAGGAAGGTGAAACCAACGTTTTGAATACACAGGAATAAATAATATAAGTTTAATTGATAAGAGCATGTTAAACCGCTCACATTTTCTTTTACAGAGTGCGGGAACTACAAGGACGTGGAAGGAGGAGCATTAACAACAATGCGTAAGGAAAGGCGTGCAATGGTTTACATGTATCTCTGACATAGTATATTAATCACTTGGCAAGGAATCAAGGAATTGATTGTATGATTAATCGCATAAATCTCTAAAGAGAGGAAAAAATTTCCACGTTTCACTACCTTCCCAGACTGAATCTATTTTAAAGGTAGATCTATATAATCGGGGTATTTGTTCTTCTTCAAGCTTTCGTTGTATTTGTGCATAGAAGAAATTTAAGTATGCTTTTGGGTATTTATCATGGCTTCTTTGCTTTATGCTCTTTTATTAACAAAGAGTATTCAACTAAAAATGGAAGCGAGGTAGGAGTAAAGTTATTATAGTTTTGTCCATACATTTCAATATTTTTCAGATATTGGTGTGAGAATTGAGCTAAATTACCAGCTAGTTTAGAACAAAAACTCCACGGTATTCGAAGTTTAAAGAGAAAACTCTGGCACTGACACATCTTTATACACAATATGGGAGCAAAAGGGAAATGGTAGTGTCCGTTCATTGGTACAGCAGTCAGTGGAATATGTTTGAAATGTGCAAGACTCGGAGAAATTCACCTTGGTGAGGTTTCACCACAGTTGGAATTGTAAAACTATCAAGCGTACACATATAAAGGAAACGAGAAACATTCCTTGCAATAAATCTTCCCAGGTATTTTCACAATTCATAAAGCTTCAGCTTCAGTTTTATGTATAAGAAAGCAATTGTGTATTTATCATATAGGGAAGTATATAAAAAGCAAATGTTCAAATTTCACAAACTAATTTGAGTTGCATTACGATCTAGTTGAATAAAAGATTATGAAAATAGTTTTGATTATAACATTTTTTTTCAATAATCTCTTACGCCGGCAATCGAGATTTATTGCATACTTTTGGGCTCATAGTTATAACCTAAATCGTAGTTACTTTTTTCAAATTGTTACTTAAAATTTATTTTGTTAATAATTCACTGGATTTTGTGACTTTATAATTAAGTTTGATAATTAAATTTCAATGAAGCAAATTTATCTATCTTGAAGAGTAATAATTATAATTAATTATTTCACTTATAGACCAAAGGACTGGGTGCTGGACTTTTGCCTTAGAAAGGCATTTAATTTAATTAACATCAGTCCACTTTCGACTTTATTCATTTAAAAATATATCTAAAATAAATAAAAAAAATAACTGCAAATATAAAAATATAACATTTTTAGTGAGTTAAAAGAGAATCCAGTGATGTGAACTATAGTTAGTTTTTGTTATACTAATAGATATCAGGTCTGGTCGAAACGGAGGTACGAGAGTTTTTGATTCCCAAATGTTCAATGGACGCAAAGTAATTGCTGCTAATAAACTACCCCTGAATTAGTGATATAAATCAATAAGGGACAATGAAATTATATAGTTCATTGGCCTGGCCTGAACATACCAATCATAATAAATTTTATGCAGACTGTTTTGGAGCATTGAAATAACTATTTTATTTGGGCTTGTTTATAGGGATTAAATTTTATTGTGGGTCACAGAACTAAAAGAAAGCCTTCTCAGATTTCAAAGTTTCTAGGATAATATATCTACACACACACACACACACACACACACACACACACACACACACACACACATATATATATATATATATATATATATATATATATAATTCTGTACAAACAGAATACTCATGAGTCTTACTCAGCTGATAGTGCAATTTGGGTACCTCCAGTATATTTTTTTCTTTCTCCGATTGATTATTCATGGCAGCATATGTTCCAATTACCGAGCAATAATTAAAGTGCATAACTGCAAATAATACAACATAATGATGCACAAATAATGTGCATTATTGGTGTGAGTAAATAATTTGATCTCATTGAAAAAGCGCTTGCTTGCCGACGCGTGCGTGCGTGCGTGTCTACAAAATTCTCAAACTGCAAAATCAAGGACAATATTAGCGGCTTTTTGCAAAAGCGTCAGCTACCATGTGGCACACAAGTTGGAGGCCATTCGTAAATCAAATCCAACAAAATTATACACGAATGCAAGTTTGTTATTTTGTTTTTATTATTATTTCTTTGTTTTGAGTGCGGCCGGTGGAGCTCTAAGCGAGCTTATCACGTTGCATTGCGTGCACGAAACAAGCGATCTGCCGAATATACTCGTAACCAAATCCGCAACCCCCTCCTGTAACTTATAGAAATATTGATGGAAAATTTTGACATGGAAATCGTCCAATTCGCTGATTTGATGAAATATCGTGTGTGGTCTAAAATGTTCAAACATTTGTTAAATCAAATAAGAGACGCTCGACTGACTACTGCATCAAATTAACTTAATTGTTAATTGCCATTGGCGCAAAAATGCGGCACTTAGTGTCTATCCTAACAAAAAAGAGGGGAACGCAGCTCTTAAAACGCTATGACTAACTGGCCTGGTGGACTGTTATGGTGCCAATCAAAAGCAATCCAATTAACGTTAAGAGCGGGCATTTAATACTATAGCCTGGCAGAGGGGGTGAATACAAGCGCAATTAAAAGTAAACACAAATAATCGAATATTCAGTTAATTGTTGTTTCGTTATTCGGCTCAGTTTTTACTGTGAACATTTTTGGAAAATAATAACTACCGTCTTTGACCTTCATTTTGTGCAATATGTATGAGAAAGTAACAGAGATTGCCTTTAACAAACATGGACTGGGCTGTAAAAGGGTCAGAAACGTATTCCATATTCCTCATTGAAACAAACTTGGTAACCGGTATTCGGGTGTTATTTGGTGGTTAATCGAACATCCCTAAAGGAAACACATTAACTGTAAATACAATTTTTTCAAATAATTGCTACATGAAATTTGCCATTGTACGCTTCGGAGGCAATACGCGTCTTGGTGGTTTAATTGTGAGTCATGGCTTTGAACGCGGCGTGCAGCCAATATTGTTTTAATGTTGCTCTAACAGCAACACCAACAGCAACACCAACAGCAATACCAACACCAATACCAACAGCAACTCCAACAGCAACACCAACAGCAACACCAACAGCAATACAACAACAACATCAACACAACCCAACATTCAGTTAATAGCGATATTCCAATATTGGAGCCTTGTCGTTCATTAATTTATACCAATCGTTTTAGTTAATAACACTGTCATTGATTTTTAATTAGAGTAGCGAATACCGTTAATTCCGATGGCGAGCGCTCAATGTGAAGGAGCCAATATAACGGTACCATTTATCCTCAATTCCAATTGCATTGAACTGAATGTACAAAGCAGCGATTGAATGTTTTACAGTGGAAATGTATGGAAATGCGAAGTGTTCAATGCAAACTTGCTATAAGATGATTTTGTTGGCACTTCGGTAGCTGCAACAAGGCTTGTAACAAATGAGTCTTGATTAGTGTGGCAGTGATTCAGCGATATAACTTTTCCAATACCAGGTACATTTGGCATTGATTGTTTGATGCCAAGCTGGCCACGCTCAGAAGCAAAGATCCTCTCGTTGGGTACTTTTTTTCTTGACGAGAAAATCACAAGCAAACGTGCCCTCCTTTAGTGTTCATTCATGATATTTTGGGCGGAGGTTATTCTGACGATGTCTCAAATGTTAGGGTAGTATAAGAAGTAGAAATAATTGTTAATAATTTTAGCAAGCATAGATTCTTAAGGCCCTAAATAATTAGTCTCGATTGACCTTTCGATTAGCTCGTATCCATTTCTACTCACTCTAGGACTATGTTACTCTACTTACATAGTTTGTGTGGGAGTTAGTCTCAGGTGACATTGTTAATATTTATAAGCTTGAAATGGATATATGATTAATATTTCCATTACGAACCTGAATCGCTTAATGCAGTTCTTTCAATTGCTAGCAAAAGCGATTTATAATGAGTTTGTCGTATTAGCGCAATTGCAAAGGGTTTGCTACTTGCTTATACAATGAATTATAACAACTGTAATTGTTTAATCGAGACAATTAAATGATCGTTATAAGCTAGAAAGTTAAGTATTTGGATTATCACAGAGCGCAATCTTTGCGGCATATAAAATGAGATATTTTACTATTGTATAATTACTGTTTACGGCCATAAAGATTACACTTACACATTTCGGTTGTCGAGCTGAAACTGAAGTGCTCTTGAACTTCACTGATATTAGAGCGTATAATTTCACAATCCAACGAAATTCATAACTGGGCAATTGAGAATGATTTATTTTTATCTGTATAAAATCTAGAGATATTCTTATATACAAACAGTGATAAGATATTGTTTGTTGTGTTCATGTATTTTAAAACATCGTGTGGAGTCAATTGTTGTGGTAGTAATGAGTTCTAATTTATTGGGATGACACAATTTTGAAGAAAGTTGAACTTAGATTCGAGTGGGAATCGTGTAAGACAATACTCGACTCTCGTTGTTACGAGACGGCAAATTTGAATCAAAGAGTACACATTTATAGAGCTCTTACGACGAACGAGGTGAAATCGCCTTCACTTCCATTACACAAAATGTTGAGTGGTTCAATTTCTATGTTGCTATACTCTTTGGTTGAATCGTCTCTTCAATAGTACTCGCAGTACTTTGTTTCATATATCTCGGCATAGCGAGTAACGCTTTGACAGTTGCAAGAAATGAGCTATACTGATAAGTAGCGAGTAGCTCGCTTCGCTAGTTCGTTTATTTTGAACGTTTTATTGAAATAAATGAAGCAAACACGATAGGTGGGTGGATGCCTTTAGAATGCAAATTACACGATTGCAGTCCAGGATTTGACACTGGTTACTTGTGGTAAGCGTAAAGATCGAGTCACTTATTTTGTTGGCTATTTTGAGCAACTCAACTCACAACTTATGCCAGGAATATAATAACCGAAAAAATGATATCACCAGAGCTAGAAACCAACTTTTGCTCAGACATTACCTTTGCTTCCACCATGAGGTATGTGTATTAAGTGGGTGGGCGAGGCGAATTCTCTTCTCTTCTCTTCCCCTATCGTAGTGTCTCTGGTGCAATGATATAATATCAATGAGAATAATATTACTTCACTTCGGAAATAAAATCAATTGTGCTATGAATGAAAATATCGCACAGAATGCAAAGTATTCCAAAGGCATACACATAATGTGGTTGGTACATTCTAATTTCATATTCGCATGCAAAGCGCCGCTACAACAATAACAACAATAACAACAACATCAGCACAACCTGTCACAAAAATGACTGAAAAACGAGTTGATCATAAATTAAATGCCTGAATGTGTTTAGACGGATACGGCGGAAAGCCAACCACTCATTCGGGCGACAAGAACTCACAATTAGCATGAGAGCGCAGCGTGTGCCATGCTTGCCAACACCACAATTACATAAATTCGATAATGATCTGAACCCAGTCAGGGGACTGGCGTATGCAAATGAAGGCAGAACATATCCAACATGCTTGCGAATGATTTAATATGTAAAAAGATCAACAACAATTATGGAATAAAAACTGCTGCAATTTGTTTGCTAATTCAACTGAATGAATTGCAATTAGCAATTCATCATTCGCTTGGTCATTACTGTGACAATTGCGTCTGTTTCTAGAATTTAATTAAAATAGAAACGGTTGTCAATCAGTTTTTATTAAATTAATTTCATTGAATTTGTGACAAGAAAATTTGTTTGAATTGCTATTGAATTAGAAGCAGGCATTTTAATAGCTGTCAAGATAAATAATGCGTATACGCCGCCGTTATCTTAATTATGAAGTTGTTCCCATTCATATCCAAGCGTTGAAGCTTTTCTTGGTTCATCGAACGAATATGAATATTCAATCAGTGGAAAAGTATTTAACTGAACTGCATAGCTAAGGTTTTCAGTAGTTTCCTTAAATTGGATGTAGTTTAGTCATACATTTAAAGCAACGTTTAATTAACTTAATTCAGAAATTTGAAAAAACGCAATTTAATAGAAATTACTCGCATACTCAGCAATCTGATATAATCTCTAGCCAAATGCTATCATTATATACAAACATATACATTGTAAATTGATCCTTAAAACAATGTGATCACGCTCACATCACGTAGGGGCTTAATTAATTAATTGTTTATTTACAATAATTAAATACAATAATGAATAATTACTACGTTTCGTAGACTTAGTCTGCAGCTTCGAAGCAGACATTTATTAATTTAATAAAATGCTGATTGCACAGAATAATTGAAAAGCTTCATAAACGTGTTTCCCTTACCTTGTGAAACTCCACTTGAGCACCATCAGCTACGCCCTCCAGCTCGCGTATATATTGTGGAAACGACTGCTTCACGCTCTCCAGCGTTTCATTGTAAACATTCTCTAAAAATATGCAGAATATAAAAGCAAATTAAACACGACGTCTTGAAGCACTTACTTCCTTTTTCGGTGTTGTATAGCGGTAAATATGTGTCATTGAGTGGACCTGATAGTTGAAGAAAGTTTTTAATCATCGAAGCAAAAGTGCGCCCCTATTGGAGTAGAACAGAGCACATGATTTATTAACCGATTGAATTTACAAAGTTCCGTAAAACGTTGAATAATTGGAATTTACTTTAGCGCAGGTTGGCGTCACATGTTAGGAGGAGTGTCTGCCGCTACACCAGAAGAGTTTAAATAAATTAGTACTGGTGTAATTGATTGCTCCCTATAATCAGTCATATATGACAATATACTATTCTTCTACATTAAAGCTATTGAAAATGTGAAAGTGACGTATTTGGTACATGAATGTGGGCCTAATTATATCATTGAATTCCCAGTCGATTAAAAAGGAAAGATTTGATTCCTCGCCAATTGAGGAATTATAACAAATACATTAATTCACAGCCCTATAATGAATATTTCCTTAAGATTTCTCATTTAAGATCTGAAAAATAATGTGAATATTCCTATTGGAATTATGTTTAAATATTTATTCGATCGAAAAAATTCCACAGGTATATTCACTGCAGTGAATACAGTGCACTGTAGGGATAGTCCGGATATAATAAGAATCTTTGATATATCCAAGGAAAGTTGTGGAACATCTTAAAGCTAGTTTTGTGAATATAGCTGTATAATTGGATATGGCTATATCGATGGATGTGTATACTTTGGGGTTCAGATAAATTGGATATGAAAAGATAGATAAATAACTGTTAAGAGCTAAGATAATTTGGAGATGAAAAGATTGATAAATTATTGTGTGGAGTAAAGATAAATTGGAGATGAAAGATAGATAAATAATTGTTAAGAGCTAAGATAAATTGGAGATGAAAAGATAGATAAATTGTTGTTTGGAGTTAAGATACATTGGAGATGAAAGGATTGATAAATCTGTACACATTTCTACACTTGCTCACAATTAATGTTAATAATATAATTGTTCGATGAGTACATGGAATTCTCATAGTTCCATAGTGGTGATAGTGGTAGTCTTACAATTGTGCCGGTTTGAGTGCCACTCAAAGTAAGTTTTCTTAATATTTTTTCTTTTTTCTTTTCGAAAAATGTCCAGTACAATTGCTACTAAACCTTCTCCAAATGTCAACTAAGTAAATAGACTCAAATAGCAAAAATGTTCATATATTTTATTATGATATCTTGGGTTTTTTTATATCTTGGGGTTTTTCTTATCTGTTGTGATATTTCCTTCCACAAATATCTTGGAAGTACACAAGCAAAAAGCTCCTGGACATTCATACGAGTATATTTTATATATTTTTTGCTAATATCTCTGAAAGTTGTCAAGTCAGCACCTCATAAGAATAGGTTTCAGAAAAACGGTTCCATGTCTATGTCTAACATTCTTGTTGTAATATTGTTCAAACTTGCGGAGGACTTCTCATAAACTTAATTTTTTCATGTGTTCATTCAGAAATTATTTGGTTATAATTTTACACCCATTGAGATATTTGTACAAAATGTTATTAAGATATTTGGGCCGTTTGTAGTAATTTCAAAAATCACTCAATACTCAATAGTTGATTTAGGATACCCTTACACAGCCCCATCGATATATTTTATATACGAGTATATCGAGTATGCCTGAGAGTAGCTCATATGAATAATTTGTATGGAAATGCAACAACAGTTAAAGAGTCGCTTCACTGAACGAGTCGCATCACTTAACCAGTGTGGATCAACTAGTTTACTTGCTTCCGCGACGAATAACAGTGATGCCATATAGATAGAACATCGACTGCCAGTGCTACCAATTTTTGTGCGAGTTAATTTTGGAGGATTTAAGGATAATAGTGAACGTGTGAATTCCTAAATAAAATTTAAACAAGTTATCAGGCTCTCTGTGTATTATATGCTTATATTACAATAACTTTGCATATATTCTCGATGGATGGTTTATTCGTAAAGCATATATTCTGGATGCTAATAAGTTGCTTAGCGTTTACCGCATCTACAATTCCGCATGACCAAAGCAAGCTTTGATTGTTTTTAAATTTAGTTTCCTTTATTTGTTGTACTGAATGTATGCAAATAAATCTATCACGATTTCGTTTTCTGTGGATTTCGCTTATCGAAGTGGTTTTAGACTGGTCGGGCAATGAACGGCACACTCGTACGTAATATTTACAAAAACATAAACATAAAGAAAAAATTTAAATAAAAAATAAACTTAATTAAAGCCATGTCAAAAGATCGATTGTAATTTGCTTTGGTTTTCTGTTTGTTTCTGTTTTAATGAGTTCGGTGTGACGTTTCTTTAAACTAGCCACGATGCCACGGCTCCGTTCACAAACGTACTCTCATGACTGGTTTCAGTTTGACGGCACGCACACTGCTCCAGCGAGTACGGTGCATTTCCTCCTCAGCCACAGCAAATGCCGGAGCGTTTGTGCCAAATTATTGCATTCGGTTAGAGGCAGCGGGGGGCGTCAAATTACTTGTTAACTGCATTGCAATTAAAATCGGTTAAAAAGCAATTTCCGAAGTGTGAGCCGCAAATTAAGTGGATTCGGCTTACAATCATGGTTTAATTGTCATGGGTGCTTTATTGGTTTCGTAGGTGGAACGAACGTTTGCAATTAAATGACACCTTATTTTGTTTTAAGCAGAACATAATTATTAATTAATTAATTATTGCATGTAATGCAGTTTTAATTCAATCAACGTGTACAGGGGCGCTTTCCACAGCTAAAGGGTAAAAAATAGTAAAAGATGCAAGAAGCACTTTGGTTGCTGGTGTACAATCACAATGAGCGAAACTAGTGCGCTCAGTTACTGATATGAACTGAGTTGACTATATATATATTAAGTTTTAATAAAGTTCCACCACCAGAGGCAGAAGAATAGCTAAACAATTATATTGATTAACGATATCCTTTATCAAGAGCTTTAAGTCAAGAGTGGGAGTCAATATTTTAAATTTTAAAACCAGTTGGGTTTTGAGACCTTTCATGGACACATTTTAAATTAATTCGAATTTAGTATCAGGCCGCATGAGCGAGTATCATTAGAACGACGTACAACGTATAAAGTTCATTGACCTGAACTTTATTAGTTTTTTAAATTTATTCTTTTTATGATGCTTGATTTAAATAGGTCAGAAATTTTGAATATAAAAAATGTTGTCGGTGCTCTGATATCGTGATATGATGCCTGTCTGACGAAACACAGATATTAATTTTCCAGTCAGTTTTATACTCCGGCATTATTTTAAATTTTTTTATTACATTCTGCTACTCATGTCATTAAAAATTGCTTTCAATTCAAAATGATCAAGCGAGAAAAATTATAAGTCAACAACTTTTAAACAAGATTTTTATGGTACTTAAAATTTAATTTAATTAAATTAAATTACATTGAAAACCCATTTCCAGGTCAAAAATGTTATGCAAAAAACGCAAATTTGAACATTTTGAATCTGAAGTCGTAATATATCAGGAAATATATTAGATAGAAACAACAACTTTTGCTGATATAATTTTTTCATAATATTTACCAGTTGTTCGATAATTTTGATGTATATATTAGCCAATATATACTAAGCTAAAGCTGCTGGAGCAAAACTGATGTCTCAGAAATATCAAAAACACATATAGTGCATAATAATATTAATGATGATTTTCATTATAATGAATAAAAATAATAATAATCGATCAAAATATACTAAATATACTCATGAATTCCATGCAAGAGTAATATGATCATATAGATTACACTGGAACTGTGTCCAAAAAAAAATTTCAAAATATATTCAGTCCAATTTTTAAAAAGTACGCATAATATTAATGAATAATCATGCATTTTTAAATAATCCCATAAACCAGACAATTATCAAAATGTTGGAAAATTGTGAATCATTGACCATCCTTACTATCAAAAATTACCTAGACGGCAACCTTGGTCGCCATTACGTTCCAAAAAAAAAAAAAAATTACTGCCTACTTTCAGGGTGCCCCAATATCGTGCGCTGCATGATACGTACGAGTACTTTAATTTCATTTTACCCAATTATGGCATACAAATCAATTGAGTAATTTTCAGAACTTTATTACCATAAATAAACCAGTTCAGGTGTGGGCAATTGTGTACCTTGTTGGGGGCGATTTATTTTTGTCGTCCACGTTGCTTGTGCACAGTAGAGTTTAGTTTCAGTTAACAATAATGAAATGCAGAATTCATTAATCTTGACTGTGGCATTCAATTAAAAGCCATTTACTTCAGTTGCCTATCAAGCGCCACCTACGCTCGCCCAAACAAATATGTAGTACCTAAGAGATTGTAAAGTAATCTGTTAGCAGTCTAAACTAATAGCAATATGCGCCGAATTCCAATTCTTTTGAACTCACAAAAAGTTCCGAAATATACAAAAAATTCAACGTTTGTTTGCAAATTTAGTTCGTAGAGAAAAATTGGGCACAAGTGTGGCACAAGCGAACTTCAAACACTACCGGCTGGCTGGGCTGCTCGGTCGTCGTGCTACTCTGTGGAGGCACGTGAATAATGACTCCATTATCTGTATCCATTTGTGCAGAATATTTACACGAGTATTTACTGCCCTGGTTCAAGGTCCTTAAAAGCGTAAATGCAAAACCCAGTGCATGTGCACATGACTGGCGCCGATTGAGCAGCAGAAGTTTGTAGCAGCAGACTATGTGGTATCTTATGGGTAGGCATAGGATATGCGAGGAAAAGAAAGTGATACTTTCTAGAAATTCCTTTGCGATGCCCACTATTTTATACAATTCTGTATAACGATAATTAAACAAGAGAGTTCAATGATTTGCACGGAGCTGGCAGACTTTGAAGGTCACAAAGCTTAGGTTGACACCTTCAAAACAAATCCCTTCCATCGCTTTATACTCGTATTCTTTCATTTTTGCAATGCCAGAGCAATTTCGTTGGAAGGTGTCAACTGGCATTCTTGAGCTATCGATCACAATTACACTTCCAAGCTGACAACAGAGACTCCGGGGAGTCTGGTGTCGTTTTAAAATGCTTTGTTGATTGAAATGACTTGAATCTTCCTAAGAGCATCTTTGTAATGCTTTAAACTGTTTTTTGTTTAAAAACTGCCAATTTGATTAATTTCTCTTTGTTTGTTGTTACGTTTTTTTACCTAAACCGGTTCAAGTTCAAACTGATTCCTCCTGGCGGCATCAAAAAATTTGACGTATTGAGTAATTACGGCAGGCAAACATGTTTCTGGGTTTTCTCGATTTGCAGGCACGTTCATAATAATTAGTATGCATGCTTTTGGCTCGAATGATTTGGCAAAAATAAAGATTTCAACATTTGCGGCCAAGACATAAAACCGACTTTTCAACACCTCTTTCGGTACAGCTGGGTTGGGTGCGAGTAAGTCATCAAGTGTTAATTTGTGATTCGAGCAAAATAAAATAATTTTATACAAAAAATTAATACAAAAAAATCAGTCCGATGTGATTAATTGCAGTTAAATTACATCGATTATTCTGCGAAGTGTGCAGTGTAGATTCTTTCATGAATTTGTATACTAGATTAAGGCATATTTTATTTTATATATTAATAGAATTAGTGAGAATCGTTTATTGACGAGAAATACGCTAAAAGTTATCACTAATGTACTTAAGGCAATTAAACAAATGCATTTGAATGCGATTAGATAACCACGCTTGGGTATGTGAGAAACTTGAGTACAACAAATATAATATTAGAGATAGCAAAGCGTGTAGTATAGACAGATTACACGTATATGAAATTGTATTATTATTGGGAAGGAGCGTACAACATTATTTCATTAAGTGATGACATAAAATTCGAACTAAATGCCTGCGGAAATTATAACTCCACACTAGATAACTGTATGGGTTGGGTTATTACTGACAAACAGAGACGTGTAATGTTTCTTGGAAATATCAGAAAAACTGTATATTGAGACAGTAGCTTCCTCTCTTTCTCTCCCATATCAGTAGGAAATTCGGAGTCCAGCCACATTTCATGTGAGTGACATTAATATTAATACCCTCAGCAGAATATTTTTCGTTGATTCAATAAACAGTTTGAAATATGGTGCCCTAATAGTCCCCATGTTCCACCCTAGTGATTGTAATAACACATTTCTCAAGCTGGAATCTGTGTAAAGATGCACGTCTGTATTTAGTAGAGTAATGTGTGAATAGCAACTCTCTCCTGATGAGGAAGAAAACATTATGAGCTGCTTCTAGAAGAGAAACACTTGCTGCAGCTCAAGCCTCATATAACTTGCGTCTTCAAAAGTAATATATCATATTTAAAAAAATAATAAATCATAATTTAAGAATTTGTTTCAAATTCTTTCAACTTCAATTTCCTACATTTTCCTTTTCACTGTCAATGCTGCATGTGAATGGTACTCGTATCAAATAGTTTAGTTTCTGTAGTTTACCTTGCGCAAGTGAATCCGGTTGTCATTCCCATATTACTGAACGTTTTCCGACCATTCACTTACGGCGTTTCTTCCTTGTTAATTAATTAAGTGTATTCTAATAAATCTTAACAACACGTCACACTATTATGAGCTTTTGTGATTAATGCCTTTATAAATTGATCTTCATTGAAAGCACCATTTGCTTACATTTCATTTAAGAATGAACAAATCCTCATTGGGTACATTCATCCGAACATTTTGGTGCTAATAATCCAAATCCCATAAGGGATGCTCTGTAGCAAGTAAGTAACGTACTGATATGCCCCTAAGAGTGATCAATAGCCGTGTTGAAGATGACATGATGAGAAAGCGGGAAGAACGGTGGAGTACTGTCAGATTGCGAAGCTCATCTACAAACCGTACGGCACTCAGATCAAATCGATACTGGGACTTCCGAGAAAGAATTGCAGAATGGTAGTAGGAATACTCACAGGTCACTTTTCTAACGGCGGGACTCATAAACAACATTAAATGCAGGGAATGGGGGAACAAGGCACAAGAGAAACTTTGGAGCAGAGTATACAGAGTAAAGAAACTTAAACGTCAAATGGCAAAGCGGCGAAATAAAGCAGACAGACGTACATGAATCCACTGAAAATCCTGTTGAATCCACTCAGAATCGTGCTGAATCCACTCAAAATCGTGGTGTGTCCGCTACGGACACTGGCAGCGAAAAATACTTTCTTTTCTCTGTGTTCTCTGCTTTGGAGCATCTACTATGCCTATGCCCTGTAATATCGAAAACGCGCTTTTCACATCTGGGAGTCCCCTGGTTTGAAGGACCAGAATAGCTCGCTCAACTAGGGATAGTTTCGCTCTTAAGATTTGCTAAGAGCGTATCCCTGTTCAACGATTCATACTACAGCTCTTAAATAGATATCCATCTGGCCCCGCAAAGGACCTTCTAGGTCTACTCGTATGTGTGTCCTTCACAGCCGGCCAGTTTAATCTCACCTAACCTAAGGGGTGCTCTTTTCGCATGTGATCAACTTGTATTGAAAGTTAGTATAAATGCACGAATACGCTTATATTGGTTTTTTTCCATTACAGTTAAGATAAAAATATTTGTTGTAACCGTTGCCAGATAATGGAATTTGAAGTCGAATGAATGTCTCTTTTAGCAAGTAAGTTGCCGAGTGAAATTATCTTCATTTTTAATAGGTTAATAGGACTTGTTTTGACGGTGAATTGGCAGCTGATTGTTACGTCTTTATGTTGATAGTTCTTAATGCTGAGTTCATAATGTTGAATGGGAGTAGTTATACTACTGTAAACACTGCCATAATAGCCACACGATATGTTGATAGTTCCTGATTTTGAGTTTCATATGTTGAATATGGCGAGTAGTTATACTACCCTATGCCCTGTCATGGGAGCCATACGATCAAATATAAAAGAAGCGATATGCTTCTGAGATTTCTGGTAACTTGATTAAATCGTTTATCGTTGACTGAACCTGCTGGGGATTCGGTGTTGCAATGGAATATCACTCGTAAAAACATTAGAACACGTAACCAAGAGGTTGGTTAACGGCACACTACTCTAACAGGAATTACATCAGAAAAATTCACTAGGGTATGAAAAACGTTATAAAGGTCAATAATTTTGTTGAGTGAAATTATCCGAACTCAACGACAAATGTAACCTGGCTAAGTCCTCCGTCAAAAAAGGAACAACTTAACACCTCATTTAA
This sequence comes from Clusia tigrina, assembly GCA_920105625.2. Lineage (NCBI taxonomy): Eukaryota > Metazoa > Arthropoda > Insecta > Diptera > Clusiidae > Clusia > Clusia tigrina. The sequence goes on along the minus strand of OV050033.1, from coordinate 176,500,780 downwards.
TCAAAAATCATTTGAGAAACATCACTTCAAAATGCATAACATCATTAGTTAACGTTTTTGCTATAATTTTCCATTCCGGAATTAATAAGGATCTGGAGACTTTCATTAGGTACAGTTCATGACATCATAATTTGACTTTTTTGGTATTATTTTCCCTTCCGGAATTAACTTTATTCTTTAAGGGTCCGGAGACTTTCATTACGTAAAGCTGAGTAATTAAGGAGGAATGTCGAAAAATAAATTGATTTTCTTTTATACAGTTCTACTTGGATTTCGTCCCAAGGAAACTTCGAATGTACTTGAAAACAACAAAACATCCTCTGCCCTTTAAACTAATTTCCTTCTGGATGGAAAACTTGGAAGTCTGTTCCAAAGCGTGTCGTTGCGTGGTACCTTCTGGTTCTATACGAATAAGTCCTTGACAGCGAGCAATACGAAGTTCAACTTTGTGAAAGTATGTTGTGGATTAAAGGAGAATATCAGGGAACGGGTCTCCCACCTTAGTGTTAGAGTGGTTGCTATGGCAGCCTATAAATTATTTAGATAGTTGGTGCAAATATTTAGGATAGTATTGCTTTGAACCTCTTCCCTGTTAGTAATAAACAAACACACTTTTCTTCTATCACCATTTTCAGCACTGAATTACTAAAATAAACATATTTTGTTAGCCAAACTTCCCGACACCCTTTTAGAGTTTCTCTTTCAGCTTTAATAAATAAAATAGTCGCGTGTTCACATGTTAATTTAAACAATTTTAGAGTCATGCAACAAATGTCCTTCCCAGCACAAAGGACAAACCAACTCGTATGCATACGAACGGAACACTTGTAAGGAACCCACCATATCGTAGCCGACATCGTAGTGCGTGCCCCTGGTGTAGAGTACGGGTATCGCCTGGCGACGCGGTACATTTTTTGCAGCCATAATTCTTGTTGCTATTTGTTATGAATTTGTCTGCAGTTGTTGTTGTTGGTGGTGTTATCTCTGAAGCAGTACAAAACTCGACTGGATCCAAGCACAGATAAAGAATTGTAAAGATTTGCCGCTAAATACAGCGCACAGACACACACACACACACTCGGAAATTACTCTTCCTTTGAAACAGCGTAGAGAGCGATGCACAAGTCACAAGTCACAATCAGAAATCAGAGACGCACGAACTCAATCCGAGTATTTCAGCGCTTGTGTGCTTTCTAGAATTGTCGGAATTATTGAGTATTTATAATTGAAAATTTAGTTCTAAAGTGTTTGGCAGCAGTTCTCAAACTGAATTGGCTTGAAATTCTTTCCAGCGAGGTGACTTCGGTTGGTCGGTAGGTGGTTGGTGGTTGATTAGTCGGTGAGTTGGTTGGTTGGTTGGTTAGTTGGTTGTTCGTTAGGTGGTTAGGTGAACCTACTCGAGACTTTCGAGTATTACGTACGTTAGCTGCTTATGTGTGCAAATTGCGCCCCGGTTCCTCCGCAGTCAGACGTCAGTCGGCCGGCTGGCTGGCTGGCTGACTTGCTGGGTGGCTGGCTAGCTGCTTAGATTGCTGCTTGCCGTGTCTTTATGGTTGACCGCATGGATTTGCGGTAGCGCTAGAAAGATTAAGTATTTTATTATTATTATTGTTGTTGTTGTTGTTGTTGACGTATTTTTTTGTTCTCTTGTGTTTATTTCTGAGTTAGCTATTGTTTTTTCCGCTGATAAGGCAACATGCAATGACATGACTTACTCTCGTATGCCGCGCCATATGAGCGTAAGTACAGCGACAATGCGTCTAGTCTCGATGCCAGCCCCTCAGCTCATGACTGTTTGGTATGGTAATTAGCGTATGAGTGGTGGAGAGATACACTTGCAAATTGGCTAATAGGCTTAGCGTATTCGTTACAGAGAAAGCCACTCGCCCCCCTGACGGATGCACTATTTTATTGTCAGACTGCTCGCAGGGGGTTGCAATGCTGTAGATTTGAGTATATTACAGCAAAGTCGCCAGTTTAGTTGCCAAGATGCGTATAAAAAAACGCACAAACAAATCTATTAACAATGAAGCCATAATGCACAAATATTTTGCCTCACTTTACATGCAAATAGCGAATTTTATTAGCCCCTTGTACCGTTGCCCTTTGTATGGTCGCACATGTTAACACTATCAATTTGAAGCTCACAACTCGTTGAGGCTTTCGGTTTGCCTCAGTTAATCAGTGTCAAAGATTATGCCTAATAAAACACATTTAATTTAAGCAAATCAAATCGCTTAATAATACTAATACTTTTACCGTTCGCTGTTGGCTCGAATATTATGTAATTATTGTGAACACGTTCCGATTTAAACGGCGTCTCTATAACAGCTTAAAAGCGATTAGTCATTGGGACCAGTGGCGTGGCTCTTGAATAGATCACTGAATCGATCGCCTTTATGAATAAAGAGAATAATATTGGAACGGTGTGATGTTCACCTTTGGTAAGTGTTTTTGAAGAAGGCTTTCTTAGTTAACAGCACAGAGAAAGTGTCGCCATTCATGCCCCACATTTTAGTGTCTTATTTTAAGTAATTCTCTCCACCAAATTAAAACCCAACTATTAAATATTTTCAAAAAACTAAATTAAATAATTATTAAGTTTCAGCAATTAAATTGCTGTCTTTCAGAAAAATGTTGTTAATGTTCAATTACTGAGTCTAAGCAATTAAATGTGTAAATTAAAGAAAATTAATTGCTCAATTTCAACAATTAAAGTAAGAAATTACGTTGCTGACTTTAGTCTCAGAAATTAAAACAGTTGATTGTGTTTGTGAAATTTGGAAATTTTCAAAATTCAATTCTATATTTACGAACTGAGGATTTCGTATGTCGGAAGAATAGAACTACTTTATTAGATTGAGAAAATTTCGGGAGAAATTAATTAATTTCAGAAATTAAATAGTGATTTTCAAAAATTTACTTCTTTTCAGGATATCAAACAGTTTACTGAATTTCCGAATTTTATAGAAATAGTTCATTTCTATAATCCAATTACTGAATTTCAGAATTTTATTGAAACAGTTCATTTCTATAATCCAATTACTGAATTTCCGAATTTTATTGAAATAGTTCATTGCTATAATCCAATTACTGAATTTCAAAAATTGACTTTTTAACTGACTACTTTCATATTTGAGTAGATTTCTTAAACTTTTTGTGATGTGAATAATAAGTATACTCTGGCAGGTGGATAATAGTGAGAAACCTCTCCAAATTATAAGATTGAAAATTTATTTAAAAAATTTCTTTGAAGTCTCAAAAATGTCTGCTTCAGAACTCTGCGCAAAATGACAACGCCACTGCCTTCACATACATAATGAACCTCGTCTGCTGAACTAGTGCGAAGACCTGTGGTAATGGCCTATGGCCAATTCGAAAAAGAAAAATCCAAACCAAGCTTTCATTAACTTTCGTTTGGCTCGTTTCAAATGTTAATGCCAACAACGCGTTGGCCATTAACGTCACAATGGAGCAGTTGAGTGGACAATCGCCGAGAGAGGCACGACAACAGAAGAGTTTAATCGGAATCGCTGCTATTGAAAGTGCATATGTACATAATCGCAACGTCCAAACGCGCTTTGTGAAGTGTTTCCGTAGGTCAAGACGCACGTACTGTCGCGTATATAAATTTCGTAAAAAGTTGTCTATCGGTTTAAACCAATTTTGGCAATGAGAATGTTAAAATGTGGCGTTAAGAGTGCTCCAGCGAAGAAGTGCATTTGAAAACGGTGAAGAGAAATAGAAACTGAAAGTATGAAATATTACAAAACCCTTGCAGTGAGTATTGAACTGAAGAAAGAAATGATTCCGAGAGTTTTCATAGATTGTTTTCCCTGCGCAGATATTGACGGTCTTCACATGCGGTTGCATTCAGTTGGCCCACGGTTCGCCAACATTTGGAAATGAATACGTGCACATAAAAGTGTATGTGCCCAAGGAAGTGGGTGGCGGACACGCGCATGCGCCCGACTTATCGCACAGCGCGGTTGTGCACGACTATTCACACCCCGTCGTAACGGTGCCAGTGCATAAAGTTATACACCATTATCACCATCGGCCCAGGAGACCACCAATAAAGCACAACAACGCGTTACTAGAAAGTGCTGTACTATCAGAGGTGAAGCGACCGATTGTCAGCGAGGAACATTTGGAATACCTGCAACATGGTCACGATATCTCTGAGCACATTGCGCCTACAGTGGATACATATGTGGTCCAGCAGGAGGAATACAAGCCTAAGAAACAAGTAAACACCTACAAAATTTTGGAGGAAACACATAAAATACCAGATGAATATGTGACGTACCAAGAGGACAATCATCACCCAGAGCACAAGTACCACTATCAACCCAAACAAAAACCCATTGACACCTACAAAGTCATCGAGACTAAACTGCCGCATCATGATTATCACCCGGAGCAGATTGGAGAAACTTATCATATACAGGAAGAAGGACATCACTACAGACCTCAGACGAATGCGGAAACATTTAAGTTCATAGAGAGCAGCGACTCCAAGTATCACAATAGTGGTAAAGAATTTGGGTACCATTATGAAAGTAGAAAACCTCAGCCAGCTCCTCATGAAATAATAGAGTCGATTCTGGCGACACAGCACGACACAGCTAGCAAATACGTACTTGAAGATCCCGGGTATAATACGTACGCAGAGACAAGTGAGGAGGAGTACCACTATAAAGCAGCACCTCATTCGAAGATGGTGGAAACTGGTGTACCTGCACCTCACTCTTATGACCATGGCTACACGCATTACTCAGGATCACCATACACCGAAGCAGCAGAAGTGGACAAGTCTAGGCTACCCACGGAGTCCAGTTATCGTAGTAGACAACACCATAATCACCAATATCCTCACGCTGATAAGGCACATAGTTGGCATCAAGACTATCAACCGCAACCGGATTCGAAACCCATTTATGAAGAGAGCCACGAGACCGAGATGGACACCAGCTACATACCAGCCGCCGCGCCCCGCCCAACTCCAGCTTCCACTAACTACCGACTGCCCAAGAATGAAAATCCTTACAATACTGTTAAAGACCATGTGAGGCAAAACACTTTGTACGATGAGATCGAAGACGGTTTGGGGAGCGATAATAGGGCGAGACCTGTTGAACTGTATAAAAATCTTGCCTTTGAAACGGAGAGTTCGCCCCAACATGCGAAGGAGAATCTACAATCTGAGACTTATACCGGCATTGACAGTTACAGTGCCGGTCATGTGCAGGGGGTGGGCAGTGGTGGCTACAAATATCACCCTCCTTATCTCTAATCTAACGATTTGTTATGTATTTATATTTAGTATTTAGTTGATATGTAAAATATCACATAAAATATATTTATTACTCAAAAATGAATATTTACCTCAGTGTAGTGACTACGAGTACTCGTATTTCAGGGGCTTCCATGCAGCAGGCCCTGTTTGCTGGCCGCAATTCCACGCACAATGCAAGCACTTCGAAGGCTTCTGTCACCTCTTCCGTGTTCGTTGTTCTGTTGATTGATTTTTATAAACCCATACAAAAGCTCAACTCTTGTATTCTTATAATTGTGGAACAGTTTAGGCTGATGTTATACAGTTGACATTTGCGTAAAGCCTCTTTGAGTCGCTTCCAACTCTCTCGCTTGAATAAATGCAACACCAAAGAGCACTTTTATTAGTGCTCAACGACAAATGCATGAGTCGAAAAGTGGAGCGATGTGGAACACATACGATATACTATATCTTACCTTAAACTATATCGTATTTGGTGTGGAACTATTGAGCTCTCTTTCTGCCAAGGACTAAGTTACTTTTTCTACAAAAAATGTGTGCCATGAATTTATAGAACTATGATGAATTCTCTTGGAGGTCTTTAAGAGTCCACCAAGCAATCAGAGTACACAGCAATTAATTTGAACATTGTGTTTTGTATAAAGCAAACATTTGGAGTCGTTTCTTGCATTGAGATGGAGATACGCGATACAGACCCCACGAATGGCAGTGAAAGTGTCCGATAAGCTTCACGCTGTGTTCTAATGCCATTTGTCCTTGTTCCGGCAACTGAAGTGGCCAGGTGGCAATTACTTAGGAGTACAATGGCAACAAGTGCCGAGGTGGCCAAGACAATTCCACTTGCTTCCACAGGTTATTCCGTACGATGCAGTCAGCTTATCTCTTGCGGCGCATGTTGCACCTTTTCAATTAAAGTTGCCGCATTTGAATACTTATGTACATAAATCTATATAAGAGTACATATATATATGAATACACATATGCCTGAGAGGCATTTCGTTTTGTTTAATTTAATGTTTTAATTTTTTTAATGCAGACTTTTTTGATTTTAATCACTTGGCATTTGTGAGTGAAGCTGATTAATTGTGAGCATGTGTGTCTGTCCAGGCGGCATTGGCAGCAGGAGCGGTCGTGAGTTATTCTTGGGTAAATTAAGTGTCTGTGTGATTGGGTATGTTCGCTATAACTTATTCTTATTCAAATCGTGCGGAATTGAGTTGCAAATTTTCGTTGGCGTGGGTGGGTTTTGCACAAAAAAACAAAAAAAAAAAATAAATAAATAAACAAATTACGAAGTTCAAAAAATGCAAATAAATTTGAAATACATTTCATTCGCTTTTAGCTCGCTCTTTGTTTCTTTTGTGACTATAGTTCTGTGTACGGAAATCACGGAGTATTATACAGTAATCTCTCGATTTACGTCCTCTCTATTTACGTCGTTTCGATTTACGTCGCTAAAATTTTTGTTCCTTCTAAATTCGATTTGCGTTGTCATTCGATTTACGTCGCCTCGTGTGAATTGGAACTTACATCGCAAACTGGGGAAATCCCGTTGTTAAATGTATGTATACATACATACTCGCATTCAATTTCGTTTTCATTTGTGTGTGTATCTGCGTATCAACAAGTTGAAATATGTACAATGAGCTCCAAACGTAAAACTAATAAAATGTCTGAACCTCGTTTAAAAAGAACCCGAAATGTTATATCAATAAAAACAAAATTAGAAGTTATTCGCCGTCATGATAGTGGTGAAAAGGCTTTTAATATTGCCAGTACGATGGGTCTTCCACCAACCACAGCAAGAACTATAATAAAAAATACCAGTGAAATTCGTGCAAGTGCAACTGCAGCTGGAACTTTTTCTCTCGGAACCACCACTAAAAGGAGACCGGTTTTGATGGAACAAATGGAAAAGGCACTAACTGTGTGGATAAAAGATTTAGTCGAAAAGAATATTCCAATAACAACATTAGCTATTCAAAGTAAGGCTATAAATTTGTTCAACGATCTTAAAGCTAAATCTGCTCAAAATGAAGAATCGAGTGATTTTACTTTCAACGTGGATGGCTAGAGAAATTTAAGAAAAGAGCAAGACTTCATAACATAAAAGTCGTCGGTGAATCTGCAAGCGCAGACCACGAAGCAGCCAAAAGTTTTCCGGAAAAGCTAAAGCAAATAATTGCTGAAGGAGGATACGCACCTCAGCAAGTGTTCAATGTAGACGAGACTGGCCTATTCTGGAAGCGAATGCCAGGAAGAACCTTTATATCGAAAGAGGAAAGATTTGCAGCAGGGCCAAAAGTTTCGAAGGATAGGCTTACGCTTCTCCTTGGAGGTAATGCTGCCGGGGACTTTAAGGTTAAGCCTTTGTTAGTTTATAAATCTGAATCTCCAAGGGCTATGAAGAATATTTGCAAACAAAATCTCCCAGTGATTTGGAAGTCGAACAAAAAAGCTTGGATCACTGCTAAGTTATTTCACGAGTGGTTTAAGGAGCACTTTTGTCCTGAATTTAAAAAATATTGTGAACAAAATAATATGTCCCATAAAGCACTGCTACTAATCGATAATGCACCTGGCCACTCCATCAGTTTGGATGACATTAGCGATGACGTGAAAATTGTATTTTTACCTCCAAATACTACATCCCTTATCCAACTTATGGATCAGGGCATTATCGCCGCATTTAAGAAATACTATTTACGACGAAGTTTTAGAAGCCTTATTGACGCAATTGACACACCAGGAGGCCAAACTGATCAAAATATCAACATCATTAGACAATTTTAGAAAAATTATGATATCTTGCAAGCAGTGGACAGCATAAAAAAAGCTGGGAAGAAGTTTCTGCATCAACAATGAAAAATGGATGGAAAAACGTATGGCCTGAATGCACAACTGATGGCGGCAATGACTTTAACTTGAACGAGATAAACACAGAAATTGTAAACCTGGACCAAAGTTTAGGATTTTCAGAAATAGATGAATCCGATATTGTTGATGATTGAAGGGGATGAACCATTAACAAACTCGGAGCTATCTGCATTGACAAATCTATCAAATCAACGTTATAGTGATGAAATGGGCTCTAATGTCGAAACTTGCACGGAGAGTTCAGAAATGCCACTGATGAAATTAAAGAAGGCCTTTGACTGCATTAATAAGGCTATGGAAATTTTTGAAGAATTCGATAAAGACGAAGACAGAATTGAGACAACAAAAATATCAATGAATATTACAGAGATCTGTACGAACAGAAAAAGTTGTCCTTGCCTCAGAAGCGAATTGACTCATTTTTGAAACAAGTTTCTTCGGAAACGCCTGCATTGCGCCAGGAACAGGCACAGCGCTCTTCTTCAGACGAAGATATCGAAATGATGATTTCTGAAATTGTATGTTCATCCAATAATTCTGATAATTAATATGAACATATGTTCTTACATTTATGTATGCATTTTTATAACTTTTCTTAATTTATTATTTTATCTTTAATTATTTATATTTACTTTTTAATATATGTACATATGAATTGTCTTTTCTTTTATTTAATTTTGTTGAATTGTCTTCTTTTTTTAAATATGTTAATAAATTGAACTTGCTCAAAGTATGGAGAATTTAAAATTCGATTTACGTCGATTCGATTTACGTCGTCATTTTCCGGTACCAATCATGACGTAAATCGAGGGATTACTGTACGTGATCTTCACAATACCTGTGATATGCAGAAAAGGAGACTGAAGGCCAATAACTTTGTGTGTTGTGCATAGCACAAAATATGGGAGCATTAAGAAAATGTCTGAGAATATTTCTGTGGCTCAGCAGATATATGTCGATAATTAATTATATGTTCGGAGATAACATTCAAATTTAAAATTTGTCTTTATTCCTCCTTCCACACATATATATGCGCATTATTTGAGTCACAGTTTAGTCAGAGCCATCTAACTCTGCATTCCTGCTTTGCTCCATTTGATTTGTAAAATTTCGATTGGGAACAAGAAGAGACATGTCGTGGCCTCACGCCTCATTTTCTGTTTCAATTTGTTCCCATATTTTTTGTCTTGGGGAATGAATTTTTGTTACTACTAACGAGAGTCTGGGGACTTATGATATGGGAACATTCTTTCTTCCCATTGTCTCAGAATATATTTAAATTTCTCAGGATCACACAAGGCCGAAGAGAATGATAATCATCATTCGAAAATTGAGTATAGTCTCCTAGCTAAATCTATTAACTCATGTCTCAATATGTGTTTCTAAGCATTTCCCACCACGAAAATAACTTTTACATCATGAGTTGAGCACATTTCTCATAGTTCACTTCTTATTCTCAGCATTTACTTCAAATTAGTTTATCGTAGAATATACTCTGCAGTTTCCAAGGCTTAACAGCAGTTACTAGTCATTCCATGAGTTACTTCCTAAGCCCATCTGTGCACCATCCAAGATCCGAAAAATATTTCCATACTATTCTCTCCTTCTCGAAGACTACTTAAAGAAAACTTTAATTTGCGAATGGGGCCCACCAAAAACTATGCAATGAATCCGCTTCTGTATCGCAAACGCATTATGGATTACTCACTGCACGACCAAAGGACCTTTGTACACTTTCCTTGCACGAGCACAAATTAGTAGTAACCGAAATGGATTCCCGACTGCCGCCAATATTGCTCAACCACATCAGGTTCTTTCAATTTTGTGGCTATTTTGACATATCTCTGGACGCAAATGCAGTCCGACGGACACGCAACGAACAATTCCTAATGATGTGGAGTGCGTTGCTGATGTTATTCTTCATCGCATTAATGACGCATAGTTGCATAAGCGATGATGAGTACTTCTTCTCGTATGACACTTTCGGGTACTTCAATGATATGTTGAAGGTGTGCTTTGCTCAACTCGCTATGATCGTCATTTACTTGGAGTCAATATTGAAGCGTGGTTCCCTGCGCCGCTTTTGGGAGTTGTATATCAATTTGCAAGGGGGTGAGGCCAACTTGGATTCTGCTAAGAGTCCTGCTGCAAAGCGTAAATGGTTTGTGTGGCAGGAGTGGCGTCAAAATTGCCGCTTCCTCTGCATTTTTTATGGTATCATTGGCATAGAAACGTTATCAGTGTTGGGGTTCATATTCTTCGAACCGAATAAACCGCGACATGTGGAGCTCTTCTGGTTCATGTTTATACCGTACATATACGGGGTCCACCTGCGAAATCTGCAAATCATTTTCCATATAGAAATGTTGCGGCAGGAGTTGGTTAAACTGGAGCTTGATTTGCGGTTGATCGTGGATTATACTAAATTTGGACAGCGCGTTTCAACCTTTGAGCGATTCGAGGAGTTTCTGTGCAGGAAATTGTGGCAGCAGCAGAAAATCTACCAAAACATATACGAAATGTTTGAGCACTTTCAGGAGGCCTTTGCGCATTCCATGGTAGCGGTATTATTAATGGTGTATGTACGCATATTGGTGGATGCTTATTTTGTCTACTATCTAATCTACACTAAAATGGACGAAATTGGCGAGTCAGGTACATAAATTGACATGCTAAATATTTATGAGAGAAATTTTGCAAAACAGCTCCACCGCAAGTCATATCTAAATTGAGTACTAAAAATAAGTTGGAAATGAAAACATATTTAATAAACTGAATTTTTAGCCTCAGCTGTGGAATGTGGTTGAGGAGTATGATATAGCAGACGTCGTGTGAGGCACAACTGCAAATTCATGGAAATTTCATTGGTCGGCATATGATAATATTTACTCGTATTTCATTACAGAAACTGTGTTGCTTTTCACAGCAATTTTGGAGATACCGGCCCTACTAATCACGTCCCAGAACTGCATGAATGTGGTAAATATTTGTTTCACACAATTTATACTCACTCCAGACACTTTTACTACTATTGTATATATATGACTGTGATCAGATCAAGGTGAATTTGTTCTAAAAGAGAATGAAATATAAATTCACCTTGGATCGCATGCAGCACACATATTGATAGTTTTTATTACGAATCTAGGTGTTTGTTTGCTAATTAAAGTTGCTTCTTGTTTTCACCGTAGACCAAGCACATCGCATATCAATTGCACAGTATTGTGCGACAGCTGGATAGCTTAAAGATTTCCGTGCAGGTAAGAATGTTTTTGGAGGACTGAGAATGCAGTTGATTAAATTTTCTTATTCTTCTAATGCACTGTGGTCAATATTTTCCCACGGTAAAATGTGATGTAAATGTATTAATAACAGACGAGAATTGTGTGGTTCAATATACAAATGTATACGAATGAAAATGGGCATGCAATCGCTTAGGAACAAAGTGGCAATGAAACTTGCTGATTGTCTAAATATGTGCGACGATGATGGAAATGAATATAATGTGAGGGGCTTCGCATTGCATAAACGGGGTTCTGAGTTTCTTTATAATAATTATCATTACTAATTAATAAGTAATAATTATTACCAATTATAAAGTAATAATTGTTACTAATTAATTAATTAATAACTATTAGTAATTCTCCTTCAAGGTACATTGGCAAAATCGATGTACTGGTGACTTGAATTTGAAGAACTATTTATTAAATTTCATTGAGTTTCAATATTATCACTATTTATAATAGGAAACCCACAATTTTACAATAAGTCAAATAATAACCGGGAGTTTGTTCTGCTTTCGCATCTATTTACAATAGAGAGAGAGTACAGAACAAATTAACCCGGCCTTTTTTCTCGAGACTAGTTCTGATTACGTTTGTGACTTGCAGATACAGAATTTCTCTTTGCAAATGCTGCATCAAAGGATTCGAATTAATGGCGTTGGTCTTACGACCATAGATGGATACATGCTAACCAAGGTGGGTGAATGGGTTGGAGACGGACGATATGAGCTTTTATTTGATCAAATATTTGTATATTTTCAGGCTGTGGGCTCCATCACCACGTACATGATTTTCTTTATGCAATTTATGCCGAAAATTCGTAAAATTTAATATAGTTTGCTTTATTATTGAAGACAATTTATAAATGTTTAACAATTGTATTTTAAAATTTGAACTTACAAGCACAGTGGGCAAAACGTAGAGCTGTTTTACCGCCAAATCCATGCTTCTGATCTTAAATGGAAACATTTTACAAATACACAATAGAAATTCTTATCTAGTTACCAATCAAATAATTTAGTATTTATTTAATGGTGTAATTAGTGCTGCTGACTTAGGTTAAAACTATACAAAAATAGCGACACATTTATATAAAACAACTACTTTCTATGTTATTTTCAGTGAGAAATTGGTGGCCCGTTTTTATTGCGAAGGCAGCCTGAGCTTGATTGGGGAGGGGTTCTTGAGGTTTCATTGGAGGATATTTCTATGAGTAAATTATCCTGAAACATTTCATCGAGCCAGGCATAGAGTGTCATTAATACCCTTTCGAATCAGAATGCAGGCTGTAGGTTTTCCTGCATTACAGGTGTCATAGAATAACTCACCTGACAGGTCCTTAATGTGATTGTTGCATACATAAGGCCATTGGATAAGGGCAGTATCTATCTCGGTTGAAAGTTTGCTCCAGGACTGCCGAAGGAACCTTGGCATGTTGCAGATTTACCTGGATGCACCTGAAACCCATTTATTAATTTTTTAGTACTTTTTGGGGACCCTCCCGCATCTATGCTCGGATGGAGCTTGTGAAGATGAACCTTCATGATGAGGCTTCAGTCTTCAGCTACTGCCACGGCCACCGGCCGGGGTGTCGAAGGGGATACTGTGACCGCAGCTGATGTCGCCTCTACTGCTGCTTCAGTCGCTGCTCGAGATGTCACACAATGTCCCACCGGCGTTCTTCGCCTTGCGACGTTTTGGTCGATTTGGTACCTGCTTTCACCCTTAACCTTAATCTGGGTGAAATCGAGGAGTAGTTTTCCATTCTGCGCCAAGATGCTGTTTTTCGACACTTCGTCGATGGAGATGATGACAAATTGTCCCCGATTCCTTTCCTTGGTGGAGCGAAGCATTCTCCAGTCAGTGATTGGAGGGCCGACGTTTTGCTTTGCAAGTCTGCTGGGCTAACTAGCTGGAGCTAGCACAACTTCCAGTGGCAGGCACGTTACGCATATGAATGTTTGGGCATATTAGGACCCTCGGATATATTGATGCTCGCCCCGGGGAATTCTTTAAGGTTCTTCAAAGTCCCTTCAAGACAGACCTTCGTCTCGTTGCTGTAGGCAGCTATCCATCCCTAGTCACATAGCTTAAAAATCCGAGGCTGCTGTTGAGATTCTCGGAGTTGTCCACCTCCTCCAGCAGGCTCTTCTTTTTATACTCCATCTGCAGCGTAGTTATGTTTTCTTTAGGGCTATTGATATGGGCTAGTGATATGATTCACCTTACATGTATTAACTGCATCTCTGTAGGAGTTTTGGTGCACCACTCTGTCCCTCCTGAGAACCGCGAGGGGATGCTGTCGTAGAAGGTGCAGTATTCTCGGCCGATTTGGAAGTTCCTCGTGCCGACGCGACATCAGTTCTGGTTGCCACTGTTTCTTCGCCTGCTGCACCAGTTGGCTAAGCGAGTTACTTGCTGACCGGCAACTTTTGCTGGAGCCTGGTTGGGCCACGGCCGGTCGACTTTGACCTTGACATATCGCTCCCGATCCTTGGCTTTGGCTTCTTCAGCCGCCATGCCTCCTTTTATCATGGCCTTAATGCGGTGCTTTTGAGCTCCGGTGAAATATTCATATTTCTCTGGGTGGCGCTGCTGTCTGGAGCATCTGGCCCCGGACTGCACCTGCAGGCAGTTTGTCTCTTGCGGCGCATGTTGCACCTTTTCAATTAAAGTTGCCGCATTTGAATACTTATGTACATAAATGTATATAAGAGTACATATATATATGAATACATATATGCCTGAGAGACATTTCTATTTGCTTAATTTAATGTTTTAATAATTTTAATGCAGACTTTTATGATTTTAATCATTGGCATTTGCGAGTGAAGCTGATTAATTGTGAGCATGTGTGTCTGTCCAGGCGGCAATGGCAGCAGGAGCGGTCGTGAGTTATTCTTGGGCAAATTAAGTGCCTGGGTGATTGGGTATGTTCGCTATAACTTATTCTTATTCAAATCGTGTCATTTGATTTGTAAAATTTCGATTGGGAAAAAGAAGAGACATGTCGCGGCCTCACGCCTCATTTTATGCTCCAATTCGTTCTGCATATTTTTTGTCTTGGGGAATGAATTTTTGATACTACTAACGAGAGTCTGGGGACTTATGATATGACTTCAGGGAATATTCTTTCTTCCCATTGTCTCAGAATATATTTAAATTTCTCAGGATCACACAAGGCCGAAGAGAATGACAATCATCATTCGAAAATTGAGTATAGTCTCCTAGCTAAATCTATTAACCCATGTCTCAATATGTGTTTCTAAGCATTTCCCACCACGAAAATAACTTTTACATCATGAGTTGAGCACATTTCTCATAATTCACTTCTTATTCTCAGCATTTACTTCAAATTAGTTTATCGTAGAATATACTCTGCAGTTTCCAAGGCTTAACAGCAGTTGCTAGTCATTCCATGAGTTACTTCCTAAGCCCATCTGTGCACCATCCAAGATCCGAAAAATATTTCCATACTATTCTCTCCTTCTCGAAGACTACTTAAAGAAAACTTTAATTTGCGAATGGGGCCCACCAAAAACTATGCAATGAATCCGCTTCTGTATCGCAAACGCATTATGGATTACTCACTGCACGACCAAAGGACCTTTGTACACTTTCCTTGCACGAGCACAAATTAGTAGTAACCGAAATGGATTCCCGACTGCCGCCAATATTGCTCAACCACATCAGGTTCTTTCAATTTTGTGGCTATTTCGACATATCTCTGGACGCAAATGCAGTCCGACGGACACGCAACGAACAATTCCTAATGATGTGGAGTGCGTTGCTGATGTTATTCTTCATCGCATTAATGACGCATAGTTGCATAAGCGATGATGAGTACTTCTTCTCGTATGACACTTTCGGGTACTTCAATGATATGTTGAAGGTGTGCTTTGCTCAACTCGCTATGATCGTCATTTACTTGGAGTCAATATTGAAGCGTGGTTCCCTGCGCCGCTTTTGGGAGTTGTATATCAATTTGCAAGGGGGTGAGGCCAACTTGGATTCTGCTAAGAGTCCTGCTGCAAAGCGTAAATGGTTTGTATGGCAGGAGTGGCGTCAAAATTGCCGCTTCCTGTGCATTTTTTATGGCATCATTGGTATGGAAACGTTAGCAGTGTCGGTGTTCAGATTCTTGCAACCGGATAAACTGCGACATGTGGAGCTCTTCTGGTTCATGTTTACACCGTTCATATACGGGGCCCACTTGCGAAATATGCAGTTCATTTTCCATATAGAAATTTTGCGGCAGGAGTTGGTTAAACTGGAGCTTGACTTGCGTTTGATGGTGGATTATACTAAATTTGGAGAGCGCGTTTCAACCTTTGAGCGATTCGAGGACTTTCTGTGCAGGAAATTGTGGCAGAAGCAGAAAATCTACCAAAACATATACGAAATGTTTGAGCACTTTCAGGAGGCCTTTGCGTATTCCATGGTAGCGGTATTATTAATGGTGTATGTACGCATATTGGTGGATGCTTATTTTGCCTACTATGTAATCTACACTGATATGAACGAAGCTGGTGAGTTAGGTACATAAAATGATATACATAATATTTATGAGAGAAATTTTGCACTATGAAAATCAATATTATAGAGCGCCATGTTTGAAAAGAATAGGGAGGGAGATAGACAGGTCCTCAACAACACATAACAAAATTTGAGAACTCAAACAATCCACAAAATTTCGATTCGTAGGGTCTCAAAATATGCTTGAAAATTACACAAATATTCTGTAATGTGCTAGAATGGTTGAGTGAGGGAGAGAGAGCGAGAAATAAAGAGGGAGAGAGAAAGACTGGAGTGGATGTATAAAAGTAACCCCAAAACAATCCATATTTTAATTTGATTCCCTGATAAATTGGACAGAAGAGTCCACATTATCTAAGATAGGATACTACAATACAAAAATGAAATATTTATTTTATTGCATTTAGAGTCCACAAGATTTGCAGGACGATTGAACTGATAATTATTTCATTATTTAATAGCTTTTACTCCCCGGAGGCATTATTTATTTATCTATGTCATAATATATTCACCCGATGTATCCATTATCCTCTCATTCGTTCAGGTTACATACTGTAAGAAGAGCCATTGATATAGTGGAAATAGTATTGCGGATGCAGAGAGTTAAGGGGGTCAGACGTATGCAGTGATACCTGTTACCAAAAACGCCACCCGGGGGAGTTGAACAAGTACTGGTGTCCATTGTCTCCTACAATAAGATACTTAAAGATATATCTAGAGAAATCTTAAGAATATCTTTTAAACTAAACTACCTTCAAATAATAAATTGCATAGAATGGAGTGAGACGAGATACTCTGCCAGATTCGAATGAAGCCAGATTACAATTTATAAAGAAAGAGGGAGACAGTACTATAACAGCCCCTGTCAAAAATTTAAAAGAATTCACAAATTGGTGTAATAAACCCTGATCTGAGGATTTATAAATTTAGTCTCAAGATATGAAATACGACAGCGAGACAGGAGAACAGTTCCACCGCAGGCCATATCTCAATTGAGTAAAATAAGTTGGAAAATTTAATAAAGTCTGAATTTTTAGTCTCAGCTGTGGAGTGTGGTTGAGGAGTATGATATGGCAGAGGTCCAATAAGGCACAACTGCAAAATGATATTGACCGGCATATGATAATAATGTTTACTCGTATTTCATTGCAGAAACTGTGTTGCTTTTCACAGCAATTTTGGAGATACCGGCCCTACTAATCACGTCCCAGAACTGCATGAATGTGGTAAATATTTGTTTCACACAATTTATACTCACTCCAGACACTTTTACTACTATTGTATATATATGACTGTGATCAGATCAAGGTGAATTTGTTCTAAAAGAGAATGAAATATAAATTCACCTTGGATCGCATGCAGCACACATATTGATAGTTTCTATTACGAATCTGGGTGTTTGTTTGCTAATTAAAGTTGCTTCTTGTTTTCACCGTAGACCAAGCACATCGCATATCAATTGCACAGTATTGTGCGACAGCTGGATAGCTTAAAGATTTCCGTGCAGGTAAGAATGTTTTTGGAGGACTGAGAATGCAGTTGATTAAATTTCCTTATTCTTCTAATGCACTGTGGTCAAAATTTTCCCACGGTAAAATGTGATGTAAATGTATTAATCACAGACGAGAATTGTGTGGTTCAATATACAAATGTATACGAATGAAAATGGGCATGCAATCGCTTAGGAACAAAGTGGCAATGAAACTTGCTGATTGTCTAAATATGTGCGACGATGATGGAAATGAATATAATGTGAGGCGCTTCGCATTGCATAAACGGGGTTCTGAGTTTCTTTATAATAATTATCATTACTAATTAATAAGTAATAATTATTACCAATTATAAAGTAATAATTGTTACTAATTAATTAATTAATAACTATTAGTAATTCTCCTTCAAGGTACATTGGCAAAATCGATGTACTGGTGACTTGAATTTGAAGAACTATTTATTAAATTTCATTGAGTTTCAATATTATCACTATTTATAATAGGAAACCCACAATTTTACAATAAGTCAAATAATAACCGGGAGTTTGTTCTGCTTTCGCATCTATTTACAATAGAGAGAGAGTACAGAACAAATTAACCCGGCCTTTTTTCTCGAGACTAGTTCTGATTATGTTTGTGACTTGCAGATACAGAATTTCTCTTTGCAAATGCTGCATCAAAGGATTCGAATTAATGGCGTTGGTCTTACGACCATAGATGGATACATGCTAACCAAGGTGGGTGAATGGGTTGGAGACGGACGATATGAGCTTTTATTTGATCAAATATTTATATATGTATTTTCAGGCTGTGGGCTCCATCACCACGTACATGATTTTCTTTATGCAATTTATGCCGAAAATTCGTAAAATTTAATATAGTTTGCTTTATTATTGAAGACAATTTATAAATGTTTAACAATTGTATTTTAAAATTTGAACTTACAAGCACAGTGGGCAAAACGTAGAGCTGTTTTACCGCCAAATCCATGCTTCTGATCTTAAATGGAAACATTTTACAAATACACAATAGAAATTCTTATCTAGTTACCAATCAAATAATTTAGTATTTATTTAATGGTGTAATTAGTGCTGCTGACTTAGGTTAAAACTATACAAAAATAGCGACACATTTATATAAAACAACTACTTTCTATGTTATTTTCAGTGAGAAATTGGTGGCCCGTTTTTATTGCGAAGGCAGCCTGAGCTTGATTGGGGAGGGGTTCTTGAGGTTTCATTTACGGATATTTCCATGCGTAAATTATTCTTAGTAAAATAACGTTGGAAAAAGTTGTATTTCTTGTCATTACTTTACATCGTATTGGTTTTTTTTGTTCTAATTTATTATCAGCAAACAATATTTGTATATACTAAGACGTAATATTTAGAAAAATAAAACAGCTAAGTCCCTTATCAGTCTATACTATAGAAATGAACAAATATGCTACCATAAATAATATTAATTATAATGTTAGTGGATTGCTGGAAATGAAGTTAGAGACAACTTTAATACCCTCATGTGTACACTAACAAATATTGTTTATGGCTCAATCATACTCATGGCTTGACTCTCGTTTCGTTATTAAATTCTCACGCTCCTCGTCGTTGCCCTCTATGATGGTCGTTGTCGTTGGTGGTGCACTACGATTTTGTGCCTTTGTGCGATGTAAACCTTCAGTCAGACCAGATTCGGTGAGCACTTCAACCTCATCATCATCGAGGTCCTCATCGCCTACAGCAAAGTACGGATGCGATGAAACCGGTCGGAACTTATAGCCGGTCAGCACAAAGAAGACATAAGTGGCCATTTCGTGGAACATTTCATCGAGCCAGGCATACTGAAAAGCTACTGTCATCTTCAGCAAATATACTATGATGCGGGTGAAGTAGATATAACAGACGATCATGATGTAGAATTGGCGGAATAATTTCAGTTTGCGCAGGTTAATAGCTGCCTTGCCATCGGTGGCAGAGGCCTCGTGCAGATGACGTATAGACCAGACAATAGGAAACAGAATGGCCCCACAACAGAGTAAATCCACAAAAATGAAAATATTGCGCCAAGTGCGAAATTCAATATCACTCTTCTCAGATTCGTCAATGATGATTTCAGCCACATTCGCTAGAACCTACATAAACCATAATGATGAATCAGCGGTTATTAGAGTACAATAATATGATGATTTACTTGTAGTGGGATGACAATCATAAATATTTTCTTGTCCTTGTCTGAAAGGATGTGTTTGATGAAAGTCCAGCCAGTACCTATCAACACAATTGTAATGAAGAGCACTGCGCCTTTCAATCTAAACGAATTTTAAAGGCAAGACATTTCAGTGTGAGGCAAAGAATTGTGGAAATTTCCTTGTAATCATAACTTACAAATGTGTTATGTAGTATAAAATGGCCCACGCCTCCACGTGCTCCCCACGTATCTCAATAAAGTGGTAATTGATGGAGTGGAACATCAGCGACAACGATTTCAGAAATACAAGCACTGCCATAATGTAGTGGATTTTGTATACGCTGTGTCTGTTGATGATTCTTGCTTTATAAAATGTAAAAACGTATAAAGTAAGAATAGCTTAGCTTACTTGCTCTTTTTCAGTATGAATACCCAGAAAAGACCAGAAAGGAAGAATAACAAGCTCATCATGAAATAGAGGGCTGGCAAAGGCATTTCACCTGCCGACAGGTAGTTGCCGTTATTATTTTCCTCGATGTCGACCTACAAATAAATAGCTTCATATATACATATTTATACTTTAAATTTGGAGATGCAACTTACATCGAAGGAGACCGCCTTCTGTTCTCTGTAATTTGGGCAGGCATGGAAATACAAATTGTAGAGACCTTCGTCGTGTAGGGAAGTTACGAGCATAGAGAACTGCAGGAAAGATTGCGACATATACAAAACATAGCACAATTCCTATATGAATAAATTGTAAGACGAACACTTACCGACATGTTGTAATAATTCACTCCATTCACAACTGATCTAATTAATGGCAAAACCATATCACTTGTACTTGGGCCGCGGCCATGTGAATTATATATTTGTGGCACGGCAGGTTTCGGTTTCACAGACTCAACAGGAGCAGGTGCGGGCACAACTGGCGCAACAGCTGCAGGCGCGGGGACTTCTGGTGCAACAGCCGTTGGCGCTTTTACAGCCGGATCCACATCAGTCAGAGGGCCAATTGGTGAAACAGCAGCAACAGGAGTGGCATTGGCAGCTTCAGCGAGTATAGCCGCAGCCGATGCAATGGGTGCAACAGGTGATGATGATTTGACCTCTACTTGCGGTTTTGACTGTTCCATGGGCAGCTCAAACGAATCGTCTTCTTCTGGTAAATCGTCTTCAATAGCTGGCAAATCATGATCATCATCGTGTGGCGCAATATCACGTTTGCGGCGTTGCATAAATAGAGAAGAGTCGCTGACCTTAGCAAACGAATGACGCTTGCCACGATACATGGGAAACAAGGAGCGATCCTTGTAAATATGAACATTCTTCCATTCAGGCGAAAATTGCACTTTAACGCTATGTCCATAAAATATAACAATAAATGTGAAAAATCAATGTTTATTTTTTGTTCAAACTCACATTAAATTTTTCAAATCGAACAGGAAAAATAATATTGGACCACTTCGTTGTATCACCGTTGGCTCTTCGAGTATGCATTTATTCTGATGCGAGTCCAAATATGGATTCATTTGGTCTATTGTGGTCTTATCCAAGGACAGACCGAACTAAAATTGACACCCAAATGTATTGAGGAACCAAACCTTTGCAGATAATATAATTTGTCTCCTCTTACCAGTTCATTTTCATCTTCCCTGCTAATGGTCAGTTGACTCAGCTTCACATCCAAGTGTCCATCGATGTAGAAACCGAAGGTGCTCAACGCAATGTAGGGTCGCACATCATTCTATTATTATTACATCATATTAGCACATAATTCTCCTCATTCATCAGTCTTGTGAACTGTGCAAGTAACTCACCCGAACTTCCAGATGATGTTTACGGGCTTGTACCACTTCTGATCGTAAAATCGCATAAATTATTAAGAAAACAAATATTGATCTGAGTGTCAAATTGCGGGCCATTTTGTGTGGGGACTGCCTTCGTGGCTGCGTAATTTCGCTACCGGCAGCAAACTTTACTTCATTCGCAACTCCGTTCAATTATGACTCCAACACGCCAACACCTTTTAGATGTGTGTCTGATGTTTATTCTATGAAATTTATATTTATTTGCGTTACCTTTTTATATATTTGCACAAACGAAATGACCACTCAGCTGTATTGTTAAAAATGGGTCTTCTTCTTTTCATTTAATCGACTGTCACAGGAGGAGAAAGAGACGGATATTCAAGCAAAAACAGATGTTTTCATTAGGTCACAGTAAAGACACGAACCGGATTCAACTGAAAGTTTGTGTATTTACTATGAATTAATGTGGAAGTGCGAACAAAAATATTCGGGATATTTATGAGAGTACGTACGAAAATGGAAATAAGTCGAATTGTGGTACCCTACACTAGTCAGTGGTACCCTAAGTCTGTCAAAGGACTAATGTATATTCATACAAAGTAATTTTTGTATATATTGCAACCAAAAGCCTAAGTTGCTAAATTCTTTTATTTATATTTTCATTTATTATTATTTAAATCATATCAAATAAATAAATGAAAATGAGTCTCTGTATATATTTATATAATGAAGGCCGGAAAAGTTTCGTTTTTTTCCGATAATAGAGATGCAATTTTGTCATATTTAAACTGTGGGGCAATTTGCAAAAAAATTTTTTCGAAATCCAAATTTTGTATAAAATTTTTGGAATTCAATTAAAATTTTACACCTTTTATATGAAAAACACAATTTATTAACTATATAAAAACTTTCGTCGTTAGATGAAAGTTTAGAAATTATTTGTTGGCTATTAAGCTACTAAAAGGAATCTAAGTAGTGATGGGCAGAGAACACAGAGAAAGGAAAGTCTTTTTCACTGCCAGCGTCCGTAGCGGACACACCACGATTTTGAGTGGATTCACCAGGATTCTGAGTGGATTTAACACGATTTTCAGTGGATTCATGTACAACGTCCGTCTGCTTTATTTCGCTGCTTTGCCGTTTGACGTTTAAGTTTCTTTACTCTATATACTCTGGTGATGGGTTTCTTTCAAATTGCCAAGACTCAAACCATCGGAATCACTTTGGAAATCAATTACAGGTGAATTTTCAAACTTCTTACAAAAAAGTAAATTTAGAAAATTTCGCATACAGCCTTAAAATTAATTTTAATCAAAAGAATATATATTTATATAATATATTTTTCGTTCACTTCGTCTGTCTGCTATTTTTGAAGCTTACCCATATTACCAACTCAGTAGACCATCTGTAGTTCTTGAAAACAACAAGTTTGATATAGATGGAACAAAATATGAACATATGTTCAAGAAGCCACTAACTAATTTAAAGATTCAGATAGTATATGTCGAGAAGGAGACATATATGGAACCATAGGATTTCCGGCTGCATATGTTTCTCGCCATATATCAGTTCAGTCAGAGTTCGCCAGGGCTTGTCTATACATTTCCCCTCTATTCATTTTGAGGAATTTCTACAGTGAAGTCGCCCATAACGATCTCTTGTTCTTAATTTCCTTGTCTTAATTGAAAGAAAAGTAATTAATTTTATTTCAGTTTAAATTATGAAAGCCCTCATTTACCTTCATTTGTGAATTCGTTGCATAAACAAGTGCTGATATACTTGAGCATCTGTCTTTATTGTTGCACAAACCAAAGCACGAATCAGCAATCAACGTCCAATTGTACTATCTATAAAAGGTGTGGTGTTCCTGAGAAGCATTTTATTTAAACGGACTGCATTGCGTTGAACCATCAACAACAAATAAAAATAATCTTTTAATATGACGGCGCTAAAGCTTCTGTTCCTTTTTGTTGTACTCACAGTTTCCATACAAAGAAGCGCAGGTAAATTTAAAAATATTTCTTAAGTACAATCAGGAGGAATCCTAAGAGGGATACTTGTTCCATTACAGCCAATGGTGGACCGCGTCTTTGCAGGCAGCGACCAAATGAAGTCTACTTAAATCCAGGGCCTAATTGTGATCGTTACTGCAGAAATTTGAATGAGCCCTGCACTAAAGTGTATGTACGAGCTCCTTCAGGATGCTACTGCCGCAGAGGATATGCCCGAGATTATACGGGAGCTTGCATATCCATAAGATTTTGTGGCGGCTTTTTTTAAGCAAGACGGTGGATGGAAGAAAATTATATGATATAAAAAAAAAATTTTTTTTTAATACGAAAATTTATTATTATCATATTTATTTATATATTATATTATACATATTAATTAAGTATATTAGCAAACGTATGGGAAATAAATTATTAACTAAAATTATAAATAATAAAATTTTTTGGTGTTTTCGATATACAAATTATTACATTTCTTTATATATTTCATAGAAGTTAGAGACAAGGAGTTGATATTCTTTTTCGAATGGTACAAAATATGGACACGTGATCAATATATCTGATATATATGGACATAAATTTGTGTCAATTGAACCAATTTGAATCAGTGTCTCTATCTCTTCATCACACCAAGTATTTGACAAGGTCTTCTCCTATGGCTCTATCTTCTTCTTCTATAACTATAGTCTAACTTAGGACCTCGGTTTTCTATTGCCATCTTTTTCCTGTGTCCATATCCTGTATTAGTCTGAACACCCAAATTTGATCGCTTTCTCTCTAAGCTTCCAAGTTGTACCAAGTCTACATGACCACTCAGATGAAATTTCTCATATTTATCTGGGATTTTTTCACATCATGTCTCAATTTACAGGTCAAGTTTTAATGGGTATGAATCATCGGTCGGCAACATCTCTTCTCGAGGTCCCGACAATATTTAGGCCGACAAATGCACAGCGGTCTTAGCACAATCACACATTGCGTCCTGACCGGCTTTCCCTTCTGACACACCAATTCGCAAATATGTTTTTTTCGGGAGAGTACTTCACCATTCCTGGCAACGTACTGGGACGGAGCTAAGAGGCAAAATGATAGGAATAATTCTAAAATTAAAAATATACACTACGGTTGTTAACTAAAATGTAGGCGGCGATCGAGAAGACAGTGGAAAAAGCTAATCTGTGGGTAGACATATTGAAGTAGTTGATACGAGTATTCTGAGAGATTTGTGACAAATGTTAACATAGAGCTGATTGTGCTGGAGCTGTTTAATTTTTACGAACATTTCTAGCAAATCCAACGCGAAAGACACGCGTATTTATTTACTTTTTGTTTTACTTTTAATTAAACTTTGTTTCTGTTGTGTCTGGTGTGGGACGAGTATTTATTCAACGATGTTTTCTCACGTGTTTTATTTATGGAGCAACGGAGTCATTCATTGAAATTTGCAGTAAAAATAAATATATTATATTATATATGAAACTTTAACTAAGTTTACTTAAATTATTTATATAGTGAGACATGCAGACTCAAGGTCTTTATAATAATACATCGAACAAGCACCGAACTAGTGATAAGCGACATATCCATATTGTGGACTTTCTTGCAGCGACCTTTTAGTCATCTGCTATGGTGAATTTGGTTACTGTTTATTTTGGTTACTAGTGTCGTTCGTTACTGTGGATTTTGGTTATTGGTGACTCTGCTTAGAGATGATTTTCGTTACTTGGTGACTTTGGTTGCTGGTGACTTTAGTAGCTGGTGACTTGATTTATAGGTGAGTTTGGTTTCTGGTGACTTTGGTTACTTGTTACTTTTATTGATGGTGACTTTGGTTGCTGGTGACTTTGGGTTATTGGGAACTTACCAATATTTCTGTTAGTAACGAGTGATATCCAGCGTAATTATTGCTTTCACCACTGTAAAAGTCAACTTGTCGCCAGTTAGTTATATGTGTTTCTTCCATTAATCTGCAAACTGAGTTCTAGCAAATAAATTCGAAGAAAAGCAAGTCTCAGGCTGTGACCAAAGTTAACCAACTGCCTACGATCGCAGACAATTTCTACACTTCAAAAGAAGCATTCGCTATTTAAATCATAGAGTCTGAAGTACCGAGTAACCAGTTGGTTTAGCAATGATGAAAATTACCAGTGACATTTCACCTGATAAAAAAAAGTTGCTCTGAAGTTCAACACTACACCGAACATGATTCTATGATTAAGCATCAGCTAAAAAGGCGTATATAGACAATCAAGGGAAGGAGAAAGGATATTTTCAAAGGGAGCTCGTGTAAGGCACGAAGAAAATAATATAAATTTATTTTGTCGACCTCCTTGGTATAGTGTAGCCATGTTATTCTCAACAGGATGTGCTTCTGTACATATTTTTCGAGTTGAGAGTCTTAGCTAGTCAGTTTCCCAAACGTTTGCACTCATGGTGTAATATAAAATTATCACAACAATTGACTTATTTAACCCTCAAAGTGGAAGTAGAAGTACAAAAAGTTGTAATAAGAAATGTATCAAATTTCTGGGTATTCAGTCATTTAGTTTTGCTATTTCATAAATAAATATTATCATATATAAAAATATAAAATATCACTGAAGTACAAGAGAGGTATAGAATATTATCCATAATACTGTAGACCACTTTGGTAGGAAATTTTTGAAAGAATAATTGACAAAAAGGCTAAATTATTCATACCGCCCCATTCTTTTGTTTATTACTGTTGTTGACTATCTGTAGATCATCAGAATAAAATACAATAGAACATTAATTAACCTCTCCACTTGGATTTGTTCCCAAATAAAAATAACCCACTTTATTGTTCGAAGAATTCGTGGGGATTTTTCACTGTGAAATCTTAAACACTTGAACAAATATTCCATCCATTAAGTGACTATAAGTGAAGAGATGGTTATGCCATTCCACTTGTATAAATATGCTGAGGAAATGCAGACGCAGGTAGTGTGATTTTTTTCAGTTTCAGTTTACAGTTCTTTTCGCGTTCCTACGAGTATCCTTGTCGAACAATGCTAAAGTGGAATTTAAAGCTTGTGTTCCTGGTGCTACTTAGCATAGGTTTAGCTTGTGGTAAGTATTCTGTAGCAAATGCTGCATAGAATGTTTCTGTGGCTCTGAACTGAGTTCCAATTAATTTCCAGCGCAATTTCCGCGTTGCCGAAGTGTGGCCATGACTGTTAAACCGGGTGGACGGATATGTGAGAGGCTATGCATCACGCACAAGGGATCACCGCCGACGCAGTGCAGGCATGCAACAGCGGCCGTTTTGATGCACGTTTGCCCTGACAGATGTTGTCGTCTGGGAAATTCGTGTCAATATTTGTTAAGAACTTAAAATAAAATAAACACAAAGAACGCCAATTTAGAGTTCAGCTTCATTTATTTATGGCAATTGACATTCGTCACTCCTTTATACATTGAGCCCGTTGATTCCTGAAGTAGCCGGTTGCGCACACGCACCTTCGTTCCATTATGTTGTAGCATGTAAGCAGACGATGAGAAGCAGTTGCACGGGGGTACGTATATTCACAGCCGCTGCTCTCGGGCCATATGGGCCGTTCGTTGGCAAAGCAATCCATGACTGGAGGAGATGGAATTTGTGTAAACTTTGAGATAGTCTCCTTTGTTATGCCAAAGACTTACCGCACTGACTGATTGGCATGCATTGCTGCTGTAAATTCCGAGCATAGCCCAAAAGGCAGTAACAGCCAGCAACAGCCCGATCCGTGGTTAAGCGGCAAGTACGACTTAAATCCTGACAATTCCAATCGCAAGTGGGCGACAATGAGGAATTGTAGAAACGCTCATTTTGTCCGCAGGCACCTGAATTGTAAATTACTTGAAATTTATGAGAATATCTATAAAACGGATAAGTGCGTAAGTAGTCCTGATGCCCATTCAAATATAGCATAAGGTTTACAATTTTCTATTCTAAGTATTTTAATTTTGTGTAAGCTCCAAACAATTCAAGGAGGCTACGTTTCACATCCTTCAGTGTGTTGCACTTTGATAATTTGATTCAGCGGGTAGCAATGAGGAAGAAACAAATCTACAAATGCTTCTCTACATGTCCATTTAAATATAAATAGCAGCTGAGGTGCAAAGCATCGAGTGAGATCTTGGTCAGGCATCCAGGTTTATGCCCCATCCAAATTTTCGGTTGAAGTAGTCTTGGGACAGTAAAGGAGTTTAATTTTATTGTATATAATTCTAGTCTATCACTCTTCATTTATGTAGTCCTTTCACTTCCTTACTGTTGTTTAAAGGGCGTTTCAGCCATACTAGTAAATTGCCCAGGTGTACATACCTTGTTGACCTGAGACTGCAGTTAAGAAAACCGCTAAAAAAATAACAATACTCAACATTTTGTAATTTATTTTCAAAAGCGTAAACACAGCTCTCATGAACTTAAGATACGAATAAACTGCGGCATATTTAGCCATATCACCTGCTCTTATATAAGGCCACTGCGTCACTCATTTCAATTTAGTAAAATGGGTCCCGTGGTAGGGCTGCTGCTGGGTCTGGCCGGCGTTGGTCTGGGACACATAGTCAGGGGTACGCAAGAATTGCGGTCATCACGCCCAAATCCCCGTGCACAGTGACACCCTGAGGGTGACACAATGCACACGGCTCTGGGCTGGCAAAATGCTTCACAGCTGCAACGTGGATTATGGTTGGGACACTCAAAGTCAGTGCAAGCTGAAAAAGTAACATTAATTGGAATTGACCAGTGTAGGAATCGCGTCTAGGCCGCGGTTGTTCTTCGTGTATACCTCTGGGACAATTTATGCGTGGTATACACATTCCAGTGACGTCACGGACATAACCACTACGGCAATAGCAGCGCCTTCTAAGTCGACGGCATATTATACGTTGACCACAGAGTCGTTCGCAGCCCCCGGGGGGCAGGCAGTTTGGCTCCACAAGAGCTTCGCATTCATTTGCTGCCGGACAATTTGTTTGTGCTGTGACTGTGGTGGGACAAAAGTGTGACTCAGTTCCGTTTCATTGAATAAATTGTATACAATTATTTTACCTAATGTAGTGCTCAATATTGAAATTATGAAGAGATTCAACAGCATATTTGCTATTTCTTCTTTGGAATTACGACTGCTTCGAATTGCTCATATGACTGGCATGGCGAGCGGTGAACTTTTGGATGAAAACTTGACTTCTCCCTGGCATATATGGAGCACAAGTGTTCTCAACTTTCTTGCTGGTTATAACAAAAAGTTCAGTTGTGTTATTCAGGGCATAAACGACAGCAGACAGTGTGGTAACAATGACAATTATGAACTGAAATTCAAATTGAAGTCGGATTCATATTAAAGTGTCATTCAAATACACACAAAAACTGAAGTTTATGACATTATTCTGTAAAACAAAACGAGTGCTTTTCACTTGGTTTAATGAACGATGATGTTGAACACTAAAACCAGGCGGCAATCTTGTGTGATTGTATTCTAAAAGAGAATATCAATATATGTGGCACAACTAAACTGATCAGATGCGCTACAATTATCTGAGTCTCATGTGAATAAGAGATTTGTAATCAGTTTACTGCACTTTTCTATCAATTACTAACAATATATTACATAAGAGTGCAGCAATTTTTCACATGTTACAAAAACATTCATTATTCGCATAATAATTCCAATGTCTGGTCACAAAAATGCTGACCTCACCTTGAATATCACAAACAACTCTCTATTTTACTCGTTTATTTTGTCACGAAAATCAATTTCTGACAAAAATGCTGACCTCACCTTGAACAACTGTCTCTTTTACTCGTTTATTGTGCCACGAAAATCCATTTCTAGCCAATAGTTCCATCACTGGATTATTTGAAGCTATTACCAAACTCCATATTTTAATAAGTTGACTCTATAATTTAACCGACATTCCCTTGAGAGATAGTTGAACAAGTTTAAATCAATACAACAGATTCCCAGATTAAATTTTACTTTTTATAATTTCTATAGTTGTTGCTTTCAAGTCACTACTGAACTCAATCGATACGAAACAAGGCCTTTTATTACTTTTTCGTTTTGAAATATGTGAGATCATTCTAGCATATTTCAAAACTTGGTCCATTTGAGCGAAAGAGATATATACATTAACCAGAGAACACAGAGAAAGGAAAGTCTTTTTCGCTGCCAGCGTCCGTAGCGGACACACCACGATTTTGAGTGGATTCACCGTGATTCTGAGTGGATTCAACTCGATTTTCAGTGGATTCGTGTACCACGTCCGTATTTCGCTGCTTTGCCTTTTGACGTTTAAGTTTATTTTCTCTGTGTTCTCTGACATTAACGACTTATCATTTATTCCTCATAATATGAGAGAGAGAGCTAACATCCATTAGTGCGGAAGAGATGTGTACATTGATAACTTATCATTTATTCCTTATAGTATCAGAGAGAGAGAGAGAGAGAGAGAGAGAGAGAGAGAGAGAGAGATAACTACCATTACTACGGCTTTCCTACTAATGGCTTCTAGCATTAGGGAGATACGAGATAGTAGTAGTTCCAGATGTTGTGCGGATGAAGCGATTATAATTTTTAATTTAACCATTACTCATGCGGAGAAAAAATGCTCTTTCGTCACAATATCCTTTTGAAAAAGACCACGAAAGCTTCACAATCAATCATTGTCATTGAAGATTACCACTGAGCATGAGACCTGAAATATATGTAAATGCGTTGTTTCTTGGCTCACACACTTTCAGGTCTAACAATCGCTCGCGCTGTACAATTACTTTAAAAATTGTGCTCACATTTTGAATATCTTTCAAATGAAAAGGTTTTTACTATTACATGAAGATTGCATGTTGGGCAACATAGGCTCCGTTGCACTTAATTACAGTAAGGACTCAGAGAATGCATGTATAAAAATGGCACAATCTCAAAAATGCCACCATATGAGCATTGACAACAAAATTTGGTTGCACAAGAAACTATGCCTGGAATTTGCTCTGTGCACCTGCTGCAATGGTGTAGGGTGCCATTGAAATCCCACACATTCATACACAAACATCGGCAGGACATGTGAAAACATATAAAAATGCTTTCATTGTTTCATTATCTCACCACTCACGCGTGCGGCATGCCCCAAACGGGCTCGCGACTCCCACAATGGACATGAAAATTGCGACATGAGCACACAAACAATCGTACTAAAAGTCAGCCACTGCAACAATGCCACTGCAACAACGGCTGCGGTTGGGTGGATTTACGAGTATGCTTGCCACACATAATCAACCAACCCGACCAGAGGACATTGTAGCAAATGCGCAACAGACGGGGCGCTGAGCGCTGTGCCCTGCGAATGTGCATTGTGTGGCATTTTGTTGTTTCGGTGGCTCTTATATTTAATTGATTTCCATCAACTTGCAACTTGCGGAAGATGCTGCCGAGCGACTCGCATTCGCACACATCCATATTCATACTGACATTGACGTGATTGCGTGCGTTTATGTGTGTGTGTGTGTGTGCTAGCACTGAGCTGGTGCCAGTCTGCGTTGCACGCTGTTTGTTGCGTGCTCACTGCTTTTCCACAATACAAGCACTCATTTCCCTGTCTTACGGGTACGTGTTCGTGGAATCCTCGCGATGCGGCGTGTCCTTGCTTGGATATAAATGCGTTCTTTACGAATTTTGTCAAAACACAATTCATCACATTTTACTCGTACTTGCTGGCTGCTGGTCTGCTCGATTCTTGCTTTTTGCCACATTGTAAATATTTGCATGAATTCTTCACAGCACTGCGGGCTGCGGATTTTTATTGCAGGGTACGAGTAGCAGCGGGACAGCAATATACCCTGACACTGAGCACATGAATAATTAACTTGAGTTAAATTGCATAATTTCATTTTCATTGCAGACGACGACGACGACAACAACGACGTTGTTGCTGTTGCTCCATCGCGCAGTCAGCTGAATAAATCAACTACGTTCAAGGTGACTGTCCTTATTGTGGCTGTTGTTGTGAGCATTGTTGCAACTTTGTCAGCTGAGTTCAGTTGAGTTATTTTTCCATATTTCCTTGAAGTCACCTGCTGTGATTTGACTTTTTGTGTGGATTACGAGTAAGTGCTTGAAACATGTCAACAGAGGGACTGGCACGAATACTTGCGCAACATAATCAGATTGACATGGAGCGCCAAGGCATGCCTACAGTCGCGGCTGACAGTGGTTGCTCGTCTTATTGGCAAAACAAACTTCCACCACTGTGCAGCAGTTGATGCTTTGCTGTTGTTGTTGTCCTCATTTGCTCCATTCTGCAGATGTACGTATGTATGTGACTGGTTGTGTATCACACGATTTGGCCGCTACTTTTATTGTCTTTTATGAAGTTTAAAATTTTTGGCACGCATTAAAGTAGCCTGTTAAAATTGTTTAGTAATCATTTCGTTGGCAGCAAGTCAGCATTCAAAGTCAAGGTTGTTCTACAAATACAGCCGGAGAAAAATGTTTGATAATTGCGTAAGCGTAGGGCATTATCCAGTTGAGGGTATTCGATGTAGGGAGTGTCTATATTGTGATTGAGGAAAAGAAAACTGAGCGACAGCAAAGAGGCCGCCTAGGATAAAGGAGCCTCAGTTAGTTCAGAAACAGCGCTTTTATTAGACCAGATTGTTACTGTTAAATTGGCTCAGAATCATTGAGAAGGTAAGAGTTAAGGTAAAGAGTTGTGAGAGGCACATCAAACATCATTCAACATTACTTAATTCTGGAATCTATCATGTTTCTCTATGCTGTGCTTGGGGTGGTGATGGCGGAGCGGTTTGTTGTGGGAATACGTTTATATATCATAGCACTCTTAAAGTAATGTGGAAGTTTAACACCGCCAAATTGTTGATACTGTATTTTGAATTGATTTCATTACGTTGCAAAAGTGACCGCCATATAAAGGACGTTTGCTTTCTCTTATTTAAAGATCTTAAGATTCTCTCTGAAAAGCAGATACAATTTTTGAAGCTTTGTAAGTGCTTTTAAGTCATACTCTGATCATTGAGAGAACAGAAATACCTCAATCTCTGTCAAGGTACAATTTTTAAAGCTCAGTGAGTGTTTTTATGTCAAATTCTGGTCATTGAGAGAACACAAAATGTTGAAACTCTGCCCTGAGTATAAAAAATCTCTATGAATGTAGTATCCAATCTCAATGAATACAGTATACCCAAACATTCATGTGCCATTTGTACTACATTTACATCCTATCTGCAGAGGAATTCACCACAATGAATTCCTTAAATAATATTTAATGATTTTTCTTATTGCCTTAATGAATTGTCCCTTAAAATCATTGAATTTGGGACCATAAATGCTATTGACTGATTTTATGAACAAACTTTGTTGAGCCATGAACTTCAACATAATTTTCCTCTTGATTTGGTGCTGAGGATTTTGATGTCAAGTTTTGTTGTACACAAATTAGAAACGCAGGATCAACATAATTGAAATCTAAAATAAAGTCCCACAAATTCAGTGCAAAAAGGAGATGGAATCAAAGATAACAACTAATCAACGACGTCATAAAAACGAGAAAACCATTTTATGGCCATTTTGGGATGGAGACAAATAGGCACACACACACACAAACGCACAGAAACGGCGAGTCAAATGAAATTTTTAGTGGCGAAGCAAAGAATGTGCTCCTGGCTGGCAACAGAGATTAGAAAGTAGCCAAAATGCCGGTACTGCGCGGCTTTGAGCCATTGAGAAGTGATGAAGAAAGTCAACGAATAAAAACCAAAACAAAAACAGTCACAACTACCAAACAACAATCGACCTCAAATCAAAGGTCAAGCAAAAGACTCACATATAAACGCCTGAGGTATGCCACCGTTTGCTAGCGGGAGGAGGAGAGTACGGTAAATATGCTTCTGGTGAAAAATTAACACAAAGAAAAAGAAGAGCGTGAGAGAAAAAGAGACAGAGACAAACAAATAAATAAACCAAAATCCGGAAAAACACAAAATCATAGTAAAGCAACGCAAAGTAAAGCGAAACAATTACAAAGCGAACTGAAAATTCTCGCAGTAGCGAAAAATTCAGAATAAATTCCTGTATTGATATTTGTTGTTTTTCCTTTATTTTTTCCCCTATTATTTGGTGAGTCCGTATGGCGCCTAATATGAGCAGTCAGCGTCAACGGCACCGCCAGCGCCAGCGCCAGCAGCATCAGCAGCAGTGACGGCAACAAATCTACGAGTGTAAAAATAAATGAAAACAAAAATAAACCAGAAACTGAAACGTTGGCAAGTTGTCATTACAATTCAAATGACAACAAACACAAGAACAACATGAACATAGAACAACAACCATACACACACACAAACGCACAAATGCACACACGCACACACGCACACATGCAATAATAAATAAAGTTGGCGATAACAAATTACTTCTTGTACCATTCGCGTGATTTGTTGTTTTTGTGTAGTGTTCTTATACGTGTTGTTGTTGTTGTTGTTGTTGTTGTTGTTGTTGTTAGTTGGTCGTTTTTCTTCTTATCGCGAATTTGTCATTGTATTTTGCAGGAAATCAATTTGTTTGGCGTAAATTTCTGAACGCTTCGCTCTTAAGGGTCAACAGATGGCGCTGCTCCGAGGCTGGATTCTTGGAGATTGGAGCCACGACACTTTGCTTTTAGATCATTGAACTCGGAAATATCAGCGAAGAAGTAACTTAATTAAGTATCTTAATTAGCACTCTTTGGCACAAACTTGTGATTAGGCAATTGCATCATATGCAAACATATAAAAACTGAAGGCGATTGCTGGAGTAAAGTGTTGATAGATTAGGTTGTCAGTACATGTGGACTTAGGCAGTAAATGTGAGGTAGGACAGAGTGTCAATTTGCATAAAAAGCTGTGGTATACATTTTAAACATGCTAAGATATTTAACAGAATTTTTCATAGGTAGAATCTAGTTAACTTCTCCAAGATGGGTACCAGAAATGTAATTTTAAAGCCAGAAAAATTGATTAATTTGAATCCCAGTACAAACGAGACTAAGAGATAAAAACAAGTAACAAAATTTTGTCTTAGAAATCGAGACTTTCGTCATATGCACAAATAAACATGTAAATATTTGGAGTCATTCACATACACTTCTATTTTAATTATTAGTATAGATTAGTGAAGATCACGTATAAATTCTCTCTGATAGTTTGTCCTTCGTAGAGCGGGTTTTAAACTGGTGATCATGAAACTGTACTATGAAACGGACACTTAATCCTCTAACTTCATGCATTTATACCTATTTCTGAGGGTGTATATTAAATCACTCATCTATACCCAAAAGCCTACCATGCTTCTTAACCTATAAATCACTATACAATACGAAATTGCCAAACCATTCCCCATTTACTTCAATTCTGTGCAGTTGCAGCATTTCACTTTACAAAATATTCAAACTTAAATGTCGACCACCTGCAGCCTCAAGTGGGTGTCTTTTAAGCATTTGAATTATCTCTACGCAGCTCAATTGAACGTCAAAATTGCCATTTATCTCTACTAGCCTGGGTCTTTTGTGCGTTACACACATGCCTGCGGCCTACATTGCGTATGAGTGACTTCACAGCACTCCTCGTGCCGCCACTAATCCACTCAGATCTGTGATTATGCTTGTAATGCCAGGCATTAATGCGTATGGAGAAATGTTTCAGTAGCTTTTATAGCTCTTTACAATTTTATTGCTGACACTTTTTGCTGCCTGTGCAGACTGCTATCAATTAGTCTACTGTAGCACACATTGAGATATGTCTTCATATGCATGCGTGGGTATTTGTATAGGAAGAGCTCAAAGATTGCTGGTAAATAAAAATAAGCAAAGCAACAAATTTCGAGTTATTATGCGTATCCTTGAACTTTTTTCACTTCTTCGAAGCTTGAGGCTAAAGTGAGGCAAAAAATAAACAACATACTTATGTCGGCAGATTATTTTTGCCTCATTACACTGACCCAACTAAGCCATTAATTCGTCTATTTGTGCTTCTGTTGCCTCTTAAGTGTTTGGTCGCTGGTGACCACTCATAAAATTGTGTCCGATATCATAAATGTATATCGCGAAACTTCATGGTGGCCATAAAATATATTTTATTGGAACTAAACTTCCAAGTATGTGTGAGTTTGTTTGCAACTGTGCAATTATAAGTAAGTAAATTGGATTTTAACATCTGAATATGCTCCATTTACGAGTATGCTTCCATTTAAGTGGTCACGTTCAGGAGTTGTTGGTACAATTACTCGTAATTGACACTGTAATAGAGAAAGTGTTAAATTCGTAGCGGTTTTTTTAATGCGGACATATTCCTGGCATTTTGTTTTATTACAAGAATAAATTCATAGACTCAAAAATAATTCTTTGTAAATCCTTTTCTTGTCGGGTCGAAAGCCAATTGCTAGTACTAAGAGCTCCACCCGTGGCAGACGTAATTAATTTTGGTGTGAAGTATAATAAAATTAATAATTGGCGGAGTCATTTTGAGGAGGCCGAATTGCCATATGAGCAACCTCCTTATTTACAACATCAGTCTTCACATCCACATTTGAGCAAAGGTGAAGAGAATTGTTTTGCCACAAAGGATGTATGCCACAACCTTCCTATTACTTTATAATTGACATATAAGTGACACATTTCTATTTCCTGCTCACTGAATTGAATAAAGGGGAGTACTAAAAAGCAGACCACAAAGAAGGCTGATTCACACCTCAAGACCACTTTCTTCAATCCGCTACTATTCTACCTCCACACCACTATTTGAGTGACTATACATTTATACTGTGTAAGTTCAATGGCCAAGTTGAATGGTGTCTTTATTCTTTAGTCAAAAGGACCTCGCAAACTGTCGAATTTATTCACTTATCTATTAATTGAGTACATCAATTATCAGATAATTG
This sequence comes from Clusia tigrina, assembly GCA_920105625.2. Lineage (NCBI taxonomy): Eukaryota > Metazoa > Arthropoda > Insecta > Diptera > Clusiidae > Clusia > Clusia tigrina. The sequence goes on along the minus strand of OV050033.1, from coordinate 176,464,355 downwards.
GCTCACGATTAATTCAGGTCAATTAGTTGTAGCCTATCATTTAATCTGCATTTAATCGTTTAATTTAATTAAACGCCCAACTCTAATACCAAAGTCTGGTAATTTGAAGGATTAAAGAAAAAGGGAAAAATGTTCACAGTCGCAGAGTGAGTAGAAATAGTTTTTTAAAGCATGATTACGCTTAGAACTTATGTGATTTATGAGGACATAATCAGTGTATTTATCACCGCTAAACCCCCACAAGGAAACTACTCCTCTCCAACTTGGAATAAATAAGAGGTTGAAAATGTCCTTCAAAACAAATTGTGTACGCCATTTCTAGTTTTCAAGAGTTAAGGCATTAAATTAAAAACTGCATCTCACATTTCATATCTAAATTTTCATAAAACAACCATAAAAATAGTAGGACCAAAATTGTGTTCTGTCGGAGACGTGCCATGATTTTCCATAACTAGGTTAATAGCGCTTATAATACACAAAAGAAGAGTCTCATAAAAACACCACAGATGCTTAAAGAAAAAATACACAAGAAATATTAAATTAAAAAATAAAATATTAATTTTATTAAACTAGTTCCAAGTTGTTCGCCAGTTGTGACACAGTCTGTGGCACGCCGCCGTTAACCGTAAAACTTCATAATAAACTTTTAGTTCCTCTTGGATACTTTGGTGGCCGGAGCAGTCTTTGCGATAGCACAGACTGCGCTGGAAATGTGTGCGTCGAACAAAATCCAAAAAAACTATTAGAAAAGTGTTAATTAAGGATGCCGTCAACTTAACAGAAAGCATGCAGGGAATGATAAACAGCAAGCTGCCGAACTTTGGGGCACAGTGAGGATGTGTAGAGGAGCGTAAGCCTAGGATTTAGTGGGGGAAACTTTTCAAACAATAAAGTTCCGAAATACTTACAATTGAGGCCTAAAAACCAAGCGAAAAGAAAACCATCGCAATTCTGAGTTGCCTCACATGCACGCGTGAGTACCTCAGCTGTCGACTTGTCACACACTCTGAAACACGGAATCGAATCTTTCTTTCACTTCAGTCAATTAACTGTTACCTTCTTTGGTCTTTAATATAGGATTAGGAATAGATGAGCAAACTGCCTAAAATTCTTCTGCACAGGTCAGCAATAAATAAAATTTCCCTAAGGGAGCATGTTCATAAATATCCTTATTTTGTATGCACCCCAAAGATTTGCTGATCATTTGTTGAAATCATTTTCCATTACTTTCTTCGTGTGTCTGTAGGCTTCTCAAAGATACCATAAGGACACACATTCACATATACGAATATACGGAATCATGCACATGGCGGAAGAATGTGCGTAAAAAAAAAAAAAATATATATATATATATACGAGTATATATAAAAATCAACCACAAATGCGTTATAAATCGCTCAATTAACTCCGTTGAAAGTGTTGCCCTTCCGTACGCCTGCCATGAGACTCAGTTTATTTGTGTTTACTTGGGTGGTTCTTGTGCGCTGCCTTACAGTGTTATTTGCCATACAAACATGAATAATGCATAACAAATTTTTCACTTTCAACAAAATGCGGAACATATTTTCAGCATTTATTAAAGAGCAGAGAGAATAAAGAAAGTGGGCAAAGTAAACTGAGTTGAAGAGTGTTTGAAACATTAAATTAGTTACATGAGATTTAGTTCTGTATACACTCAGTTACGTATTTTCCTATTATCCACCAGAATCAACGCATATATACCGAAAAGTACTGTTCCCTCTCTAATGGAGGGTCTTTACCTACGTTTTCATAACTCCCTGAGGGTTGGCTAAGCCACCTGAAACGTGCACCACCACTGAAACTGAAATCGTCAATAACTCTCACGTCAGTTGAGTGACTTGCAGTGCATGAAGTGTCTGACCACTTGAAATGCCATTTGCCAAATTCATATGACGCTCTTTGTATGCATTGCTAGCCCTCGTTGTGCTTCACTTTCGGCTTTTGTTCTGTTGGCCACCGGAGCTGGGAGTAGTGTTCAGCCACACAATGCTCGCTTGATCTGTTGCACCTTTCACTGATACTCGTACTGGTATTTGAACACATTTTGCGCAATTTGCACCTGCCACTCGGCTGAAATGAAGATAGACTGGTGGAATGCACTTTATACAAGAGCAATGGGAGCTCATTTCTTTTCTCTTTTCTTTTTTGTGAGTTCCTGCAGTTGCGTTTAGTTAGCAGTGATTGACATGGAATTGTGCGTGGAAGCCTCTCGAAATTCCGGTGTATTTGTGAGGCTTTATGCTTGCTATACTACTCCCATGCAGCAATCAAAATGCCTGCCAGCCGCAGTTATCGTTCAAAAGCAAAATGATTTCTTGCATAAATTTCCTGCATACATTTAGGATGACTTTGAAATTGCATTTGATTGTAGCCCACAGAAGCTGGAATGCTATTCTTAGCGATATATTTTTGATTGCATCCGGATTTGGAGCACAGCCCCAATGCTGCACACAAACTGCAGGCAAAAATCACAAACATTAAAGTGAACTGCTTGAGTGTGTGTTGGGAGTGTGTGATTGGATAAATTTGCGGTTGCTAATTGGCGACAAAATACTAGTTCTCTTTTTTGCAGTAAGTCGTTTGGCAAATATTTACGAGTATTTAAATTGACAGCATACACAGAGAAAATGCCATAATGGCAGCCACACAAATGAACAAAGAATTCTCTCACACTCACACTCAGTCATAATTTTAAATCCTTATTCGAAAGAATATGGGAAAAGCAAATTTTTTGACTGTTTGCAAATTTAACTACATCAGTGAAAATACCATCCTGCTGAGCAACATGGACTCCAACAGCTGCAGAATTTCAAACTCAATTCAACATTCTAAATTGAATGCATTTGCAAGACATTAAATTTCATTTTCTTAATACTGAGTTAAATCGATTCTCACACTTTCATTCAAATGTAATTTTATAGCTTAAAAGTGTCACTTGTCTGAAGGTGTTGACGCTTGAATCTTCCTTTTCATTTGCAGATTTTAAAAGGCAACGTGTTTAAGTGTTAAAACTTTTCGTTTAAGTGTTTATTTGTGAGTAAAGAGTTCTTGTAAATAATCACAATCTTACGAGGACATTCAACAGAGTTCCTCGATCTATTGGGAACCTTATCAGTGTTGAAGTTGAAGGTTATAGCTGTTTTATATCTAACCAAGGATTTCATTGTATATGTGGAGATGATGATTTTCATACACACCTCACTATTCAATTGATTCAGCCAGAAGTGGTTATCGCAGAGCACTTTATGTGCTATGAATCCTTCATAGCTGTTGTTAAATTTTATAGATGCACATTAAATCATGTCCTTAAAGCATACTTAAATCTTGCTTTCCGCTACCACAATGCACAGTTTAGCTCAATTTGGGAGCTCCCGTTGCCAGCTCCCTTTTGACTTTGTGCTGGTGCTGCTGCTACTGCTCTTTGTTAATTACTTTTCTGCATTTAATAGAGCTCATATGCAGTCGTAATACCCAGCCACGTCCTTTTGCCAGAAGTAAATTAAAAATTGACGAAAGTTTTTCATATGCGAATACCAAATGCATTAAATAGCAGCATCAAGGAAATGAGAACAGCGTATTAAAAGTGAAATTTTTTTCTTATGAGAATAATACGCAAAGGGTTTTTTGATATCAATGTATTATCATCACAGAGGGTATGCAGAGAAAGGCTGCTTGCTGTGAGAGCGAGGGTGGGTGTCATTGTAGAAATGAAGCTCAGGGAGAAAGGATAATCGAAAGTCATGCCAACTGCGTTAGAACAATTGAAAAAAAATTTGCACATTTGCCGGTGAAGCGTATCCAATGCGCACAATTTGCTCTTACACTTACACTCCATCAGTCGCACTACCAACTCCCTCTCCCGCCCACCCAAAACACTCACACACACCTACATGAGCACATTTAATTTAATGCATTTGGCACTTTATGCCCATAGACTTGCGATGTGATTGCGTTGCAAAGTGCAAGAAATCATTTTTGTTTTCCAACTCGCAGAGAGATTCCCGCATTGCAGCGTGCGCCAATGATGCGCGACTGCAGCGGAACGCAACTAAACGAATTTTTGTACTTTGCCCAGGAAGTGCCTGGCAAAGTGTGTTTGCACAACGTCTTCGTGGGGGTGGATGTCAGGGCAGTCAGAGAACAGTAAAAATGTACTGACCCGATTTAAAACTTTTCGATCTGAGCACAAAATAGGAAAAGTTTCGAACTAAAAAAGAAACGAAAGCAAAAAACGAGTTCGCAGTAAAACAATAAAATTGAGTGAAACGAAAATGAAAATGAAATTACAATTCAATTACCAGGGCGTGGCACCTATTTTTGCCTTATCATTTCTCAGTTATATGTTTAATACACTTCTGTGACAACTTAGTTGGAAAAGTGCCACTCTCTTAGGTATTCTTTCTGTTTGCTTGATTTAGTGTGGCAGATAAATTTCGGCAGACAAGCAATTTTGCCACTGCTTAACGGATAATAAGATTTATTTTATAATTTATTAACTGGCATCAATATTCATGAAATTGTTTTGGCTTGCGAAAATGATCATAGGCATGAATTGCCTAGTTCGGGTGGTGGTCGGTGGCTTCCAGTGTACTGCCAGACAATTTCGAGAGCATTGATTTTCTGTTAACAAGATTTTCGGCATCTCATAAATTACCCCGACCACGCAGGGCAAACACAATCAGCACAAATGAAAAGAGAAACAAAAACCAAACACCGAAAACAGCACGCCTACCTTCTGCTCTGGGTATGGACGAAAATTTCACGCTCCAGTGTGCAGCGCAACGCAACGCATCCGTACACGCACCACCATATCGCCTACGCAATCAATGTAAATTATGCGTACTGGGCCTTTTATGGAGCCGCCCGCTATAATGCTGCGTTAACTTTTCGCTAGGCTGAAATCACAAGCGAAAGATCTAGCCGGGGGGCCTCCGCCGTTCACAGGTCTGGCCGGCCAGCCACCCTAGTAGCGACTTTGCCTCGGCATCTGCTGGCGCAGGTTTTGATAGTGGCGGCGCGGCGCCCTTAGTCGTGGTCGCAGTTCCTTCAGGCGCAAGTGGCATTAAGGCAGTCGGCCCGACCATGGGACGTGGACAGCAGGCAGTGCCGCCTGGCTTGGCCACAGTCACGGCGGCTTATTGGATATCATGAAGATTTTTATCAAAATTATTTTATTGTTTGCTTATGTTGTCGGAATTTTACATAAATTTCATTAGGGGATTGTTTGGTTTTGTTTTTGTTATTTTGTTTCAGTGCCAGCTCTAAACGCAAAAGCTTAGTGCGGGTTACTGGAGGAGGGGAGTGGTTGACGGGAGTCTTAAGTGGTTGGCGCATATATTCCTGTTAAGTATTCGTATTAAGTTCAATTTATTAGAAAACCGATGTTGAAATGTACTTTAATTCTATTGAAATTATTCAAAGAATTTCAAGAGTTTTGCATGAAAGCAAACAAAACTTTCTTAGCGAGCCGAGCAAGTGCTGTCCAATCTTTCAGGAGACACAACTCAGCAGCTACTGAAGGCATGTGCAGACCGGCCTCTTTAACAGAAATGCTATCCAATGTGATCTTTTAATGTAAGCTTTGGTGTTGGCTGGGGCTTTGACGGTGATGCAACTGATCTGTGCGAGTTGGAAAGCTTTATATGAAGGACATTAGTAGGTACGGTTATGGAACTTGATTCACTCGAAATCGGGCTTTCATAAAACGGCACCATTCACATCGACTCAACATGCTTCCCGCTTCTCAGTAGCGAGCTTTCCTTCGACCATTGAATCCATCAGATTCATAGTTTTGATTCGCGTATTGGAAATCAAAACTTTATGTTAATGGGGTCATTTTTGCTTAACTTACGAAGCCGGAACTGAAATATTTGCTGCGATTACCTGAAATTTTAAATATGGTCAATTAATTTTTGGTCGTGTACTTACATTTTTGAAATTCTTGACAAGGAAAATTAATTTTTTTGTGTAGAGTACTACTTTTTATAATTTTTGTTATGGGAAAGTGATAGTGTGGGTTTGATTATTTACTTTTTTGAAAATTTTGATATAGGAAATGCTTTTTTTGCTTTTAATATGAGTTTTTTAACTCTAAAGATTTTAAATACAGGAACTACTTTGAACTAATCTCATTTTATTTCGGAAAAATTTAGTTTTTAAACCCAGTTTTTCCCATTATTGTCTTAAGAAACAAGGGTTCCTACTGTACAATGTGTAATTTTTCTCATCAGGGATAATAGACTTTTTATTCTAATATCATTGAAGAATATGCTTAAAAGTATGCTTGAAATTTAATGTAAATTAACGCTCTTAGAATTTCGACATATTTCGTTGTCCATATTTCAGAAGCAAACTTTTGAGCTTTGCCAAAAAGTCTAAATAATTTACAGGATAACTATATCGTTTTATTTAAATTTCTTATAGGTTTCAACATACACTTCCTGAATTCCATACACGTGGACGCCTGATTTCCATACACGTGGACACAATGTGTTCCGGTCTGCACATGGTGTAACGAGCTTCAAGTACAACATAAAAAATGCACAAAACTATTTAAAGCAATAGTTGGAAGTGTGGCAGGGAAGGAGGGAGCAATAGCCATAGATAAAATAGCGGCCACTTTTGGAAAATACTTTTTGTTCCTCTTTTAGCTGTAAGCTCGAAATTTTTGTGGCTACAACCGCAAATGTTGTTAGACTAAATGCTTGCAACGATTTCGGCGCACATTTGCTAACAAACTTAACTACAATATACAACTACAAGGACCACTACCACTATTACTAAAACAACAACACAGCCTAAACATACCCACGCTGTTTGAGTTTTACTCGTATTTGCAGTGCTTACAAAGCCATTACTTTGACTTGCCTGGTTGTGCCGTCTCGGCTGTCTGGGCCCTGTTAAGCAAATTGTGGTCAATGTTCATTCCTTTGCGGCTGCCAACCATCATATTTGCATATCCGTACGGCATAACCGCATGTGTGGTTGTGCTGTTTCAGCGCATGAGAGCAAATTTAAATTGGAATTGAAAATAAACACAAGTGGAGGATGTGGAGCCCAATAATTTTACAAAAATACAACTCAAACGAAATATTGCTCTGTGTATTAGCCTAATTTATTAGATTAGTTAATATTAAAAGGCATGCAAAAGTAAACAGTAAAAGGCATGCAAAACTAAAAAGCATAAAAAATGGTGGCATTAATTCGGCATGAGTGGCGCGCAAGGCCCTTCAATATCCCTTTAGCAGAAGCCCACACCAATTCAGGCTCTGTGAGTTAATTAGCTGGGGGATGGCGGCCACTAACGTAGGTTGGCTAGATTAGTGTTTTTAATTACGTAAATGCGGTTTAATGCTTGATTTGTGGTCACACTTAATTAGTGATTAGTGCAGCAGGCCGCAGAGTGGCGCTTGTAAATTCATGCTGGATATTCATTTTGCAGTTCCTTTGTTGGCATTTAATTGGCTTTTCTATCTCTGATTGGGATATTTAATTCCTGCCAATATTTGTGTTGGAGTCAATATTGCTCAGAATTAAGTGGACTGAGTAATTTTTACATAAATTAATATGTAATTAAATTTAATGCGGGATTCAAGCGAGTTTATTTAATTGAAGTAAATTGTTGAATGTATTGACAAAACATAGAATTTATTTGCATATGCTTGGCTATAACTATGAGCTGATTAGGGTATATAATTTGAACCGTACGATCTCAAAGAGCCACTGAGTAGGACAATGCTATTCTAATCTCTTCTCATTTGATGTTAATAGTCCGTCAGCTTTCTGAAGAGCTGAAAAAGCTGAAGTCTGTTGATTGGCTTAATGCTGAAAGTCCTGCCCATTGAATTCAAGCTCACCTACTCGTAATGTCCTGATTTTCTTCCTATTGGTTTCATCTGCTAGCAAGCAGATCTTCTAAGCTCCTTTTACCTTTCTTAACTTGGCGTTCCTGCAGACCCATATTTTGTGAAGGTGTTTTAAAGTGATGTATTAACACTCCTTGCGTCAGTGTTTAGGCCCATTTAATGATACGTAATGCTTCTTTTAATATAAGTCACATAAAAAGGAATAGGGGCATCACAACAGATCTTTCAGGTCGTGGTGTATAACACCCTTAAATATATCTACATATCTACATAAAAATGATATTTAGGTTTTACTTTTACGAACCAAGTCTTCACACATGCTGCAAACTAAGTTCTGGCAGTGAATATCAAATAACATGACGTCACAGCTAATGACTGTGTTTAACTAAGAGTACCTGTGACTACGGGAATTTATCTACTTAAAAATGATTTGTCTACTGGCTGTACGAGCTACCTAAATCATTGAGTTTAAGGTATCGAGGTCTCGGTTAAGCTCCTTACTATAAGAAATTTCTACAGTGTTTTAATCCACAGAAGTCCAAGGGAATGTTGGTTCCGGACATTGGCTCCTAAAATCATATCCTTGCCATTGGTATAATACATAATAAGAGTGTGAGAAAAACGTTTAGACTAGGAGACTATGATCTAGTAGCATTATATCAACTAAAGTCACTTGATTACGTATTCAAATACTGCTGATCATGTTTCTGGTTTTGGGATCACTTGTACCTTAAGGATGCACATTTAAATTGGAGCCGAATTACAGAGTGTAATATAACAAGAATCCAAATCTTAGCCCGACTTGTGATTGCTTGTGCGAGTTTGGATTTTGCATCGGTGATTATCATCCACGCTTCAGTGTTTAGCTTTTATACACACAACGGAGTAATAAGAAAATATCCTCATTTATAGTATAGTTTGTAGAAGTAACTCATTTTCCAATACGAGGTGGTACAATTAACATATTCAGATGATTCTATAGTAACTCTTGGAAACATTTGATGAAGTCAACAAAGAGTAACTATCAGCATACTTCCAAACATCATTTCGGAAACCTATATTTGTGGCACTTTTACTAGGATAGAGAAAACCAGTGATTCTCATGATTTGTACCCTTTATTTAAGGTACAACCACATCTTACACTCATCGTCGATATTTGAAAGATTCAGTGAGAAATGAGGTGATAAGTGATTGCTAGTTTAAAAGTCCTCTAAGAATTGTTGATTCACTCCATCGAATGTAAATACATGCAAAAATTTTATATGAATATTGAAACGTGATTGCATACTTTTAGGATCCCATCTGGAGTTTGAAGTTGTGTGCACCACCCTATCTCGTGGTAAGATAGTGGTGTATAGAATGTTCTCGTTCAAGCTGTATATAAGATTCCTGGGGTATAAAAGTTTCTAGAATGATCCAGAAACTTCCACACTACTGTAGAAGTTTCTACTTCAACCATTCGAAAGCTATAAAAACCACCAAACTAATCAAAGTCGAACACAGTCGAACAGAGATCGTAACAGTGTGTACATCGTGCACCGAAGCAGCAGTATTTGTAATTTTGGAAAGCGATGAAAATAATTATTAAATAAACTGATTAATGAATTGTGAAATAAAGTGCGAATTATAACAAAGTAAACTTTAAGCCTAATATTAAATGTGTAAATTGCAATAATTAAATAAAGTTAGTTATTTTAATTTAACCAGCGATTGTTTGATTACTACACAATCCAGTGGTCCGAATCCGAGTACAGAGAGTTAGAGTAAAGTGTCAAGAGGGTAATTTCGTAACAATATTATTAACAACATTTTATATGAATCATCTATTATTATGATCGTATTATCATATGATACAATATTTAAAGACAGAAGAAAATTTGCTACAAACTAAAAAATGAATGAAGGAGAAAATTCCTATTAGCATCCTTAATTGTTGCTCGGTATTTGTCCTTTTGTCATTAGTGTCACAGGCTGTGGAAATAGGCATGACTCTTCCAATGTGAAATGGGTGAACGAATGCCAACCAATGCCATTTAAGGGGTTTGGTTCAAGACTCTGTCAATCCACCCAAATTTTGAAACACTTAACTTCTAGGAATCTGCCCCATAATCAACAACCTTTCTCTATGTAGTGAACAACTCCTTTTGAATCACAAAGGTTGTTCCTGTCATTAGCACCCCACAAAAAAGTGAAGTGCTTTGGTAGGAATGCATTAATAAATAATAGATTTGTACCATAAGATATGTTGCAGCCATTATTAATGATTGCGACACTCCTCTCGGCTAATTCCAGCAAACAAACAACAAAAAAAAAAAAAAACAGCGCTAACATGTCCCGCAAATTACATGCCCTATCTAACCTGTCACAGGCTCCTCAACAAGCTCCAACCTCAGCAACTACAAGGAGCAGCAAAAAAGAAGCCACAACACAGAAAAAGTGCAAATCTCTGCTTTAGGATTCATTCATTATGAAGAATAATCACAGCTCAAGTGTATAAATGCGCCACGGGCGAAGAAAAATGGCGCAGGACATCAAAGCGCATTTACATTTAAGCAGATTAGGACATCAATTTGCTGCTATCTACTGCCGGCCGGGTTAAGCGGAGCGGTGAGCACCAACACAGCCGCTTTCCCAACGACCAGAAACAAGCACGAAAAAAGGTGTGGCCAGAATTTGACAGGTTAAGTGATGCAAACGTGTAAACATGCCCAAGGATGTGTGTGTGTGTGTGTGCTTAGGGGGAGTGAGCATGGTATTGTTGTATACGAGACCACGCACACATATGCGGGCGAAAAAAGTTACGAATTCTTCTGGTCGGCCATAAAATGCACTGCTTGGTCATTGTTGGCGTTTTGAACATGTTTCTCGGTTTGCTTTATGGGCGCCCGCGAAAACTCGCTTACTTTACGGCGGACTTAAAAGGATGCTGGCCCTTGAGACATAAATAAAATGCAGCAAGAAGAGACTAGAAACGAGTGGCATGTTGAGTGCTTCAATGGCTGCAGTCGCCGGCCACACGCTTAAAAGTTGCTGCGACTGCCATCAAAGGACTCCTACGCTTTACGATGCGTCGTAAAATTAAAAGCACGTTAAAAGGATTGCCATTTCTTGTGCACAAACGCTGAAGTGGCATGCAACTCGCACAGCAAACAGCAACCGCAAATTCAAGATGTGCACTGATTGGAACCGAAGGAAAGCAACGTTTAAAGTGGCTGCCGCAGTTTTAATATAAATGGAAATTATTTATTTTTTCGCCTTGCATACTTTACATAATCAGAAATGTTATCCTTTTAGACAGTGGCGGCTGGGAAAGGCGGCTTACGCCAGCATTTCCATTTCCATTTAAATTTGCCGGCAAGATGCAAATTTCGCACAATTTCTTTTTTCCTTTACAACCACACACACACAAACACAGATGATTCCTGAGTGCGAACGCCGCCTTGCCGCCATTATTAAATCAGCTGAATTCATTAAGGATGCTGGTGTGGGTTTGCGGTTTCCTGGCGTGCGCTCAGTTTCAGCACTCAGCACGCTCCAAGCGGGCAATCGTTTTTTATTTTCATACCTTTCTGCGCCAATATTTCCGGTGCCGGTTTAATTTTTGCACTTTTCAGCAATCTTCACGCCATTTTTCACAATTGTAGTTGGGCAAAATTGATCTGCAGCGGGATGGAAAGGTGCCGAAGCAGCGTTTATTATAATAGTGATAATAGTCCCGCTGAGGACTGAGAAAGGCTCTCTCTCGAGCAAATTAATTTAAAAATTTGTGCGCATTTCCTTTGTTGTAGCAGAGCTCGTATCGCTCCTAAATTAAAAGTCAAAATCAACTTCCTTTCCAAGGCGCCAATATCCTGCCGGGTTTGTATTCAATGAAAAAGTATCTCCATTGTGTTGCTGTGGAGCCTGGTTTCCGGCTGCGGCGACGGCGTCGATGGCGGCACAAACGAAATAACCCAATGATGATTGCAAAAATTTCATGAGCATGCAAAAAGCACGAAAGGCGCGCAGTCAGCGGGGAGCTGGGGTTGGACGGGTGCGAAACCCAAACTATTAAGAATGCCTATGCTCGCTCATACGGCGAAGCAAACACGAGGCCCAATTGATACAAAGCGTATCGAAATGGGTCTAAATGAAAAGGGGATGATAACATTAAAGCGTCTATAAAGCAACAAAGCCGTTTGAATGACCAACCACGGAGGCAAGCAGGGAGATAGGCCAGTAGATGGTTTGCCAGGAAGTATCATAGGTCAAACTACGGGCAGCGGGCAGGCAAGTTAATTGACATATATTCAAGCATGAGAGGGGTAAACTATTAAAGTGTGCAGTGGAAATTGAAAGCAAATAGTTGCTTAGGCACTAAGCAAAAAAATTGCTAGCAGGCAATTGACACAATGGGAAGCTGGCTGACACAAAAAATTAGACCAAATACTGTGGTGGAAATGGCCTTGCCGCGTGCGTTAAATGAGCCAAAAGTAGTCACTAAACTGTAACTGGGCATATGGTTAAAATTGATTAAAGCGCAAGCACAAAAAGCCACACACATGGCGGCAGAGCTGGCAAACTTCAACGGCAATTGTGTTAAAGGATAATGCCAAACGACCCAGCAGGATTTAAGGCAAGACAAAGCGGCATAATTTGGTTCATAGTTGCCTAAGGCACTGACAGCATTTTTTTGCGCTGTGTTTGTTAATACTGTGTGCTGAATTTAAGGGCCAAATTTGCGAGTGTATATCGTATGTGCGAGTTGTGAGTGAAATCAGGCTCACTTGCATGCACCCACACAGCCACTCACACACGTACTCCTTACACATAAGCGAAGCGATAAAAAGCCGCAAAGATCGCATAACAAATTTAGGCAGATATGCTAATGACACGCTGGGATGTGCCACAGCGCGGGAATATTTTAAAAAGTGAGCATATATGAAGACAGATTCTCATTTTTCTCATCCTATGTTCTATTTGTGAGGTATTAAAGTGAAATTTGCTTAAATTGCTTTATTTTTCATGCAGTTAAACTATAATAGCAGCTGTGTCTTTGTTTCGATGGCTTATAAGCAACTTATTTTGCGCGGCTGCAAACATTTATGGAGCTTCCCAGTAGGAAAAGTAAAGAAAAGCATGAAAACCATCGTTACTTCAATAAGTTTACATTTGTTATGAATCGCATTATAAATGTATGTCAATTTCCAGTGATGACCCTTCATCGAGTAAATGGGATAAATCCGTCATGCTGTCGCGGCTGCATTTTGATTTGTTTCAGGATTTTGCATATTATGGCTAAATCGAACTCATGTAGTCTGGTTAGATCCTTTCCCTAAAATTAAGAGCAGTATTTAACGATGATTTGAAGACATGTTTTGGAAAAAGTATTCGGAACGTTATACGCCAGAGTACTCAAAATCGCCTGGATGAGCGTTCAGTTCTTATTTTTATTCTACCTTCTCTCCCTTATGAACTTTGTGTGTGGAATTCTTTAGGAAATACATTTTTCGTATTCATATTAAAGTAAGTTGAGGCGGTTACGGTGTAGAAGAATAGAAGAGATTATAGAATCATACAGAAATAGGAGTTTAGAACTGTCTTCTATAGACTTACTGGACATCTTCCATACAAAGTTCCGAATTATGGAATAGTCCTTAGGATATCGCAAAGAATTATTCGAAAAACTGTGAATCACTTCATGCAACTCGAAACTGTTATTTCATTTACAGGGGTTATTAATTTCGGTGAGCTCCTCCATATGAATTTTTTTAACGATTCCTTAGGATAATATATAAATATGTGCTACTGTACTTCATATGAAAGTGGAAATCAGTCTGTTTGTATGCCAATATATATAGCATCAAGAGAGAAAATTTCAAAAAATCTGTGAACTATATCGCTTGAACCTTATTATCCCAGTCCAATGAAGTATATCCTGGAGGAAGGTGAATATATTTCCTCCAGGATATACTTCATTGGACTGGGATAATAAGGTTCAAGCGATATAATTCACATATTCACATATGCATTGATTGCATTTATAGCGACATTGAATACTCCATGGCATTAACGCCATTCTGTGGTCTGAAGAAAATTTGAATATAGTCCATCAGTTTGCCTTACGGCCACACATTGATCAGAAAAAGAAAATTATACAAATATTCATCATCAAATCAAAATTTAGAAGCAAATAAATTAACAAAAATGGCACTTAGTTCAAGTATTAGGAAGAATCATGTGGATTTGCTCTTCGAATGTAAAGTCAATACTACCAGAAATCCACTGGAATATATTTTATTTATTTATTAATAATCTAATTACAATTAAAATTATAATTAAACAAAATCACTAGCTGCCAGGGCTATCGGCTTAACACTGGAATATAATCAAAGAGGCATTGTCAAAGGTTAAATCATAATTTGTTTAACGAATGTGTATTAAAAGTACGCTACAAAGAGAGGATAATGGAAGTGCAGATTCCAACAGTGACATATAACAAAAATAAAAGAATAAATAAAAAAATAAATAAAAAAGCTATTGGAGTTTCATTGCATCACTTATTGGGACTTTTTCCGGCTGTCAAATATAAAGAGAAAATACTCCCTTTGATACCACAAATAATTAGCCTACTTTTAGGGTGTAAAGTACACGATATTAGCTCTTATATTGAGATAAAAAGTGTCCGCAGTTAAACTGGAAATATATTAATTAATTTTGACTCTTTCATGTTCCCTTCAAAACCACTCTGAATATATAACCATTGCTTTTATACCTGTAGTCTATAACATCGTCTTCGAAGTTGTCCTTCCGGGTTTGCTACAACACTATCACCTACCCACATTCACGCTTTCACACATACACTGACGGCCTCTCGACATATTACCTAAAGGTGAGGTCCCGAGAGGATAATCCGTCCGAAAATCGAGGTGAATTTACAAGGGTTTTTGACTGCTTTACACCTCGTACAAAAAAAAAAAAACATACACTGACTCTCACTTATATATTAGACCGGATTTGGTGGTGTCGGCAATTGAATGCAAATTTTGTGGTTTGATGCATACAAAGGCATCATTGCGGTACTTGGTTTTTAGCTCAGCGACTACATTTATTGAGCTCATTATTTATGACGGTCGTAGCAGCTGAAATTATTTAACGCAATTCGAACAGCCGCCAAGGATACTCTAGCACGAATTAGTGGTGATATTCGCAAAAAAGCTGGCTAAAGAAGTTCATCGATTCGATCATAGCTGCAGTGACAGTCATTAAGACCAAGAAAAAGGCACTCACTATAAACGCGATGCACACACACACACACACACACACACACACACGCACACACACACACGCAATCATACTTTCAAGTACTCTTCTCGTCGGGGGGTGTATCTATTTAAACGGCCCTGAAACTTTGCCAATAATAATAAAACTCCATTAGTACTGCTACATAAAATAAACAATGAAGCAAGAGGAAGCTGCCAGGGTCTTACAGGGATAAGCAGCAGAAAAGGGAAGCTGCTGCAGAGGCTCCCATTCCTTTACGGTTTCATGTGTCTGTATTTTCAGCTACGGCTGCGACAGATGCTGTTCTTGTACGAGTGGGTTTAAATTTTGCAGTAGATATCGAGCACCGCAGACGGCTCTGCTCTGTGCCCATTTAGTGTCAATCAAGCGCTAGCAGCGTTTTATTGCCACTCCCTTAAGTTCTGGCGCTTGAGTTTGGCGCACAATGAGCCAATATTTGCGGCCTTTTGCATGACGTGCTCGGCATATTTTCCACAATTTCTGGATGCCAATATTTACCAAAAATGATTCCATATTAAAAAAAACGAACAACAATAACAACAAAACACAGCACTCCGGAAGTTCAGCTGTGGGCGTGTTTGGTGGCATTCTCTTTGCGTATCTAAATGGCATTAAATGCCTTGCATGCGTACAAATCGCTATGCCGTCAGTGACGTTACGCCATTATTTGTTTGTTTTCCGTCTGCTCTTATTTTTTGTTCGTGTTTCGTTTTTCGGTTTTGGTTTTTTTTCTATTGACTCCGCAATCCTGGCTGCCGGAGGGCATTGAAATGCCTCTCAGGCGTGCGAGGGGGCGCTCGTGTGAAGGCATTTTTATAGCCTGCAGCAAAATCGTTCTTCGTTACTTCTGCTAAAGTAAGCAGCCTTTAACTTCTATTTTTAAATGTTCCCCACGTTCGAGCAGAGGTGAGATGCGTGTACCTAAAATCCTCATGCTTCGCTGACAACAAATGCGCATTCTTCGAAAAAGTAGGTAAAAAAATAAAATGCTGCAAAACTGAAAAACTACTCAGGTGCAAATTCACACAATTTTATGTAAGATTTTTATATCATTCTTTTTTACTGCTGCGTACGTGCGATTTTGGTAATTTTTTTTTTTTTTTTTTTTTTGCAAATCATCGCAAAGGATATTGCGGTATAATAGTTTCGCAAATATCGATGAGCACCGCTTTCATGCGAAGCGGAAAACAATTTTCTGAAGTTGAGGAAAATGACTTCCAAAAGGGATGAGGAAGACACTTCCAAAGAAATTGCATATTTTTAATGCTCAGAGCTAAACGAATTTTTGGGACAATTTCTGGTGGAGCTTTAAATGCTCAATTGAAATACTGTAAGGAGACTATTCGTATGTAAGGACTTTAAAAGGCGTTTGTGAACAGAACAGATATGAGAATCACATTCTGATCTCTCTTATATTCTTTGAGATAACAATTTTTTTATCATCTGTTTTATACAGAAATGAAAACGTATGAAATAAAATGGATTTCAGGGAACAGTTAGTGAACTTGTTCCTCACTTGCCTCATCTTCATAAATGTGTGTGATGCACTTTCTCATCAGAAAAGATGTGAAGTTGGTGTCCCAATTGTTAAAATAATACTAGACAGCATACCAAGAAACCGAATGTTGGTGCTTGACGTTGTTTGACTGTTTAATGTATTGGATCTTGGAACTTATAACTTTCAAAAGGAGTCACAGGCTTGGGGGAAGTTTACAGGAAGTTCCCCAATTTGACTGGTAAATCATAAAGAAGGTAAGGATGAGACTTGATTCTTAGATGAGTTTAAGGGTCTTTAAGGAGAGCTTGCATTTCACCGTCGGGTGGATGTGTCAATCTAATTTTTTTCAACCGAAAATATAATTTTGAAGGAATAACTGAGAAAGATTTTCTTTTATTTACGGAAAGTTCCCACATCACTCATAATTAGTTTTTTCTGAAAAAATCGTATCCCCTTTAAAGAGTACTCTTAAGTAATTTGCTAATCACACCCCGAGGGTCGGAGGTTCAAATCCTGCCACAGGCTTGGTCTCCAAAATGCTACTTTCTATAAAAACTTTTTCTCTTCGAGTCGAAGGCCTCTGCATTCAATATAATAATAATAATAATAATAATATAATAATAATCATAATAATAATAATAATAATAATAATAATAATAATAATAATAATATGCTAATAGAGTTCTCTCGAATGTAGTGATACCAATCAAAAGTACCTGTGAGTGCATGGCAACGTTCTTACATTTTCTTCAGAAAAAATCTTATCCCCTCTAAAGAGTACTGCTAAGCAATTTGCTAATACAGCTCATACGAATGTAGTGATACCATTCCACAGTATCTGTGATTGCTTGGAAACTTCCTTACATTATAGACAAAATGTTTTCATATAAAATTCATCCGAAATTTCCAAGAATTTCTTATAATTTTCGAATAAAAAAACAGAGAGAATACAACAAATTGAAGCTGTGTTGATAATCCAGCTTCAATTAGTTATATTCAATCGGTGATATCTGTGATAACTTTATTTTAAATATATTACTCTTAAAATTAATATCCAATTATAATAAATAAATACTGTTTAACTTTCAAAGTTCTCTTCATACTACTTCTGTATTAAACGCAAACATATTCACATCTAAAGGCCATAAATTTTATTGCATATCATTTGTAGATGTCCTATTTTCCACTACTGGCACGGATGTTTGGTCAATTATGTTTGTGAGTTATAGCATTTATTTCGTAATCGATGAACCCTTGTAGCAGTGGACAATGAAATTAAAATCATGGCAACATTCCCTGTTGCTTAGTTATGAACGAACGTACGAACCCATTTCGGACGATCCCTTTGAACGTTTTCTTTAAATAATTCCTTTATGTTGTGCTGCAGTCAATGCACACAATGGAAAAGCTGTTAACAACACCATTTGCCGCAATGCCACTTTGCATAATTCTGTCATTAAAGCTGCAACTCAATGGTAATCCTTTAAAAACACTTGTGGACTGCACACATACCCAGATACTCGTGGAGACACGCGTGCCCAAGCAGCCCGAATACCACCGGAGGCGGTTGGTGTGGAGCGAGTGCGAGTGTGTCGCCACATTCGAATCCATTAAACACATTTCTCCGACAACAATATGCTTGCCTACAATAGGAATTGCTGCTGCTTGTTGCAACACTATTAACAACAACAACAACAACAATTGCAGTAGCCGTACGTATGTATCGTTAAGTGACTATAAGTAAAAGTAATTATATGTCCTTGCATCAAAGAGAGCTCAAACGAGGCTAATAACGACAACGACAATGACAACTCCAACGCCAGCCCGAGAGCAGCGCAGATAATGACAGAATTAATGATGATGATAACGACACACAATGTTGACGAAATTCCTCGCTCCACCAGCGGAGGAGTGGATGCATTTTGTACATGTTTTTCACTGTTTTGTTGTTCCTGTTTTTGTACTCCAACAAAATTTGAGCTTAAGGAAAAAATTTGCTCTCAGCTTTTATCTAGCGTGAGTGTACAAATTCTACGGCAGCCAGGATGATGCCATTATATGAATATTTATTAAAAATGTCGCCGGGACACCGTGCGGATGGCAAGTCATGGCTAGGCAAGGCCGAACAGAGCACGACTGGGAAGTTCATGTTGAGTGCGAGTAATAAAATGAAATTTGATGTTTCTCATATAAAAAGTGAACATTAAATTGAAGTACTCGCACACATAACAATGCAGATAGTTCCGAGCGGTATTGTAGAGCTGTCTCATATTGGTGCGAACATTCGAGAGGATGGTGTCAAATGAACTGCTGACAGTTGTATTCGCACGAAAACAGAGCTCGATTATGAGTATCAAATTGAGGTATTGAAAATATTGTTAAACATTGCAGGATTGTTTAAAAAGTCCTGCTCGCTGTTGGCGGCATGAAATGCTTTCGAATTGTGTCATGATGCAGATGAGCGTGTTTTTGATTTCCTGCCATTCTTTGTTCTTGAACGTACCCCTCAAGTGCAGGACTGCAGTAGTCATGTCTGTCCACAAGGTTCATGTCACCGTCACACTTTATGCGATATGACTATGTTGAAAATATGCTACACGTGCAGGGATTTTGCTGCTGAAAGCCTGCTTTTGTGTCCTAGTATTATGTGTGCCAGTGAAACATGCACTTATAAAACTATTCACTACACTCGCCCAAAAGCCCTGAAGTGCCATTGGCAAATCCAGACAATAATAGTCACGTTGCGACGGTGAGTGACAGGGAAATGCAACAAACTTCACACTTTCGTTTTATAATACAAGTCCTTACCAAGGGGGAAAGACTCATTGTTGCTTGGCTGCTAATGGTAAGTGAGACATGGGATGGCTGCAGTAGTTAAGTAGCCTGTTTATGTTAAACAAGAGGCAACAATGCTACTGCCATATACGTTGATATGTGGTCACTTTTTGTGACATGTGAATAGCTGAATATGTTGGTGGGAGTTGAACATGGTTTTACACTGTTTCTGTTACGTGTATAAAAAGGACATTTGTCTATGTGTGTGTAAGGTAATACCAAAAAACTACACAACCAATTATATAGAGTAAATTAGTTTTAAGAAAAAGCTATGACTATCTATAAAAACATAACAAAAGCCCAGTGAAAATGCTAAACAGGTAACGAAGAAGAGAATTTGTTAAACAAATTATTCAAGACATCATCGTTTGTTCTGCTCCTGAATGGGTCTCACTCAGAATTAACCCAGAATTCTCGAGCTACAGATGTGAATTCAAATATTGTGCAATTTTATTGCAATAAACTGTTTCTTCTTCAAAACATGAGGCACTAATTATGTACTCGTAGAAGGATTGTTGCAGAGGATACATTTTTGCACTCCCAGTCGAAAAACTACCAATTCTGGGGTTCGAAAAAGCTTTGATGGACGCAAAACTTAAAATAAATTTAATATAAAAATTTTTGTGTTTAAATATTTAAAAAAATGTGCTATTTTTCTGAATCATTATGTCCTTCAAAAAATTTTGTTGAGTCAAATCGTTGGATTATGATCACCACAGTTAAAAACTTTAAAATCAATACACGCATGAGAAAAGGTGACATAATTCCCAAGGAATTTAATTACATCCAATTATTACTTTAGACACTTGTTATGAAACAAAAAGTGGGTGGGGGGGGGGGGTAGTAATTTGGCATATTTACGAGTACTCTTTCGCAGGGCCATTACCAAAGAGTTCCGTCACTCCCTCACTAAGGCGCTGGAGGCACTATTTAAACTTTTTACATGGGTTGATAAACGGAAGGAACCTTATCGAAGGGTATGTGGTGTAATGGACTTCATACTGCTCAGTGTATGTATTTAAAAACTTTGGACAAGCAACTAATTAATAAAAAAATAGTCGAAGAGTTGAGTATGGGATTTAGCAGATGTTGAAAACCATCGTTGGTCTGATTGGCTTAAAAAAGCCAGTATTATCCTTAATGTCTTTGGTGTATTTTCCTTTACGGCAAAAATTAATCATAGACACATCACGTTGAGCTCCGCAGATCCATTAAATAAGAAACACCACCACCTCCGTTTAGGCGCCCTTGACGCTTATCCCCATTATAGCCCATAATCCTCATACACTTTCTGCCTTGTTTATTGTACAACACTTATGGCTGACCTAGGCATTTTAGTCACCCTTTGCTGAGACACTGTAAGGTGCCACCTTAGTGACTGGCAAATTGGCATTGTTCCCGTTGTTTGCGCTTTCACGCCACTAAAAGCAACTAATTCATTTTTCAAAACGATGACTCAGCGGAGGCGCAGCAATAGCCCAGTCATTCACTAGTCCTCTAGGAGTACCTAGAGTGTGGATTATGGGACTAGTCACGGTTAATCCTTTAGCTGTCAACATGCACTCAATTGAATGACTGTGGTGATATGCAAATCGCACGTAAGCAAACACTCGCAAATGGTGTGGCTGCTGAACACCACAAACTCTCCTACGGCTGGCGAAATTTAATAAAAGTTGTAAGAGTATGAAGAGTTTTTCTTGGCGCCAATTCAGCTCGTTCCTCTGTGTTTCTTTGTGGAGAAGCTTGTATTACAGTAATTTTCGTTGACGGGCGCGCATTATGAGCCTTGTTTAATTACTCTCCTAGGCGCACCGGATGCCAATGGCATAAATTAATTTGCACGCAAGCTAAATGTGTCTCAGGGGCCCACAAACTGACGCACACATTTGCGGTGGCATGAGCTGGAAAGTGCGCCATTTGTGCAGGAAAAAGTACAGAAAGGAGTGCAGTGCGTGGCTCAACCGGAGCACGGAAGTACTAAACTCTCTCGATTAGTATCATTCCTTGGATTCAGGATCAATAACCAATTCCTACCAAGCTGGCAGGGGTTGGAAGCATTTTTATGTTACTACCTTCTACCTTCGGAGATAAGTAGTGAACATAAATTTATTGGTACACTTTTTTTTATTGAACACAATTCTGAAATTTATGACGCTTCTTTTCCATTTTAATAGCCCTTGTTTTTCAAGCATTTATACGAAATTACCAACTCCATCTAAAGGCAATAAAATGCTACAGGTAACCACTAAAAGCACTCGTAACAGGGAGGAAGACTCGCAAATAACAATATACAAGGCTCATGCCCAGGAGCTGCATAAAACAAAGCAACTACACTCAGAGAAATACGTTAGTGGGCCTTAGACAAGTTAAAGAGCCAAATAAACAACGCCTTAATGAGTCCTTTGGAAAAATGGGTCTGGGAAAAAATTCAATTGCAGCTGCGAATTAACAAACAAACAAAATTCACACAACACACAAATTGGGGAACCAATTGGTGAAAGAAATTTTGAGGAAAAATAACTGATATTCCATAATAAAATTCCTTCCCACAACACACTAAAAGACCAACTAATCCTACAGTTCCAAGGGGGAACAAAGGGCCACAACAAATTCTCTCCGTTCAGCTCTGTTTTGTGCCAGTCTCTTAACGTCGTTCCAGCTTAGATTTACAACGCGGGTTTCTGACTCCAGCAGTTATTTCCAGGTGTTTGCTGGCCTTTCTCGTCTGCGACTGCCTTGAGGGTTCCAATCGATGCTTATTCTAACTTATACGTTAGACTAAAGATAATGTTTGCAGAAGTGTATGACAAAAACCTACAATAAACATTTTTAAATTGTCTACAAATGGCGTACGAATTGTTCAAGTGACATCGACGAGGATTCTCAAGCATAATTTTGAGCCATAATTTGTTCATATATTATATAGAATAAAGAATATCATATATACTCGTAGAATAAAGAAAATCATTATTATACCCTAAATAATAATCAATTTTTTCTGCAATGATTTTGCGAACGACTTTAGGGATCTATAACCGTCGACTCATAGAGAAAATATATAGAAACATTTTGACATCATGCCATTGATAGGATTTGAACACACTTCTCTATAATTGTGAAGAACAAAAACAAAATATCAAAACACCCCCCGAAAATATATGCAAACGAAACATAAAAGGTATTCGCAGCTGGTCTAGAAGTGATTCAGATGAAGCCTTGGTCTGTAGCGAATATACTTATTATTTAAGCCAAAGAAAACTATATCAGCTAGACAACCGTCTAAACTCCTTGGTATATGGTGCCAATCGATCTCATAGGCTATGCACCCACGACTATGTTCGAAGTTTTTCCAAAATTAATAAAATTAAAAAAGCAACAAAAATATTGCCCTCCACTTTTACGGGTCCCTTAAGTGAGCTAGGTCCGATGATATTGTGTGCGTTGCTATGTCAGAGAAGTCCGTAGTTAATAATAACAATAATTTAGCTTTAGTAGTTTGCCCAATGGCCGACACTGCGATCTAAAAGATCTTTTGTGTCATACTACATTTGTCATTAATGATCCATGTGATCACAATTGTCCGATCTACTATGCTCTACAGGTTTAGTATCGGCGTTTCTTCCGTAATGCGATAGCATTTCGTCCGTTTGGTGATGTCAAATCGTCACAATCATTTATCAGGTTCTTTTCTCCTTAGATGTTCCTTCTCTAGAGAAAGGAAGTCGCTGAAAGTCATGTTCCTTCATTCCCGTCCGTAGTTTCCCAACAAGTTATTCAGTGCATTATATTTTAGAGTGTTGACTCTATCACAAGAAAGTTGATCATAGTCCTCCCTGCGCGGGAAGTGCATTTTAGTGTAAATTGTGTTGAAGCCTCTTCCTTCAAATTAGCGCTGACTCAAAGTTCCGGAGCATGTCTGATATGGATAAAAGAGTAACAGGGCATATGGAAATGAGGATAACAGTTGCAATAGGAATACATCGTTGGCACATTGTCAGGAACTTCTAGTTAAGATAGATTATATAAAATTTTAGCTTCACACAAGAAGATCGTAGATCGAAGTCATCAATCATCCACTGAATTCAAATTAAATATAATATGATTCAAAACTAGTTTTAAGGAGTAACTCTGACGATTCATGGTGTGCTAGAAATGAAAAATTAATATCTTGAAATCAACAACAGATCAATCCTATACAAGTCTTCCATACTATGGTCCCGATATGCTTCTTTGTGAATATTTTTATCTGCTAGACGAAAGCCTCAGTTCCTAGTATTCTTTTCCCCATATCCTTGCGTACTTCATAAATTATGGTGTATATTAAATTAAGAATAATGATGGAAATATAATTACATTAGGACGTTCACAGAACATTTCCTTACTCTGGTATAAAATACTTTGAAGAGCAGGTACCTAAACATATGAAGCGAAGCACGACATACACAAAAATTTGGATATAATTATAAAAAAAAAAAATTATTCAAAAATCAAATGAAATATTCTATTCTATATATAATCAAATTTATTCCATTCTATATAAAATATCCCAAAAAATGTCTGTCATCAGAAACACGGAACTGATTTTCAACATTATTTTGTTCATTGAATGGATATAAAGCCGTTAGAACTTTAAGTTTCAGCGATTATTCGGACGAATGTATCGTACCTAAGGAAACTTTTCTACCTTTGGCATGGTATATGAATGAAATAGAGATTTAATTAGAACATTATTGAAAAGTTCCCAACACGTAATTTGTTTGTTTTTCTATGAGATTTACTTTCACTTTGGCCTCAGTCCTCGTTATATTTTGCTTGTTTAGGACGACTTTTGACCACTCGCATTCATGCTAACATTTTCTTTGTTGAGCTTTTGTCTCCGGTTTTTTGTGTTTTAATTGCACGAGCACTGCAGCCATGGTAGTTTTCATATTTTTAATCTAGTATTTTATTAAAGAAAAACCAGAGGATTGCTTCAAACACACACACACACACACACACACACACACACATCCGCATGCCTGCAACCACATACTTACGAGCGCACACAAGTATGTGCGAGTATACATGGACGCGTGCAGGAAACATGTTACAAAGTGAACCGGCGGTTGTAAGAAGACCACTTTCGCTTGCCATAAATCATATTTCTTCATTATTATTTCTCATTCGCTTTTGTGCGGTTGGCCTTTTTTCCTCCTCCTGTTTTTAATACAGAATTCCGCAAAATGGTCAAACTCAGCTCCGGAAGGCGTGAGAGCAAGTTCCGGCAGTAATTACAATGTGTGGGCGTATGGGGTCTTGTGTTAAATTCTGCTCTCAATTTGCAAAGAGTGCTCCTTGCCCGCTGAATCCTTTAAGGTGCGTGATAATAGCAGCGTCTCTAATGCAATTAACAGCAACTGTTGTGTGTAATATGGTTTCAAGGTTTCGGGGATGTGTGTTTGTCTGCACGCATTATATTCGGGTAATGTAAGTTAAACACTGCAAAATTTATTACCTTGAATATACTTTGGGCATACATCACAAGCCCACTCACTCAGAGTGTGCACACACCTCCTGTTGGGGTTAATTTTTCATTTTTATTACGAGTGTTTGCATTTCCCTTAATTTCACTCTCCATTAAGATGAGAATAAAAATGGCGAGGAGGCTGCCATAAAAACATTTTTTAGGTATACGAGTATTTTGTAGTCAATGGCGTGGCAGCAATTAGAATTAGCATGCCTTAAAAACATCTCAGGCATGGAAAGCTATTTTTTTTCCTTTTTGAGGACTTTCGTAGGCTCAATAAAACAAATAAGTTGGGTTGAAGCTCAGCGTTATGTTTCGGAATACGACTAGTTCAGTATTTCTCATCAACCACGCGCTAAGTTAGATGCTGGGAAGGTTACTTCGCCTGTTTCTTATGGGTTCCAGCAGAATACTCGTACTTTGATGTTGAATGGAACTACAGAGGACTTAAGATTGCTTGTTGGTGTGTCGGCTCTTATTTCTCATATAAGAAAACTTTTCCTACACAATCCTTGAAGGCTTGAAATTTAACTTTTGGAAGCGAGTGTTGCATGAGATATAATAACTTCCAAATGCAGTCAGACTACGAGGTCCCTTTTGCCATTTTATACCACAAAGAAAAAACATAAGCGGGCTTGATAAGACTTTATTAGGTCTTGAGATAACATCAAGTCTTCAGACTACTGACTTCTCCACCTGGGAATCAGCAATTATGACTTTCGGTTTGATTTACATTACCTCTAAAAATTTGACTATAAATTAAGCGAGATATTCGGCTCCTTTCAGTTCCAATTCAAACCCCCCGCCGTACACTTTATCATATTATTAAATGTATGAATAAAAATGTAATAATCATAGCATACAAAGAGCACTTTCACTGTCACGTGTAACTAAAATTTCCATTTATTTGCCACATCCTCGTACACATCAGCAATAAAAATTCATCTTAACAATTTCCTTGAATGCGAATATTTAAATATTTACGACCCGTTGAGCCACAAATGCCAAATGCCTTTTGTATACCTCACAGTTTTCATTTCCACATTTTCGGTTATTTAAGTTTAAATGTGCTTCTGCATGTGTGTGTGTGTGTGTGTGAGTGTGTGTGGCGGATACGGGAGAAATGTGAAACTGTGCACGAGTGCGTGCTAGCCGTGCTTATCCTTGTTCCCAGCGTAAGCTACTCGCATTTATCCACCCGTAGTTGAGTCATAGCTGTCGCTGTGATGTGTTAATCTCATGTATAGAAAAGGATACCACGAGCAAAGAACCAAACAAAAAACACAGAAACCAGTTCAACGAACTGCTCCTGTATGTGTGTGGGTTGTGCGGAGGCGTTTAGACAAGCGTTAGACTGCTGTGCGTATGTGTGTGAACGAGTGTGTGACGAGTGCAAAAGAACTTTATGTGCATACATTTGGCCAACAATTTTTAACAATTTCCGGATTAGGCGACTTGAGAGTCGATGTGTGCAGGAAATATATATTCAAGAATAATATAAAAGCAATGGAACTGTGAATGCGAATGCTCATTCAGAGACTACTCTACCAGCTTCGACCATTGAGCAGCCTTAAGACCCTGAGAGTGGTATGAGTAATTATCATTTCCGCATAATGAAAATACTTTATCGAAATTCCCAATATTTCTTCATCGTGCTTGCATAAATTGCATGTGTACGAATTATGCCGGAAACTCTGAGGACACACACAAAACAACAAAAATAAAGCAGTAAAAATACGTAAAACAAAAAACAAATAAATTTAGTGTATGCTTAATTGAACAATAAAACAAACGGAGAATTCCAGCACTCAAACGAACAGAACAAACAAAACTAACTCGCGACTACTCTTATGTCATTTTCGTATTGCCATTCAGTCACAAAATTTGCTACAGAGTGCGGAGGGATTACGTCATGCAAGTACACGCAATAAAATTTGTTGCCAGTGACTGCCATGAGGGCCAAAGAGCCATGTGCGGGTGCTTACGATAACGAACGAACGGGCGAACGAACGTTAAATTTCCATTGATAAAATTTTCAACAGCAGCACAGGCGAAAACAAAAACAAAAACAATCATAAAAATAACAATAACAATAACAGAAAATAAAATTGCATGACGCTAGGCTGGCGGTTTTTATGTTAAGCATAAGCCAGAAGCAGCAAACGCTTCAGTTGCGAATTGGTTGCTGCTCGTATCCTTGCACGCCGAGCCACCAAAAGAGTCGAGTGTGTGGTTATTTGTTTCGAGTTAAAATTGTGACAAACTGCTGCGTTGCTGCTGGTGTTTATATTTACTTCTTGAAGGCAGCCACCGCGATATGTATATGGATTATATTTGGTAGCAGGCAGCGTTGTTGTACAGTGTTAAGTGGCGTTTAACACGCAGACACTCTTGTACACTCACACTTGTGTACGAGTTAACACACATACAGCGACAGCCATAAAAGTCGAGCGCAGCTGCGGAGAAGCTCACTGAGTGAGAGAGTGTTGGAGTGAGCAAAAGCTTTAGAGGTATGTTTTGAGTGAGGTGAAAAACGAGTAAAGGATATTGAGTTCAATAGGAAGTAATCGTAAATTTGAATTTTTGGCGGAAGTCTTCGAAGGCTCTAGACTACTCAAAAGGTGGCTTTGTAATAGTAACATAATTTGGAAGGAGTAACTGCATTACAGGTCAGAGGAAACACTTCATTTCAGGGTCAGAAGTAGTGCAAGCTTAGATATGACAAAAATCCTTGCTGGAGCTTATAAGTAGCAATCAGTTTTTAATGATAATTTATCAAGATCATGTTCCCATCATATTTACACTCGTATATAGCTCAGTTTTAAATGTATTTAATAGATCAGTTCCATCAAATCCAGCTGTTTTGGTTTTAAGGTCACACTTGCAAGAGCATTCAATACCCACCTGCATCATGAATCCTTGCCAAATGTCCTGTACCACGAAAACAAGTTCGTCCGTAAATGCTTAGCTAGCAGCAATTCAACTTTCCTGCATTCATATTTGCCCGAGTTTATGAGGGCAAGTGTCTTTCCCTATATTTCATCACAGTTCAGCATCTGCGCTCACTCCTCCTCAACTGCTGACGAAGAATTCACCACCATTCTCAAAAAACACCTCAAGCGACACTTCCTTTTGTTGTCTTTGCTTGCTGAACAGCATTCCACATTTGCAAGGATATGCTGTGTTACTGTTCGCCAGAGCTTTTCAGTCGCATTTTTGACCGCCATTCGTGCACAACATAACGCGCGTGTTCGTGTCAAAAGCAACGCAGTGTGCCACAGATCCAATCATACACAAACACACTCACATACACGTGCTCACTTGCACACATACACAGCCAAAACTTACGAATATAGCTGCAGCGACGTTTGTGTGCGCGGTCGTCGTCGTGGTGCCGTTGTGGCAACTCTGACAGTTGACATAAAATTATCCTACTGCGTATACGTCCTGCACTGCTCACTCTGTCCTGTCCTGTCGTAGTGTACGTGTGTGTTTCTTTTTTGCTTTGGGCAACCAATTTTTTGTGCAATTTTAAATATTTTTCAAATCAAGTGTTTTTCTGCCACACGTCATTTTTCCACTTTCTGGCCGCACATGGCAAAATTCTTTCCTCCGGGTATTCTCAAAAAATATTGACCCATAAAATTTTGCATTTGGTTGGAATCAAATTACATATATATATATATATATATATATATATATTTGTATATATATATTGATAAACAAAGACAAGAATAACAACAAAAACCTAAACAAAAGCAAAGAGTACAATAAGCAGAAGAAAAACAACGACGTGCTGGGATTATGTAAACAAATAGATTGTTAGCATATTCGGTGTTTGAGTAGGACACATTTGGCCAGCCGCTAAAAGGTCGAAGAAACACTCCAGTGAAATTGGAAAGCAGCGTGTTAAAGGATTAAATATATACGAATTGGCATGGTGAGTTTTGAGTTTGTTTTGTGAGCTGCCACTTCTTTTCTCGGTTTTGCTGTTTATTTTATGATTTTATGCTTAACTTGAGATTGTTCCCTTGTTTCAGTGATAATGGGTTTATGAGCATAAATTCCGAAAGACCCTCAAGAGCTGGAAAGCAAATAGCTTAAAAAACTGTGAAGAAGCTAATAAGCGATAGAATGCAGATACATTTGTAGTCAAGTTTTTATAGGATTGTAGTAGATGTATTCGCGTGGGAAGTTTACTGAGGTGGTTTGGTCAGACTGTGAAGAAGCTAATAAGCGATAGAATCCCGATACATTTGTAGTCAAGTTTTTATAGGATTGTAGTAGATGTTTTCGCGTGGCTTTGTGGGAAGTATATTGAGAGGTATCGTCAGACTGTCCAATGTAATTTGACATATTTAGAAAGATTTTTTGATCTGACCTTATGTGTGCAAAAGTAGTGCTCTTTTAGAATATGTATTTGCCGCAAAACTGTTGGGAAGGAGGATTTTCAAAATACAATGTAGAAACGGTCTCTTTATGGCCACACAATTACGAAAATGCTTTCGAAGTTGCTACGAGACAATAAAACACAGAGCAATGCAGTTGCGACAACAATTCATTTCATAGAGTGCTGCAGGACACTTACTTTAGTACCCAACATTTATATTGAATCATCCGAATAGCTTTCATTAAAGTGGAGCATGACTCCAAAATTCGGCACAAAAACAATCGTTTTCTAATATTTCTAGTTTTAAATCCTTGTAATACAACACCGTCGTAACTCAAAATAGAAATGTATTTGGAACCGTGGCTTCATTCCCATATAAATCTTCCCTTTGACTGCAGACGATTTTTGTACGGACACTGAAATGCTGGAAAAGTCTTACACATTTTTATAATGTTTTGTTTCTTGTTTCCTATTCAGTATTTGCTCAATCATTGGAAGCATAAATGAGAACTGTTTTCCCCATAAATATTTTCCTTATATTATCGATTCCCTGATAAAAGCAATTATAATTCATTTCGAATCGGGATTTGTTGAATTAAAAAAAAAAATTCTCTTATTTGATCTGTTTTTAACGGTGTTCTTGGAATTAATCATCAATCATATTTGTTAACAGCTTTTGCTCTTCAATCCTTGAGGAAATTCTGTAATTTGTTCTGTATTGTGACAGGCATTGAAATTTTTAAATAATGGTCTCCTCACACTGCTGTTCATGTAGATCCACCGAAATGAGGGGAACATATATCGCATGATGTCGTTGTCCTCTTCGCCAAGAGTTTGTGCACCCAGATGCTGGGAAAGTTGCACTAGAATTCTTCTGTTTGACACAAATTTAGTAAATCAGTTCGTAATAATTGCATAACAGGCTTCTCTCCCAGTATGAGAGACTGGTATCTCCATTTCCATGTCTCTCATATCTCCATTTCCATATTTAAAACATGTTTCATTGTTTTCATATTAACTTTGTCTTCAGAAATTTTCATTCTAGTGAATATTTCGGCTTGTCTTCTCTTCTGCAAGTTGTGTTTGTTTTAAGTTGTCTTTATAATCTTTAAGATTTTTGTGGATTCCATTGTCACTTCTTCCATTTATAGAACTATCAAGTATCAGGTATTTCCCATACAACTGCCAATGTGATGGATAGTTCTCCCATTGTATAATTGTTAATTGACCCTCGAGGGTAGTGATGTGTCTGTTCAAACATTTGGGAGATTATCCTCCAAGCGAGAACTGACTATTTTTAGATAGATAGATGTCTGATACTGACGGTCATACAATGTTCAATAATACATCTGCATTTTCAAAGCACCATAACAGAAACACCACTGATCTATATACATCCATAAACCCCTGGAACATATTCTTGTATACAGAAATATTCTAAAATGTGTTACCTTTGATTTTAAGAGAGTTGTTCTTTAACATCCTTTAGAGTCTTGTGTTGAAATGGTTTCAAATGACAAAAATGCCCCTGAACATTGCATTTTGAAAGCAGCAGAGCATAAACTTAACTGATCTAAATGCATCAATAATGCCCTGGAACACTTTCTTGTATACGGATATCTTTTAAAATGTGTTACCTTTGATTTAAGGGGGTTGTTCTTCAGAGTCCTTTAGAACCTCGTGTTGAAATGGTTTAAAATGAGTTAAGTGACTTCAATTGGTTGCGACTTCTGTAAATAACTACAATCGTAATGTCAGTGAAATAATAGGATTTTTTAATATAGCGACTTCCATTCGAATCTTCACTGAAAACCGCCTTTAAATAAGGAGTATAAAAATTGCCGTTTAAGGATAATTTTAATATTTTTGTGAAGTTTTTTCTTGATTTTTTAAAAGTCAACCATGGAAACTGAATGCATCTCTTATAATCGAATGCATCCCCCAGGAAAACCTAACGCATCCCTTTTGACAAATGTCTCAAAATCTAAAGAGGGAGCTAAATCCTTTGCTTATATTCCTGATCCGCACGACCTCCTGTGTAAGAGTATCCAGACAACCAAGAAAAAAATATAACCATACAATTTTGAAGGCACGGGAACTGTATGTGGGCAGCTAATTATAAAATACATTTTTCTATGTATCGAAGAGCATCAGCTGTCCTTTTTGAATTGTGTGCATTCGGTATAAAATAGTTTGACTCCCATCCCAACAATACCGTCGCAGATATTGGAGAAATATTCACATAGCTCTTTGCATAGATTTATGCATTCTGGAAAAATATTGGAGAAACATTCATAGTACTTTTTGCATAAATTTATGCATTCTGGGATAACACTCACTGAACTGGGAGTATTCACTGTAGCATTGAATAGGAGGTATGGTTATATTTAAATTATATTTTCAGCTATATAGATATTGAATATTTGCAATATACAAAAATCTATTATTTTACTGTTTCTTATATCGGAAAGGGCAGATATATTTAGGCCTATGCAGATATTGATTTGTTACATCATATTTTTGATAAAAGGATCTCATTCATTCACTTCTCTTTTACTTCTCAAACCTAAAATCATAATTTGTGTAGCTTTTTATATCCTACATTGTTGCATTAAATAAGATTTGTTCAAGGATTTTGATAATGCATAGATTAACAATTTATATATTAAGAAGGAAGCAGGCCGCAGAGACTTGGTGACTAGTTCCCGCTCCCAGTACAATTTAAACTAATTAAGAAGTCAAACATTTTGTCTAAAAGGAGCTGGAATGAGTTTGAGCACATTGAACCGGATTTACTTGCAGTATAATTACAAAGTGTTCTCTGCTTTTCAAACCGTAGGCGTATCATCTTTCATTAGATTAAATTGAGTAAATTTCTCGCATTTAATCCTGTCACACAAAGAGCATCTATTTTAAGACGTATTTAAGTTATTTCATTGATACTTAGCTTAGTAACCGTAGCTGGTAATAAATTATAGCACTAAAAATAATACCAAGGAAGTGCTTTCGTTTTAATTGCGTTTTAAATACGGCTGACACAATCCCGAATTCGTACAGCCATGCCTCTTGACCTTGGCATTGCTTAAGTACTTTTTGAACTTACGAGTAGATTGTCAACCATATTTACTTTTATCGCCTGTTGTGTATCTTAAAAGATGCTTTAACTTAAGACAGACCAATTAATTGAAGTAGGTTCGTGTTGGCAGCTTCTCAACATGCTCACGTATGCAACACAAATGCTATTCATAATTTATTCTCTCTTACATAGTTTACTTGAAATTGGAATTGCTTGCTTCCTCTGCCATGGCTAAGCAGCAACTCACTTTTTAAATAGCTCTGCATACATTTTAAACTATTTTCTTATATAACGCTACCTTTTTGTGTTAAAAACAGATGCAAAGTTTTTTAATAAAATAAGAAGAAGTTGCGAGACGGCACAGCGATAACGGGATATCTGTTGCAACTGCAAAAAATTGTCGGGCATGGAGAAGTTCTCATAAATTGCCAAGTAAGAATTTTCACAAGTTTGCAAAAGTACAAAAGTTTGCGCGTAACCTTTCAGTGTTTCATATAAAAATTGTAAATTTTTGCCACATATTCTTAGAAAGTTGTTTGTGCCACAGAAACAAATTCTAAAAAAAGGAAATAAAAATAAAAAGAAAAGAAAAAAATAGAATTAAAAAAAACAAAATGTTGGCTAGTAAAAGTTTTCGCCCGCAGCGCATTCAGGTAGTTTGTGGCCACTTAAACCCACCCACCGAGAAATCCATGCGCCGCACACACGCCCAACATGCCACGAATGCGTGCATGTATTTCATTTCAAGTTATGCACAGCCTGCAGTTATTTGCACACCACTCGTATTTGACGTTGTTGTTGCTGCGCTGCTGCTGCTGCTGCTGCTGTCGTTGTTGTTGTTGCCGCTGCTGCCACTGCCACTGGTGGTGCATGAAACTGATGCCGCTACTGTTGCTTTTCATTGTGTGCAAAGTGAAAGGCTTTGTTTGTTTACCCTAAATTTTGCACTCAACTTTATACTTTTATCTGTTTATGTCCTCATTTTGTGTCGCATGCACGCTTTCATCTGTGCCTTGTGCAGAGGATTCGAGCACCTCAGGAGGTGCAGTGCTAACCCCATGAGATGAACCGAAATAAAAACACATCGTTGAGAGGAGAAAATAAAGGGAAACTAAAATAAAACACAGAATTGAGATGCATTTTAAAGTCATGTAGCAGCAATGCGAACGGATGAAAACGGCTCTGAATATCCTGCATGTGCAAACAGATGCGAGTCGACGCGATGACCACGAGCCAATGAAAATTCAGAAAGATGTCGAAAGTTGCCTTGAAATAGTTTTGTCGGTACGAGTAATAGGGACTGGCGATTAATTGCATTTTTATAATTAATCAAAAACTTGAATTTCAGGTTACTCATACGCCCGGGTGTCAGCCACACAAACAGCAGTTAGCGAAAGTATGTTCAAGTATTTTTGGGTTCTCTGCATTTTATACAGTCAAACAGTAAAAACACTTGATGCGATCCACTTAATTCACTTTAGCTGCACATTCGCTCACATACAGTTGAGAATTATAGCTTTTTATATGGTGCATTTGGGTGACAAGCGGTCATGCTGACGACAAAATTTTATGAGCTCTGAAGTTTTACATAAAAACGTCAACGCAGTGAAAGTCAGACAGACAATTGGGCGCACTTAGAATAACGATAGTCTAGTCAGCTCAGTTTTAATTATAATTAATTATAAAAATTTTGAAATTTGCGCAATTTATCATTTTACTCAGGCAGCTACTTTATCAGTTTTGTGCTTGCTTAGCCTGAGAGACTTGCAATTAATTAATTGACTTCTTGGCACAATTTTCACAAGTGGCTGGAACTTACCTGCGCCACTGCTTGAAAGTTTGTTTACATGCTCACATATTTCTAGGTCAAAAGTGCAGCTTCCACGTGCATCACACCCACGCTCCCGTGTCACAAAGCACTTGTTCTTAAAATAAAATAAATAAAGCAGCAGAAAAAAATCACACAAGCGCCTTCTTATGCAAGTGCTCACGTTAAGCCTACGCTGACTTAGGGCTCATAACAAGGCATGAATATTCACGCCCCCCCATTTACACTCACACCTATACATCTACAAGTATGCACTAATACTGTAGTATGACATTTATGGCAGCATTCTCAAGCAGTCTTAATGCTCCTTGCTAGGAAGGAAGGGAAGCTGCGAAACGTTTTTTGCATATTGTTGAAGTAAAATTCACTGTCCCTGAGCCCTGCATATTAGCTTAATTAATGTGTGTGAACTGATTGGAATATCGGAACAAACAAAGGAGCGTGTTGATCAATGTGAAGAATTTTAAACGAGGACAGAAGTAGGTGGAGAATATGTTGAAAGAAAAAGTTGTTTTTTCGGCGTGAAGAACGTTGCCTTTTAATGTTCTTGTAATTTTGCAAAAATTAAGGTATGGTAAAACAACAATAAGAATTTCTTCTTAAGTATATGACAGAATGTTTCTAAGGCTTAGTCTGCTTCTAGTATGGCAGTTGTGCCTGTACAGATAGTGCAGAAGTAGGTGCAATTTAATCTCCGCAACGAAGCTACAATTTTAATAACTTTCCATTAGTCTTATTTTTACGTATTTGACAAGAAATTTCAATAAATTGTATTCCAATGAACAATCATTCCAAAGGATTTTCCTTGAGTCTATAATTCCTCTGCTTAAGCTTCGTAAAGCTTGGATTGGTTTTTCATTTGAAGACTGATTTCCCCTGGGTCCTTTTGTGATATCCAATTACTGCATTATATAATGAAAAAACCTGTGATTTTTCCTTATATTGCAAAAACCTCCAATAATCCAATCTCAAATAATCATAATGGCAATCTTCGAGGAGGGTAATATTTCCATTACACAAATACATAAATATATACTCTAGTCCTGAAATGCACCACTCCTCAATACTACTACTCTACAGTAACATACAACGAGCTTTTGTTCTCGATTGACAGACTAGGCAGAGATGTTATCGCTTATGCGGATGTTGTGGTTATTGCGTTTCAAAGTTAACACCCACAAAGCGTAAGGTCAATAAACACCTTGGCTCACAGTGGTGTGCATTGAGGTTAACTCCAACAAAACGAAGTTGCTTATACGAAGCTCAATTATAGAGTAAAGAAAGCCTCTGTCTGTTCCAAAAGGGCTGCGGTACAGAATTATGGGATGAAGTCTTTTACGGCGATGATGGTTTAAGTATCCGTGTACCGACCAACCCTCATATATGCGGTGGCAGTTAGTTGGACAGCTTTATGTAATAACTTATCGACTGCGAAAAAAATCTGACAAGGGACTAACAACAATGCCACCACCTACATTTTCCGTGATGTCAATCAATAACGAATCACTTAGGTATATCAACATATGATCTGAAAGAAAAGGCACACACTTTTGTGCAAAAAAGGCACAGAAAAGAAAGATTCATTGTGAGTATCCCTAAAAAAACAAACATACGCGAAGCCACTTTAGTCAATTTGTTTGTTTTCTCGCATTTTCTTTCTCACGTAGCCACTACAAAGATGCCCGAAATATGTCCTCGAAAGGCAGCTGGTCATTTGAATATGGAAGTGTTCAGCTGACACTTTACACCAAACATATTCTTACATTCTACACACATTTACGTCATAAAACTAATTCTGAAAGTTTTGCATTTTGTGTGTACAAATTTACATATTTCTGGGAATATAATTCCGGTGTTTTTTCAAAATTTTTTTCACTACGCCTTCTTAAGACATTAAATTATAAATTATATTAGGAAATTACTCGTGCTCGTAAAATGTCGTATTAACATATCGCAAAGTATCCAAAAATATAAGAGTCTTCCTCTGTTCTGTATGTGGTCCCAGGTAGGACAAATAAATAAATCTGATTTGAAAAGCCCAATTTATTATATTCTGAATAGTTATTTCGTTATTCAGCACTTTGTTCATTTGTGTGAGTACCACGAAAAAAATAAAATCATTATAATCATGTTTCTTCATTCAAGGTTCGACCGAATGTAGCAAATGATCGCGAATCTTTGGAGTAGGTTGCTCTGTGCTACACCAGCAGAATTCCTTTAAGCAAAGTATTCGATCTTTATTATAAACCTTGCACATTTCAAGAAGTCAATGGCAAACGCAGACCTACTAGTCAAAAAGGTAGTAAACAGATACGCTTTAAACCACACCGTGTCAAATACTGTTTATGATGCAAATCCCGTTAATGATGTACGGCTACCACAAATATTATCACCCAGTTTCCCAGTATTCTGTTATGCATCGATAATCATGCAATTTGCATGAGTGGATTTTCACACCTTGTCCTCTTAGTAGTGAATATGTGCGACTACCATTCCACCTACTTATACGTAGGTTAATATGAATTTCAATGGTACTTAAGCCCATCCAAACAGAATATACCAAAAAGAGGACCATTGTTTGTTTCCACTAGATTAGATTTAGAAAGTTTTTGCATCAGTGCACAAATCTAATTGAGGGTCCTGCATACCTCCAACAATTCAGCCATACACTTACGGATCAATGATAACCGCACACATATCAATTGTGGGAATGAAATAGCATTGAACTTATCAAGCATGGTACGAGCAATAATAAATTTACAATGTTTAATATTTAATGAAATTGCCGCACTGAAATAAACCAAATTTTTGGTATATTTCCATTTAGCTGGGGCATTATTTCACCATTTATGGCCATTTAAATTGCATGTGATTATTTCAAATAACATTTGATTGGATTTAAGTGGCATTAATTGAAAAGCGATTTTATTTATAGAGCAATCGTGCTTATCGTAATTAAATGGAATCGCTGTAAATTACGTAGTGTGAATGTTACTCATACGCCGTGTACTCCAAATAGCCTGTTGGCTTTGCAGCCTATCGACAATTCATAGAAGCGTTAGTTTTATGTATTGAAATAGAGTTAAAAGCCATTTAGGTTATTAATTAGCCAATATATTCAAATTTAATTAAATTTTTAATTTGTTTAATTTTCAGAATTCAACTTTTCCACAACTGAACATGTGCGTCAATTTATGACAAACGATATTTGTACATTTCAACGACAACTGGCGGCAATAGTAATTTTACTCAAGTGATACTACAATAAAACAACAACAGATTTAAAAGTATATAGAAAAATACAAAAGAAAAAGAGAAGAATAGTTGTTTCGTACAAAAAAGGAAGAATTTAGATTCAGTGTTGTGACAAATAACTGCAATAGAAAACCTCCGTCAATATGGGAAAGAAGAGCTCAAAATTGAAACAGGACACCATCGATCGCTTGACGACTGACACATATTGTAAGTATGCATAAAGATGATCCTAATGGTAGAATCTATAGTTAAGGAATACTCTTTCATGCTAATCCTTTACTTCGAAGCTTTTAATTGCAAGTAGCTGTAGTGTTAAGAAATCCAATTCTCACTCATATCAGATCTTAGTGTGTAATTACTTGTATTCCTCTTCGTGGTGCATTTCTTCTTATGTAAGGTGCATAATACAAGTGACGATTCGTGTCAGCTGGTCATTAAGTCATCACCGCAATCTTACCTATGATTTAACCTACACACAATTCAAATGAAAAACTGTTCCAGGTCTGTCGACGTATAAAAGTAAAACTGAGCCAAGAAATATGGCAAGAATGTTTTTATAAAAATATGCTTTCTATGAATGTGGAAACTTTTCAGTGAGTAAGTTGCCTACAGCTTAATAATGTTTGATAAATTTCTAAATTATTATGTTTTATTATTCACACAGAGCTGTGTATGAAGCTCTTTGACCACAGATAATCTTGTGTACCTTTTGAGTTACTTCATTTGTACAGATTTAAAACTAATGCTTCTTATGAGCTCAGAAAGTGCTTTTCGTGATCAAGATGGTGCTTTCCTTAAGCAACCAGTTTGTAGCTGGGTGCATCTTAGCATTTAGGTAGGTTCAAGTGGATGAGTGATAAGGGAGATCGGGTTCGCTGATAATATCCTATTCTGGATGTTATCATATCATCTATGATTCTCTGACTTGAAGTTATACTTTCTGCTTATAAGAATTTTATGAGGTACCATGATTTTGTCACATTTTTGCCTTGCCAGTTTCTGTCTGATCACTTACTACCCGTATAATTAAGGGGATATACATAGTAAATTACCGTTATTCTTAAGAAAGGACTGGCTCTTTTGGCTACTGATTTTCAGTAAATTTCTCGGGCCGTGGACATTGTACAAAAGGCTTCTAGGCTTAATTAGCAGTTAGAAACTAACTCCATACCAGCCTTTTATCAGGTGTGCAGCTTTTCATGTAATCCTTTTTATATCATTCCTTTTATCATAGCTTTTGGATGTATTGTTCCAACTTAGCCTATACAACAAAGCTGGTTGACGGTATCTCGTAAGTTATTTTGCATCTTCATCATAATTTCCTTTTGACAGACTTGAACGTAGCAGAGTTCCTGTATGATTTATTAAATCACCAGGATGAGTGAATTGCAGAGTTTTATTTAAATTCTTCTTCCTATATTTCTAAATGTGATTCAACGCATTTCTTTTATAACTCGCATGAGGGTGCGAGTGTATACTTAATGTAATGAATACGACGTGCTTTGTAGCAGGTGTCTCGTTTGTGAGAAATATATCCCGAAATTTTGCATAATTAACTTTTAAATTAATTTTCATTAGGTCTTTTCTTGAGGGCTTCACTCTTGTTCTTCTAAAGAGAAGAATAAGAGTGAGATCTGTTTAAACAATTTAATTGGCATTTATGAAGCTGTCATTTGTAACTTTCTTCCAAAGTTGCCAAAGTTGTTTATATAAAAATTTACAACGCTCGATTAACAGCTCTCAACAAATCACTGTAAAAAGGGGCTTCTTTGGTGGTTGATAAATTCGCCTATTTTGCAACTAATTTGCCACTAATTACTAAATCATAATTAACTTTGATTCACGCCTAATTAAAAGAAATTTCCTTTCATGTGCAATTACAAAGCAGAGGAAAAATTAACAAAATCACTGCCAGTGGCACGTTTGCGTGCTGGCGGACTTAATACCTACGAGCAAAGTGAGGCACAGCTTGGAAGTAATTTTTAATGTGGTGCTCATTAATTAACAGAAAAACAAAGTAGATGGAAAAAATCGATGATGAACATTACCTTTCCTTTCTCTGTGTAAACTACCACTTAAGAGCGATATTTACGAGTCCCCAAATGAAAATAACCGTTCAAATTGAGTGCTACACGGACGCGTACGTGACTTTGTACAAAATTCAACTGGCACAAATTTACAATTTCAGTGAAATTTGACAGAATTGCGTAAAAAACATTTCAAATAATTGCTAATCGATAGATACGTGAGGTTGAACAGAAGACAAGGATTACTTTTTCAATGGGTTCTTGATGGGGTGTGGAATGAATTATCATAAACTATGCATTAATTCAAAAAGCAAGTGCCATGAAAAACGTAATAAAGCACTCGCGGTAAAGTGGAATTCAATTAAGAAGACATTGCACAGCAGTTGCTCTGTCAACATTATCCTGCACATTGCCAAGGTTTTTATATTAAAAATGTAATTTTTGTTTGTCCTTTGCCAATTTGTTTTCACCGCGTATGTGCGGCAGGCATATTGAATCCATTAAGTAGCAATTGGTTTACATATGCTTGATTTAATTGCTGGCCATAAACAACACACATTGTCCCCTGTGTGTGGGTGTGGCATATTTCAACTGCAGTGGCGTAAATGCAGTTTTTGTTGTTGTTGTTCTCCTTTAATTACCCTCTTTGAAATGACGAATATTACTTTTGGTTAGGTTGCGAATTGTGTTTAAGTAATAAATGAGGTCCGGCATTTAAGCGGATGAGTCTGTAAAGAATCAGTAAGAACGAAATAGCCCATATGCCGAGCTGCAGAGCAGATTCCCACTACTCAAACTTGATTGTTATTCAAGTGATAAGAACATTGTTTTTATTGGCGTCCCTTATGTAGGCTCAGAACAAGAAAGAACAGAAAGGAAATAAAAACTTAGGCCTTAAGGACTTTCATATTTATTTAGCTTTATAGGCTTTTTAGTCTACATTATCTCACAAAAAATCAATTTATTTTTTAATGAATTAACAAGTATAAACTAAAATAAACTTTGTGAACTACGTTTTTGACACATAATCAATACTAAATGAGTGGCCTACAATCTGCTGCATGAATGACAACAGACAAATTAGTATACTTCCAGCTTCAATACAGTTACGAGTAGTTTCGGACAATCTTTAGCACTGTAATGGTGGCCGATTAAATAAAAAATAAAGATTTAATAATAAATGTATATTTATCCTCCTTCTTCTTCATATTGTTTAAAAGTTAGTGACCCCTTAAATTGTCGTATATATTCGATGGGAAATTTACAATCTTCTTATTGACTTCACCAATCATTGTTGGCTCTTTCTTTATCACTGAACAATATTTAAATTTCAATTAACAATTCTTAAATAAATCTTAAGTAGATTTATTAAAAATCTTTTCTCTTTTGTGGCTTTAAGCCAGCCAGGTTAACCTAACCTATTAAAAATCTTCAATATGAAATTGTTCCTAATTAAACTTCATATAATAATCCTTAAATAAAACTCAAATTGATTTATTTAAAATTTCTCAATAAGAATTTGATCGTAACTAAATGTCAATTCCTGGATTAGACAAATTGTTAGCATTCGTTGTTCGTCACTTACCCAGTAGTCAAACGTCGGTTTCAATACTAACTGCTAAAGCGTCATTGTACCTCAAAGTGAGACTATTGTCACTACCAGTTTGCTTATAACCATCATTAATTAAAGTCACACATCCTTAGACCTTAACTGATTGTATCACCTTCTAAATAACTAAAAGAAAATACCACAAATATTTCAGTTGGCCTGTTATTTTATTGATATATAAACAGCTTAATCTGCGAGAGATTATGATGGCAAATGCCAATTTTTTCTTGTGTCAGTATTGGCACTGCGCTGAGCCTTTAAGTAGAATTATTCGTATGATTCTTAATTTCTATACTGGCGACCATCACCCACACCTTCCAATCGTCCACTTAATTTTTTACTCGCTCACGTAAGTGTAGCCATGTGGCTGTAATTTGGGAATATCATCTGATAACGTGTAATCCACCGATTCGGCGTCGATTGTGTAAGCACGCGTGTTGCCGCTTAACTGCCACACTATTGAACTCGCTACTGGCAAAGGTCACACACGCAGCTTAAGTTTGTGGCAAAGGTTGCATGCATATATCAAATTACATAGTAGAATGTTTGTTTATATTTGTTTAGCGGTTGCTGATTGCGTCGACACCAAGGCAAGGTTGCCAAACGAGCTGCTGAGCAGGAATTTCATTACTACCGTCCATAAATCATTATCAAAATAAGGAATATATTTACCCGCATGCCACACGAGAATCTGCCAGAGTTCCTGTTACATTTTCATATGCATTTTTTAATCACATTTCTTCATAAATTATAGATAGTGGAATAAATTACGCAATAATGGGCACATGTGCGCCATGTGCACGCCAAGCTCAGTGCGTAGATAAAGCAAAGGACCTTAAGAGATTTCAGCTTTAAGCTGTTAAGCTGCAGAAATAATTAACTGTCCACATATTCAATAATAATTATTAACGAGGGACGAGAGACAATACGAGTGCAAATGTGAATAATCCTACAGCAGTTCAAATATATACATATATTCAGTCAGGAGCAGAAATTAGGACAAGTTTGTACCTTTTGTACTATACTAAGCGTATAAAAATAGTAACAATAGAAAAGAAAATATATACTCGTATATTAATCAATAAATTAATATTTTATGTTTAAAATTTTTTTCCATTTGAAGTGGGCTCGTTAAAATCTTTTAAAATACTATTACAATAATTTTAATTAATTTATTTATTAAAGTGAAGTTGATTTACTTTAATCATGATTACTTGTAAAATTACCACAGTCAATCAACAAATTTTTTAATATTGACATATAAATCCTCTTGTTATATATAAAATGAACTCTCCCCATGAGTCTGATGTATCATCTGTCTATCAGCAACTGATGCAACCGAGAGGAAAGGACAGATTCTCATCAAATATCATTTATGTGAACGTGATGCGAGAAACAGGAGGCAGTCCACATGGCTACACAAAATATCCCCACCAATTTTTATGGAAAATACGAGTTTGATGTCAACGAGTATGATGTCAAATAGTCCTCGCATCAATCAAATAATTTTAAAGTATGTTTCAGGATTTTGTCTGTGCTCCTTCAGAACACAGCAGGCAATCAGTCACACTCAACCATAGCAATACGTTTAGGGATAAGGATCAATAAGAAAAAGTATCTATTTATCTATCTGAATGTAACGGAACGTCTTGTTGAGTCACTAAAGCTCATCAGGAGCACAGGTGCCAGTTTTAGCGTATGACGAAAAATAATATTAATTTTATAATAATAATCTATTATAATAAAATGTTTGTTATATAAATAATAATAGTAATTATATGAGCTTCGTAAAATCTGAGCACTTATTTATTATAAAAATTCATAATTGTGCATCTGATAGAAACTTAATTCTGATTTAAAAATGATCTCTTCCATCACAGAATCAATGTATATGTATCATATCACCGATATAACTGGGTTATGAATTACTTTAGGCAAAAAGCTGGCTTTAATTGACAATCTACTATTTTGAGCTAAGTTTTGGAATTATAATAAACATTTGACATTCTCTTTAAAACTGATTTCCTCGAGTTTCAAGTCAATTTTATTCAAGCACTTAATAATAATATTATTTTTCATGCTAGATTCACACCCCGAGGGTCGCAGGTTCAGATCCTGCCACGGGCTTGGTCTCCAAAATGCTTCTTTCTATAAAAACCTTTTCCTCTTCGAGTCGAAGGCCTCTGTAGCTAGTACTCATTCCACCAACACCTTGCACTCATAATTAATTAATAATGTTATTTTTGTTGAAATAAGAAATGACGAGCTACTGATAAAGGAGACAGCAAAATTAATGTTAGAAGAAGTACTCATCAACAAATTGAACTCTTTCTTCAGAAAAATAATTCACTTTTCCTTTACTTCAAAGAAAATTAGAATTAAATGATTGAAGAAAGTGTCCTTCCACATTTTACTTTATCCACTGCAATCCAATTCAAAGCCAAGCTTAAAAACATTGCTTCAGAATTCACAAACCTTGTGGCAAAAATCCTAGGAACATGTAAAATAATTCTCCGTAATAACTAAAATATCCAACTTTTATGGAGAACTGGTTAGAAAAGTTAAAAAAAAGTTGTCAGAGTCTGAGTCTTAATTGAAAAAATTCGGGTAATTAAACATTTTATATTTTATAACGATTTATAACAAATAAAAATAATGTTAGCCGAGAGCCCTGGCAGCTAGTGCTTTCTTAATTATAATTTTAATTGTAA
Organism: Clusia tigrina; assembly: GCA_920105625.2. Taxonomy (NCBI): domain Eukaryota; kingdom Metazoa; phylum Arthropoda; class Insecta; order Diptera; family Clusiidae; genus Clusia; species Clusia tigrina. Next base: position 176,420,449 of record OV050033.1, on the reverse strand, counting down.
TTAATAATAATAATAATAATAATAAAATAATGTTTACTATGAGAATCCTTCACTAATCCTTCTTCATTGTAAGCTATTTTTCTAGTGAACGCTCTGATTTATCACAAATAAAACTTTAAAAAAGTTGCCAGAGTCTGAGTCTTAATTGAAAAAATTTGGAGTCATTCAATTTTTCATGGATTTTATAACGATTCATAATAAAATAAAATTATGTTTATTATGTGAATCCTTCACTAATCCTTCTTCATTGAAAAATCGTTTTCTAGTGAACGCTCTGATTTATCACATATAATTTCTCCAGTGTAATTTTCAACATTAATATTTACCGAATTCCCGACTAAAGACAATATCCTTCGGGGAATTCGCCACACGTTACAAGCATCATCCCTGATTGGAAGTGCAATGCTATGTTCTAGAAATCAAGCATACGAATTGAAAGCAATTGGTGTCAGTATTAACCAATTGTGAATTGTTTATTCATGTAGAGTGGCATGTGGACTTCGGAATACAAAAATCAATCGATACAAATCTGTTTTTTACTCGTATGTAAATTTCAGGGAAAATATTTCCATAAGAAGTGTGCAAGCGGGCGACATCTGCGGTTAAGTTAGCATTGATTCAGCTGCGTAAACCACTCTGACACCATTCCAACAACACTGAAAGTGTTTCAATGTCTATTCATGCCCTCAACACAGTCGTTCTCCTCTGCTATTCCCACGGGAATCCAGTTACAATACGAACGATTGTTGCAGAAGTTGTTTTGTTTTATTCTTGATTGACGTTTGTAGGGAAGATTTCGGCTTGACAGTATTCCGACAGGCATCTTAAATTTGCAATTCCAACTGTGACAGGTACCTTAATTTCCGTGCGATTGACGTACCCACGAGCACTTTAATAAGCGTATCTCTTCTCATTATTGCAGCATTCTTGAATTAAAACAGATGCTGAGCGCATATTCTCGAGGCTATTGCAATGAACACAGACAAAAGAGAAACGTACCATACAAGTGAATGCTGCTGAAGCTACTTACCACTCCCACACACACATATGCAATGTCAAATGTGGGTGCCTTCTGCATACACTGTTTCGCATGCACGAGTTTTGAGTTTTAAATATAAAATTATGCGCCAGCCGCAAAAAACTCAAATGTTCAGACCCTTCTTTGCAGGGATGTGAGGTTGACTTTGTGTATGTGTATGTGGGTGTAGCTAAGCATGGCGCTGGTTCATGTGTTTGTTTATATCCTTCTTTGCCGGTATGTAAATTTTTAATTGATAAAGGAAATTGCTACAGTTTTCTTCTCTTCCTTTTGATAAAAACACATTTTTTTTGGGTGGATACAAAAAATTACCTCAGTTAGACCGGTGACTTCCACACTGTAAACACACATACTCACACAAACACACACACACACTCTCTCTCTCTCTCTCTCCTTCACACAACGTTGACAAATGTGCCCAGGATCCCATAGGATCGGGACATCTGTATTGCTTGCTGTGCTTTGCTTTATGTAAATAAATACCTAAGTCGAGTTGTCTGCTGCCGTGTGCTTAATTAAAATGCCAAACATGATTGCTGGTGGTAGGGGTGAATCGCTATGCTGCTCGCTGGCTGCACCATATTTCATTTCAAATAAGACAAATTTTGATAAATCGCTGGTAAAGGTGCTTGCTCCATCCTACTCAAGTTAAACAGGGCAGAAGAGCCTCCGCGAATACAAGGGTGCCCCGGTAATCTGAAACCGGATGATAAAAGGATAAGAGTTTAAGCAATAAAATAAGCACAAAATGAGAGAAAACAACAACAACAAAAAACCAAAAGGATTTAGTAAATTTCGGTCTTGTGGAGGAGCCGGTTTTGAAAGGTTCCGTTTATGCTTAATGCCGAACGGGTGCTAATTACGAGTCCTGCCTGCATCTGAGTCAGGTGGCAACTGGCATATGCCAACTGCAATAAATTGCTACATTTAATTAAAATAACATTGTGTGGCAGCGAAAGAGATGATTTTATATTCGGTACTTTCTTTTTTAATTACTGAAACATAAAATTTACCTTCCTTCTTTACTGTTTAGCAGGAGTAGGAGAAGGATGGTAAACTCACTTGAAATTGAATTGAATGTTTTAAATGAGTCTTTAAAGTATTATATATGGAATTGTTCCGGGGCAGTCGAGGAATTAGTCCAAATGTATTTAAATCATGCAAATTCAAGTGTCACATGTGCCTATAATTGTCATATTATTTGATAATTAATTCGCAGATAAACATGAGGAAAATTTGCGGGTTTGAGGTGTTTGCAAATTTGAATCACATTTTAGGTTTGGAATAGCAAAACCAATTTGAAAACTCTGACAGGTTACCTCACAGGCCACTACCGTTTAAGAAGCCACCTCATGAAACTGGGACTCTCACAAGTAAACACGTGTAGGTTCTGCTCGTATGCAGAAGAAACACCAGAGCACCTTCTAATGCACTGCGAAGCCTTAGCTCGCAGTAGGAAGAAATATCTGGCGCATTACTGGCCCGAGGGCAGAGACATTATAGCAATGAACCCCAATTCAGTACTAAGCCTCCTTAGAACTGTTGGACTAATAAAAGACTTTCAATATATACATGTAGGAGGAGGACAATAGATCAAATTGGTCGATATACATTTCCCCTCTTTATTTTCCTTCATTCATTCATAGATTTGGAAATAGTTCGGGAATTTTGATGTTATATTTTTATATGTGGTCTCATATTTGCACCTCTTTTTTATTTGTGGCATTAGTGGAATTTATCTCTTTGGGCTTCTATTTGATTTGACTGATGTCAATATTACAATATGACAACCTCCATCAGCATTTTACAGTCATTTCGGGGCGCCCACTTGAGTGACTATAGTCCCAGTTTCGCTTTCTGAACAGGATTATGCTTGTTATACTGTTTACTTGCATGGCAGAAATGGGAAAAATTTCCTTTCAGTATGAATACTGATGAGGATGATAGCTGTATCGAAACGAGAATATAAGACAAAATGTTATAGAATTCCGTTATCAATCGTTTATGATTTATAGTAATTTTGCACTTATTTTCGAGTCACAAAATCAAAACCTTCTCAATGTAATGGTTATAATTGCTGTCCAGAAGGAGGTGCTCTTTTCTGGTCGACCACTTTCTGGACACTTTGGGAGATATTTCAAATAAAAAGATTTGCTCCATCAACTGCTTCATTAAAAGCTCCAAATGGCTGGACCTTTGAAAGAGATGGGACCTATTGTCTCATGCGGTATCATAAGGGATCAATGATGGCCTAAGTGCGCCCTTCGGGCGGCCGCTTTGTCTACCTACCTACCTAATGGTTATAAACTAATTGAAATTGCCATCACACTATTTAAAAGGACCCCTTGCACCCCTAACAAAAGGTAAGTTTAAAAGGTAGTTCCAAGAGAGTTATCGCTATCGGCAGATTGGAGATCATTGCAAATTTAGAACTTATAACTTCACAGTTTATTGCAAGTTGTTGCAATTGTACGAATATGGAATCAAAGTGTTTGGATTTGATGGAGCCTCCTTGACAGATGCTCGAAACTTTTGGCTGTAATGCTTGTAAACTAATCCTGCTATAATAAAAGTGTTCATCCATTTAAAATAAAAATTTTTGAATACATTTTTCTTATGCAAACCGAAGTACCTCATACCCGATTTCTCTCGAAAATATTTTCAGAGTGCTCCAAAAAGTGTACTCTATGAATTTTTAATTTATTCCAAACCTAGTATACTATTAACATATGCCGGCGGATAAAAGATCTCCTGATGCAACATACTTTTCGGTGCTGCACAACAGGCATTCCTGCAATAGACGGCACATAAATTCCTGCCACCCCCACTCTAATTATATTCACTACCTTTGAGGTACGAGTACGCAATGAGAAGTGCAGTCACTGTTGATGCCCTAGAAAGCCAGTCATATTGAAGTCAACGTTGAACTGGCATTCACTTTCTCTGCAATTGAATACGGCAAGTCACCGTCTAAAATGTACCAAAGTCTTTGAAATTCATATTTGCAAGTTTGCATTTGCCACATTAAACTGTCAAAGCAGTGAGAAATGTGCTTGATGTGTTTGTTATTTCAGAGTATGGCATGTTTGTCGCATATCCTTGCCAAATACGGCGACACACAACCGCAGCAAATACCGCATTAAGCCTTTCAATATGCCTGAAGAAAAGAAATACTCGAAGAATTGCTGGTTATAAAATAAATTGGAATATATTAAAAGAACACACCAGCCTCTACACCGCACATAAATTGTTAGTATAAGAGTACATACAAAGAGTGTCTTCAAGAAAGTTTTACATTTCTACATATTTGAAATCTATTACTAACATTTTGGTTTGTACCTAAATGTGTGCCCTTTAAGAGCTCTGCAGCGCATTAAGATGCTGCTTAACTTTTGCCACTGAGTATGACATCAGCAATATTGAAGCAGCGGCAGCTTTAGCGAAGCAGCACATTTGGAGCGGTTTCAGTGAAATTTCGCTTGAACTGCTGAGTGTGTCTGTGTGTGGATTGTGTCATTGTGGCGCTCACTTGGTGGCATGTCCATATGCGATGCACAAAGTTGCACAGCACTGAAATTGTATTTACATATCCGTGCTCGTATATCTCAAGCAACGAAGTGAAGCAAAAAGCTTTTTGACATTTCAACATTTCTTTCGTTTGTCTCCTTTTTTTAATTAAGATGTATGTCTGTTTACTTCTATCTATATTGCTATACGTAAGTGTCTATGTGTGTGTGTGTGTGTGTCTATATATATGTTTATTTCAAGTTAAAATATATTGAAAATGGGAAATGTCCTTTTCCGCTTTGCATTACTCTGCAGATTTATTTGCTGTGCTTGCTTTTAATAACTACGGGATTTGCGTTTGCCAATGCGTCTCTCTGATGGAGTTGACTCTGGGGTTATACATTCGTTCGGAGCGATTGTGTACATAGTCAGAAATTCTTTATATGCGGAACAGAGACATTTTTCATTTAATTTGCTAAAAGCACTGCAGTAGCTCTTGAACAATGCCACCGAACAGCTCAAGAAGCTCAAACACAGCCAACTTCTAATTGAGCTGATGTACGAGTGAACCACATACATGACGCCCAGGCTCACAGAGCTGACAGCTTGTGGAAAAGAGAAGGAATCAATTAAGTTTGTGCAAAATTAAAGTTTTATGACAATTGGCAGTGAAAAATAGGGTGCTCTATTAGCTTAATTGGCTGACAGCATTTATTCAACACTGCCAATCGATGCAGCAGGTTGCTAGAGAAGGGGAAGACCATCTGCAGGCAACTGGCACATCAGTAAATTGTTGAGACTAATGAGACTGATGATTGCCACAGAGTTACGAATAAATGAATGCTGGTTTTATTTTCAATAAGACTGCTTTTAAGCAGCAGCAGTTGCTGATGATAGCTCAACATCCTTCCATTCTAACTGCATACTTGTACATTTTAGAAGTCCTTCTGGGATGCTTACTGGAAATAAAAGTCTCAGAATTTATGGCGAGACTACAAGTGTAGAGGAATGTTGTTGAGGTTTCGCCGAATTATGTATGGGATTGTATCGAGTTGGACAGGATCATATTCTCTTATAATAATCAACTTAATAAACTACACATTTCAATACATGCCCCTACTAACTATTTGCATTAATGCGTAAGATACAGAGTTGTTGATATTATATAATAATTTACTGTAATCCAAGAAATGCCCACTTTATTTGTCCCATTTTATAATATGCGCATAAAATTATTAGGCAACGTCCTTACCAGGCATCACCCTTACCAAGCATCACCCTTACCAGGCATCACCCTTACCAAGCATCACCCTTACCAGGCATCACCCTTACCAGGCATCACCCTTACCAGGCATCGGCGATCTAGAAAAGGAGAGTGGAAGAAACATTTTAAACACTTGTTGGGCTGGGGTCTAAATATCGTAGTGCCCATAGTTATCATATCAATAATCAATGTTTTCATAGTAATCATAACAATAATCATTGCCAAGATATCATCATTTGGAGGAGCATCTGCTTTTGATGCAAATATAAAATTTTTGTACCTTTTTATTATTTTTCATTGCTTTTACCAACGCCTCTGTATCATTTTTCATGTTCAAAACTCTTCATACCCTTTTTCATTCCTTTCGTTGTAAGTTATCCTGAACTAAAGTTTTGCATATCAAATTTTCACACCTCTCAAGGTCCTTAATCGTATTGTAACGCCTTAAGTAAATCCCTGTACTGTAAAAGAGCATAAAGTAACTTAAATAAAGTAATAATACTGTCATAGATGACAGTTTAGCGGAGTATTTAATATGTTACTCATGGAGTAGCAAACCAAGTTCTCAGGATACTTTTTAAAGTCGAAAATTTAAATTTTTAACTATGCACTCCAGGACTAGCATCGAACCAAATAGGTTCCCTTTGAATAACTCTGTGAAAGTAAGCATAGAATACGGCAAAATGTACAACATCAGCAATCAATGCTAACAACACAATCGCCTGCGTACAAGTTCAACAGGGAGACTGAGAGGAAATGCGAGAAGCTGGAGCGAAATTTAAGCATAAAAAATTGCACAAAATATAATTTTTGCATGCTGAAAAGCATACGTGAGCTGGACAAATGTGTTACATGAGGTGGGTAAGTGTGAAAAAGTGCCACAATTGCTATTATTACCCACCCACCCTATGTGAATGCAGGCACCAGCAGACCAGAGCCACCGCCATCATCGCCATGGGCAGTGCCTGCCAGCAGCAACAAGGTACGTGTTAGCTATGCATAAAGGTTGTTCATGTAGTGTAAATGACACACTCACACTGCGAAGCACACGTTCCGCCCGTGTGTGCGTGTGTGATGAAATATATAATTAGTTGGCACTGCATATGGATAAAAAGTGTAACTCTGCTCATAAAGGGGAATAAGTACAAGAAAAGATCTAATTAAAAATTACAACAGCGTTGCCATAAATACACCAGACCAGCACTGAAATGTGTGTACAGCTATGAGTACAGCGTCATACCACATTCGTCGAAACTTAGCACTTTAATTCTCATTCCATTCCTGAGTCGGAGCTAAGCCTTCGCTGGATATAAGCCAAAATATTAGAAAAAAAACTTACCAAAATCCCACTGAAAAATGCTCACATTCGTGTGTGTTTTTGTGTGAGTGTGTGCAAAAAGTTGCGCCGTAAGTGAGCGTGGTGGCTCCACTTTGCGTGGCGGATATGTTTGCGAGTGTTTGTGTGCATGAGTGCCAGAGTAGGTGAAGGAAAAAACTATGCTCCAAATGAGTTTCGCCTGAATTTGTTGCTCTGAATCATTGCGTCTCGATTTGGAGTGCCAAAGAATGGAAAAAGTATTGATTTAAACGCCTCGAAAGACGGTGTGTGGCTAAGGATTTGGGGAAGGACACGAAAAAAATGTGAAACTGCAGTTTGCACATATGAAAAATCGAATGAAGCGAGCGAATAATGGAAAAAAGAAGGAAGAATTTTTCGAAAATTTTAAATTTATTTAAGCGTGTGTTGCACTTGATTGCATAATCAGAAATGCGGAACGCGTACACAAAATTCAAATATGACTGCAAATGAAAGGAGCAGGATTAAATTCGGCAAATAAATAAATCAGTCCTTCAGCTCTATTTAAATTGAATGCTATAAATGTGCAGCACAGAAGTCACAGCGGGTTGTTCTGTGATACTTGTAGCAGTCAACAATAGTTGTAACATAAATGCCAACATTTCATTTTGCTTTCCATTATTCAATAATTTATTGTTATTGAAAGATTTGAAAACATGCCAGGAAATGTCGTTTATTGAAATTTCATTCATGACTCCGTATAGTTTGACTGCAATATCGGAAGCTTAAATGATATTGAACTAGGACTAAACACCACTTCAGACTGCAATGATAAAAGAAGTGTGAAAAACTAAACTGAAACAGTAGCAAAGCAATTCACTTGAACAATAGTTACCAAAATTTAGTTGAATCATGTTTTAATAAGTTTGGATTATCTTCCATATCACTCGTATCGCTTCTACTTTCTAGTCTCAGTTCAGCTCCATCGTTGTGAAGCTTTTCGTTTATATTTATTGGCTAATTTTAAGGTCACTCAACACATTCCAGGACTAAGTTAGTGTAAAATAAACATCATCATTTTGACGCAAATATAATGCGCTATAGTAAAACAGAAATATGCAATCTCACTACTAATTTGCACTAATGACTTATCACTAGGAGCATTTCATTAATGACGTATCATTAATGACTTTGAACATTTAACGCTTTTTCATGTTTTATCATGGCTATAGAAAACACGATTTCGTTGCTATATATTTAATTGTGAGTGAGGGTAGCCAGAGGACTCACATTCTATAATAGTCCTCCTTCCATATCATTATTAATATGCCAACTTTATTTAGTTGATTACTCACTTCCTCGTATCTTGTCTCTTAGCGAATTATGTGAAACAAGGCGCCAGTGCTGGGGTCAAGCACCACACTTGTGTGGTTGTTTGGGCGTTAATCGAGTAGACTCATCAAATGACTCATACTCGTATTTCCACGAGGTTCACTATTGTATTCTTTAAAAATTGGAACCTTTTCAAAAACACACGCTATTCTATTGGCTCTGTTGACTCATAAATACAGCAAGCGTTACGATTTCCCTGAGGCTCCGATGTACCGCGTCAGTGACCATGCATGTGAAATTGCCTGAGCGTTGTTAGTGTCCTAAAGCTCGGCCATTTAGGGAGCTACAAAGGCATTGAATCATTCGACCGGCGTTTGTTGATTGTTGTTTGCCTATTTTTTTTCGAAGAAACGAGAAAAAAAATATACAATAAAAAAAAACTAGAATTACACACAACGGTATTATAATATAAATAATGATAAAATACGCTGCAATGTTTTCGTTGAGCTCGGTATTGTTTGTTATTGTTAATGGCACAATAAGCCCACACAAGCGCATACACATATCCCTACTCATACCAGCCAATGCCGCAGGGAGGAAGTGGCAATCAACAATGACTGAAGGAACTGCTGTACCAGCACGGGCGGAAACACCTTCGCATTGCTGTTGCTTACTTCATGGTTTCATTGATGTCAGTGCTCGAGCGCCTCGCTTATGCCAGCTGTAGTTTGACTTGTGCCTGTGTCCTTCAGGATGGTGTGATTTTATGTATATATATGTGAGTGTGTATTTGTGTCTGATTATGTAGAGTGGCGCTTTAAGTTCCACACCAACAATGGAAGCGTCCGGAAGATTGTATACGCATTTATCTGAATGCAATAAATAAAAAATAATGTGGATTTTCAAAGGTATTTGCTTAACAACACTAACCAACATCAACAACAAAAAGACAACAACAAAAATTAAGTACCACAATTAAATTAATAACAGTTCGAGTGTAGCATTAAATCAATTAAAAAATAATTAATCGAATAATCATTCAATCAATCAGTCATTCAATCAACTAATAAAGCGTATAAACCCCCAGTTGCCAGTGCAACTTCGCACGTAAGCGCCTTCCAACAAGCACGCCTGCCATGCACAGCGATTATTATGAATGTGCATGGCAATTAAATTATTTATAGCTCTGCCATATACACAGCCACACGACCGAGTTGGCTTTAAATGTCCCCCGGAAAGAATGAGAGAATTACGAGTATCCTTAAATGCAACGTGCACCTGCTGCTCCTGCCGCTGGCTGTGACACTGTTCTGTGGCTTCTCGTATTACTCGTTATGTGCGAGTATTTGTTGCCTGTGCTGCTTCGCTGTAGCTGCGCTTCCACATGTCACTCAACTACAAGTTTTTAATTTCATTTATCCTTGCCGCAGGATAAGCAATTCCAGTATCGATGCCGTTACTGGTGTTGTTGGTGGATTTTCTCCTTGCAACTTGTTCGCTGTTGGCGCTGCGTTCGGCTTGTCGCATTGTTGCGATAGCAAATCGATCCATTTTATGGAAAAATGTATGTGCAGCTGTTGCATGGAAAGCCAGGGGTGCCTTTTAATCCATTTACTTGTTGATCCTTCGCGCTTATGTGCCAATTAAAATTTAAATATTTGTAATACCCCAAATATGGCTCCATCATGATTTACGGCAACTTTTCGTGCGTTTCCTGTCGCTGTTGGTGTACGAGAGCTCGCTTTTGATGACAATTGCACAATTAAAGAGCTTTTAAGTGGCGCTTATTTCCGTATATCCTGGTGAATATGTAGCAGCAACTGAAAAGGCAACAAAATCATGTTCACTAGTGAGTTCATGTGAGTGTGTGCGTATGTGTGTAGTACATAATCTGAGTATGATGAGTGTGTTCATACAAAATAGACAAATGATATTGCCTGCAGATGCAGTGATAAGCTGAGTGTATTAAGTGCGCTGCCGCTTGTGTAGGCGTAGCATAGGCGTTAAAGTGTTTGCAGATGTTTGATAGTAAGTGTAAAAGTTGCACTAGTTTAGTTCGTCATGTAAGCACAGCTTGTTGCTACATATTAAAGTAGAACTATGTGTAAATATTCATACAGGATTTTCTATTAAAAACAATGCAGTTTTCAATCTCCTTATTGGGTATGTTAGCAAATATTTTGCTTTTACTTTCTATTTAAATATCATTATCAAGGCAAGAAGTTACTCGATTTATAATTAATTCGAAAAATAATAAATATATATGAATAATTCGAGAGAAATAATCTTAATTATAGTATTATTATTATTATTTATATTATTACTTGAAAAACAATAACTTAATTATTATTTTACATTGTAAGAGGAGCACTAGCTGCCAGGGCCTTCAGCTCTAATTATATTATTAATAATTATAAATCACACAAAATTGGAGTACTTTCATAAGCACAAAGAAACTGCGGAGGGCGAAGTGTGCTTCCATAGCCAGTGCTATAAAATGCACTATAATCATTTATAAATAATCATCAATTACTCACAAACAAACAATTTCATACGCATTTTAAAACATATTGCGAAAATCTTATATATTCATTCCCATAATTAGCAATGCATTAAGTTCAACTGGGCGTATGAGTAATTAAAATATTTTCTTGCAATTAACGTCACTCATGCAACAAAATGAACAATAATACGCTTACAACAACTTTGAACAATAATAGAAGAGTATATTAATAATTTTTCTGATTTCAGAATTATATTTTGAGGAATTTCTCAATGAAATTTTAATACAATTTGTAACAAATTTGCTAATAAATTTGTATAAAAATTGGAATACCCGGAAGATCCATGGTATTGTAAATTCTCCAAATACTCGTAATGAAAACCTCTTCATTATTCAAATCCTTTGTTAGCTCCTTATGTAAACACAGAAAACATTAATTAAATGTTCGTAAGGTGTTTGTATTTCATTACATTTTCAGGGATATTTAATGAAAGAAGTTAATGAAAAATAAGTGATTACAAATAAACATTACTCACATGACTTGCGGTACTTTTGAAGCCTAAACAATGCAAACATCGTAAAATATGAATATTGTATTTGTATAAAGTAATAATAAACACAACAAAAAATCGTTCGTGTCACGCCCCACCTCTTTTAGTCGGCTAATTGCGGTTTGTATGAAAATATTGACATTAATTTGTCTTCTGGAGTATAATTTCATTTTAATGGTAACATTTTCCAGCGTTTATCTATTCACTTGCTGGTGGTGGAAGCGACTGAGCTGCTCTACCCAGCAGTATTGTTGGGGGTTGTATATGTTAATTCAGTGGACAATGTCGCTGTGCGTTTACACAAGACTGGCAGCTACTTAGTGAAATGAATTGTATTGGTAAATGTCTCTGAATGCAGCTGTCACAGCAATTCAGCTTAATAGGCTCCTGTGAAAATCCAGACTCAGCCAGGAAATTCTTTTGTGACTGGCGCTTTATTTTCCATATTTTTTTCATTTTTTGAATTTGAAATGCATTGCACCGCATTTGCTTGCGGCATTATATTTGATTACATCATTTGATAATGTCAACTTAAAATCAAGCCATCGACATGCACATCCTGCAGATGAATAAAACATGCACGACTTTGCATAACAAAATCTCTGCTTTATTCTACGAGTAGATTCCTTTGCTGCTTTTGTTGACCAAAATCAACTTTGCCCAAGTCAAGCAGCGGCTGCACCAGCACAGTGCATGAGGCACAACGAAATCAAAGGGATGCAATCCATTTGCCTCTCCGTATGAATGCAGAAGTGGAAAAAAAATAATCAAACTATTTGTACGCTGGCACAGCGTTGCCTGTCTTCACTGGCTCATGCATCCGAATGCAGCTGCAATACGCTCACATGGCCTCTGCCAGTGGATGTGGATGGCGTTTGTTATTCTGTTTTGTTTGTATTGTTAGCAGCTGCTACGCCGTTCCCGTCTTGCCTTCTTTCCCATAGTCTCTGACTTTGTGTGTACTGTTTCTCTGTGCACTCGCAGCAGCAATGTTCGTGTCATGTTTGTCTGTCAAATGTCAAAGAGCAGCACAATCAGCCATTGACGCAGTCGACTTCAATGGGGGGCAATGAACGTATTCAACCCCGAAGAGCAGACAATGCTGATGGCTGCACGCTAGCACAAATGCAATTGTTGAATGTGTTTAAGCATCTTCTAAAGAGCTTTTAGATTAGATTAGTCATTTGGCGAGAGCGTTGAATGCGATTGTGCCGTGCTTCGGAAGGTGGATACGAGTGTATCAAAATAAATGCGAAGCATTCTCCAATTTTAAAGTCAACTTCAGAGCAGTTGCATTCTTTTTCAGGTGAAAAATGGAGTGCCATGTCAGCACAAATAATGGAATGTTCACATATTTTGTAAGTTTATAATTCAGAAGAACAAATTGTAGCTTCAACACTTGATGGAACTTCGAGTAGTTTGGATGTGAAGAGCTCTTAACTTATGCTAGGAAATAAGTGGCAATATTGTTAGCTTCAAAGTTACGCCTGAGTGGCTACGATTGTGACTTACTGCGAACCGTAAGTAGCTGTGTGTAGCAGAAGGATGCCTTCTCCTCCTTATAACGTTTGCATCTGCACTCTATGGTTTTAATGATACTGGGAGGAGACTCCTAGTGGTTATTCATTAGGGTGAAAGTGTAGTTCCGAAGAAAAAAGTTGAACCCAATATTATAGCAATGAGTACGAAATTGGTACCTGAACGGCTCATTTGATTGATAAGTTTTTCTCAGCCAATTTAACTGCCAAAACTACTTGATACATTTATAGAATATTAAAATTTTTATTATTCTACAGTTTTCTTTGAAAATTTTCATTGCTTGATGAAAAAAATTTGCTGTTTCATAAACATTTTCATTCATAATTTATCACTCAAAATCACTCATCACTTTTATAATCGCAATTAAACGCCTTCTTTCCTTTCTTTACAGTTACAGAGAAAGAAATTCGACAGTGGTAAGTTGAAATTTTGGATTTATATTGGATTTTCGCAGATACTTAGAAGTGTGTGTAAAATTATGGCTTGAAAATTTCATTAAATAGGCACAAAGGATTTCTGAAAGACTGTCCAAACGGTTTACTCACAGAGCAAGTAAGTAGCTAGCAAAACTCTGACCGAAAATCACGACACATGATGCTACATATTTAATTCAACTTCTCCATTTCTCTTTCTTTATCTCTTTAACACTTAAACAAATCTTTAACATATAAATAACAATAAATCGATGAAAACAACAAAAACAACTGCCAAAAATCAAACAAACAAATCATAACAAATTCCACAAATCCGACTCTGTTTTGGATCTGAAATAAAATAACAACAAAAAAAAATAACCAATTATAAAACAAAAAACTTCCCATACAACGCTTGACTGGTGGCATCGATACAAAATTTTGCTGACACTTCTCTTGTGGCCCGACAATATGTTGCTGCCTCGCATACATTGTCACCACATTCCGCTGTCAAACTCGCGCTTTGCCTGCTCTCAACTCTGCCACACTTTACGGCTGCTGTAAATAACTCAACAACCGCAACAACCAAAATAACAACAACAACAATGCGCGACGATGACGACGTCGACGACTACAAAAACTATGCGACGCCTACAATGCATGAAACAAAAAATCGTTTGACATGTGAACATTACGCGACATTTGATCAAATGAAACGTTGCCTGCCCCCAACGTGCGTTACATGCTGCGTGTTGTCACTTTGGTTGTGGCTTGCGGCGTTACCAACACATCCGCTTGGATGCATTCACACATACACACTCAAACACACATACACACACTGCACTGACATGTGCGCCTCCGCCTGCCAACCCTTGCGTATACGTAACTTTGTTGTCGGTCTTTAGGGTTTTATTAAAATCTACAAGCAATTCTTCCCACAAGGAGACCCCAGCAAATTTGCGTCGCTCGTCTTTCGCGTCTTTGACGAGAATAATGTGAGTATATAAATAAAGAGCATAAATAAGTACGAAACTAATTTTAAAGCGGTTAAGGGGTAGTAGGAGTGGCTCAATCAGGCTACTCGTGGCAGCGTGACAGCGTCAGTTGTTGCGAACAATTCAATAAATTGGATTTGCTGTGATTTTGTTTTGTGGTTAACAAAATTTCATTATGGGAACAGGCAGTTGATGGTTTAGCAAAGCCTGCAGCCAAACTAGGATGTGGTGGCTTGAAAATTCCGCTAAAAGCAACCCATGAATTTCAAATATCCCCACACTAAATTATGAATGATTTCATTAAGGAAGTTGTGGCAGTACGCGCAACAATTTCCATGCTTAATTAGACGAGTTGCTTGGAATGAATAATTGAGCGCCGCAAAGCACAGAGTCCACTACGCCAGATTTGATGAACAAATTTGCTGGTACTTTGGGCATTATAACGCATACAACCAAAGCAATGGACAAAATCAATACTTCGTCATAATAGGAGTTCTCTCAGCCACATTCTATCTTGGCGTTTTATGGTAGCTTTAATAAAGTGAACAATACAATGAATTCAATCAATGCCAATGAGGCGGACACACTTTGACGTGTTTAATGCTGCCACTGAACTACTATCCAGAGTAGTGTAGGCACTACTACTACCACATTCAGTGGAAACTTTGTCTATTATGCGTCTGCAATGGCAGCCACGCCGAGTTCTTGATTTATGGATTTATTTCAGTTGCAGCTAATTACATAACTTTGCGGTGCTGAGAGTTTTCTCCCTTCACTTTCACAATATTTCTCTCTTTAATTTATTTACTTTCAATGGTGGCACACGGACACTCAAACTCCAATACCAACACAAATCCACACGCCCATCGACACGCCCACGCACGCTTCACAGGATGGTTCAATAGAATTTGAGGAGTTCATACGCGCTTTGTCGGTAACATCGAAAGGCAACTTGGATGAAAAATTACAATGTAAGTGGCAAATACAATGGAAATTATTAATTGAGAAACAAAAGAAGAAAACTGAATTCATTTTCCGAGAATTGTTTCGGGTTACGTTTCCTTTATATCCATTATTTCTGACATTTCGAATGCTATTTCTGTAATTGCTTTTGTATTAAGAATTAATTGCTTCGTGGGTTGATTAATCACATTTTATTCGTGCAGAATAGAAGAATATACGAGCATTGTGGTCGCGGACATGGACGAAGCATTCTCAGCAAAGGGTGTTGACATCTAATGGAATTTTTGATTTTAATTGGATTTTTTAGAGAATAGTCATTAGCATGGAAGTGTTTTTCAAGGTCTTTGTGGGCAAAGACATATTTCTCAAGACAAGGATTTTGGCTAAGCAGCAACTCAGCGATACTATAAAAATTTTGTATATTGCTGTGTGAACCAAGTGTCTGGATACAATACTCACTTGAAAATTGATTATTGTATACGGATTTTAATGCACCGCTACCTTACGATTGTGCCCCAAACAGAGGTTCAAAGTACATCATTGAGCCCTATCTTCTGGATAAAAGCAATGACGAGTTTTGTCTCCAAAGGTTTCACCTCACTAGCAGCGAATGTGAATGAGAGCCGGATATTGTGTCAACACATGGAAGGACGTTTCCTCTTCCCCCATAGAGAATCTGCAGGTGCCGTCCGTAGTGACCCTCATCCTCAGCATATGAGAGTTCAACTTACACTGTCCTGAGAGTAGGCCTGTCATCATCCTATGATTATTCTTACAGAGTGATGATTGGTCCAACTTTTTAAATGTGGTATGTCCTAGCAGACTTTTTGATACATTTAGGCTCGGTATGCCAAACCACTACTGGTGCCTTAAGTGTACCTCAGCAAGCCTATGTTGGTTGAACAGCTTGCGTTTTCCTACACCACAGAAGGGTTCTGTGCTGCAGCACCTTTTCTTGGAAGTTCGTCGGCAATCTCGTTCCCTTCTATGACAGTATGTATTGGCACTCATAGGATAGTAACTTTGTTGCGAGTTTGTTGATGCACTCCCATACCACTTTGGAATAAGAAACTTTTTTATATTTTTCAATAGTGATCTTATTCTGATGGTTTTATGTTCCGAAAGCAAATATCAACTATAATTTTTTGGTCTGAACAAATTTATTGCCGCTTCTCGTTCCATTCCTTTGCTATTCTTTGAGTCTTCCTGATCTGAAAACAAATATCAGTAGATCCTTGGGGATCATGAAACTGTGGCGAGAATATTATTGGAAAATACTTCTCGAAAACAAAAGTTCACGCTTGTTTTATGCAATCTGATTTCTTAGCAGCCCCATTTTTTATTTTCTGGTGATTGCTTAATACGTTTACTCATAACAAAGTGACTGTTGTTAGTGGTACCCAATACCTTCCGTCCGTGAGTACTACAAAATTAGGTCTTGCAGAATTCCATAACATTTAAATATTGGTAGTTCCTTCAAAAATTAGTTGCTTCTGGATTTTAGTGCCATCATATTTTCTATAATAAACGTACTGCCTTAGTAATCCGTGGTCCTCATAATATAATTCATTGCTTGAACTGTCTTCATTGCCATTTATGAATAGCATTGAATTTATCCCTCTCATTAGCGATATCAGTTTGTGCCTCATTCCTTCGCACTGCCACACTCAGTGCTACTTCTGAGCCTCCTCTTGGCAGTGGTAGAATAATATGGTAGCATATTTCAAGGAGCTGATGAATATTTGGCAATTTGTTTTGAATATCGTTGCTCCTTAGTAGAAACCAAAATAGCAGAACCGCAGAAAAATGATAACACATCAAACATAATCACAGTTGTTTATTGTTTGTGTTGTTTTTCAGCTTGTTTTGCTCTTCACCATTGGTTTCTTCTGTTGCCTTTAACTGTCTAAATTAAAGATTTATGACCTACTCTTCTATGCACGATAAGGAAAATGCGTTGTAAATGGCTTCACTTGAGGGGGTGTTTATTAAAGTGCTCTAATCTTAAAGACAGTCGTACAAAAATTAATTGCCTAAGCAGGTGCAAATAAATGGCCCTAAGTTACGCGGCCCCCCCTTGCTACACATTACATTATAAACATGCAGGCTCACACCTCGTTGTGCGAATTACATACGCAAATATTTGCGTTGAGTTGAGTTGCGCCTGACACAGACACCAGCAATTCCTCATAAATGACAGTTGACATTTTGACAAACATGGCAGAGCGAAATGCTCCGACATCGTGTTTATTTTGTGCAAGTCTCCATGCAAATTTCCAGTGCCGCCTGACAGCGCTCGTTTGTATTAAAATGAAGCATTTAAAATAATACAAATTGCAGCAGAATAGCACAGCACGAAAAATGCACTTAAATGAAATGTCCTTTTTTGCTATTTTAAATTGTTCATAAAATTTTCAAGAGTTTTTATAAATATTCTGTTCGGTTTTTGTTCCTTTGCATTTTTTGCATAAAATGCAAATATTTTCCCCGCAACATTTTTATGTGGACTCGTGTACAATTGTTTTTATATTCGCAGGGGCGTTCAGATTGTACGACGTTGACAATGATGGGTACATAACGCGCGAGGAGATGTACAACATTGTGGACGCCATTTACCAGATGGTGGTAAGTTAATTTGCAACACGGTAAATATGTGATAAGTCCTGGGAGGGTGCGAATGACTAATTGTCCAAAAAGAATTTTTTATTTACAAAAATTAATTTATCATTTACTCGAATGACTGATTTTTCACATATTACAAAAGTTAATTACAATATTTCATATTTACAAAAATTTATTTATTATTTATTCAAAATATATTTATTTTCCACCAAGAGGCCAACAATTAATAAGTAAAAACAAATTTATTATTATAAAAAATTACCCAAAAAGTATTAAATTAGTATTAAATAAATATTTCCAATTAACAACTAAATAAGAGAATAAATAACTTCAAGGAAAAAAAATTATTAAAAATTTAATTAATTAAAAATTTTATTATTATACATATAAAATCTTTTATTATTAAAAAAAGTACCTAAAATCTATTAAATTATTATTTCATAAATATTTCTGTATAAATAAATAAATATATATATATATATATATATATATATATATATGTATATATATATATATATATATATATATATATATATATATATATATATATATATATATTAGTATTAAATAATTATGAAATTTTTTTTTAAGAAAAAAAAATAACTGAATAACAAAATAAATAAAAAAATTATTAAATAAAGAATTAATTTCCTGAAATTAGAACAACTTTATTATTATTCATATAAAATCGTTTAATATTTAAAAAAAATTACCCAAAAATTATTAAATTAGTATTTAATAAATATTATTAATAAACAATTCTTTTCAACATAAATAAAAAAAAAATAATTTCACGAAAACAAAATTTTTTAGAATTTAATTCATTTACACAAAAATTATTATTTAAAAAATTTTCTTATTATTCATTTAAAATAGTTTATTTCGGTATTGTAAGACACAAAAAGAAAAAGTAAATTAAAACAAAGAAATTGTTTCTTCAATTTTTTGAAATAAATATTATTTAGAAAATAAATTCCAATCAAAATTTATTATTGGCAGACAAACTTTATTTTCATTTAAAAATTGAATTTTTCAAAATTTTTTCAAAAAATTATAATTTTTTAAAATTTTTTCCAAAACTTTTTAGTTTTAATAGAAAATTTTAAAATATTATTTTTTTAGTGAATAAATTTTTAAAAATTTTTTTCAAAATTATTTTTTAATAAAAAAATTTCAATATATAATTTTTTCATTGATTAAATTTTTAAAAATTTTATTGAATAAAAAACTTTTAAAATAACATTTTTTAGTGAATAATTTGAAAAAAATTGTTCAGTAAATTATTATTTGAAAAAAAATATTTCAAAAATATAATTTGTTAGTGATTAAATTTTTAAAAATATTTTCCAAAAAATGAAAAGTTTTGAAATACAATTTTTTTAGTGATTATATTTTTAAAATTTTTTTCAATAAATTGTTGGTTTTAATAAAATAATTTCAAACTATAATTTTTTAGTAAGTAAATTTTAAAAATTTAAAAAAAAAATTATTATTATTAACAAAAAACTTGCAAAAATCATTTTCTTAGTGATTAAATTTAAAATTTTTTTTTTTTAAATTATTTTTTTTAATAAAATGCTATCAAAATATCTTCTTTTTAGTGATTAATTTTTAAATATTTGTTCAATATATAATATTATTTTATATTACTAACTAAAACTATTTCAAAATTATAATCTTTTATTGATTAAATTGTAAAAATTTTTTTCAATAATTTCTCTTCTTGACAAAAAAATTTATTATTATTATATTTATATATACGAGTATATATAAATTATTTTCTTGATTTATTAAAATATATATATTTTTATTATTTTATATATGATTATTATTATTAAACAAATATTTTTATAAAGTTTCAAATTTTTATTCATTACATAAAAAAATTTCAAAATAAAAAATTTTTGAAAAATTAAGAAAAAAAACCCAAAAATATTTTAAAACGAAAATTATTATGTAAAAAATTATTATGTAAAAAATTTTTATGTAAAAAATTATTATTTAGAAAATTTTTATAAAAACTAAATTATTACTGATGGTGACAAATATTGCTACTTTTTTTTTAAAATATAACTTTACGATTAAAAAATACTAATGAAAGAAAATAATGATTTAAAATAATGATAAAAAAAATTTTTTTTATGCTACTCAGGGTCAACAGCCACAAGCCGAGGACGAGAACACGCCACAGAAGCGCGTTGACAAAATTTTCGATCAAATGGACAAAAATCACGATGGCAAACTAACACTAGAAGAATTTCGTGAGGGTAGTAAAGCTGATCCACGTATAGTTCAGGCGTTAAGTTTAGGTGGTGGTTAGACGCAGCCTTCGGGCACTCACACACAGAGCTCCTTTTACATTCCCTACTTATCTCTTTACTCGCTCTGCTGTTCTCTCCCACTTTGCGCCTTTGTCGGCACAGCTTTTCACTCAAGCAATAACTTTTGAGACTACTTACTTGTAATTAGTATTGTAATTGCCTACGCAACAACTGCTGCAGAAGGTGGTGCAGTGCATCATGCTAGGAAACTTACAACACCAATGCATGCTCTCCTCTTTCTCTCAATTAATAAACGAAAATTATATTTAGCAAAATAGTATGAGGCACTTTGCATTGCCAGGCTGGTGGCACTTCGACAGCAATCTTTGAAAACTTCAAGTAATCCTCAAATAAGGATAATAAATTTAAAGCAAATTTAGTCTTGGCATGGATCATAAAATGCATTCATAGCGATTAATAAACGAAGAGAATAAATTAATAAAAAGGTAATAAAAAACAACGTTGAATTAAAATTGATAAATACGAATATAAAAAAAAAACGAAACAAACTCAAAACCGAACGAAGTAAAAAGCCTTTGATATTTAATAGAAACAGAGAGTTTTCAATTAGAACTTAGCCTTATTGTAAACGACGTAGGAGATGCCTATCTTAATTATTAGGAGTAATGCGGTAATAATAACAACAACAACAACAACAATTTTAATAAATAAGCAACTAAATCACTACAATTTGTACTTAGCATAAAGTACTTTAGGGGCCTAGAATATGCAGCCAAAAATGATTCCACCAAAAACAAATGATTCCACGAAAAGGAAAATATATACAAAAAAAAAAAACAATAATAATACACAAAAAAAAAAACACAACAAATTAAATGATAAAAATTGTGCAAGATAAAAAACTCCATCATACTGATTTAATTTCTATTCTATATGCGGTTCAGCTTTATTATTTAATATAAAAGCCAATTTATACTGTTAACTATATTTAAGATATTTTTTTGAACATATACAACCAGAACTAAAATATTTTATTGCACCTTAAAAATAACTCAATAACACACAAGAAAACAAAAACAAACAAAAACAAACAAAAAAGGAAAAAGAAAAATAAATAGGAAAAATTACGCTCTTGCTTTTAAATCTTGAACTTTCACTTGTCTCAACTTTGGCATCAAGTCCGTTAAAAAATAAAGGCCTATAACACTACAACAACAAAGAAAAAAGCAGTCAACATGCTTGTTCACTACGCAAACCTCACTGAAATTCTTCAAAACCTACAAAAGGAACACACAAATATATATATAAAAAAAACATAAATATATAAAACTGTTAAAACAAAATAGTAAACTAAAAGAAAAAAGCGAAATATCATACAAGAAAATAGTTAAAAAAATAAAACGAAGTTTGTTATGCAATTTTTAAACGGTCAATCTAAAAATTGTACTCTCTTATTCGCAAATATCCCAACCCTTAAAAATAAATAAACAAAAAAGAAAATAAATTAAACAAAAGTAACGGAAATTAACACAAAACAAAGCACAAATATTGAATATTTACTATTTTATGTAAATAAAACTATGAAAGTTAACACCCACACTAACACACACACTCACACAAACACAGACACAAACACACACAATCACACTCATTCACACATTCTTGATAACTTCTACAAACATTATTTACAAAGAAAAACCAAAGAAAAAGAAAAATTATGACGAAATTAATTAATAACAAATAAATTAATAACAAAAAAAAAAAAAATGGTCACTTGAAAAATCATGATCTAAAAATAAATTGATATTAACTTTTTTCGTGCAAGCTAACGTCAATTCGAATATTTATTATACTACTAAAATTAAAACTTAACATTTTCTTACATGAAAATATCGTTTCAAAAGCAATATTTTACAACATTCGGATTAAAAGAATTATTATTGAAAAGAAAACTAATGCAATATTAAAAGCGCATTCATTGCAAAATTTAGTGATAAATTTAAGCAAAGTAATAAAATATATTATAAAATTTATTGTATTATTAAATGAAAAGAATAATTATATATATATACATATATAAAAAAATTTATTATGAAATTATATAAAAATGCAAAAGGAAAACGTTAA
Organism: Clusia tigrina; assembly: GCA_920105625.2. Taxonomy (NCBI): domain Eukaryota; kingdom Metazoa; phylum Arthropoda; class Insecta; order Diptera; family Clusiidae; genus Clusia; species Clusia tigrina. Next base: position 176,398,015 of record OV050033.1, on the reverse strand, counting down.
AATTTATAAATAAAAAACACATATTTTATTTAATTGATTATTTTTTTTTTATATTTAACACTTGTAATAATTTTCTTGTTATATTGAAGAATTACTTTAAATAAAGATTTTAAGTAAAAGTTCGAGGAATATTTTCATTTCCATTATGGGAAAAAATTTCAATTATTATAGAAGATGAAACGGATGAAATATAGCTCCGGATCACTCGTCACTCTGTTTGTAACTTCAGCAGGAAGGCATGTGAACTATCTCCTGCTTTTGTGAGATGAAACTTATACGAGAAACTTATATGAGACTTATACTCGTATAAGATCTACGATACTCTCGAAAACTTTCTAATAGCTGAAACAAATAACACTCGTATAATGCGTATAACAAGAGAGACCACCAGTAAGTCTCGGAAGGCAGAGCAGAACACAATAGAATGAAGGGATATTTATAATGGATCGGAGGTGTGAACGATCTTGTACATGCCAAATCTTTGAATGCGCTCAGAACAACAGGGAAGTGAATTGTGAGTAAGTAAAGATCTCTAAGAAAATATGTGCTTATAGTCTAAGATTTCGTTGTTCAGAAGGAGACGCACTTTCCTGGGCGACCACTTTCTGGACTCTTTGGGAGGTATTTCAAACAAAAAGATTAGCTCCATCAACTGCTCCATTAAAAGCTCCAAATGGCTCGACCATTGAACTGGATGGGACCTGAGTCTCATGCGGTATCACAAGGGGTCTATGTGCTTTACCTACCTACCTACCTAGTCTAAGATTTATGTTGATATTTAATCTATCCTTGACTTCTTTTAAAACTAGTCCGTGTCCTCAGAAAAAATTGACTATACTCTAAGATGTCGCTGTCGAGGCGCACTTTTCTGGGCGACCACTTTCTGGACTCTTTGGGAGGTATTTCAGAAAAAAAAAATTTGCTCCATCAAATGCTCCATTAAAAGCTCCAAATGGCTGGACCTTTGAAAGGGATGGGACCTGTGTCTCATGCGGTATCACAAGGGCTCAATGATAGTCTAAGTACTTTACCTACCTACCTACCTAGTCTATGATTTATGTTGATATTTGATCTATCCTTTACTTCTTTTCAAACTTTCTCTTGCTCTCAGTAAAACTTGACAATCTGATTATATACATGAAATATACTTAACTGGAGCTAAAGACGACCAAATTTTGTTAGGCTCGGAAGTGTGCGTATATATTGTTGGATTATAGTAATAGAGATATTTCTATAGAATACAAACAGTGGTTATAATACACAAATAATGGTTAGAATATGTTGATCCTTACTTTATCTAGACACATGATAACTAAGCTAGCTTAAAATCCACTACTTTTAAACTGGAGAGGGAAACAAATATCATCTCCTTCTACGAAACATAATCGTTATTAAAATATATATTCATTCGTTTATCCAAGTAATACGTAGTCAAAAAGAGTCCTCTTAGAGCAAAAATTGAATGCGTTTTTTCTCTATAAATATGTGCCTTAAATGACTTCGTTTCAGGTCACAACCAATATGAAATGTTTTGACAGCCCCTATGATAAAATCTCTTCCTATTGTGTTTATAGGAATAGATCCTTTATATATAGGAATATATATTTAATACACTTCTTGATAAATGATGGTTTGTGCTATAGTAACAAACTCATATCAATATTTTTACTGTCAACTTTGAGTTTGACCTTACTAAGAATTTCCAGAAAATTGATGTTGAGCTTAATAAGTATTTCCAGAACAATCTTACCTATGATGTTGATCCTAATAAGTATTTCTAGAACAATCTTACCTATGATGTTGAGCTAAATAAGTATTTCCAGAACTATCGAAACTATGATGTTGACTTTACGAAGTATTTCCAGAACAAACGATGCAGGGTCGGTAAAGATTGTCCAGATTTAATATGAACCAGATCGTAGGAGCCCTTTTCGAGATACCTAGAATCAGCGAGTATATTTGTGTCCCACTATGAATCTCACTTTTCTTTATATTTAGAAACAAAATATTCCTTCCCGAAGATAATTAGTTTACTGTCAATCCTCAATAAACTAACATTCAGAAATTCATAAAAAATTTTTATTTCCATAAATTCTAATTTATATGTTGGAATCAGTATCTAGAAATTCTCTCCTGTCCTTTGAATTTTTCCGTTTTTAATCGGTATCATTGAAATATTCCAGCTTCACACTGTTAATTCTATTCACCTTCTATTGACTAAGAGCCGAGTCTTGCGTCCCGCAAACTTGACGCATAAAAACCTTCAATTAAGCCAACAAGTTAACACCGAACAATTAATTCAAAGAATTTAAAAATTTTATTATTCTCTGGTTACACTGGACACGATAAGCGAAACGCAACGGCACTAAAAAGTGTTCAAACATGGAAAAAGTGTGCTCGATTCACGTTAATCTCGCACGGGAACACCGCCTCGCTTCCAAAGCACCGTGTCACAAGAACGCCGGCAGTCAGCCACAGCAGCCACTAACGCAAATTTGCAAGGACATGCATTTTGCATGAGCTTCCGGTGCATGACTACGAGGCGACCGGCGTGCGGCCAGCGTGCGTCCAGTGCTGCTCGTGCCGGAGAGTATGCAAATTTGCTCACTTTTTATGTGCACCGTTGATGAATGCGTAGAATGAAACCCGTGCGCAGGTACTCATAACTGCGTTTCTATGCAAATGTGACAACTGGGGGCCGGTATCCGTTTCCATTGCGTGTGCTCACTGAGTGGAAGTTGAAGTTATTCCGTGACGATTCCACGCAAAAACTACCAGCACTGTGGCTAGAGGATATTAGTTTCAGTTTCCTGTTTTTCTTTCTTGCTCTCCTTCATCGGTCGGTCAGTTTGTGGCTCGTTTTGGTTATTCTTATCTGGGTGTTTGTTCATGTCGGCATTTAAGCTGCAGTCTCTTAAAATGTCCCGCGACTGATTGGTTTGTTAACGACGAGCAAAACTGACGTCTTTCTGGATACAAAAAGTGGTGGTGGGTCGGTAACTGCGGCATAGAGCCACACAGCGTAGAAGGAGGTTTATGCTTTCAAGAAGGCTACAAAAGCCGTAATTGGAATAATTCACTTCTGAGTTTTTTATGTAGGCTTCTTTGGAGTTTCATCATAATATAAAAAGGCATTATATTCATTTTTATATGGGCCTTAAAGAGTAGGAAGGACTGTTGAAATGTTTGAGCACCAACTTCGCTTTAAGAAAAGTGTTCCTTTAGAAGGATTGAAAACTGTAAGAATTTATTAAGACTTCATTATTATACTCGAACATTTCCTCACGCTCCCTACTTTAAATTGCAGTCATGTCCTTTGTTTTCAACTTCCTCAAAAATTGCATAAAATGAATTTTTAAATGTTCTGGATAATTGGGAAAAGTTTTGTTTTATTAGTGGTATTATGAAAGTTCTACTGTGGTTTTGTTCGCTTTGTATTGAACTGAGTACTTTAATTGTACGGAATATAGTGGACGGCTTAAAATAGTCCACACAATCTTTTCGACCAACAAACTAACCCATGAGGATAACCTTAGCAACGACAAGGACTGCACTGCACTCTGCTGCGTTGCAAATATTTGCCAAAGTTTCCAAATCGCCCCCTGCACTCGGGAGCTCAAACTTTGTCGACAACACAAATTTAAGCGAAGAGCAGAAGATTTATGCATGCAGCTTTCACAGTGGAACAATTTAATATGGGGCCACATCGGCGGCCACTTTCCTAAAGTATTTGCGTAAGAGGCCATCAATAATTCCTGTGAAAAAGTTGAGCCAATTGCTTGAAATTTTCCGGTGCTGACCCTTGGGGTGATTAGCAGGATAACGGACGTGTTGTGGCATGCTGTGGGGCACTCGTATTTATTACAGATTTTCTATTTAGCAGCGTTTTTGCTGTGTAGATTTTTAAACCAACTTTGCGAAGACGAAAAGAAAGGCATGGCAAGAGATAAATAAAACAACGTAAATTGCCATGAAGGCGCTGGGTGTGAAGTACTCTGGAGTGAAATTAGACAGAAAATGAGCACTAAAATAGTTTTAAGAGCTTTTACAAGTTTTCTTTAAATTTAAATTCCGCGTATTTACTCGTTTGCAAAGGAAGACGTGAGACTGGTGCAGCTTCCTGGCGCGGTTTTAGCGATTTTTCATTACTTTAATCTCGGAAAATGTTTAGTGTGGAACTTTTTATAAGCACACGCACACATGTTCGTGAATACACATGCACACATGTGAATAAACAAACACACAGACGCACAGATAAATGAGTAAACAAAAAAACAAAAAATTATAAAAGAAGCCAACGTCTCAGTGGGAAATGTGTTTTTGGGTGGCAACAATCTGGCAATGCATTTAGATCGAAATCAGGCATGGCAGATGTGAACGTATACATTTGTATATTCCTTATCTGTGCCACTGAGTCGATTAATCCACATTCCTCTGTGTAGCAGTGGGCCTGGCTTTCTCTTCTAACATATCTTAGAGACTATATACCAGGAACTAAGGGAGATAATAACGTGAAATTTTATATATAGATGATCAGTACAGTTCTTGAAGTAGTTCTCCGTATTACGTCAAAGAGCATTCTCAAGCATGAACATACATTTTATAGATATATATATATATATATATATATATATATATATATATATATATATATATATATATATATATATATATATATATATATATATATATATATATATATATATATATAGCTGAGTTTCAACAGTCGATTGAGCTACACACAATTTAAAGATCTTCTGAGCTCCATAATACCCATTTAAGTTGATTTCCGTTTAGTCTATTAAGTAAGTTCAGATGCTGGAGAAAGACGACGACAGCCATCGATGGTGTCTCACAGCATTAACGCCTCACTTTTATATACCATTTCTTTATATGATGGGTTCAGCTTCCTTATATTATTCCACGCTAAGATTTCCACTTAACTGAACTTGCATTAATGAGCATAGCTTTGAAACTGTTTTTATTCCTGCTGCCACTGTCGATACTTACGCTTCAATATTTACAGAAAACTGGCCAAGGAACATTAAATGAGACTTGGGAGGATTTTTTCTATCGCTTGCTTAATATTCAGTGCCGTGGTGGTTAACAATTGTCCTTGCTGAAAGCAGCTAAGTGAATTGGAACAATTGCCGCCCATTCTATTGCTACAGTTTCAACCAACTAACGCAGAGGTCTTTCCATGCTAATTGGGTTTGTTGACTTTTATGGCCTCAGTAAAATTAAAGACGCTACGAATAGGTTTAGGTCAGACTTAATTTTTGTGTGATATAAACAGAATGGTATGGAAAAGTAAAGATAAGTTATAGAAGCGCAATAAACCAAAGAGGTAATTGTGGTAGATTGAATAAAGCCGACAAACAAATTTGAACTGATGATTGTTCCGCAGGTCTCTCCTAACTACTTGAAAGCCTCCACAGATTTACTTAATACAATTTCTATTACAATTTCCACTCTTTTCTAGGACACCATCAAAGCATCACTAAAGATAATAGCAAAAAAAAAAATCTACAACCGCATCACAACTAAATGAAACAACAATAGAAACATGGCAAACAAAAAATCACGCCCCGGTGACTGTAAATATATTTTTCAATGTCAAATCCTTTTGTTAAAACCGTTAATAAACGGGATTTTTGTCGAAAGGAGAATAAAAAAATTTGAATTATCTTTAAAATGCATAAATTCAGAGCCAATATTTTTTACGACTGGTATTCAAATAGCAAAAACACAAAACAAGTCGAGTAAAGATTGTACGCAGACGGTCAGAGTGACTCACAAAGGCGCTACATCTAAATATGGGAACTGCTGTCGGTGTAATGGAGTTTTGCTCACGTTTAAAAATTAGTGAATAATTCACAATCAATGATGTTGGGAAGTATTTATGGGAGGGGTGTGCAACTGAGGACATGACATTTCCCCACATTCCAAAAGGAGAATTTATGACTAAATTCTCTGAACAAAAAATATAAATATAAGCTAGTAATTTTGCCGTTTCGCATTCTCTAATATTGCACTCCATTAAAATAGAATTCCATATCTCACTTACTGGTACAATGAGTCATCTTTTTTTCATAGTTGACTTTATGATATATTTTCCTTTCATATAGGAGTGTAGAGTATAATGGTATATAGACAGCTAATTGGAGAAGTTTGTGGAACATTCTAGACAGCTGAAAGGAGGAGTAATAGAATGCCAAAGTGTCAACTATTCAGTTCATTTATGTACGAATTCAAATTGGAATGAAAGCAAGGAAATATGAAGTATTGCTGGTCACTTTATTATGGGAATTAATGCAAAACTATTTATAAATTATATTAAATATTATATATATATATATATATATATATACACACACACACACATATATATATATATATATATATATATATATATATATATATATATATATATATATATATTAAATTATCAATTACATGTTTGTGTTTTATATTCCATAACAAAAGCCTCCGAACTCATAATCACATTTTTCTCACAATTTTGAATTTTCAAACAAGTCAACAAAAGTGTATGGGAAGTACAAAAGGATCAGGAATAATGGGCATGGTTATATTACTATTCACCTAAGAAAATATACCTCAGAAAATATACAATAATTAATCAAAGTACTTACAAGGTAGGTAGGTAGGTAGGTAGGAGTGGCCGCCCAGTTTGCCAAAAGCACACTTGAGCACACATAATGGCCCATTGTGATACCACGGTGTGACGCCGTTCAAGCACTGATTAAAAAGTTCCCATGCTTGGGATGGTGATAGTCAGCGCAAGGACAGCGCCTGTAGTACTTACAAGATCCTGAGAGCAAAATTTCGCAGGATATTGACATTTTATCCTGTTCTGGATACAAAATGGGAATGGAATGTAAATTCTGTCAAAATCTATATAGAATTCATCTATATAGAAATATCAAGCAAACACACCGTTAATTTGATGAGCAGTGATATGTCACATAAGTGACAGTAGGACAGATTTGACTGAGTGAATGTGACGCATTTTGGCGCTCGCATCATTATTATTATTATCCTTTGATTGTGGAAACTTTCCTATTACAGATATGGAAGTGTGGTTCTTTCCGGGTTATTTAATCTTTATACAATTTTGAAGCTTTAAGGAAAAAATATATATTTTCCTTTCGACTGCAATATAATTTCTCTATTTTGTTTGCTGCTTTGTTTGCTCTATTTCATGATGGGTCAATTGCAAATTTTCTAGCAAAATAAAAATAAGTGACTTGTTTCCTTGCGTCCAATTTCTAAACCACCTTATAACTGAATAATCAACTGTGATTACATTTGGATTTAAGATATGTTCCTTACAAAATAAGCTTGGAGACAGAGGGGCGAGGGCACATGCCTCTTCCAAATCGAATATGCTGTTTGGTGTAGTGCAGGAAGAATAAGTGCTGCATGCCTGCGTGCAACACAAGCGCGCTCGGAATGCACAAGCAAATAAAAATAAAAGTTTACATCTGCGCCACAACTGAATAAAAGGAAAAAATTATGTAAATTTCTATAAAACAACAACAATGAAAATACAATAATCGTCAAAGCGAGAAAAGCGCACAAAACCGAAACCAAACCGAAACGAAACGAAACAGAAAAAAAATTAAAAAGGAAAAAGGAAAAACAAATCGAAATATTGTACGAGTATTTATTACTAATGGCATTTTCCACAGCAAATGCGCACACGGCGCAAATGCTGCATGCAGCAAATCAAATCGACACAGTTCAATACAATACCATTGAAGCAAAAACGAAAACAATTGTGAACAAGCATAAATAAAATTGTGAAAATGTGAAATTGTAAAAGGAAAAAAAAATAAAAAAACTAAAGAAAAACAAATAAAAAGCAAACAGGAAAATATATACAAAAAAAAGGAAATCAAAGGAAAGTGCTTTATTGTAATTGTCCAATATGCTGCTCGGTAATTTCGGCAATTTTCACAATACTCACAAAACAAATTTACACGTTAATAGTCGTAGTGGCTGCGGCTCATGTATGAACTTCCTGCTTTGTTGACGGTGGGACGGTCTGACGATCTGTTGGTCCGTTCATTGTTCTGCAAGTAGCTGACTGCATAGGGAAGAACTGGCACAGGCATCTCAGAAATACAATTAAATTGAAATAAAATGAATGCAGGCGTAAATGCGAATTTTATATCGTTCACTTTTTCCAAGTCATGCACTGAGCAGCAGGTGCGGGGGCTGGCAGCTCACCAGCCACTAATACACTAGTCCACCACTGACCGCTTGACTGACTGACTCATTTGTTACTAGCTGGCCGGCCGCTCAGCGCAGCTCTGTTCTGACCGCCTGCCTGCCCGCCTCTGTCTTCCTTCTGAGTTTCCCCATTCGGGGTCTGCCGTTGTGCTCTTGGCTGTGCTTTGTTTTTTTTTTTTATAAACAATTGCGCTGTTTTGGTTAATTCGCAGCAAGCGGTGGGGCATGTGCCTGCTAGTCGCTCCGCATTTAGGATGCTGCCTGGCTGACTGGCTGCCTGCGCGCCGCTTCCCAGTTCAACTGAGCTGCTCGAGGTTTCGCATGTGCCGCCTTCGTCTGCTCGCATTGATTCGCATCGCGGCATTAACTTTCTGTAAATTGTAATGAATATACTCGCACATACATATTTTCTTTTTGCAAGATTTCTGTGCCAATCGCAATTGTCCGAAATGTAAATGAAATGAAAATATTCCGCTTTGAGCACTGAGTCGAAGTGCCAGTGTCCGTGCATATTCCGTGTGTGTGTTTGAAAGATTATCTGAGCAATTGTTTACCAATAAAAAGTATTGTGAAAAACAAATGAATATTAAATGAAATAAAGTTAAAATTATTGTGACAAAAGTTATTGAACTAAAGCTAAGTAAGGCTGCTTAATTAATACAAATGAAATTTCACACAATTTTCAAAAGATTTCTGTGTGAAATTTGTCTAAGTGTACTTAATACGGGGTCGTTTTTTACAATTTTTCCAATTTTTCACTTGAAATAACAAACAGAGCGGTGATTAATTCGCCTTCAGCTGGCAGTGTTTAATGTGAAATTTCGTATAAACATCACAGGAAGTCTTGCCTTGATTGAAAGTTTCTTTCTTTGTGGATTATTTTATTGTTGAAGGTTTTATGACCTCCGTCGGAATAGAAGGGGAAACAGGACCGAGAAGAGAGGTAGTTGCATATACAGATATTTCTATTTTATTGAATTTTTTGTAAGGGCAATCGCAGACAAACCGACAGCCCAATATTCAGGTAGATAAAATCATGCTTTTTATAACCAAAGAAGCAGTGGTAATCAGGGTTCTCTCTGCCACAAATAGATTTTCATCAGGTACTATATGAATTTGTGGTGTGCACTGTGTAAATCCATGAGTACTGGCTTGGGTTCACGTTATTTGTTTGTGTAAAATAGAGACTGCATATTACTTCACAGCCTGATTTTCCGTGAACAGTTTTTCAAATCATAAATTGAAATTTCCTTGATATATCACAAATGGAAAAAAAGGAGGTGGAAATTCAAATTGAAAAATATGCTCTGAATATATTCTGCCAATCTAATTTCATCTCCCAAATAACAATACAATGAATAACAAGCATATAATGACAAACCAATGCCATAATTATATGAGGAATCATCTCTTTGAATTGAAACATCGATATCTGATTATTTTAGCAATCGCTATATTCGCCTTTATTCATTGTTAATAAATGTTTAAATTAATAATAATTTTAAACTGCAAAAAAAATTTATAGAAAATTTTCCCGGCCAAAACTGTTTGATGCCTCTTGTCTAGCCTCTCCATGCCTATGCAACCGAGCGTCTAATATAACATTGTGTGCTCCTAATTAAATCTTCTGTTCACTGCAACTTCTATTTTCGGATTTTATATTTATTTTTGTAAAGATTTCTTGCACTCTCGTCGCTACTGTATTCAAGTTTATAAAGGAAAACACAAAGTGGTTTCCACAGAACTCCTCATTTGGATGTATGAAAAGAGATTTCAATAAAAATAATAACTGAAAATAGACCTGAAGATTTCTTCAAAATAATTTTGATGCTAATATTACCAATTCACTTCATTTTATTAACAGAAATCTGTCGATAAATCTGCCGAGAAATCTTCCGAGAAATCTCCCGAGAAATCTTCCGAGAAATCTGCCGCGAAATCTGCCGAGAAATCATCCGAGAAATCTCCCGACAAATCTGCCGAGAAATCTTCCGAGAAATCTCCAGAGAAATCTGCCGACAAATATGCCGAAAAGTCTGGATAGGATTATATTTACACCTCGAATGAGACTAGTTTCAAATCTGGTCAAAATAAAGGTTAATTAAATGACATTTGACACAATAAAACTATACTTATGCTAACAAAGTTAACTAAAAGACATAATAAAAAAGAGTCAAATATCGCTCCTAGTTGGAGCATAAGGCGGATAATTCAAAATAGTTGCCATACAACATGATTTCCTGGTAGATGCTCACTTCGATTATTTCCGTCTCGCGTAGGCTCATCTCAGTAAATGATGATGTTTTATTTATTGTCAGTTCGTGGTCGCATAAGTTGTCACTGACATCATGCTTTGAATGTAAATGAGACCGATTTATGCTCTCTGACAATATGCGTGCGTGCAAAAAGACATCCTGGTGGCCATTATTGCCAAATCATGTGTGTTAAATTTATGCTGTTACAATTACGCAGCGTTATGCTGATTGATGGGGAGCCAAAATTGGCGAATCCTTGCAAACAGTTTCCAATTGCTATTGTCAGATTCATTCATTTTGAAATATCAAATTTCATTACCCAACAAGCGATGGTGTGTCGTTATACGATTATGTGAATATTTGTGCAGACATTAGTGAGTGCAATTGTCAGGTGTTGTCAATGGAGTGGCCGTTTATTAGAGAGTGCACATTGCGAGTGGTATTCAAATTAGTCTCTAATTATGCGATAATTAAAGCGTAACATAAAAGTTATTGTAAACATGTCAAAATGTGCCAAATATACCTCCTGCATTATATAATCGTATGCTGACAGACTATTTTCATCACGAAAATGCGATTTAAAACAATTCAGAGGAATTTAATAGGAAAGCAATTTGCACACAATTCTCGCGATTTTTATACGTGTTACCGACACACGAGAAATCTCGAAGGAACAAGCAAGAATCGCATTTTTAATTATTTTCTGGCTTGTCTTCACAAAATCCATTAAATATCCGATATTTATAACGGCGTGATTAATTCGAATTAAAATCTTTCACAGCTGCACAGTAACACTTTCCGTACACTACACTCCCTTCGTAGAGCATGTTTGATTCGGTTAAATGTGTGGAAAGCCTAAAAATAAGGGGGGTTCAAGTATTGATGGACATATTCTTGGATAGCGTTTGACCAGTTCGAACCAAGTCTGTGAGTCTGCCTGTGCTCACTTCTTGAACAGAGAGGACCCTACAAGAAAATATTATGATTAGGGTTAACTTTATACTTACATACTTAGACAAACTTTGTAGCCTCATAGTGTGCATACGTGTGCATGCTGGAAATAATTCTTAAGTACCAAAAGAAATATTGACAGAGCCCTATTTTACTGGTCCTCCTTTCAACAGCCTCTTTTGTATTACAGTTTTTTATTTCTCTTTTCTATTATATTCTCCTTTGTATTATTATTTTTTAGTTTATAGTTTAATTAAGTCTTCAAATGCTTCATGCATAGACTTAGATTACAAATGGGACCATTTCACTTTTTCAATAGGATCAAATGATATTTTATTAATAATTTTACTTAGCTAATTTTTTTATTAACTGTGAAATTTATAAACAATTTTTCATAACTAATTCTTTCATAACTTTCTGAGCTATAACTGACAGGACTTGGAACTCAATTTTAAGTAAATTGGTAGCGTCCAATACTCGTACTCGTACATCAAAAGCAACACACACGAGGAAATAATGATCAAATAAACTCAAACTTTTTGTTAGGAGAACCTTGAAATATGCATATATTCATTTTGCATAAGTTTCAGTTTTGTGGGTTGCTGAGTTATAAGTAAGTTGATGTGCTATAGTTGGGATTTGCATATGCTGATGTCTGCATCTATGAAAGCAGCGAACTCTAACCCACATACAAGTACTCGCAAGAAACTTTAGTGTCTTTGAGTCAGCTTGTTATGAATTGCTGCGGATTTCTGAACATTGTTAGTTAGGTAGATAGATTTACTTAAGTGTGGTGTACACCACGACCTCAAAGATCTATTCTGATGGCCCTATTTATTTGAAAGATGACGATAGTCTCAACTACAGATATTGTGTCAGGTTAATTTCTGACAGGAATTTATATATTTTGGGGGAATCAAGTTGAGCTGCTCATATCTAAGATATATTCACCAAAACACCTGACTATTTTGTGTGCCAATGGGCCGCAGTGAGGATTCGTCACTTTCTCCACAGAATCAACAGATGGCATCTGAATATATACCCAACTTATTCATATGGTAGTTGAGAGTCTACACTGTCCACTTCATAAGCCTGTGATGATTCTTAATCTACTCCCAGGCATATATTTTAGCTCCTTAGCTCTTTAAGGTTTAAAATCTCCCAGAAGACGTTTGGACTGTTTTAATCCCGAGTTTTCCAGATTTGACTTCCTTTTGCATCTGCACACTTCTTCAGCAGACCTCCAATGTTATTGGATGATAGTCCACAGAAGGGTTCAGAGCCGTTGAAAGGAGAGGCCGCAGCCTTTATTGCTAAGGTATAAGCCTGCTCATTTCCCCTCTACTCCTTTATGGCCTGGTACCTACCTTGGAGATAACTTGTTCATACTGCCTAGGGAGTTCAGTTTCCAAATACAGTTCCACACAAGTTTAGACCTCACCAAGGGTGAGCTCTAACTCTTGAGATGCGAATTCTTAACTCCTAAAAAATTACTCAGTTTCAACCAATTTACTAGTACAGAGACTTATCAAACAGCCCCTCATTAGTGTATATACGAGAAATTATACAAATAAACAATATTTAGCGGAAAATTTCATTTCGGCTGCATTAATTTTACTAAAAAAATATCAATTGTATATTTGTGTATTTATTTTTTTAGCTATGTTTCTCTTTTCCATATAAATTTAATATTTAATGCTCTACACACACACACACAAACACACAGAAAAAAAATTAAAATTTTCACCACCAAATTACTACAGCATTTAATGTTCCGGTGGCAGCGGAGGTGTGTGGTGGCACAAAGCAAATTGCGCCAATTTATAACCTCGACATGCCATTCCAACACCGAAATCCAGCAAACGGCCGACCGACAGCAACAAACTAATTCTAGAGCAGTCACCGGCTATTTCGAGCATTTACATAGCGACGACATAATCTGAGCAGGATTTCACTCTTTGAGGATTCTTCTGAGATTCCATTGAGGCGTGTTAAACATACGTAAAATTGTTGTTGCTGCCGCCTGTTTGCACGCGAAGGCAGCACAATTTAAGAGCTCTCTTCAACTGAAACGAAAAGGGAAACCATTACACATGCTTCTAGTTTTTATTGGGCGTATTGTTGTTGTTGTTATTGTTGTTGTTATTATTATTGTTGTTACTGTAGTTGTTGTACAGCACAGTAGCAATCTTAACAACTTTGCTGGCGCTAGCACTGGCGCTAGCACTGGCGCTAGCACTGGCGCTGGCACTGGCGCACAATGCAAAAAGCAGGCGAAGCAAAATTGACTGCGATAAGAAGGAAAAATGTCGGTCGTGAAGTGTATTCCAAGGATACTCGCACCTCCTCTCGTACTTGTAGTACTGGTACACTATACAAAAAAGCATTCAATATCAAGGCGTAATACAAACAACTATCGTCAATGTATGAGCAGCAACAACAAAGAGCACAAGAAGAACCACAGCAAAAACAACAACAAGAAGAGTAGCATTCTTACACATTTATGATATCCTTTATTGTGCACTTTGGCATATTTTGCTGTTCTGCCTAGGCAAACAATGGATAATTTTAGCACTAAGCAGTTATGCTGTTGTTGTTGCTGTCATTATTTTGGTTTCTGTTTTGTGTTTGCTTCTGTTGTTGTTGTTGTTGTTGTTATTACGTACATTTGATAAATTTTGTCGCCATCAGCTTGATATGGTTCAGATGTGGGAGGTTGAGTGGTCTTCGCTTGCCTTGCTAGACTTGGTCCTTGGCGGCGAGGTGACTGCGACGCTGCCTTCGACTGAGATGGTGGCAATCGAGTTGGGCATTTATAAAGATTTATGAGCTGCTATTGTTGTTGTTGTTGCAGTGAGGGTTGGTGAGGCTGCTTGTGTTGTTATAGTTTAATTAAAATAAAGTGGTGTGCATTTTGTGAAATAATTTGCGCCTAAAATTACGCTCTCTCTCTTTGGCTTTGTGTGTGTGTGTGCAGCAGTGTTGTAAGGGGGTATATGTGTGAATGTGTTGTTGTATGTGTGCTCTAAGAAATTTGCCTTATTAAGACCTCATATAAAATTAAGAAGTCAAGTGTTAATAAGAGAAACCAACTCAAGACGCAAACAAATGCCTTTCGAGGGCAACCAAAAATGTCTCAGTTGTGAGTGGATATCGCAGAGGGGCTGCACGAAATAATCAACTTGTAAAATAGCCCCAAATTTGTGCACCTTATAAAAGTGATTTGCTATAAATTCGCATAATCGTATCGCATTTGCTTAATATACGGGTACGGGAACATTTGCCTAAAATGCTCCACAAGCAAGCGAACGAGGTCAATGATTGTTTACAATGCTTGTGTGAAATGTTCGCTTTGTTGTTGTGCGTGCCTGCCTGTGCAAAAGAAAACACACACACACACACATTCAAAAGCAGTCGCCAGCACGTGGGCTTATGAAACAATTGCACGCACGCAAAATCAAAATTTATATTCAACCTTTTTCACTTTGCATACGTACCCTATACCTCAGCCATGAATTCAGAGATATGGGTCATAAAATGGGTTGCTGTATGTTCACAGCGCAGCAGTAGGTATGAACGAGCATGAGGGGTGTTTTTGGCGGCACAGCGGCGCTTATTTATCAGCCACATCTTCTGAGCCTAATTAGGCTTATCTGTCGGTTATATTATATATACATATATAGATGAGGTGAGTGGGCGTTTACTGCTCACTTTTTGAAGGTATATGACGCAGGAAGTGAATGCCCAGGTGCGTGAGTTTTTAGTGTATTTATATGTTTAAGCCTGAATATATTTAAGTATATTAACATGACTGTGGAAACTATAAATTCTTCATGAACCACAAGTGCAGCAGTTAGGAAACTCGGATGTGGTGGCAGATTATTTTTTATGCAAGCAAAATTAATTTCCTGTAATCGTCTGAGGGGCAGTATCAAGAAAAGTTTTGAAAATTTACAGGAGATTTTCTAGTGTTATCAGAGCAACTTTTTTACCACAGAATATAAAACAGTGATGAAACAAGCAACAGCTTCGCATAAAAAGACCCAAACCATTAACGACTCTTTGTAAAAGGTATAATGACCCTTGTGAGGTACGAATATGTTTGGTAGGACAGAAAAAATGTGTAGGAACAACTAATGCGTTGAGGGATACTCTTCAACATATTTTTTGCGACCACAATCCTACAGAAGAAAAAACGATGTTAACCAAGGCCACTTTCTAGACGCTCCTTTAGAAAAATATGAAAAGAGAGTGGTAGTGAGGAGTGCTACGATAAAAAGGAAATAGAAAAATTAAAAAAAGTATGTATATATAAACAGGAAAATGTACATAAGAAAGGAAAAAAGTAGCTTAATCGTTGCGAATTAGATATTTTGAAATAGTACTCCCACAAACTGTTGTATGAGAATATCAGGAGTACTCATCCTTAAGCCAAATGGAATGGGAACACTTTGGCAATGCAGATTCAATAGCATTCCAGTTCCGATAGCTTCAACATATAAACAATAACAACCTGTGGAACCCATTAAAACAGAAGGAGAATAACTCCTGTGTATATAATACAAGTCCAAGGTCTAAGGAAAACAGACTCAACAAATGAAATGATTTTAGGAAAATATTTATTCTGACTTTTCAGAAAAGGGACTTGTAACTAAAAGTCATAATTAGAATAATTTCTCTCGAATTTATTGACAGACAAGTTGCACACTGTAGATGGAAATGTGTGGTTATGCCACCGTAATAATTGTCAGAAGGAGAATTATGAAAACATTTTGGCAGATCCTATAGCTCGGACACACCACTTGTCCTCATCAGAGATCTTTCAATGAAAGGCAATTTTTCCCCAAACATTTATTACGTCTCCGTGGTATCACAATGGGCCATTATGTGTGCTCAAGTGTGCTTTTGGCAAACTGGGAGGCCACTCCTACCTAACCTAACCTATTACGTCTCACAAATCAACAGCACACGAACTATGAATCCACCCAGGAATCGAACCTGGACAGTCAGCTATTGTACTCTGCCCATCCAGACAACTACGCTAACTGCAGGTGGTGAACTCACTGATCATATTTTGTCCTTGTACTGTATCAGTTTATAGCACTCTAAATTACTGTGTCTCATTATTACCCCTCATTTGTTTCGTTAAGTTGCTCTCTCTTTTTTATTACATTTCATAATAATAAATTTTTAGTTTACAGGAAGGTAATTGTAGGTAGGTATGTAGACGTGTTGTTCAAGCCCTACAGAAAAAAAATTACGACTATTTTCACCTCAAGAATTCATAGGTTATGTTGGATTAGACTGGCCAGCTGT
Organism: Clusia tigrina; assembly: GCA_920105625.2. Lineage (NCBI taxonomy): Eukaryota > Metazoa > Arthropoda > Insecta > Diptera > Clusiidae > Clusia > Clusia tigrina. The sequence goes on along the minus strand of OV050033.1, from coordinate 176,381,237 downwards.
GAAGGCCACACATAGACCTGAAAGGTCCTTTGCGGGGCCAGATGCTCAAAATAAGGGTGGTAAGTGCGGAGCTTGGTGGTATCCGCCTAAATAAATATGTGAAAAGAGGTAACCCACAGGGAGGGGTACTATCTCCCCTATTGTGGATATGTGGCATGGGTGGCTTCCTCGAAGAACTAAACGAGGGATGTAGTAAAGTGGTGGCGTATGCGGATGACGTAGCAATAATGACATCAGGGATGTACCCTGATGTAATTAGCGGAATCCTCCAGAGGTCGCTGAACAGATCAATTGCTGTAGTATGAGTTGTTAAACCGAGAGACACTCTTAGCAAATCTTAAGAGCGAAACTATCCCCAGTTGTGCGACCTCTTCTAGTCCTTCAAACTAGGGGGCGTTTTCGATATTGCGGAGCATAGGCATAGTAGGTGCTCCAAAGTTTCTCGTGTGCCTTGTTCCCTATATTCCATGCATTCATTGTTGTTTGTTGTGAGTCCCATCCTTTTAGCATGTACCGCCGTTAGACAGTGACCTGTGGGTATTCCTACTACCGTTCTGCAATCCTTCCTCGGAGGTGCCAGTATCGATTTGGTCTGAGTGCCGCACTGTTTGTACATGAGCTTCGTGATTTTACATGTGGCAGTACTCCTACTACCGTTCTGCAATCCTTTCTCGGAAGTGCCAGCTTCGATTTGGTCTGTGTGCCATACGGTACATGAGCTTCGCGATTCCAGTACTCCACTTCATATACTCACATAAAAAAATAAAAAATAGGTTGCCGTTATTCATCCAGTGTGTTCTCATTGAGGTCACTCACAATCCTCTGCAAATATAGTTGGATTGACTTCAACCAAGAGAAGAAAACAGTTTTGATAGGCTGGGTTTTCCAAGTGTATAAAGATATATGGTCAGGAACCGAACCCCTACTACCTGGAATAGGCTACGCATAATATTGAAATTAATTTCCAATCCGCCAAAAAGTGTTTTGAATGGCCTGAATTGGGTTGAAAGGGCCAAGTGGAAAACACTTATGTCTAAATTCCCGTACTTGCGTGATTCAAATCAAATGAAAGCGCATATTTTGATCATTTCGCGTCATTTCGATACCCGCAATACAAATGGCGTTCACGATGAAATCAGCGCAAATTTATCACACGAACGATTTATAAGGATTACAACGTGTGTGTATCCAGTGTATTTATAGTTTTCCATGTGCCGCCGCAGTATGCGTGCATATTTGTATGCCACTTGCTGTTTTTTCTTTCAGCGCCGCCTCCGCGATTTATTTTAAATTTAGTACACTTCGCACAACGCGCCCATTTGCACGACGCGTTAGTGAAATGAAAATGAATTTTCAAATTGAAGCATGCTTCATGTGATTAATTTCCTGCGCCACAAAGTGTTTGTTACTGGCAATTGTTTGCGGCAGCAGTAGCAGTGGATTAAAAGCCGTCATGATTCGCGGGCTTCAAGTTTAAATTTATTTTTTGTGAATACTTGTAGTGTGCGTATGTAAAGCTGGTGCAGCTGCATTCATCAATTTCCGCTGGGTGTGTGTGTGTGTGACGGGTTGTTATGTACGTGAAGTACATTACGCAAAAATAAAATTAATTTTACGCATTGCAGTTGTTGCGTAGTCATAATATATACATGAGCAATTTTAATTTTTTTTAATCAGGAGTAATTGTTGTGTCACTCAAATGGAAGGCGTGTATCGACAGTAGAAGCCGCTGTGAGTTTAAAGATAGTTTGCAAAAGTATTGTTGTGTGTCCTTGATTTCGGGTACAGTGTCAACATGATTGAAATACTCATAAAATTGAAAATTATTTGAATTATGTTTCAGTTCTAAAATTAGTAATTCATTGATTTTGAATAAGAAACAATTCTCTTCACTCGGCAAGAATAAAGAATGTCCTTTAGAAGCAAGAGTCAACAAGTTCAGTGTTATTTACTTATCGACACATTTTTTAATTATAGAATGGTGTTCAATAATAATTTCATACTATTATAAGCTCTGGCATATTGTAAAAAAGTGAGTTGATTTGTTACAGTACAATGGGCATCTATGCGTGAGTGCTAGCAGGCCTCCTTCTTCGGCGGCTCCGACCTACCCCACTTCTATGTGATCTGTCATATTCCCTTGTACCCAAAGAATCCCCTTCTTCTGTATTAGAGTAATATTATGCTGTTATTAGCTCTGGTATATTGTACAAACGTGTATTGATCTGTCATATTCCCTCATACCCCCAGGAACCCCCTTCTTCTGTATTAGAATAATATTATACATTTGCTCTGGTATATCGGCAAAAAGTATTTTGATCTGTCATATTCCCTCACACCCCAAGAATCCCCTTCTTCTGTTTTAGATACCTTGGCTAAGATTACTTCACACATACTACATTCAAGCTAAGGACATCCTACATTATTGTTTATTGTATATATTATTGTGCTCAATTTGTTAACAACCCAGTTTCCATTGGATTAATACATAAAACTGTGTGCCCGACATAAACTTTCTCTGTGTGAATATTTATATCCTTTCAAATTTACCTTGTGGTATAAACACACATACACGCCTCGAGAACATTAAAGATTTTCATCAGCATCTCAGCCCATGCAAGCCACAAACTAATAACTTTTTAGAAAGAAGCGGTGCACTTCAAGTGTTCACTTTCAATGGTTGAACGTTAGTTTGCATGTAGCTTGATGGTTGCTGCCAGCAGCCTGCCTCTCCAACCACTGCCAGAGAAGGAACCAGCCGTAAAAGGGGCGGCTGACAGAAAAGGTTGCGTAAAGTTGAAAGTTGTCATTGGCCGAAGCCAAAGTCGAAGCCGCAGCTACAGGCGACAACAGAGCACAGCGTGCTGCTGATCTAACACCAAAGTACACAGACACCAGAGTGCCGACAAGCAAGACTTATGAGGCGACACTCGGATGAAATGTGTTGGTAACATGAGCTCTTAAATGACACATTTCACAGCGGCGAGGATTATAAATTTTGTGGCAATTCTTAAAAGCATTTTAAAGCTGAATATAATTCTTAAAGTGCCAGAGCAAAAAATTGTAGTTACTCATTGTGGCGCATTTGCATATGCGCTCGTGACCAATTACCAAATGAGAGTGTGCAGTTGACTGCAGTAATTGCTGCAAGCGGAATTTGAATTCTCATTTCGTCCACTGCGTTGGTAACTCGAAACGTATCCCTGCTTGTGCCAACAAATACGTACGATTATTTTAACTGGTGTTCTATGGGTTGAATGACAGTGCTTTGTACGGGTATTGCTTGGAGTAACTGAGATGCTAATGCATGCCAAAAAAAGGATGTTGCAGGATAATTCAGTGATTGGAACTTGCTGCATATGCCAGTAAGCATGTTAGTTGGATTTCCTTTTCAACTGATGTTTTCATCTGAGTCAATGAATAGGGTTTTTTGTTTGTTTTTAGTATTGTAGCTTGGTCTTATCTCTTCTGCATTTTAGTAGTTGTTTCATCACTCAACTACTTTTTGCTGGCAGTTTGTTCTTTTGATTTGCAAGCTTTTTGGTACATTGCGCTAGGGTATCTTTTTTTCGGGTGTTTGCGTGAAAACTTTTACAGATTACATGCCACTTAAATTTATCTGACGCATGTTAATTAGTGAACTTTTTCACTTATATTCCTTCTCTGGTTTTTTGGTTGCACGACAACTGTACTGATTACCACCGCCTGCCAATTATAATTTTCAACCGAAAGTTGAGAAGCAAAAAAGATCAGAGCCAAGTATGCCCTTATACTCGCAGTCTTTATGCAGAATAACCGCAAAAGCGCCACAATCTTCTGCTGAATTGCCTGTGCAACTTCCGCCCTTAACCAGTTTCAGTCGCTGCGGACGTAATTTTTATGCACACTTTAACTCGGCAGCACTGCGGCTGCTTCTACTGCTGCTGCTGCTGCTGCTGCTGTTGCTGTATGCTGTTGCATGGTCTCTGGCTGCGCTTGTATGTTGTTGGCAACTGCAAATCGTCGTTGTTAATTAGTTTACGGACTTGGGGGTAATTAGACAACATTTAACGGCAGTGGGCGTAACAAAACAAGCAAATCCGACGGATGTATTTGTTGTTGCCTAGGCAACGGACGCGAATTGACATGGCTGGCCAAATGTCTTTTTAATTGGGCTGCATTACAAACGCTTAGAAATAGTGGAAGAAAATCCTTTAAACTGGAAGCTGTGCATAAGCGGCAATTGACCAAAATCGCTTAGAACGGAGTTATATTGAATCCTGGTAAAAACTTTTCTCTGACTAATTCAACAATATTTATGACTGCATTGGCTTTCATTTTAGTCTGGTTTACAGAGTGTAGGATGAGTATTTATTAGGAGTTACATTGCTGTCTTAAAGCATAGAGTAAACAGATAAGAGTCACAATCTGAAATGTAACTCATTTTTCGACATAGAAGAGATCAGTCGGGGGTAGTAACCATTGTGGCGCTGCCATATGAGTATGAGAGCTATTGAGAAATTGGCGCTATTAGCAGCGCCACCATACAAACAGTCTGTTGTTCGAGAAAGTGACTATTATTTTTCTTTACTCTATGCTTAAAGTGATAAGATCCCTCATCTTGATTCCTCCAAAATATATGAATTCCTGCCGGAAATTAACCTGACAAAAGATTTATAGATGAGACTATCCTCATCTTTCAAATAAATAGGGGCATCACAATAGATCTTTCAGGTCGCAGTGTATAACACCCCAAAATATATCTATCTATCTATGCTTAAAGTGATAAGTAGAGTGCTATTTTTAACAGATTTTTGGTTGGAAATACTTATCATGCACGCAACTAAACAATATTTTGAATGCATTATCATATTATATCAGGTTTATATATATGTAGCTGGCAGTTGTTGGTCAAGTCACGGCCTCTGAGAGTACTCATATATTCTACGGGTATATTCATGCAGTTGCCATAGCAAATCACTTGATTTGAAGAGGTCATAGGTGCATCCACCGTTTTCCATATAAGACTGCTTGGTTTTATTCCAGTATCATTTGTTTCCACACCTGAAAAATGGCTGCTATTTTGTGAGTTGAACGATTTACAAAGATATCTTTCAAGGTTTAACAAATATCTGTGCATGCAGATTATTTTTATTTGTATTTTTCAGGATTTTTATTCATTTGTGCATATTATTAGGGTTTTTTGATTTGTTCTACTACGTTTTGGTAGTCTCAAAATATAGTTGAGCTAAGTGCGTCGATAGAACATTTGACTCTCAATTTAAAAAAATAATTGAGAGGGATTGTTAGAAATCGATGTTCATCTCTTTTTATAGTATTTTTATATTCACGCACATTTTCAAGAAGTGATTTTCCACCCACATCACTCATGTTTACCTACAATCTTATTTTGAAAAATCATATGTGTTTACCCCGGCTTACCACAGAGTTTAAGATTACTCATAAACCTGATATTTCTTTGGTTGATCGAACTGCATCTACTAATATTCACAGTTGGCGATAATTTGTGATTCTAGCAGGAGTATCGTATTAACATGTTCTCTCTTCTGCTTTTAGTTCTGCTTCGTATCCACAGAAATTGTTAAAGTCCTCTTGAATTTGATGTCAAGCATGCAAAGTATCGAGGCCATTGGCAATAAATCTCAACTCATGTAAAAAATGATCCACCACAGTCGCAGGGTGTAAAAATTTGCCCAACAGTAAAAATACCAAAAAGGAAGGAAACCCCTATAAAAAGGACATAAATCTCAGCTTTATTTCTAAATAAGGAACTGTCAATTAATGTGGCCATATTCGAAAATCAAATTTCATCCTCAACAGCCCGAGGCTCACAAATAAACACATAAATATGAGTTATGAGTAAAAATATTTTCTTTTATATGCGAGTTGGTGACTTGTGTTGTTTCAAATTTGTGCAGCGACCTTCGTCAAGTGCTGTGCAACCCAACGTGCTATAACCATTAAATCGTATTTCCAGGCTGTTTGCCGTTGAAGATAAATGCGAATTTTGTTAGGGTTATTTTTAACCATTTTTTTTTTCTTGCTGCCTCTGAGGTTTAATCGTATCGAGCCTAGCGCTGTGAATATTTTTGCCTACTTCTGCTGCTGCTATTTGGGTTTTAACAATTTGATATTTAAGCTTTGCTGTTTCATTTGGCGTTTTTGACGTAGCGCATTAATTTTTAGACGGGTGTGCTAATGAACGGAAATCACCCCCGTAATTTGCCAGTAAGTGACAAAACTGAACCGGATATGAAATCTGAAATCGCTGCTGTGAATTGTTTGAGGCAAGTTTAAAATTGGCTGCTCTACGGATAATAACAAGGACAACAACAATGGCAGGAACAGTCAGCGCTCCACAATTACACGTACAAATGCAGCCAATCGTACACGCTCGCAACACGAACGCTTACATAAGTGCGTATTAGTATGCAGAGCGCACCATCTTACGCATTTATTACGCGTGTTGATTCAGTGTTTGGTATGCGTAGCACACTTCAGTATCGCTTGCGAGTCGCTGCAGTTTTTTGCGTCTGCTTCTGGTTTTTTACGATTACGCTGCGGACAGTGCACAATGAGACGTAGTTGAATATTTTACGGCTTTGGCCAGGTCCTTTCTAAACACTTTTTACTGCTTTGTCAGGCTATGCAAGCTGAGATATTAAATTTTTATTAGGTACCAAATGTGGTCAATGGCACGTTTCGGCAAGATTTTAATTTTAAAATATTTGGTACTGTCATTCGGAGCAAGAGTGTTGCTATTAGGTGTAAAATGACTATGGGGCGTATGATTAACAAATAAATGCAACCTGCTGATAGCATGAATTTCAACATAATTTCAAACAATTTTCACATGGTCATCTTGAAATGGTTGCAGATGGAGCATAAGTAATTTTTAATTAACTGTAACAACATCGCGACTCAAAAGTCGCGAAATTGAACTGTGAATTCCTCAACATTTTCTTTATAATCACGTTTCTTATAAATTTCACATAAGATGCGACTTCTGTGGCAAATAAAAAAAAATTTAGTGTTAAATAAGTTAACACAACAACAACCCGGAAAGGAGTTCCTTTGGGAACGCTGAGCTTTAGTTTTGTTGTTTCCTGCAAATTACTCTTAAGCAAAATGTGCAAATAACTTCATTTGTCCCAACTTCAGTCATGCCACATTTAATCAAATTAACCAAAGTTTATGTGCTTCAGTCATTGATAAAATTAATGAACATTTTTCACCCCACACAAAGAGGAATATCAGCCCTTTGCGAATAAGCGCGAACTCAAGAAACGGTAAGTTTCAAAAAGGATACAAGTGGGCTTAGCATATGAGCATGAAAGAGTGAATTTCAACACAGCTAAACGGTTAACGGTTAAAAGCTGCCACCAGTGGGGGAAAGCTGTGCATCCAGTGTGGAGAGAAAGCTGCAATGCAACAGTAACAATGCCAGTTGGATTCAAATATTTAAAAGGACAATGCCACTGATAGTGTTCCATGTTTAGACTCGCACGAAAATAAAAGACTTCTAGTGGAATATAAACTAGAGAGCAACTTTGCTTTATGTTTTTTGTTTCCTTCCTTATTATCCTTTGTGGTAGGGTATTCTGTTATGAAATCCTGTGTGTCCAGCTTGCTGTAAGAGGCTTAAACTAAGTTGCGTTTGCTGGAAACCGTCATATAATTTCATAATGCATACCAAAGCTTTGTGGGGTTATGGTGAATAACTTAACGGCCAAATGAATGCTTTCCCCACTATTATAAATAAATTATAATAAACGTTCCATAAGCAACAGTAAAAGCTCTGTTGGGAATTTTACTGCTTGTGGTTAAGTTCGCTTTGAGGTAATTTTCTCTTCTGAAGCAGTGGCTTGCTTCAATTTTGCATACAATTTTAAATATATTATAGTAGACTTTTAGTTTAACTTAGTTTATATTTATTTTAGTGTGTTTTTTAAAGAATTAAATTAAGGTTTTCGTTGCTAGAGCTACAATGAAATAAGACATCCTTAGAAGACAATTGCTTACTTACAGTGATATCCTTGAATACTTTCTTTTCCACCCTTTGCATTGTGATTTGAAATATTGTCTACACCTGTCTTTTTTCCACTGCAATGCAGTCCTGGTCCTATCCTATGTATTTATCTGCCTGCAGCAGATTTCCGTTCATCAGTTTATTTTGTCTAGAAAAACCACTTAATTATAAGAATAGGATTAAAATTTATATTAAGAGACTAATTTGTTTACACCACTGTCTGAGTTTCTCTTAACCACTCGGAAATCTGACAAGTTCATTGGCTGCAATTACAAAATATTTTCTACTCCAGTACGCGGTTTAATGCTCATTTTGTTCACGTAAGAGTACAGCATGTTGAGAGATATATAAAGAGAGTTTAGCCAACGACAGTTGCTGCAACAAATTCAACAACAGCAACACCAGCAACACCAGCCACACCAACAACAAGTAGTGGTGTTCACTTAGTCGGCTGAAACCGTGCGAGTTCGTATGCGCTCCACTGCGTTCGTGTTGCCGCTATTAAGCAACAATATACCACGACGAAGGATATTCAGGCGGCTGTTGATTTCAGGCAACCAAGCAGGAGCTTTCAGTTGAATTTTTGAACGTGCAACGAACACAACACGGGAAAACAGCCGCAAGTCGCGCGTATACACTGCAAAACGTTCTTTTACAGAAGTGCAATTTTTTGTTGTATTGTTTTTGGCAACTCACGCTCGCCTTTGAGTACTGGCTCATTTTAGTAGGCGTAGAGTGCGATAGCAATTTGTTGGTGTTCTGGCGAAGGCAATGATATATAAAGGAAGATGCAGTGTCTGGTGTGATAAGCAACACTAATAGACTTACGTAGTTCGCTGGCGGCTCCAGCAAGAATAGGGAGCAGTAGACCATTATTTTGTTTTATGGGCGATTGCCTATATATGTGTGAGTGTTTTCTTCCGCAATAACGTGCAAGATTATGTAAAAAATTTGAATTGTGATACATTTTGAAATTTGAAAGTTGAAAATCAATATTTGCACCTTTCGGCTGGTCAGAGGTTAAATGCAAAACGTACTGATTTGGTGATGGTAAGAATTTAAGTAAAACAGTATCCTTTGTAGTCGAATTTCTTTCAATAAAGGTCAAAGAAAGCTTGCAGACAACAATAAAGACAGTTGATCGTTGGTAACTAAGCTGTGCTTACTCTATTTTACTTGTACATGGAAGCATACTCATGTCTTTCTTTCAGTCTTTGGACGCTGTTGCACAATTGTCCTTGATGCAGCGCACCACAGACCCCCACGCACCACAGAATCGCACGCACTATAGAACCCACATCACAAGGATAAACACATCCACTGCCACAACAAATACTTTTGAGTAATAAATTTTTGCAATAGTTACGAAATATTAGAAATTTCCACATGATGATGGATAATGTATGTGCAACATTCAGAAGCATGAGAAAGTACCTTAAAAACACTTCACTAGTTAAGTTTGAAAATACTGTGCTTGATTTGTTAGGCTTCAATGACAAAAAGACACTAATTATAGACATTCCCACTACAATGAGAACGGCGTCTAGAAGTCATAGTCTGCTGCACTTGAAGCGACTTTTGTGTCGCTCGTCATGCTCCAAGTTTATTTATTACTTTACTGTTCGCTTGTTTTATTACACCACGTTCAGTATTCACTTTACTCTTTTATGCCGTACCAATGGCTCCCGTCTGACTTTATTGTCTTGTTGCTTTTATGCCTGGATGCTGCTGCTGATTTTGGTGCTGGTTTTGCTAACGCTTAATGGTGGCTCTTTTATGTTAAATCAATCAAAATTCCAACTCAGAAAAGGTTCAAAGCGAAGTTATAAACAAAAAGACATTGCTGGAGCTTAACTGCAGAGGCAACTTCAGATAAGTCTTCATTGCCATTGGTTTGCTGTACTCAATCAATCAATAAAAACAATCTACTCACATAATTCGAAAGTTTGACTGACTTTTTCTATTGACAGTTGGATACGTGACGTATGAGTGATATTAGTGGCAGTAGAAAATGGCAAAGGCCTAAATCCATATAAATGAGAACGATTTCAATTTGATAGGGACAGCTCAGTGGCACGTGTGCGAGTAGTTTCAGTAGATTATCCCTTTGACTTGCCCCAAAAGGATGAAAGTGAAGCTGTAAGCGTTCAATCCAAATATATCTCAACATGGTAACAGCTCCAAAGGACTCTTAATACACAATACTGGAATGTGTTGCTTCAAATATTTATTGTTTGTCACAAAAGTATAAAATTTTGTTCAAGTCAGTCCAGAGTAAAGCAGGGGAACTAAGTCTAAGTAAAGACATGATTATTATTAGTACAGCCATTGCCCCTAGAAGCGATAATTTGAGCCATCATTTCAATCCACGATATAAGAACACGTAGTACAATTAGAAGAACATATTTCGAATAAAACAGATTCAAGCTATTTTCAAGCAAAATGCGCCAACTTTCATTTGACAAGTTCTATGCTGATAAATGAAGAGAAGACTATTCTACCTCAGTTATAAATTGGAAGTGGTCAGCATCTTCCCAAGATATGGTTCTGGTTTGACATGACGGGTTCACCTCTATCATAGTTGGTATAAACTTTTGGCACTTTCAATTTCGGATTTTTGAACTTGAGTGAATCATCTACACTTTGTAAAGGCTTAAGTTGTTAATAAGGGTATAGTTGGACACATGAGAGCTTGGAAAAATATGTTTTCAGAAGAAAGAAAATATTACGTACCATTAACTCAAATAGCAGAGACTGTGGATCTAGTCAGATTATAGTGGATGCTCGCTAAAAGTACTGACTTAGGCTAAACAAGAGCCACGGCATTTAGAGGAGTGGCATTCAGTGTCCTCCACGTAGTCTCTCATTAAAATTATTTACAGATGGACTGCAGTAGAAGCAACAGATCAGTTTATGTTAGATCAGCGAAGTCCCCGAAGACTCAACATCTTATAGAGGATATTCCTTAACTCTATAGCTAGAAAATGACAGAAATGTATGCATAATTGTTACGTCATCCTGTCCATTTATTCTAGGGAAGTTCAGAGAGTACAATTACTCGTACGCAAACTTCCCTTTAAGCTGCGCGGGGGCGCACTAATTTATTGTAAGTTGAGCAGCAGTTTTTGTATTCTGAGCACAATGGGCTTGTTCGCCATCTTTTTTCTATATAATCTTTTAAAAGAATTTCATCTAAAATTGACAAAAATCCAAACAGGCACAGGACTCCCCCACTTGCACACTTTTACATACGTTTTGAACATTTTTGCTCTCATATGCTTTTATACCGCGCTGTCAACGAACACATTAGAGGGAACATTTCTCATGGTATGTGTCCTTCTTAAATAGAGGCCTAGGAGATCTGCCGCTTCAGAGCTGAGTTGACTTTTTCTTACAGACTTGTAATTAGTTCGCATAAAGGACATAACTTCATTTTCTGTAGTTGTTTCTCTTCAACGAACTAACTTCGGCTCTCTCACCTAATTTCTGTTGATTGAAGAATATTTTTCAAATACTCTTCAACTAATTTTTAGTTCTGTTGACGAAAATGAAATGAAGTATTCATATTTTTCCTCCAAATGTATTCATATTTGCACTTCACCTCTGATTATTTTCAAGAGCTTCCATTTCGCAACATTGTCGACATATTTCTCGAAACGCAGTATATTGTGTTTCATTTATTTTGGTGTTTATTTTGAAACCATTTAATTAAATTAAACTGAAAATAGCAAAATAAACAGCTAAAGTGCTCTTTCTCTTAAGCTGTCGTACGAACATAGCCAGAAAATTGGCGGGACGGCACAACCCAAGCATGATAAAAACATTAACTTCAATAAACTTGTGAAAAGTCTTAAGCAACCCCAACATTTTTGTGTGTTTATGTTAAAATGATGCGACATTATGACTCCGAAGTTTAAGGGATCGTGAAATAACGGTTTATAGTTTCACTACAACAACAAACATGACAACTACGCCAACATGAGTTAACCCCAACGACAATAACAGTTAATTTGTTGGGAACAGCACAAATTACTGCTCAACTGGGGCGACAACTAACACAAGAAACAATGTTGACATTGGTGTATTAACAGAGAGTGAGTGAGAGAGAGAAAAGACATTAAGGGTCCTCCTTTGTTGTTATAAAAAATTAATCATCAAAATACTGAAGTCATTAACAAAATTGCCGTCTGCAAACAAATGCGGGTTACAAAACTCCAATTTATACTTATGCCAAAGGCTTTAAGAGAGATTTGCTTTCAGTGTGGTTTTAATAAGTCTTCACAGCTTCGAATCCATTTGCATACAATATCCATAGACACTTTATGTGAGAAATTGGCCCGAAAGGACATTAACGAAAGCTCGGCCGAAAATATATATCATAAAAAAAGACCCTGAACGAAGCAGGCACGAGAGAGACCCCATTTAGAGACAAAATTACGCACTCATATCCAATTTCATTTTATAACATAATCAAGGTCAGTGCTCGAATTGCGACGTCGACGCCTGCTGCAGCAGAGCACCAGCGGCGGCGTTAGTATCTGTAGGAAGAAGTGAATCCACACCAGAAGCCGCGGCGGTAACTTTCGACACTCTCTGCCTGAAAAAAACAGCAAAAATTAAAACGAGTGCGCAAGAAAAAAGTTCAATTTAGCATCTGCGGGTAAAATGAAAATCATGTTTTCTTTTGTTACCCCACACAGCTGAACCCCTTGCCAGGCGTGGCTCTCATACCTTGCTGCGGCAGTTTAATCACGAAGTTTCCGTACCGCAGCCAAGTGAACAAAGGCATTAAATTTTAACTCTGCACGGAAGGCCAAAAGTATGCCTGCTTTCCTGCCTGCCTGCCTGCCTGCTTGGCTGTATGAGCTTTCGTGTGTGTCACAGGCGCTCGCTTACTAAAGCCGAGACATATCAGCGCTACCTACGTCAGAGCATCATTACAGCTACAAATAGGAAACTCAGCCGCTGTCACTGGCTTTAGCCTTGTCTCATGTAGGATGGGGCACGTTACTCGCTATCATGTGCGCCTTCCCTCACTCTATTCTTTTGGACTGCTCCTACGCCTACGCCTACATCACTGCCAGAGTCGCCGCCGCGCCACTGCCGGTATCTAGCGCCAGCACCCTCTGCTGCCGCTGTTACCAATTTGAATTTCGTTGTACGAGTTGTAATATTCATGCAATGCAATTTCGTCATTGCTTGTGTGCCTAGACCCAAACAGAAAAAAAATGGAATTATAATAAAGGAATTGTGTTTTGTTATCCTTATGGCAATTTCAGGCTTCTTTTTACTGCCAGTTTCGTTTTTCCTTTTTTCTCTCGGTCGCCGCTACAACCGTAGCCGTTTTCTTTCCGGCCATGTTTATCCAAAGCAAATGTTTACTTTGCTCTGCTTTCCTTTTGTTGCCGAACTCACTACAATAGCAAAAATATGGTCAGACCGTGAGTGGAGGGTGTACTCGTAATACCGAAACTGTGTCGAGCTGTGAAGTTTACGCTTAGTTAGCTACTAAACTAGGCCCACATTACGATTACCTCGTGACATCGCTGCTTCGCTTTTACATGAGTATGCATGCCTACGCTACAAAGTCTTTGCCATGCTTCCCTTTTGCAGCAGACTGGCGCAATATGCCTTCGCTTAAGCCCAATTAATGCCGAAATGGGCGTACATTTTCGTATTTTGCGGACTTGAAATACGCATTTGTAGAAACGCATATAGGGCGGAACTTATTTGCCTCATATTCTATTTGTTTATATTTAATGTATTTATTAATACCATTCCATCGCATTCCAAATTGAGCTGCCTTTATTGGACTAATATTTGTTCGATTGCTGATTTCCCGTCATTTACTATTCTACTCGGCTTCGATACAATGAATGCTCTCAGCGTGGCTTATACAGTTATACTTACTGGTGTTGCGTGACTAGCCTCCTGTTGGTCGCTTTCACGGCATACTCATGCAGAAAGAAGATTGGAAGGGTCAAGTGTCAGCCAACATTGAATAACACCCACTTAGAGGGACAAAGGAGCTCTTACCAATGCTCAAGCGAACGATTTATTTCTTAACAGTTTGGTTGATATTTCAAACTGCTATCTGACCTGCCCAGCAGAAGGCAAACATTGATTTAAAATGGGACAACGGTGTAAAAATAAGTGTCTTCAGGCGGTGTAATTTCATTACTAGGTGGGTATTTCATTCTAAGAATCATATCGAAAGTGAATTGAATTTTAGACTGAGAAATTTATAATTACACGAGTATTGATTTAAACTCAAGGAAACTGTGTACAAAGTAAGGAAGACTTGTCTGAAATTCAATTGCGCATTAAGGCGAAAAGTTCAGTAGAGCTGATTAGTTCGAAGTTAGTTGTGATTTAAAAATTCAGACAAAATTGTTGAAACAACTTCATTAATTGTTATTTATGAAAAATTGCTGTTATACCTTGAGAGTGGAAAGAACTTGAAATGATCAAGGACTTTAAGAATGTGGGGCTTGAAGAATGTAGGGCTTGAAGAATGTAGGGCTTGAAGGATGTAGGGCTTGAAGGATGTAGGACTTGAAATCCCCAATCAATGAGACGATTGTAGTGAACATATTTCTGATTCGACATACATGTTTTAAAGTATACACTTAGGCCAAAATAACTCCTATTGTCTTTTGGCAATAGAAATATTAAGTTTGTTTTGGGGAGGCAACAGTCTCTTCATCACAGTTTTAAAGTTTAATGGAATTTTCAGACTTCATCACATTTGAATATCATAAGAAAAGGGAAAGGTCTAAGTATAATGCTGTAGTATAGCTTATGCTTGGGTAGTGAACGACCGAATGAACTAACTGATCTGTTTCATTGAACTGAACTAACTGAACTAGTTCAGATCTGTTAAACAAAATAGTTCTCTTGCTCACTTTCTCACTTGCTCACTTATTCATATGGATCCAGTCCAACTCTAGTATCCAACTCTAGTATAACTCTAGTATGCTACATGTTTTCTCTATGCAGAATCCTTAAATGCGGTTTATTGATGTCCAGTGAATAATGGACTGTTTTGTGACTCCTATAGGGAATCCTACGAATGAACGCTGCTCTGGCTGCCTTTTTGGAATGGAATTGAAAGTTACTCTTGAAGCTCTTTCCACTAAAATCAATATTTGTGCTGAAGTCATTGTCAACTATTCTACTCTGTCCTGTTTTTATAAGACCACAACTGTGTGAAACACTCGTTTATTTTTTTCTATATATATTTTTTCTTTCTCGGCACTTATTCAATTTGTCTTTGCTCTGTATACCTAGAACGTTTTCTCTTCCACACGCTATTCTCGTAAAACAAAAGAAATTATTCCCTCAACCGTGCGTGCCAGTTTAAATTGCAATTTTCTGCTTACTTAACGAACTTTTTGCTCCCAAGTCAAATTAGTCACTTGAATAAATTCTTTAATGAGGAAGTGCAGAGAAACTTTTCTTCAGAACAAATTTCTCCGAAGCGATGCGCTGAAATGTCGAAAAGGTCTGCCTGGCACTCAGTCTCAGGTGTACGCAAAAATTTAAAAACATAAATAAGCAAAAATAAATAAATAAAAAATGAGTATTAAAATCCCCCAACTGAGCCTTCATTTCGCGGGCGTGTTAGCGCGAATGTTAGCGCCGAGCAAGAAATTTGTAATTGTTAAAACTTTCGCTTTTCCGCACACTTTATTAACATTTCGTGTACGAACAAGATGAATGACACTCCCCAGCGGCACTGTCAGCTGGAAACACCTGTAAGCGAGCAAAAAACACAACAACCACACAAAAAAATAAGAGTAGAATACAAGAAAACCCATCAAAAGTTATGTTTTCCGAAAGGACTAATAAAATTCCGTTATAAGCGAGAGCGAAAAGATGTCGGAATAACGGCGAAACATGATAAACTTTTATGCTCCATATTCGGTTACTTTGCACTCCCAAGCACCCATGCAACACACACACACACACACACACATCCTCATGCAAAAAAACGTACAAGTGCGTTTGGAAACGCCGACAATGCTGAAACTAATTTGATGATAATTAAAGAAGACGACGAAGATGAAAATGCTTAATACATGTCACTTAAGGATCCTCACCGCTGCATGTAAATATGCTTGTGTGTGTGTGTGGCTGCGTTCGTGGGTGTGCCGGTGATAATTTCCTGATAATTACAAATTAAGTTATGCAAGTTTTGTTGGCAAATTATAATTGCCATCTATAAAAGCTGGAACGTGTTCCCATGAGTTGATTAGTGAATTGTGCCTGCTGTACAAAAAGTGGTGCCGGCAAGGCCAAATATAGCAATTTATTTTCGTTAATATAAAAAATAAAAAGAACATGCTTTGAATGGAAGATGGTGTAAAAATAATTATATTTCCATTATTTTCATCGCTTGTGTGGAGTATTTTCTTGTCTTGGGTTGTGCGCCATAAATAAGAAAGCAAATCATTCGGTTATTAATGTTTGGGAGATATGTGTAAATGCTTAGAGCTACGAGTAAGTTTATTGCTTCATAGAATTGATAAACTCAAGAGAGACAGTTTGGTGTTTGTAAGTTCCCGATTTGACACTTAACCTCTCGGAACATTTGTACTCCAAAGTAAGTCTATTTACAGACAATTTTCTTAGAATTCTATTCGATTGTCTATAAAAATAAGTATACCCTTTTTACCTTTCTAAAAGGTAAAGGATATAAATAGTGTTGGCATTCTTTACTTTCCCACACAAAAAGCTCATGCTCCACATTATTATGGCTGCTATTTTTGTGGCTTTATACATTTCTATGGAAGAAAATAGCAGCAGGTTTTAAGGTGTACAAATTTCAACACTATATTCTATATAAACTAGATATGTCGATCAACGTCTTTCTAACACAGTTCCTTGAGGAGTTATTTTGATTTATTTTTTACAGGAATGTAGCCAAGTTCATTTCTGGGACACAATTCAATTCTCCTAAATTCATACTGCAAAAGTTTCAGGTTCACTTGTACAAGAATGATGTGATTCTTTTGTGTGACCAGTTGATGACAAAGTTGCATAATCTTCTCAAAATTTTAACTGGACTTACTGTCCAACACCTCCTGTGTGGTTGCATGGGTTAATACAGAAAAAGGGTTTCCACTCTTGAACTCATTTCTTGACAGCATTGAGAAGGCTTCCCGAATGAGGCTAACGAAAGTGGCTACTTTTATCACATCCACAGGATGGTTTAAGGAGGATCCGGAGGTGTAAGTAAAAAGCTCTAGTGATCACAATGGGCCATGATCAGTGAGTCTTAGGACAGCCACCTAACCTACCCTAACCTACTGTACAATCAGTCACAATTCATTTGACTATTTGCCTTTCATAATTACATTCCATCCCACCGTATTGGGGTGAATTTGGCGTGTGTCTTTAAGCAAATTTCCGTCATAGCTCAAGTAAACATCCTTACTCCTCATATGCATTTATCATCACTGCAATTATGCGAAATAAAAAAGCCAAATTTTTTGATTGATTACGCGTTGTCATTATCATATGCATTAAAAATAACTGCTGCAGTTATGGTGGCCAATAAATAAAGCCATGAGCTGGACGACCACAACGAACAACAACAACAACAACAACCATAAATCGTTTCAGCGGTATATAAAATACAATGTCGACCTACCGAGAAGCTGCATACGGCACTGGGCTGTGAAATTGAGTTGTGCCCTTTTCGGTTCCGATACGAGCATTTCTGCATGTCAGCCGCTTGAACCGCCTGGCATTGCTGTTGTGTGTGTGCGTGTGGTGGTGATGGTTGTGGCTCTGTTGGGTTTGCGGCAGACAATGCAATTATTTTTAATCCATAAAAGGATATTTTGTGGGTTTGTTATGGAATCATATTTAATGCCGTTAAATTAATAGAAAATACTTTATTCGCGGCAGTGAAAACCACATTTCATTGTGATATCAAAATGTTCGGCAAATCGCTTAAAATTGTGATTAATTATAAGCTCTGAGTGTTCTCTCAATTTATGGCTATAAATACAACTGCGTTTATGTGCGTGTGTGTGTGTGGGTATTTTGTGCGCATTACTACATTTGAGTTGTGAGAGTAATTAAGACGTTTATGATAAATGAATTTACTTTGAGCACTTGTTTATTGTCAACGGACGCTTCAGCATCTGCTGGATCAAGTTAGCCACCATATGGAAACAGTAGCAGCTTTGGTAATTTATAACCAATGAGGTAGATAGCGATGGCTCAATGCCGTTTGTGGAAGCTTCGCTTTAATAAATGCTGACTCATCCTATGGTGCTGTGGAGATTAATGTCTGCTTAAAGTTAGCATTATATTTTAGGGTCTATATTCAATTTCAACAGTTCTTTTCAATAGTTGGTTCTTCAATAGGGTTAGTTTAAAGTGGCCACTTCTAGGAAGGGGAACTTGCAACAATAAGTTGCTTTTTATACGCAATAGATCTCAATAGATCTTTGCTCACTTCCTACACCATCCTGCGCTCCGCCCAGTAAAACTATCAGTTGCACAAAGTAATTCAAAGAGACCATTAAGCAGCTTCACAGCAGATTTTTCCTACTGCTGCCAGGATAGTAAATATAAGGGAGATGGTATTTGTATCTTCCCATCATACAAATATATCTCCACTCGCGTCTCTGCGTATTACTTAGTTTCAGGCAACCGTCAGCAGCAGTGAGTATATCCCAAATGTCAGCCTCCATGGAAATAATATATTTTAAAATGTCATCCTGCATTTGTGCGACTGTAGGCATTTAAACTTGAATGGAATTCATAATCTTGCTATTTCTCACTCCTGCTGGTACCAATTCACGCCAGTGTACAGAAGATTAAAAGGAACACACAAAGTTTACCAGTCCAAACTTATAGTTGTACTTCCATGCACTTTTGCCGGCGACGATTTTATATTGATGTCAAAATTTGCCAACACAATTTGGAGTTCAAAAGTACATTTCTGCAGTGTGCCTTCGTCCTTGCCAGCACAGATTGTTGGCCAAATGATAAATTCAGCTCTTATTTTACGACATTCATGCACAATGAGCGAAAAAATGTTTGAGGCAAAAGTGGAAATTTCGAGAACATAACAGCGCTGAAATTACATTTTCGTCGAGTTGAACGTGACTTTCTCTTAATGCGGCAGTTTGTGTTGACAACAGTTTGCGTCAAGTTGCCGGAGAGGCAAAATACTCACACAGGCGAGTGTGTGAAGTTGTTGAGCTGCGATCCATTGCATAACGCAACCGTCTGCACTTTACATACCCCATTCAAAGATATGGAAGAAGGGACACTGACTGCATACGGATGCTTAAACTTAACTTCTAATGTTACCATGAATAGTTTTATTTACTTTTCCGCCCTCACTCAGATAAGGTTACCATACGCCTTTTGTACAAATGCTTGCATTTTGTTTACTTTGATGTTATTGTGCTTTGTCAGCTTTAGCAGTGTTGCTTCGCCTTTATGTGTGCCCCTGTCAAAGGGGTTTTTGTTGATGCTATTTTACTACTTATTTAGCAGTACTCTTAGCACCTGCGGCAGTCGGTGCAATTAAGTACAAACTAAAGTAAAACATTTACGTCGCTCAATGTAGGTGGGTGCTTTATAAGCTGTTTTTGGTGGGCCTGGGGCGCCGCGCTAGGAAAGGGTATTGCACATTAAACATACCTACCCTCTCGTATGTACGTGCATATGGTGAAATGCTGCCATTGTACGAGCACGTGTGTGGCATTAATGTGCTGGGGCAGTACAATCAACACCTTTTCATGAAACTTCGCATGACTGCAAGGCAGTAATTAAATGGACGACCTATATAAATGAAATGAAAGCAGTAGCAGGGTTCGGTTAATGCATAATTCAGCAGGAAATGAGATCGCTATATGAAAGGCAAGAGCGTGTATGACTGTTTACGACCAGTGTGGAAAAGCGATTCTACTTGGGACTATGAACTCAGACGACACGCAACATTAGTAGCAACTATTTAGAGATTGATGTATCTCTTTCGTATGTGAAACGACGATGATGGATGATGCAAGCATATAAGAGACACATGCATTGCTGTCATCCTTGAACTGCTTACTACCGACCATTCAGTTAGATGCATTCGAAGACATCCTTTAAACTTGATGCACACATGGGTTTATTGTTCCCGTTTACTACAGGGAATTCTACCGGGAATTTCTGTAAGCTGAGGTAGTTCTTAAAATACTGTGAATAGTTTACGGTATTTTCAATACCCAATCTTCTGGTATTTACAATAATTACTGTAATTTGACGAATATTTATTGTGGCAATATCACTCATACGCACCGTTGCGCTGAAAATTAAAATTTCCGCATTATAAATCTCTCATTTCGAATTTTCAGTTTGACATTTACTTTACTCACATCAATTCTACATGTGCAGAAATGAATATATGCATAATTCTGGCTGAAAGCATTTGTAATCCATAAGTCATGTCCATAATAATCATCATTGCCATCATCAGCATCAACATCATCAGTAGTTTGCAGTGGAAGCCGCATTTTTGCGTAAATGAACATACATTCTCAGTACATCTACAATGCAATTGATATCATTTAGTTCTCATATGAAATTCAAATAGTTTCTGTTGGGTGAGTGTGCGTACGTGCCATGGGGATGCTTTATGGAGCACTCGAGTCACAGAGCGAAACGATTGTTTTACTCAGGATTAAAGTACCTCTTGCGTCAATACAATACAATTTATTGTTGTATTGATTTACCCCCCCCCCCCCCCCATTGGTGTGTGGTGGTGTGGTTCCGTTTGTCTGGGGGTATTTATTTGTGTGCATATCTCTTGGCGCATACAATTGTGGTAAATATTTATCTTACCTAATTGCTTTCGAATTCATTTCTGATGTGCTGCTTTTAAGCTGTTAACTTTCATATACCAGTATAGACAGTAAATTGTAGCTGGCAATTATGTAGTTTGTCGAAATTCCATAGAAATGCATGTACGCATGTACGACGGATATAACCCAAGTAAAGTGAGCAATTTGAACACACCAATTTATTTGGCTTTTTGCTTTTCTATTGTGTTGCATTTGCAATTTATTTCAATATTAGCTGCACTGAAATGGTGTGCAATGAATTTTGATTGTAATTCATTTCCGGAGAATAACAGTATAATAAATAACTTACACAAATATGCACTCGTATGCATTATGAATCCTGCTAACAATTTGAGGAATTGAAGTTTGTTTCATTTTCCATGTATCAAACAGAAATGTGCTGTTTGCACATATGAGAAGTGCACTCCGTTAAACCGACAGACTGCAATTGTCCTGCGGCGTGTACAAAGTATACTACAAACTCCATCCATTTGGTATCTGGTGCCAGAAGTACTCGTAGCTGCCCAATTCTGAAGTGAGGTGTCACACAACTTCTTAAAATAGTGTGTACTAGTATAATCCGACAGGAGTTGCATGGACGAGGAGGTGGAAGAGTCCATTGCTCACCTTTTGTGCACGTGTCCAGCGTTGTCCAGAAGGAGGCGAGCATTCCTAGGCGACTACTCTCTGGACTCCTTGGGAGATATCTCAACAAAACAAAGATTAGCTCCATCAACTGCTTCATTAAAAGCTCCAAATGGCTGGACCTTTGAAAGGGCTAGGACCTGTTGTCTCATGCGGTAACACAAAGGGTCAATGTTGGCCTAAGTGCGCCCTTTTCGGGTGGCCGCCTTACGTACCTACCTACCATAATCCGACATATTGTAGTGGTCTGGATACATAGGCGCCGTCGGAATTGTCGGTTGATCTCTTTTGCAATTCAAATCCTTTAGTTTAAAACTTCCAAATAAAGAGAAGCATTAAGAATCATTGTTCCAAATACACAAAGTATTTGATGAGGCATATACAATTATTTGGTTATATTGTGTGGCTGGTAATAGGTGAGACTGACTTTAGATTCTTTAAGTGACCATATAGAACAAATGTTAATGAGATATATCTTTCTTTACATAAACCAAAATTTTAGATCTGCTTTATGCGTGAGTTGAAAACAACTTTATGCTCGTATTCTAGAACTTCCATATAGAGCAAAAGTAAAATTTCAACCCAGTTAGTTCAGTGGCAAATAAACTACCAATACAATTATAATTTAAGTTTCTCCAATAGTCGGAAGAAAGATTATAAGTCCCAAAGTCTGAGAATATAACTTACATAGTATTAAATATTTGTCTAACAAGAGCTGTTCATTAATTCTAAAGATGAAATAATACTGCTTTTTTACCTTTAGACAGCAACCAAGTTTTCCACTTGACTCCAATTCTTAAGTTGCCCTCTATGTACCAGTTTTAGTGGCTTTCAGGAATTCCATACAAAGCTGCATCCTAAAATCTTCTTTAACTTCAGCCTCCAATTTTTCCCAAAACTCATCTGGTAAATTCAGTAACTGAAAGTGGCGCTTATCATCTTTTAGTCATGTTTTTTATGGTCCTCTTCATCGTTTGTTGTTTAATGTTGAAATATAATTTTTTATAGCAAGAATCGCACTTGCATCTGTGAGCATATCCTCCTCCATAGAATTGTATTTTGTATTTTTATATCCACTTCCTTTGTCTTCTGTCGGTGGCCATTTGTTTGCGAATAGCTCTTGATTTATTTGTTTCAGTTGTGTGTGTTGCTTGGTTTATTACACCATAAATTTCCTCTATGTTGGATTTAGCATTCATGCCTATTTCTGTGTACAGCTGTCGTTTGTAAGGATACGACTTTGTACATGTCGAATGTGCCAGAATGTTTACTGGCTGTGTATCTAGCTGAGAGTAGATTCTATGTGTGCGCTGCAACATTGATAGTACTGGTGTTTATTTTTGAATGTCATTTGCCACATTTGCAGACTAGCGAAGCGCCTACTGACGTCTGCGACCTTCATAACCTTGTACAGCTGGCTTAAGAAGTTTGCGGATCTCAGAAACATATGTGAGTTCTGACATGAATGATGTTACAGTTGTTAGACTAAAACATTGTGGCCATGTCTTTGCTGTGTGTCACTAAAGAGCTTAGTTTAGTTGTATATAGAGCAGTGTCTTATATTCTTCAATATGATTTGCATGCGAAATTTTGGTCCGTTGTCATAATCTGTTCACAGCAACTGAAGTCAGTTTGGAGTGTTTCTTAGGCTGAGCCTACACTGCGTCTGTGTTATATCCTTCAAATCCAATTTTTTCTCAGTTAAGGGCATCAATTGTCTAATATCCAGTAGTAAAACCAGAATAACATTCGATTTCCACATTGTAACGCTCAATTGGCATTGCCCCGAAATAAACTTAGGAATTCGTTAGATTGGAATTGGAAGAGAATTTCTAGCTATAAACTAATCAACACGAAAAAGAGTATAATTTATGGAATATTAATAGAGCCAATTAAAGTCTAATCAACGTCATTAGTGACATCGATGAGTGTGTGCTGAGAAGTGTGCATTTGAAACGTAAAATTATCGTCCACATTTGGTCAGAAATCCCCGGTATACAAATGACCGAGAAGATTGTTGTACCTTAGCTCCCGAATTATTGTAAAGGGTTTTCCAACAAGAGGTGTTATTTTGAATCACCCGGTATTTCGGTAGCTGTCACTTTTGAAGCTTTTATTCTTTGACATTTGACAAGTAGAAACTACGCCATTACTAAAAATGGAACGATACACGCTTCAACAACGCGCTGAAATTATTAAAATTCACTACCAAAATGGTGAAAATCTTGCAGTCACAGTTCGGAAAACTAAAGCATTTTTGGGTCGTCGTGAAGCACCTTGTCGGACCGCAATACAGAAATTGGTGGAAAAATTGGAGCTGTTGGGACAAGTTAGTGATGTGAAGAATAAAACCCGTGCACGTCGCTCAAGAACAACTGAGAATATTGCTGCTGTAGCCCAAAGTGTTGAAGAAAACCATTTGTCCATTCCTCGTCGTTCTTTGGAATTGGGCATTCCACAAACGTCATTACACCGTATTTTGCATAAAGACTTAGGTCTTAAGGCTTATAAAGTTCAGTTAACAGAAGAACTCAAGCCGGCCGATCATCAACAACGTAGTGTCTTCGCTGATTGCGTCCTTGAAATGCATGAAAATGGTCCGGAATTCCATCGAAAAATCATCTTGACTGATGAGGCCCATTTCCACCTCGGTGGCTACGGCAACAAGCAAAATTGTCGCATCTGGGGCTCGGAAAACCCAAGAGTTATTGTTGAGAAGCCTCTCCATCCTCAACGTGTGACTGTTTGGTGCGGTTTATGGTCCGGCGGGGTCATTGGACCTTACTTTTTCGAAAATGAGGTTGGATCAACAGTTACGGTGAATGGATTGCGCTATCGAGAGATGAATAATGATTTTTTATGGTCGAAGTTGGATGGTATTGATCTGGACAACGTTACTTTCAACAAGACGGCGCTACGTGCCACACAAGCAACGAAACCATTGCTCTTTTACGGGAAAAGTTTCCGGACCGTGTTATATCTCGAAGAGGTGATCACAATTGGCCACCGAGATCTTGTGATTTAACACATTGCGGCTTCTTCCTTTGGAGCCATGTGAAAGATAAGGTCTACGCCAACAGCCCAGCGTCGATTCAAGACCTCAAAGATAGAATTCGTGAGGCTATCGAGGACATAGGGCAGACACTTTGCGATTTGGTTATGGAAAATTTCATGAAAAGGATATGGTCCTGTTAGCGTGGTCGTGGTGTCCATTTGGCTGATGTTGTTTTTCATTATTAACGGTATACCTTCCTCTTTGTTATGAAATAAACATCCGATCATTTATCTCAAAAAATGGCATTTTTCTTTGAATACCAAAATAACACCTCTTATTGGAAAACCCTTTAGCATTATTGGCATAACTGAGTGACTTAATGTAGATCCATACAAAAATTTATATTGCCATAGATAGAATATTAAAGTGTGCATTTACTGACGCTGTTGGCATTTATTCAAATAAATTTAATTCAGTCGTAGTATAAATAATAATAAATCACACAAGAACAATGAATATAACAAAATGTAAAATAATTATAAATTGTAAAATATTTAAAGAAATATTTCATTTGAATTTTTTCTTTTTTTCTCTTTTCAGATGAATTCTATATAAGGCAGAGAAAGGAATCTAATCGACATTCACACTAAAAGTTGGCAAACAGAAATTTTTAAATTAGTATTTACCTCAAAAGTTGTCGGAAAAAGTGTTTATTGTGTTCCTTTTGGCCATAAAATAACAACTGTGAAGCATTTAAATTGCTATTGAAAATAATAGAGATAAAAAGTGTTTGTTGCTCAAAAATTGTGCGTAATAAAAGCTTGAAAATACTCGTATCGAGCAACCAACAAAATGGGCAAGAAAAATTCTAAATTGAAGCAGGACACCATCGATCGGCTGACAACGGACACATACTGTAAGTAAATTTATTTCGGAGAAATATTTTCTTTCCAGGCTCATGTGAAGGCCAAAATTGTTGATGCAATTTAAGTTTTAGTTTCGGAAGAGTTTTCATGCGGCATTCATGTGGCAGCATTGGTAGCAAACTAATTGTTTATGAAACTTTCTGGAAATGCGCACTTAATTGTATTTTAGCTGCAGCAGCACACATCAGTGTGGAGCCGCATATGAGCGCTGCAAAGGCAGTGGCTATCCTTGAACTTCGTAATGCTTGAAAGAAATCATAGAAAAGTGCCAAAAGCAGAGCACATAATTTAAATGTTAGTGAAAGGAGTGTTAGTGCAGAATGAATGAAGAATAAAAACAAAACAAAATTGAATGCTTGCACTGCAAAAGTAAATTTGTAGTGAGGGGGGAGAGTGGAATAAATCCAAATGACAAAGGAAAAATAATTCCAAAAAAACTTTAAATGAATTTCTGGCCACACCAATTCACGACAATTGTATTGCTGCTTTTCCTGGAAGCCATTTGGCATTAGTGCGCTCCGAAAATGTCAGAAGGCAAGAAGTCGAACGAAGTAAATGAAGAATGTGCCAGGAAGGACAGTGAAAATTTAATATTGAAAAAGTTGCACGAAACGTGTTACTCCCACTCTGCCAGTCAGAGTTGCGTCACATTGACTGCAGCTTGTATCGCAAGCAATTTACTTCATGCAAATCATCTGCACATATTTCAGGGTACCGCATAAATGTAAAATTTTATAACACAACACGATGTGGTGTGGACAATTGTTTGTGATGGCACTGACTGCAAATGTGAAGGGTTGCGCTCCAACTGACACTAATATGCGCAACAATTGTGATACACACACACAGACACTCCCAACAAATGCTGCTCCCAGCATAATCAGTGCGGTGGCATCAATTTCCGAGGGTCGTTCTGTTGATTTCCCAAGAGTGTGTGCATTTACTGTGCGAAGTGTTGTTTGTCCCTTTGCTGCAGTGACTGCCTCTACTGGCTCTATTGGCTGTACTGACTCCTCTGGCTGCACTGAATGCGTGACATGGTGTTAGTTTGATTGAGTTGTACGAGCACGTTTGCATGTATGAAAGTATGAAGTCATGCAGTGACTTTAACTTCAAATAAAAGCACAAGAATTTAAGGACAGTGGCAACCAGGCACGCAAATAGCCTACTGGGATCATGGTAGGATATTCATGATTCAAATGGGGTTTGGAATTTTACTAAAATTAACGAACTACCTGATTTTACCTTAATGGACCTCATATTTTATGGAAATTTAGTGTGAATAATATTGTTGTTTTTCCAGTATTTCTCAACAGGATTCTTCGCATGTAAAGTTAACGAATGTCCATTTAAAACAATTGGCTATCACACACACTTGGAGGACAGAACATATGAATAGGACACTTAGTAGATTGCCATCCGTACTCCCTACCAAAGAGTGTACAAAAATTGCTCAATAAATCTTGTTGTGGTAATAGGGTTAAATCTATGGGGTGTGCGTATTGCAATAAAGCACAAACAAGCAATAGAAAAATTGGCCATGCCACCCTTATAGTGCTTTCTGGTATATTGTAAAGCATTTCAACAGCAATCAGTAATCAAATTGAACATCGAAGATGTAGGTTCGGGTTAAATAGTCAAAGTAAACAACTGAGAAAATAAGGATATGTATTAAGGGTGGTATAACAGAAGTATAAAATGCATATAAATCCAATTCATACAAATTACCAAATTCGGAAAATATTCGGTCAATAAAGTTTCCAAGTCTACTTTGGAAATATCAGAGCACATGCTGGCTTCAGAAGTTACTAGAATCGTACTTTTAAATAATTGGTGGCAACTGGAACTTCGCCTATTGTGCTCTATGAGTCACTTGCAATAATAATTTTTCGATAATCCATTTCATGGAACTGACAATATATTCAAATTTGTAACAACTACAAACACGCAAATGGAATCTTTCCTATGAGACTAATACTTGCTGACTTAACAACCCCTCTACACAGACCCTGTGCATATATAGAGAACTGGGGTATTGTAGCAAGGAACGGGATTAAATCGTTTTACTGCATCGATATATTCTCTTTGATGAATTTGAGTTAAAACAAAACTTTGTTGCTGCATTCAGTACGTTCTTAAATGTCCTGAATGAGCAGACAGTCGTATCTGATACATTTGTGGTATTTTTGTAGAATTACTCTACTTCTCTCATCCAGATACTAGGTAAACATATTCCAGAATTCTCCAGCTTATCATGAGGAAGAGATACTTGAAACTACATGCTTCTAATCTAAAGATGAGTTATTGTAAAGAGGAAAAAGTACAAGGGGAATTCGTTTACTTAGTCTCCAGGCAGATGTATGAAGAAATCATGCAGATATTACCTTGATACAGCTTTCGTTTCTATAGCATTGAATTGTAGCATCCAATGAGCCCTCTACTTTTATAAACTCGAATATATTTGTCAGTTCATTGTGCCAACCAGCAAAATGTATTACTGACTCTTTTATAATTATATTTGCACAGTAACAAAGTTGCTTCATTGCCTTATTTTGCTCACTCATCGACCCCCATCTCAGGCTTCTCATATTCTTGCTAATTCTGTCTGGCATATTTGGTTGCCACAACTTCAGAACGCTTTGTAACCATTCCACCAAAGCGGACATGCACTTCAGTGGCGCCAGCATAGCGCATATTTGACGCAGATAGCCATTTCCCGGCCATTCAGCTGGAAACTTTTCCTCGGTTCAATCAACTTATAAAGCAGCTCCTACATTATGCAGCAGAGCAACAGTTGTGGAAAATGCAACATCAAAATCGTTCACAGGACGTAATTCTGCGTTTCATGAAATTTATGTAAATTGGAAAGAGAGCTCTTGAGAGTATATATTTTTAGAGTCATTAAAGTTACTACGAGTAATTGCAGAACTTTCCTAATTTGGTTGTGAAAACTTTAAAAAGTTCACAAAATATTTTTGCCTATTCATAGAAATATTTTGTTTCCAGCAAATCTGGCCATCTTCGTGTGTCACGGACCTTGCCCGTGCCCCTGAGAAAATGCCATTCGTGGTCGAAGGCAGACAGTGTTGTTAGCCGCAGTATCACCTTGGAGGAAGATTCCATTCAATTTGTTCAGTCGAAAAATATTGCGCTGTGCAACGAGGTATGTTTTGGGCGAAATGTCACGGTGCAGTCGTTTAACAATTGATAGTCCCATGCATTTGGCAACTTTTTACGGATTGTTGCATGCAGGTTGCACACGTCTGAAGGCCAGTGGGAGGGTGGTATGCTCTCCTTTTGTTAAATAACGTAATAGAAAATGTAAGAACGTATTTCCACAGGAAATAAAATTAGAGGGACAACAAAAGACGCAACGACACTTGAACAAAATTTTGCCAAAAAGCGTAAAATGTTTGTCTCCGGTGAAGATATTCCAGAATGAAAATATTTTGGATTTGGTATTATGTAATTTAATGCTGCACACTAAGCAATTTATAGTACACCGAGAATAAATGGGGGATACATTTAGTTTAATGGCAACCACAGGCAATTGTTTACATTGATCGGTGTTGTGAGGATATTGAAGAAATATGCTCCTTTACTCTCCAATATATTACTGTGAAATTGATTGATATCTATCGAAGATTAGAGGTAAGCAGTTCTGTCAAACTGTATATTGTATTTCACATAGTTGCCTTCTTCTGTTCAAAGCACGAATACTTGAGAGATAGTTTATGAAGTGTTTGCAGTGATTTTTCGTCTATTATTAAGTTGAAAGGAAGTGAGCTGAACTTCAAAGATAAGTTGGGAGTATTATGAAGCTGGGTTTTGTCGATTGCATCTTTGATCTGTTGTGTTTATGTTGGAGAACTATCTATGAGTACTTACTTCCATGAATACTTTAGTTCACTTGGCCGATAACTTTGTTAAACATTTCGTTATAAACTTAAGTGTAAACCTTATAGGATAAACTTTAGTGGCAAAATCAAGAACGGGCCTTCGTAGCTGGTCTTTTATTACATATATAAAGGGTTTTCCAATAAGAGGTGTTATTTTGGTATTCAAAGCAAAATGCCATTTTTTGAGATAAATGATCGGATGTTTATTTCATAATAAAGAGGAAGGTATGCCGTTAATAATGAAAAACAACATCAGCCAAATGGCCACCACGACCACGCTAACAGGACCATATCCTTTTCATGAAATTTTCCATAACCAAATCGCAAAGTGTCTGCCCTATGTCCTCGATAGCCTCACGAATTCTATCTTTGAGGTCTTGAATCGACGCTGGGCTGTTGGCGTAGACCTTATCTTTCACATGGCTCCAAAGGAAGAAGCCGCAATGTGTTAAATCACAAGATCTCGGTGGCCAATTGTGATCACCTCTTCGAGATATAACACGGTCCGGAAACTTTTCCCGTAAAAGAGCAATGGTTTCGTTGCTTGTGTGGCACGTAGCGCCGTCTTGTTGAAAGTAACGTTGTCCAGATCAATACCATCCAACTTCGACCATAAAAAATCATTATTCATCTCTCGATAGCGCAATCCATTCACCGTAACTGTTGATCCAACCTCATTTTCGAAAAAGTAAGGTCCAATGACCCCGCCGGACCATAAACCGCACCAAACAGTCACACGTTGAGGATGGAGAGGCTTCTCAACAATAACTCTTGGGTTTTCCGAGCCCCAGATGCGACAATTTTGCTTGTTGCCGTAGCCACCGAGGTGGAAATGGGCCTCATCAGTCAAGATGATTTTTCGATGGAATTCCGGACCATTTTCATGCATTTCAAGGACGCAATCAGCGAAGACACTACGTTGTTGATGATCGGCCGGCTTGAGTTCTTCTGTTAACTGAACTTTATAAGCCTTAAGACCTAAGTCTTTATGCAAAATACGGTGTAATGACGTTTGTGGAATGCCCAATTCCAAAGAACGACGAGGAATGGACAAATGGTTTTCTTCAACACTTTGGGCTACAGCAGCAATATTCTCAGTTGTGCTTGAGCGATGTGCACGGGTTTTATTCGTCACATCACTAACTTGTCCCAACAGCTCCAATATTTCCACCAATTTCTGTATTGCGGTCCGACAAGGTGCTTCACGACGACCCAAAAATGCTTTAGTTTTGCGAACTGTGACTGCAAGATTTTCACGATTTTTGTAGTGAATTTTAATAATTTCAATGTGTTGTTGAAGCGTGTATCGTTCCATTTTTAGTAATGGCGTAGTTTCTACTTGTCAAATGTCAAAGAATAAAAGCTTCAAAGTGACAGCTACCGAAATACCGGGTGATTCAAAATAACACCTCTTGGTGGAAAACCCTTTATATATATGTATACAGTACATTATTAAAATGATCCCAACTAAAATTTAAGTGTGCTGTTTATCGTTATGTGAACGATGTTCTCAATTCTCTCCATATCTGACTATACTTTTAGTCCACATATTGTTTGAAATAATACTTGATTGTTGTTTATGTGAAAGTCTTCGTAGAAACATGTATTAATTCGATATGAAGTTATATATGGTTATAAAGTTTTGATGGATAACTACTGATTGATGTTAGCTGTATTTTCGATTGACGGTGTTGAGAACAGCCGCCAAAGCTCAAAAATAATATTAACAAATCAAGTAACCTTTGTAATAAGGATATCAGAAACCTGTTATTGAAATAGAGGGTAGTTAGTGTATTCACATTAACCTTAGCAAAACCAATTCAAAGGAAAAGTATCCAATAAGGTTCAAATGCGTATTTCGCCAAATGGTACTCATGATTGGGAGTAAAGGACAAGGTACGAAGAAAAAAATGTCTCTGTGGGAAAATTTCAGCTGAACTTTAGCAAGAAAAGGCAATGACGCAAATTAGCCTGCTGAGTGGCTGTCATTATGCTTAATACAAACTAAAACGAAATAAAGCTGGTAATGAGAAAATCACCCGGCCTGGCTGCAAATGACGACACAAACGAACAGAACATCATAATAAAAATAATCGCACCAATAAACGCAAGGACAAGAAATGTAGAGTTCAAGACTGAGGAAAGAAATTATTATGCAAGAAATATGTTAGGCAAACTTTGCAAGGAATTTGTTTAGTAGTGTGAGTAATGTTGTGAGGTGGTGAGTGTCGCTTTCTCTGCGTAATGCAGCTTAGTTTAAAACTTCTAGAAAGAGCAAAAAAATATCACAAAATTAAAACTGGAATATGAACTTAAAAAAATATATATCAGCAGATTAATGAAATTTTGAACATGAAAGCAAAAAACAGCACGACTTCGTAGAAAAAAATTGCCACTGTGGACAAGTAAAGCAGCTCCCAACTGTAAGGTGAGTAAGGAAGAACCTCTCCAAAACTTACTTGTCCATAAGCAGTTTTCCATTTCCATAACTTGCGACAAATAAATTAAGTTGCGACGTGAAGTAAATGGAAAATAAAAAAATCGAATAAAACTTTTGGTTTAGGTGCAAGCGTAGCCGGAGGCGCACTAAATCTCCTCCCCCCGTGGCGAAAATTGCTGACAAATGTGCAATATTGGAAATGATACTCGCATAATCCCAGATTAAAGTATAAGCAGCTTTTGGGCTCTCATGTCGCTATGAAAAAGTTTCCCGCACAAATGCATTCATAATAAATCCTTTATCCTGCAGCGTGTGCAGTGAAACTGATAGTTGTCTTTGGTTTTATTTTGAATGGAAAATTGCAATACGAAATCAGTGGTCAATCTTGCAGTTAACTGTAGGCTAAATGCCTGACAAATCCTTTACTGGCTCACAAAGGATAAATGGAAAAAATGCTGCAGCATTTGAATGACAATATCAGTTGCTTTTGGAGAAGTTTTGCGGTGGGCGTTTTGAAAATAATAGCAAAAGAAATTGGCATGGAAAACAAAGCGCTGGCGGGAAATAAGTGTATAGCAGTGTGGCACACCGTGGAGAGCCTTAAGATACCAGAAGGCAGAAATATGGAAGTGGGACCATCTGCTGCTATTTAGTTCTAGTGAAGTATGAGTAGGGTAGAGGAGAGAAATAAGTGGACAGCTGTGGCAAGTGACATTGTCAAAAAATTCTTACTTGCAATGGGAGAATTTGCTCGCAACAGCTGCGTTACAAAGTCTCGCTGCAGTATTCACAGCAAACTTAAGATAACCGCCACAAAATACTCCAAAGTATTAATTTTGTTCTTTCCAATTCCAAGCACTGCTCTGAGCAATATGAAATGCTATACGAAGTTGGTCCGACTTGCGCGCGCATTTGTGCAGAACTTTATTGAAAATGACGCGCAAAACAAAATGGCGCAAATTTCAGAGCAAAAAGCTCAGTGCGCATTATGTCAACAGGATGTTAAGGTTTGTATAAGTGCAGCATAACAAGGTGCACAGATACCCACAAACACACACATTCAAAACCACGCATACACAGGCGGTTGTTTGTTACACAACCCGAGCGCACATAACGCTCACAATATCTCGCTGTTAGAAATTAGTTGCAGTTCAGGGAACACATTAGAAAACTTTGTAACTGTGCTCATTCTCAAAGTGACACCCACCGGGAAAACAACAACAACAATAACAACCAAATAAATAGCAAAAAAAAACATAAAAAATATGAATGAAAATAAACAGAACTTCAAAACTCGTGCAATTTAATAAAAGGACAACAAAATTAAAATGCTTGAAATTATTGCCCGCGGCAATTCGGTTGGCATGTAATTGACAGTCTAAGGAACTTTGTTCAGCTCCTTTCGGCATTTACCATATTTTAAAATGTTCATTTATTATTTGTCTTTTGCGGGAATACCAGGCAAAATAAATTCACCACTTCCGCTGCGGCAGTTAACGGAATTTATATTTTATGATAATGGTGTCAAACTGCGAAACTGTGGAGCGGAAGTGCGCCACTGCCCATTCACCCAAAACATGTACTCCGCCAGCAACACAACATGTCGAAAACCACAAAACACCCGCTCACTAACACACATGCACATACGAGTACTGAAGCCAGTGCCACTGGGGACACTTAAAATAAATTGGCTCAAATTTTTGCAGGATGTGGCGCAAAATGTACTTCTGTGGTGAAGCTAGTGAGTTCCCAAATGAAGCGGACGTAGTCCCAAATATAGTTGGCGGGTTTGCATGCACCCTCCTGGCCGCTGCTGTTAAATGTCGAAAATATGAAAAATAGCCATAAAACAATTTTATTTTATTTCATATTATTTTATTTCACTATATTTTTGTTTGTGTTTGCTTTAAGTTCATAAAACTGGAAGAACGTGTCGCTCATTACTGCAATTTGCACGCAGCTCTCCACTCGCATCACAGGGAATTGAGTGAAGTATGCGTGCATGCAAGGGAAATATAGCATTGGCCCAGTTAACCAGTCGCTGTGTGTTTGGACACAGTACAACTGTGTGTGCAGCAGTCATTAATCATAACGCACAAGTTCACTGCTTACCAATGAATTTACACAAAGTTATTGTGTGCAAAGGCGCTGAAAGAATTTTTCGGGGCAGTAAGTAGGTTCAATCAGGGGCGGTATGCCACTAACTTACTTAGTTAGCTGGGGTATTCGGATGTGTTACTAATGAAAAAACATAAACCGTAGGGACCTCTTGCTAGCCTCAGCAGGGCACTTGCATCGAACAATTATAATTGCCTCTTAACAAGCGGGTGTGGAAATTCTCAAAATACTCACACATTCATTCCCTCAGGGCCTCTTATCGTCTGCTAGTTGTGCGTGCTAGTCTGACGCAGTCCCTCATGGTACTTAATATAAGGAATGTAAAGCTAACCATTTGACTCATACATACTACTATCAACGAAATGGACATTACCATCTAATATTACCAATACGAGTATGTCTACAATAGAAGCGTAGTTGGGGTGTTTTTAAAGGAAGTCTCGAAAGCTGCTTAAATTACAGGTACGCATGTTGAATATACCATCAACTGTCGCAGTTCCTTCCTGTCCTCCTGACAATAAATTATAACTCTCAATATTCGGAATCGTATCATCGTATTGTATTTGGTATAATTTTAACATATTATTACGAAATTATGCTCCTGACAATTGTATTGTAACTCTCAATACTCTGATTCGTACCACTGGATTGTTTAGTAATCAAACAATCGCTGTTTAAGTTAAAATAATTAACTTAATTTAATTATTGCAATTAACACACTTAATCTTAGGCTTAAAGTTTACTTTATTAAAATTTTTCACGTTATTTAATAATTCATTTAATTATTTTATTACTCGTTAATTCTGTTACTGTTACGATTAAAATGCACGATGTACACACTGCTACGATTGCTCTTCAACTGTGTGGTGGCTTATATGCCTTTCGAATGGTTGAAATAGAACATTCTAGAATATTCCGTACACTTCGAAAGAAGTTTCTGGAACATTTTAGAATATTCCTATACTTCGAAAGCAGTTTCAAGAACATTCTCGAATGTTATCTACATTTCGAAAGAAGTTTCTGGAACATTCTAGAATATTCCCTACTCTTCGAAAGAAGTTTCTGAAACATTCTATAATGTTCCTACACTTCGAAAGCAGTTTCGAGAACATTCTAGAATATTCCCTACACTTCGAAAGAAGTTTCTGGAACATTCTCGAATATTATCTACACTTCGAAAGAAGTTTCTGGGACATTCTAGAATATTCCTATACTTCGAAAGCAGTTTCGAGAACATTCTCGAATATTATCTACACTTCGAAAGAAGTTTCTGGAACATTCTAGAATATTCCCTACACTTCGAAAGAGTTTCTGGAACATTCTATAATGTTCCTAACTTCGAAAGCAGTTTCGAGAACATTCTAGAATATTCCCTAGACTTCGAAAGAAGTTTCTGGAACATTCTAGAAGATTCCCTACACTTCGAAAGAAGTTTCGAGAACATTCTCGAAACTTATCTACATTTCGAAAGAAGTTTCTGGAACATTCTAGAATATTCCCTACTCTTCGAAAGAAGTTTCTGAAACATTCTAGAATATTCCTATACTTCGAAAGCAGTCTCGAGAACATTCTAGAATATTCCCTACACTTCGAAAGAAGTTTCAAGAAGGTTCTTGAGTAAGCTTTTTTCGAATAGATTGTGTCTTGGCTGAAATGCAACGAATAGAGGATCCTAAAAGTATGCAATTATTTAAGTTTCAATATTTCAGAATTAAGTGTTCTAGTGCGAATGGGATAGTATTGTCTTCTATGCCTGATTATATGGCAGAAAGAGCATCAGCAATGCTGAATATCTTAAGGGAAACAGAGAAAGTAATAGTAACAATTGTCGAATGTTCTAGACATGATTTGAATTTCATATTTTATATGTTTACTGAATGAATACTAAAATGGTGATTTCGTTAACATTTTTCACACTTGATCTTGTTTTTATTTCTTGATCTTTAAATTTGAGTTCCACCCACAATTATTCTCTTCCTCAGACAACAATAACTCCATTTTAACATATTGTTACGAAATTGTCCTTCTGACAATTATTTATAACTCCCAATAATCGGATTCATACCACTGGATTGTGTAGTAATCAAACAATCGCTGTTTAAGTTAAAATAATTAATTTTATTTAATTACTTCACAACACGGACCAATAAATTCCGCTCTGCCTCCTCTAAGTTCCGATTTTAATTCATAGAACAATTTTACACAAAATTCCGTCGGAATTTTTTGCTGGATTTCAAGAGATCAACTTACTCGTACTCCCACCATATTTGCATAGGTATAGAATATTGTTACTAATGTTCGATTTGAACAGGTTCTGACTCTTACGGCAGTGATTTGTTACCATGGATGTATTTGCTTCTGCGGTTTGATCCCTATATCGAGCCTGCGTTTCCAGTTTAGTTTCGCTTAAGAAATTAAAGCTTCTAAAATAATCTACAAACCTTCATAATCCTAATAAAGTTATGGTGTATACCCTCAAATCTCACTGCGGGAGTTCAGTTTCAATGTATCACTACAGTTCAAATAAATTTACCTCATTTGTATGGATTATTTCGAACTTGAGGAGAACTACAAATTCTTAATACAAAAACAAAGAAAATGCAAAGTAGTTCAAAAGTAAAATAACCAAAAGACGAAAACTTGAATTGAAAACTTTGAGCATTCGCAATCTAACAAACAAATGGAAAGCATATTGCGCCACTTGGATACGGAAATAGCTGCGACAATATTGAGAAAGTTCAGACTCGTAGTATAAAATTTTCAAAATTTCCCTCAAGCAGCAAAAATTAATCAAACGAAAATGTTTACTGAAAATGTCGCACACAATCTCAACGAATACGTTCAGTCCTTGAGAGTTGGAAGGGAATTCCAAGCAAATTCCAATTTCGACGGTACAATTTCACACATGCGGCAAATGCTGCTAATAAATGTTGCCACACATGTCGATTACATTCGGCTAAGGATGTGCGACTACAACTCCTTGTTGGTTTTGTTCTTCATCTTTTCATACTCGTATACGTGCATATACAAACTTGATTAAATTTTTGTGGTTGTAAGCAAATATAAAGTAAACTAAACGCAAACATATTTGATCCTTGTTCAATGTGCGTATGAGAATGTGTCCCTCAGCAATAATTCACACATTATGCTAGTTGGGGTTGTTGCCGCAGTAGTTGTGCGTGTAGGCGTATGTGCGAAGCTGTGCACGCATGCTGGAAATGAAGATAAATGTAGCTGTTTGCCATAAAGAATACAAAAACTACGAAAATACTATTAAAATATAAAAAAAATGTTGGGGCCGAAATTTATTTGCTTGTTTACTTGCAAGAAGGTGCCCAGGAATTGGCCCAATTAACAACTTTTGGTGGGAGGAATGAAGCGCTTGAGAAAGCGAAAAAGTCAATCATAAATAAGGAAAAACTTTGTCTGTGCATATCTGGGCGCGTGTACACGCGAACTTCATAATGCCTCCAAATGGCAAACACCCACACTGATGGGGGTACATAAATACATACTCACTTCTGTACACACACATCCACACACAAACACACTTTAACTCATGCATAAATTACTTAAATGCGGTGGTGAAAACGTGCAATGGAATCCGCAGCTGCAATTTATGCGCACTGCCGTGTGCATTAATGCGATTTGCATATGTGTGTGTGAATGCTTGCTTGCTTCTGAGTGGATTAGTGGAACTGTGCTTTTGAATTCATTGGTTGGCCACCATTTCTCATGCCACTAAAAGGATTTTTCAACTTTGCACATGTGTGAGCAGGCCTCTGGCGTCAGTCGTGGCCAGTAGCTGGAAAAAGGATCAAAAACTACAATTGAACAAACAAAAATTAAAAATGAAAATGTTCAATTTAAATATTTCTCGAGCTAAAGTGCAATTTCTTCAATTAAAACGAAGCAATTCGTGCAATACGTGCTCTGTGCTGAAATGGAGCACCAGAGCTTCAAAGAATTTCGGCAATTATGTGATTTTCCACACACTCGTAGTGTTGAAAGGTGGGAGATTGTGTTGGAGATTTCAGAGGGTGGTGTGAGCAGAAGACTGGGGCATAATAAACAATTTAACCGTGGGAGATTGTGTTGGAGATTTCAGATGGGTGGTGTGAGCAGAAGACTGGGGCATAATAAACAATTTAACAATACAAATTATGTTGCTATCCATTGAGAAATGCTCGAGTGTCAAGACCAAGGCATAGTAAAAGAAGACATATATAAAGGACATCGTATTGTTCTGATAAATCAAAGCAAACTTTTGTCAACTGCACAGATTCGCCTCTTCATTTGACACCCACAATGGCATCAAGATAAGAGAATACTAATTTAAATAAATACTTGCACTTCCTTTAAAACTTCAAAGTCCTTTACAAAGGAATGAATAGCATGAAATGAAAAACTGAATAAGCAGTTTTACAATACTTTGTCTTCAGTTTAATGTGTATATCGATTTTGAATGAGTCACTGAAGGTGTAATTAATGACTCACACTACTGCGCACTGCACATTGAAGTGTTGCTGTCAGAATACCAAGGATGAAAGTGCTTCAGTCTTTTGTATGGACTTCTTGAGCATTGAACTGCAACTGTAAGTGGTCTTACCAATTAAGGCTCAACACGTTTTACTCTTGCGCAAAGAACTGTATCGTATGCTGTGTCTGCTCTGCAGCTCTCAAAGTCGTTTGGGTGTAAATTTCATGCAAATTAGTCTTGAGAAAAAAAACGTGTATATACTGTAATTGCCTGACCCAAGTTTAGGGTAATATCAGCAACCTCCTCTGCTCTCCTTGGTCTTGGCAGTGGCTACTAAAGGAACAAAAAAACACAAATATAATTAGCAGTAATGAGAACGGCAGCATTGCTGAGCCGTTCTGAAAGGCCGATTACTGGCCGAAAACCTTGAAAACTTGAGAAGCAAGCACTAGAAGTTGAACCTCAAATCGAGCTGCAGCCAATCAGGATTAGAAGGTATTGCTTATGTCCATGGTAGCATGAACGCAATTCATATCCTTTGCACTCTTACCAAAGCTGCTTTACTAAAGCAAATGGAATCTAATCGCCACATTTCAATCCTTACTGAATCCCACTGCCTGCTTGCGCGTGTAGTAAAGCTTGCAGCATAGTCCTTGTACAGCTTTGAATTGTACTGGAGCAAGTTATAACTGCAATTTCAAGTACCTTCCTCAAATTCCTCATCAATTGTACCAGTTTCCCCACTTGCTCCGGCTGCCAAATCCGAACAATAGAAGCAATAAAAATAGAGAAAAGCAGCACTTTTGCACATTTTGTTGATTTATCGATTTAATTCACTTTAGCTGGAAATACGATGTGCGTGCATTGTTTTCTTTGCTTTTATTTAGTATTCGTTTTATTTTTGCTTTGTTTTTTTCCGGTTTTTTATGTTTTTTTTGAATTTATTCTCACTTTTCCTGCTCTCATTTCGACCGACGCAGGCAGCAGCTGCAACACTTTCAATGGTTCTTCACTGGGGATATAGAGAATTTATATAGTTTTTTTTTAGTCCAGCCACAAATGCGTTGAAGGTACACTTGGAACTGTACACACTCACGCACAAATCTACGCACACACATAAACACTCACGTACGTGGTTATAATGCATTGTAAACACAGGAAAGGCCATTTGTGTATTTCTTATTATAGCGTGCCAGAGAGTAAACGATAGCCACGAAGTCAGGTGCATCCTCTGTACGTGCTGCCTGTGCGGCTTTTAACCCCATGGGAAAGATACGGTTTTAATTGTTGTTACCTGCTGTTAGTTTAGAGGAGGGAATTTATTTTCAATCAATACTTAAGAACCACTGATCAGAATCTGGCATTTGCTACTAATAATTTAGGTTTTTCGAGTGTGGTGATTGAGAGAAGGATCAGGAAGACCGGCCATGGACGTTTTTCATTAACAATCGCATCAGGACATGCAAACAAATGATAGAATACCTTCATCAAATACCTGAGGACAATTACTATGACTCCGTCGACATGACTATCTATAATCCGTAATAATATTGAGAACTGTTTTATATACACATTCTACCCACTATCTCGTGGGAAATCATTGAATCATTCCTAAATATCAGCTAGTACCACTGAATAATTGATCAGTCCTCATTGGTTATATGGTAATCGTTCGTTAGTAGTTTCATTCCGGCCATTCAGAGCACCTTGTTGGACGAAATACCCTCAATACCATATTTCGTTAGACTTCTTGTGGTTTTCTAAGTGAGTATATTGAACTTCTCACATTCAGAGAATGAACAGAAGTAACTAAGTGTTTTCTCAGTGCTGTGATGATAGCAACTCACTCTTTGCTTGTGGAAGTGTGTATTTTTTTCGAGTCTTGCTACGATATCCAAGAATAGAAATTGATATCTTGTAATATCTGTATTAATACCTATTACACGGGATAATCCCTCATGCTTCACACAAAGTTTGCTGAGTGCAGCCCCCCTTCTCTTAATTTTGGATGACCTTAATTGTCCTTTTCTGTAAATTTACTACAGTATTGGACTATTTGCTGTTTAGTTATCTAAACACTGAGCAGAGTCTTCCTTGAAGTGTCCTATATTAAACTTGTTTGATAGAGTCTTTGAAAATCCCAAGCATTTTGCTTTGACCCTTCTCTTCGGACTAGGTTTCTTTAATTTTAGTTGGAATATTTATATATTCTTCTTTAGTTCCTAGTGAAATATTCATAAATTTTCCAGATTATTATATATCTTTATATTGTTAACAGATCCACACTATCTTTATTCTAGTTTAGTGTAAAATTTGTACTCCTTTTTTAGTAGTATCTCATATGCATACCTTCTGAGTCTTTAACCTTCATGACACCTTTTGAAGCTGTCTTTATAGTGTCTGCTAGTATGCATATATGCTAAATGAGTGGCCTCAGTGTATGAGTATAAAAAATATCATTCACTTACCCCAGTTTTCAGTGTGAGGATTTCTTTGATCAATTTTTCGAGAAGCTTTTCTAATATGAATGCAAGCCAAACTCGTTGACCTTTCAGACTCCCATATTTCAATTGATCAACCTGGTTGAAAGAGTGAATAATTAGAAGGAAGCGAAATGGTTTCTTTTCAAATATGTCTGAGCTGATGTTTTGGCCAGAGTGTTTGAGGTCGATACTTCTTTTAAAGGACATTCTGGACCTCAATTTAAACAATACTACAGAAAACTTTATATATCTTTGCTTTGAACATTATCTATATGTATTAACTTTAAATCACTGTGTTCTAGATTACAAAATTGCATAATATTTGACATTACTATTATATATTACAAAATATTAACATTATCTACATTAACTTTGCATTTTTCGACAAGTATAAAATAGTGAATGTTGAGACAAATTTTATACATTCTACATTATATTGGACATTTTCTACACACATGTGTAAAATAGTGCAATTTGTATATGTATAAAACTTGATACACCTCTGTAATTCAGAGCAAGAGTACACCAAATTGCATAAGAATAGGCAAGTGTACTACACAATTTACTTGAGTGTATGTGGTTCAATGATGCAGGTGTAGCCGTTCAACTATGTCCCTGTACCTATGTGTGATTAATGCATTGAATGCGGGTGGGTATGTGTGTCAACCCGTTATTTTATATAATGCGGAATTGCTGCGATAGTAGTCGTGTATATATTTATCGTATATAGCCTTCCCTCACTCTCACTCTGTATGTCCTTTTGTTGTCAAATGCATGGCATAGAGTGGGTTATGCGGGTGTCCTACGTTAGTATATTTTTAGTGGTATTCCTAGCAAAATGTGGGAAAGTGCTCGCATCTGCGCTTATATTCTTTTTAATAGATTTTTTTGCTTGTGTAGCAATTGTGTTTACGCTTTTTTCAATGACTTGGCCGCATGGAAGTCAGGACACATTTTAAGTGCTGTAAGCAATTGCACTGGCCGCCGCCATCGCCGCCATCGCTGCCGCCTTCCAAGCACCGTCAGAATTACTCGCAAATGGCGCAAATTTTTCCTTTTATGTATTTCGGCAGAATTGTACGAGATAAGTGGCGGATTTATGTGGATTTTTATGCTTTGCCATTAGTATGAGTATATTAATGTGTGTATGTGTGTGTGTGACATACACAAATAAGAAGATTTTTGTATTTTAAAGCAAGTTCCCATACAAAAGTTTGGCCTTATTTTTATTGTTTTGATAGGAAATCTCACAACACAAAAGGGGACAATAATTTATGTGAATCATGCTGTGTCCTTGCTAACGCAAAAAATCTCGTTTGGAAGTTGTCAGATTTTATTTTTATGATCTCCTTTTTCCAGTGGGCGGTTGAGCGTTTTTGTTTTTCTATTCTATGTACGACTAAACCCACGTATGGAGATTTTAGGGGCTATATTTTTAGTTATTGTGAATTGTATGATTTGAACATACATCGCCCACGTTGGAGCACGTAGGCATATTGAGCATTAGTGGGGGTTTATAATAAACAACAGCGACATATATTATTCTATTGTGAAGAATTTTCACTTGAATAACAAGCTTCTTACTCGTGTATTTGAATATTTAATTGCATGATTCTATTGTAACCATAAAACAGAGTCCCTCCTAAAATATGTAACTACAAGCAGAACGATTCGTAGTAGTTGCGGAGGTGGTATCATCGCCAGCAAATATTCAACACTCATCATTAATAATGTAAATATTTGAACAACACAAAGTAAATACAATGTTACGCAACTATAGAGACATTTAAAAACAGGACCATGAATAGATGAGGGCAATTATGTGATGTATAATGAAAGGCATCAATCATCCGCTACACTGCAAAAGCTACAAACCATAAAACAGGAATTCGGAAATTGCCGAAAAAAAACAGAATGAGCAACATTTTTAAATTAGATGATCAAACTCACACATCCCGGAAGGAAATTGCACTAAGCTTGTCACCAATGCTTATTCCTTGATAAAGTTGTGTGAATGCCAGGAGTACCTGGAGTGGAGCTATACAAGATAGCTTCAAAACAAGGACTACCCTCGAAACACAGACAGAAAAATCATCATCTTCTAATAAGCATTATAATAATCAATAGATCGAGTTGAAGGCCCTGGTAGCTATGATTCTTCCTCTTAAATTAGTTATAATAATTTATTATTGTGATTAATCATTTTAAATAAATAAATAATAATCAATAGAGAATTCTTTGATATATTCAGCAGCATGAAAACAGCCCAATTGCAAAATGTCTGAAACAGAGTGTACCTCCTCAGAGAATCAAGTGGTCGAAACCAGTCATACTTCTTATTCAGATCAGTTCTGGAGTACCATTTAGTTCAAATTTAACTGGTATCGAAAACTGGGAAGATTGCGTTTAATGACATCCCAAAGCAAAGGGAAGAGTATGGCAATTTGCAAGCGGATGTCTTAGAATTATATATTATTATTTATACGACCAAGCACACTATTTGGTTTTATATACGAGTAAAGTGATATCAAGAAGCTTAACGTGAATTAGACACTAAACAGTGAAATACTGGAACTACCAAGGTGGCTCAAATGCTCCAAAAAGTCCCAACATTTGATCAGAAAAGAAGTGCCGAAGTAAAAATAGCCGATATTCGACTCTTCTGTGGCCACTTCATTTGCAGTTAGAATCACATTTTATGTTAGGCACGACAAGTACAGATAGCAAAGGGATTAAG
This sequence comes from Clusia tigrina, assembly GCA_920105625.2. NCBI lineage: Eukaryota > Metazoa > Arthropoda > Insecta > Diptera > Clusiidae > Clusia > Clusia tigrina. The sequence goes on along the minus strand of OV050033.1, from coordinate 176,337,631 downwards.
ACGATATATTGAAGAATTTAGAGCAGTTAACTCAGCAATACAATTGGAAAACTCGTCCTTGCTCTTCATCAAAAAGTTCTAAATACTTACTCCGATATATTGCTCAGCGAAATGTGTCTCATGAATACTGCAGAAGCTGTGGGGATGAGGAGGAGGAGGAGACTGTGGAACATCTCTTCCTGCTCCGCTCTGGCTGGAAGCAGAGCGGGCTCTTTAGGCAAATACGCTTTTAGCTCTCTTCCAGAAGTTTCCAGTGCGAAGGTCAAACAAATGCTGCGCTTTATTAGGGTTTCGAAATAGTTCGACCAATGAATCGGAGGTGCGTGTTTACGCGGTGGTATCACACCCATAGTGGTCTGAGAGAGCTGGTCCTTAGACCGGCTGCCACGTTAACCTAAACTAACCTACTCCGATATATTGCTCAGCGATATGTGAGAGTCATCATCACTAAATTCGGGGCTGGCATTTTCCTCGGGGGGTACCTCCAATTTCCCATTCTAAATTCATATTTGATGAAATCATAAATACATTTTCGTTATGTAAAATTTTTTACTTTGTTTGACCGTTTTGGGTGAAAATAAATGCACGGAATTTGCATTTTAAGCACATGCAACATCGTTGCGCAAAAAAGTGGCCCGGGGAGGCGAGGTGGCGGCGTATTAAATGAACATACTCGCAACTGTTTGCACGCCATTTCATGCATATGCATGCTTAAAGTTATTTAATACGAATTTAATTTCATGCTAGTCATGTGCGGATGGAAATTGCATTGTGTGCGTGCCAGTGTGAGAGGGTTGTGGTTTCATACCCTGGTAGGACTGCTTATACAATTATATATATTTTCCTGTATAAGAAACCTTAATTTTCTACGCAAACATTGTAACAAATTTTTATAAAAATGGCCAAGTAAATACTCAAATAATTATTAAAATTAAAAATATTCATTAAATAACCAAATCCGTCGCCGAATAAATGAGCAAAGCAAAGACAATAAGTAATCTTATCCTTACCACACTACGTAAGTCAAGGTTTTGTTACGAGTATTACGAGATTTTATGCCAATTACATTAACCACACAAATTTTTTGTTTGTTATTACTTTGACCGTCGCGGCAACAAACGGCTTCAAAAATAATATAAAAGCACTCGCAGTCCTTTCTTCTTCTTTGGTGTTTAATGTCCTGAACTTTGAACTTTAATATCGCCTTTGTGTGAATTATGTAAAAGTTAAAGTTTAATATGCGTCGGCGGCGTGTTTGGATCTTTGTGATGCTACACTAAAAGACCTTACATTTTATACGATTCCATTACGTCACATTCTGGTACACTACACTGCACATTAAATCATTAAAGAAAACCCTTTAAACCCTAAATTCCAAACGTACTCTTCCCACACTCCCGCACTCGTACAGTCCCACATGCAGAGCAACCATGGAAATACATCGAATGTCCTTTATATATGCCATTACAAGTTAACCTCCCATGTGCGGGTAAGTACAAGTTTACACACAACCCCCCCCCCCCCACACTCAGGCATGCAAGCTTCGAATTGCCACTAAATATGGAATAAAATTTTACAACGACCCGTTCTGCTCGTTCGTTTCCAGTGAAAGACAAAAGTCTTTGAATTTAATGACCCGTTATTAAAATGTCGAAATGGTGCCAGACAGCTGTGGACAAAAATGCCTACCAGCGATTTTTGTTTGCTTCAGTAGAACTTTGTTGTACAAGTGTGGAAGTGGAATTCGATAAGGGGAATTGTGTTTCCTCGCACCAGGCGAAAGTTAGCATTTTGTAATTTTGCAGGAAACGATAGCGGGACAGCAGCAGCAGCAACAGCAGCAGCTGGAATTGTAGTCGTAGCGACTGCTGGTCGACCACTTCCAGAGATAGAGGCGGGCGTTTTCTTTAATATTGAAGGGTGGGTGTGTATAAACGCGAAAGTTTTGTGGTCTCCAAATTGGCGTTTGTATTATTGTAGCTGTCGTTAGGGTTGGCATACAATTCTTGCTCATTGATTCCTCAATGCAAACTTAACAGGAAAGAACAAAAAAATAAATTAAATTTAACTTTTAATTGGAAAATGAAGTGACGGGAATTCAGATCAAGTTTCAACGAGTAGTGTTGCTTTCTTCTCGTGCTCGCACACTTTGCCAACAAAGTTCAGAGCAGTCGGCTGAGTTGCATAACTAAGTAAAACTTGAACTCCTTGAAGTATGCAACAAAATTCTTCTATTCGTACTTGAATGCGTGAATGTGTGCAACCGAGGAGTCACTTGCGTCTGCACTCAAGAAGATTCAAAACAAAAAGAAATCAAAATGAACGGAAGGAAGTGTCGACAATTTGCCTCACTTTTAATTTTCCAGCCCATTAACCAGGGACAGGTTATTATGACTACATAACTGCATACGGCAGCCTGCAGCGAGTAGCTCGGGAATTGCCGAGAATGCAAAATGGGAGTTAGTGTCTTCATTCTTCACTCACATCTTTGCTCTTTGTTTAATATTTTCTTCAATTTTAGTGCAGATTTTAGTGCGGCTGGCATAACTGTGCGAACCTGGTGGGGCTCCGCTTGCCATAAGGGTGAACTCATTTCCATTACCGTGTTACGGCATAATATACTGGCATGTGTGGGAGATAAGCTGCTCTAAGTGTGCTTTTCTGATATGCAAGTATTTACTTTGGCGTGAAGGTGAATCTCCATAAAACTGTGAAATAAGGTTAATGTGTATTGTGTATAGCAGAGGGCGTATGTGCCTTTGTGTGAGTGTGAGTGTGCAGGTGATTGTGTGTAGTAGCGTTTCTTAATATCTGTAAGGATGTGCCCGCATATTGTTTTGACTTGCAGCTTGGTAAATAAGCTGTGCTAAATGGTTCATGCTGCAACGATGTGGTGTGTTGTAATTTTTTCTCCAGTTCTTTCGCAAATTTTGTATGTTCATGGGCAACATTCTATAAACAGAGCCAAGCTAAAATGTCAAACATACACCGTGGGCCGGGAAGCAGCAGTTGCTAATAAGACACCAGTGCAAGGTCACAGTCTGCATTTAATACTGAGCACGTATTACATTGAGTTATTAACATTTTTTTGTATGGCTGCCAATTTATATGCAAGCGCAACTTGTTTGCTTTGATCAAAATTGGATTTTAATCAGAAAATTGCCAATAGCTACCTTAGACAAATTATGCAAATTCAATGCAAATTACACGACTTTGCCAATCAATCTCTCCCGCACTCTTTCTAGACGTACCCAGTTTTCTCGCTTGCATAGTGGAGTGTGAGTTATTTGTAGCAACAGCTACAACTGGAGCACATAAACTTCAAAGTGGTGAAGGTGGACATATCGTAGTGACACACTATGAATTCTTAATTAATTGTTTTTTTTATAGCAGTCCATTTGGATATACCTTCAGCCATGGTACTTTCAAATAACTCTCTGCTGTACTAAAATAAAATGTCATTCTCGACTCTTTAATGCTCCATTCAACTTAAAGTAATTGCTTGCTTTTCAAATCCACTCTTGATTTGTGAAAGTTTCTTGAATCTTCATCAAAAGGCATGGATTTGAAAATTTAAAATCTGTCTTCTTGAGGGTTCCTGCTTAAGGTTTCATATCAATTGACGCATCTATGGAAACTTTGAAGATATGATATTCACTCATCTCCTCTGTAAGTACCCAGCTTTGTCTAGGACTATGCAATTTAAGAAAACTACCATTCTGTAAAGGGCAATCGATTTTTGCAAGTAGTTATCCTTTCAATGGGAATAATTCCCTATCTTTGATTCCAAAGAATTCACGGTATAAAATGACTCTGAAGAGCTAGGAAGAGATGTTTGTTCCAGAAAGTCAATTGACCAAACTAGTGGTTTTAATAGGTACTCTTTCCAATCTGATGGATAATTTGGAAAAGAGCAGAAATATGTTTATTAATAATCAATATATAAAAAAATAATATTCAGTCAACAATAAATACTTCAAATGACGTCAAAAGTTTCAATTAAATAAAAAACATTGACTTGAAAGGATTTCTAAAGACTTAAATCAATTCAGTGTGATGTGACTGCAATATAAGGACTGTATGAAAGTGACTCGAGAATCCATTGAAAGATCAGATATTGAGCTCATAAAGAGAAGACCAGACTGAAATTATTTTGCTTCTCCAGGTACTAAAATTGCCATTATCTACTCCTACGATAAAGACTCGAGTTTAACGAATAACATACGTCCATTTTTTCATTTCGATAATCTATCATCCTTTGGGTGAAGGATTGAATACTCGAAGCTAGTAAAGTGGTGCTATTAGCAATACAAAGAATAATGACAGCACAGATTGCAATTTCGGCATCTTTAGAATTGTGCCAACAATTTGGCAAACGAAGCAAAAGTGAGAGGAGAAAAGAGGACCTAAAAAGTGTTACAAATGCCGGACTGCGGCTGCACAAACGTACACCGCAGTGCATTTGTTAGAAATCGCTTGAGCAAACTAGTCTTATTTTTACTTTTTACTCTTATCACTCACACACATGGCCTCATTGTAATGGCGCAAAACCCTTTGAATCCTGTAACACTACTTGCAGTAGTCGATTTTTCCCAACTCAATGGCAGTGAACTTTCTTAATAGCAGTGAACTTTCTCAATGCTCACAATGGTAATTCAATTCAATACTTCAAGGATTCTCAAGTTGAATTAGAGCATAAAATGTGTGCCGGCTTAAAGGAAGCCTGAGCTCTTAATTAAATGGCGTTTGTGTTTTCAATAAATCCTCTCTACATGCACGTTGAGCATATAAATTTAATTAGCAATTAATTTGAGCAGCTCGCAGGGGTGCCTTGCGGTGTTGTTGCGCTTTACCTCGGCACAGTGTTAATTAATTAGCTTGGCTTGGCATAAAAACTACAGGCATTTAATCAATAGCATCTAAACACTGCTCTCATAAACACAGCTACGTCTTTGTCTCTTTGTCTGTGAGTGTTTGCCCGTCCGTCCATGTGTCTATTGCAGAGCATAATTGACGTAATCAACTTTACGATATGACACAAATGCGATTACAGTCAAGTTAATCTAAGCATGGCATTGCGCCCGCAGACGAGCAGGTAGGGGTGCGGGTATATAACATTACACAAAATAGGATTCCATTAGACCGAAGCGCGCCTTGTGTAAGGAGCTGAATTGAATTAATTTGATTGCACTCACTTAAAGCCCCATCCGCACGATGCCTGCCCGAGCGAGAGAGCTACGCCTGTCAGGTAGCCGTAAATAAGTCGAGAAATTGCTTTGAACGCTGCTTGCAACATACGAGTACACGCACAATCAATTGCGGCAGGAAGGAAGTTCGGTAGCGGAGCGCTTTGCTGCTTTGAATATAAATAAACTCATTTGTGCGTGTGTGCGTGAGCAAACATATTAAAGTGAAATTATGAAACCTGTGCGCTTTGTAGTCATGCATTCAGACTGCAAAGTACTCGTAGACTAAGTCGAGTAGGCGGGAGGTGGATAAAAGGCCGCAGGTATATACACAGGTAAACCATTACTTTATCATTGAGTGGTCTGGGTTGCATGGGTCTGGGTTGTTTGGGTCTGGGTTGTATTAGAGGATGTGTATGTTTATATTCTAATCAATCAACCGCTGACGTGAATTTGATCAGGCACAGCTACACTAGTTAGTCCTCAAATATTTCCGATATCAATGACTTTAGATTTAAATTAAATTTTGCTGAATTGTGGCGTATAACTTCGAAATGTGTCCAAATATTATTCGACACTAGCATGTTTATTCAGGATGATCAGTCCTATGCACCCGCTATGGGTTGAATAATATAACCATAAGCAATTACTAATTATATGATGGGTTAGTTACATGCCACCACATAGGTTTACTGGTGGTTGTACGGAGGTTTTAAGATTGTCTATTAACTCCATGACGAGCAGTTTGCTTGTGCATGTGTGCTAACCAAGGAACAATAGTTCTTTAATAAAGTGGATGGTTATGGCTTTCCACATGCTCGGGGTAGGTTTGTGGTCTCTTAGATTATTGAAGCTTTTGAGCCTCTTACTGAAGCTTTCTTGGTTAATTATAATGTATCAGCAATGTAGTCTGTATCCTGGGTGGACATTTTTGTTATACGATTGAAGACTGAATCAGACACCAGCAAAAAATATACCTAGATGTTTTTCTGGTCAATCTCATTCAATCTCTGAGTTTTGCTTATAAACTCAAAGGAGAAAGTGTGAAACATAACTTTATTTTCCCCGAGGAAGTTCATGTGTTTCCAGCAAATATTTTTTCACTTCTTGTTTTGTTTCATTTTATACGACTGCACAACTTTTACCAGTGCTTTTCCTTCAAGTATATACTAAATTTATACCATTATCCTACAAAATGAACTCAATATTTATATCGTCTAACACACAATAATGGTCGTACCCTAAGAATGTACTTACTCTATCTCAGTTAGTGATTTAAATCCTATTTGAGACCAAAGGGTGCTTCCCGCCACAATGCACAAAATGCCTCTCAGTTGGCTTCGAGCAGAACAATTAAAATTATAGCAGAAGAAAATGCCAAACCACAGCAACTGAAGGGGTGTTCCTTCTTTGTTTCCGCTATTGTTTAAATTTTATTTTATCTCTGAGTAGAACTCCGCTTAATGGTTAGCTCGTTAATACCAGTTGCTGCAGTACCAGTGCTCTTCATAAGCTTTCATTAAGTAAATTAAATTATCGCATTTAGCATTTCAGCACTGTTCTCTCTCGGACATTAGTGGCAACTGCGTCTGCGAATGCGTTGTCATTTTTATGGCGCCGTTCACCTTGCCACCCACTCCATCTTCGACGTGGAGTGCTGCTTCCGCCTTGACCGGAAATGTGCGGAAGGAATGCATGAGACCGCACCAGGGACAGAGACAAAGGCGGAACCGGAGCCGGGGCCGGGGCCGGTGAAGTGACAAAGCCTCAGGTTTTTAATTTTCTACTTTCTGAGCATTTTATTTGCGTGCTGATATTGCACAACACACAACAACAACTCTGCCTGAGGGGCCACTGAAAAATAAATTACGCCCACCAGACAAAAGCGGTAATCATAATTTATGCGCTAAATGCGAAAAGCAGATAATGAAAATAGAGGTGATGCAGAGAAAATAGCGAAGAGTGTAGAAATAAATAAAACGCTTCTTGAAAGGAAGAAGGAAAAATTCAAATTTAAATATTTTGCATCATTTGAATAAATTATAAAGTAAGAAGGAACTTTCAACACGCTTGGTACGACTCTTCAAGAGTGCTGAACAATGAAGTTTCATGGTTTTTAGCAAATAATAAAATTTTATAAGCCTTGAAGCTGAAAAGCACTTCAATTTGGTGTAAATATGAATCGTTTTCTTTTCATATCAAGCGAACATTTTCTGGTATGTAAGCAAAGATGTTCTACAGGACTTCATGTTTTAAGTCGTACTCGTAATCACTTTCTGGGATTCTCAGTATTGACGTGGAATTTGTTTGAAATCGGAAATTAAATTACAAAATTGAATTCTTGGCTTGAAAATGGAGTACGCTATGGAGTTTCAACATTAGTGAATTACTAAAGTTCAGAAAGTGAACAAAATACCTTTAAAGAGTCAGTTGCTACAGCTCAGAAAGTGAATAATGTACCTTTAAGGAGTCAGTTGCTAAAGTTCAGAAAGTCAAGAAAATACCTATAAGGAGTCAGTTGCTAAAGTTCTGAAAGTGAATAAAATATGTTCAAGGGGTCCGTTGCTAAAGTTCGGAAAGTGAATATAATACGTTTAAGGAGTCAGTTGCTAAATTTCAGAAAGTGAATAAAGTACCTTTAAGGAGTCAGTTGCTTAAGTTCAGAAAGTGAACAAAATACCTTTAAGGAGTCTGTTGCAAAAGTTCATTAAGTAAACAAAATACCTTTAAGGAGTCAGTTACTACAGCTCAGAAAGTGAATAATGTACCTTTAAGGAGTCTGTTGCTAAAGTTCAGAAAGTCAAGAAAATACCTATAAGGAGTCAGTTGCTAAAGTTCAGAAAGTGAACAAAATACATTTAAGGAGTCAGTTGCCAAAGTTCGGAAAGTGAATATAATACGTTTAAGGAGTCAGTTGCTAAAGTTCAGAAAGTGAATAAAATATGTTCAAGAGGTCCGTTGCTAAAGTTCAGAAAGTGAATAATGTACGTTTAAGGAGTCAGTGGCTAAAGTTCAGAAAGTGAATAAAATACCTGTACGGAGTCAGTTGCTAAAGTTCAGAAAGTGAATATAATACGTTTAAGGAGTCAGCTGCTAAAGTTCAGAAAGTGAATAAAATATGTTCAAGGGGTCCGTTGCTAAAGTTCAGAAAGTGAATACAATACGTTTAAGGAGTCAGTGGCTAAAGTTCAGAAAGTGAATACAATACGTTTAAGGAGTCAGTGGCTAAAGTTCAGAAAGTGAATAAAATACCTGTAAGGAGTCAGTTGCTTAAGTTCAGAAAGTGAATAAAATATGTTTAAGGAGTCAGTTGCTAAAGTTTCAAAATTAGATTGTTAAAATTAAGAAACTCTTCGAAGATGATTTTGTAAAGATTATAAAAATTCAATTTAAATTTCAAAAGTTGAATTGATACTTTTTATTAAATAATAAATTTCAGAAATTTAATTAATCACTTCAGGAAATTGAGGAACGGATTTTCAATGTCTGAATGACAACATCAAATTTCAGAGATTGCCGACGAAGGAAGTGAATAGTTGAATTTAAATATATCAGACACTTAGTAAACACTTAAGGAATTATTAATTGATCAATTTTAGTAAACAAATAATTAAATTTAACAAATTGGATTCATTGCTCAAGAAACTGGATATCAGATTCGGGCTTTTTGAATAATGGAAATGGAATTTCCTGATGACTGCAAATAAGTTTTTGAATTTCAGTCCGAGTCCCACTTTAAGTAAACGAATTTATTCTGTTAAGTGCAAAATTCCTGGCTTTCAGATAATTTGCTCAACAACTGATATTTAATTTTTGGAAGATTGAAATTTCTTACCTAATATGGTATCAAAACTATGGTGTAGTTGCAGCAAGTACAACACCACACAAGCACAAGTCTAATGGAAGCAACTGCATATAACACGACTGTACATGGCACTGCTGGTATGCACAGTCATCGGAACCACGGAGCCAGGTTGGCAGGAAAATACACAACTTTTTAATTAACACAATGAAACGTAGGAAAAAGGGAGGAAAACAATTAATGCAAGAACAACTACAACGACAACAACCACGAGCAGAATGACAGCAGGAAGAACAAAAACAACAACAACAACAACAACAACAACATCAACAACAACAACGAGAGCAAGCATAATAACAGTCATAACCACGAGCGGTTGTCAGGCAAGCCGCGTGAAAGACACTAATTAATTTCTCTTGAGTTTTGTTTTTGCCGTTAATTAACGTGAAACCCTGAAGAAAACGCCAACAACAAGGACTCCTGCATATACAACAACTACAACATAATCTGCAGCAAAAATTCAAAAAGGAAAATATGATATAAAATGATATACAAACTCTCTCTCTCGCAGCAGTTCCGGAAATATGAAAAGCAGGCCAGGCTTTATACGAGTATATTCCGCACCCTTGAAGGCGCTTAACAGCGGCTCAGGCCAAGGAGAACAATGAGGCCAGTTAATTGTGTGGCTTACGGATTACAAGTTTACCTACATCTGTAACGGAGAAAGGAGTAAAAATGCAAATTCTTCCTGGCAGAGGTGGTTTTTGCATATTTCGCTGAAAGGCAAACATTTTAAATATTCTAATTGCCCATCTACTTGTATAAAAGCAGTGAAATTAAACGATAATTGCAAACAACATCAGAATTCTTAGAATTGCTGTTATTATGTAAAGCAAAGCTGCCCAAGTTCAGTTCTCATTCGAAGTTCTTCTGGCGTGGGTTCTACAAAGTGTACGCCAAGGTAAATTACTTCAATTTAATCAACTAATCTACTAGTATTGTATGTCTATGAGGAATGCAATTCATTCCTTCGTTTCAAAATATGAGCTCAGATTCTTCTGTTTAAGACAGTCATAAAGTGACCAGTCATTCTATATGGTACATCTGACAAAGAATTCTATTATAATCCTGTGGTTTTTGGCACACCCAACTGCAGCCTGCAGAACAACCTCGAAATAAATACCATAGGGACAACAGGAATTGCGTTACAATGTAACCAACTTAAGTGATAAAGTATGCATTTTTGTACATGAGTGTGTTTGTTGAGCGTGCGTGTATTTGTCAACAGAGAAACCACACCCACTTGTGTGCCCGCTACTTGTTACTTTGTTTACCGAGCAAACGTTGATAAAGCTACGATCCTCTGTGGAATTTGTGTTTAGGTTAGTTACACACAACCTGCCAACAGAATCTAATTTAAAATGCTTACGGGGCAGAGCAGAAGAGGCATAATCACATGTGCAAACAAACGCACACACACACAGACTCTAACACACACACATGCATAGTACAGTACTCACGCACAGGTGGCTCAGAGCTGCGGGCATAGTGACAGGAATCTTTTGTGTTGGAGGGGTAATAAAAAACGATTACAAGGATATATGAAGCCATGCGCTCGTAGCTGAACACAAAAAAAAGAAAACTCCTGGGAAGCGTGGCACTCAACTTCCATTAAACAATGATGGCTTTAAGTTGCCGTGCTCGCAGTTAAATACCATTTATTATTTTAGCATAGTATTCGACTCCATTCAAAAGCGGCATTTTTCAATTCCGCCTTTTTTATACGCAGCTTCCTTAATTCGCTGAGTGGCAAAATGGCTTCCAATAAAGCGGATTTGCACGTGCGTTGTTGGCACGTTACAGCTTGCAAAGATTACGTCTCCAAATATTCAAAATACTTGACTCGTTGAAATCAATGAACGGAATCTGGAAAAAATTTACTCTTTTTGGTAAATTGCTTTATCGACAGGTAAATCAAACAAAAAGCGTACGATTTGCATACCAAATTGTCTGACTAGATTTGAGTCTCCCCAGAGAGCTACAAATGTGAGTGCGGGCGGGGCCGAGCGCATATTCATTGCAATAAATTCTTCACTCTGAGGGTAGATGGAAAGAAGTGTGAGATACTTTTCTTCTATTTTTATATATGCACATTTCTAAGTAAATTTGCGGTAAGCGGATTTGGTAGCAAAGCTCCATCAATTTTAAGACAGCATTCAATGCATAAATTAGATTAAAATACTATGAAAAGATGTGCGAAGTGTCAACAAATGCTGTCAATCCAACTGTCTGCGTGCTGTTTTCGACTCCCAAAGCAGTGTGACATTCAAATGTGTCAAAAATATTTGAACTGCATAAGTTCCACACAAAAATGTAAACATCGGAGAGTTGAGTGCTATAAAACAAATCTCTAAACTCGAAAAACTCATTGGCAAGCCAGCAGCACAAAATTGGATAACTCAATAATAATATGCAAAAATGCATACACTTGAAAAAATGCAAGTTTTGAGTAGCCACAGGAGAATGCTTCAAGGCAAGAAGCATTGTCTTCTCCTATAGTGACTATATTAGGAATGCTTAACCATCCATCCCACATCCATACAAATAGGATGTGGGAGTGAAAAATGTCCTTCATACTTTTTAATTGAGTCCGATGTGCAGAAATTAGTCGTTCTGGTAGTTGGAGGCCGTACTCAACCTAATTGGTGCATACATCACTATAGTCATATATCGAAATTTGCTGCTTTGTTGTGTGATTGGATGGCTGGAAGTATCCTTGGTTGAATGATTGCATCGTACGTTTGATAAAATATATGCTGTGTAGTAGGTGCAATACTTCTGTGTCACTTTGACAAGCTTCCGTCTCGATGCCTCATATCCAGCATCATATTCATTCTAATGGGTGATGATGTACTTTAGTAAGTGTCGTAGCTCAATGCCACTTTGTCAAAATTCCGTCTTGAAGCCGCATCTCCAGCATCATGTTCATTCTAAATGGGTGACGCTGTACTTTAATAAGTGTCGTAGCTCAGTGTCACTTCGACAAGATTCCGTCTCGATGCCGCAGCTCCAGCATCATGTTCATTCTATCTTCACTGTATTTTAGCTCCATCCTGCATCATGTTCATTCTATCTTCACTGTATTTTAGCTCCATCCTTTAGAAAGGACGGTACGAAACTATCCAATTGAGTTAGCTGCCAGTATATTTCATTAGTACTAAGCAACTGAAGGAGCACCCCTCATGGAACACCGAACCACCTAAAGCTATAATAAATATAAATGAAAAATATCACATTGCTATTGGAAGAATTGGTTCACAGAGCATTCCATTTAGAGAATTATTGCAGTTTATTGAAAAATCGTATACGGACTCGCTCTAATTGGACTTCAAACCCTATATCTATAGATGAAGTTGTCGTTGAAAGCTCAATCCTTTCGCTTCAATTCAATCCTTTTCAACCATTCCCATTAACTTTGCTGCTGACCGTAATGGAGCAACTACTGTTTGCCTGCTACTCGTAACAAACCATTGGATTCGACTTTGTGGGACAATTAAAACATATGTGAGTTTTGATTTCTAGTTTTCAGCACTCTAAATCAATTTAAAGTCATTCTCGATTCCACCCCGGGTACACAAATTTTTCCATTTCAATTAACTTCAACCAAAAAGTTGATCAACTAAATTTGGCACAACTTGTGCAAAAAATGTGAAAAATCATTTCAGTGTGCACGCAGCATTTGCTGCAAGAGCTGCCGATGCCACAATTACACATGCACAGGCAAAGGGTTAAGAGTAGAGCGATAGTGGCAGTATTTTCTTGTTGTATTTATTTATTTGATTTGCAGTTTTTTGTTGGCATTCGTTTTTTATTTGTAACAGTTGGCAGGGTCGCGTAACATCGCCTGCGTACTTGGCTGCGTTTGAAATATTTTGCAATAGTCTCGAAGAGCACACACACATACACTCGTACGCTTGCTCATACTTTGTTGTAGCTCAGTTTTGTGCACCCTGCCATTTGCTGGCTTTCATTTTTTTCCTCTTCACTGAGAAGTTATATAAGCAATTTATGGCAATTGTTGATAAATAAGGCGAGTCGAGTACGTATTTTGGCTGTTGCTCTGGTTGTGCGGCACGTAAAGGATTTTGTGATTTATGAATGAAATGAAATTGGGCGAAAGTAGCAAGAAAATTTCGGGAGCTGCTTGAGTAGTCACGCCATCAAAAGAAAATGGACAGTAAATGGGAAAAATATGAAACATAATTCTTGTGCTTCGCATAATCAGTTAGATGTGGGATGCACCTTAATGTGATTCATTTGTTGGAATTTTTTATGAACACAAATAAATGAAGCCACTCTTATATATTATAAGGTCTGTAAATGGGTCTGGCAATTGAATGCTTTTAAGGTAGTTTTAGCCGTGTACGAATTATTAAATTTATTATTTCACTGAGAAAGTTGAGAATGTAATGAGTGTGAGTAATGCGATAGACGGTACTAGGGTCTCGACCAGTGCTGGCCAACAGAGCTGTGCACATGATTATTTAAATAAATTACTAAATCAAATTATATGAAAAGTTCTTCCAGTATTCAATTGTGATTGTCAGCTGTGCATTTACTGGTAGATTTGCCGATCCAATAACTCGTCCCATAACATCTTCTTTCTATGTAAAAAACAAAAAACAAATTAAAATATTCTACATAGAAAAACGAGCTTTTTAGGTTTTTTTTTTTTTTTTACTACAAGAATTTATTATTTATTGAATCTGCTTAAATTAAGCCTAACAATAAGTATATCAAATCTTAAAGTTAGTCACTAAAAACTAATTTTAACCCAAATTGAATTTTAACCATCAAAGTTTCGGCTCTGCTTCGCTGTTCAAAAGGCTGGAAAGTCTCTTCTCTGCAGGCTTTTTATGTGACTATTTATTTGTTCAAAGATGAGCCGATTTGACCTCTATTCTAGAGTCTTCACCAGTAATGGTCAAAAGAGCCTCAGCAGGACAGGGGATAATCCTCAGAGTACTCCTGATAGCCTCAAGGTGGAGCTTTTATTGCTCCCTGGAGTATTAACTTTATTATCTTTTTTGCATAGGCGTGTCAATGACAGAGGAGTATGGAGCGAAAAGTGTCCAAGCTTTTCTGTATAAGAGAACTTTATTAAACAGTTTTTGGTGGCATTAAATGACTGCTCCTCCTAAACAAGAAAGTTTTACAGTCGATTATGCATTGCAATATCAAAACTCTTCATACTCGCAAAGCGAGATCTCCAAAATTGTTTGCTGGGGGTTTGGTCTATCTCTCTATCTCTCTCTCTCTCTATCTCTCTATCTCTATCTTTATCTCTATCTCTATCTCTCTCTGTATATCTAACTCTCTCTCTATCTCTATCTCTATCTCTATCTCTATCTCTATCTCTATATCTATCTCTATCTCTATCTCTATCTCTATCTCTATCTCTATCTCTATCTCTATCTCTATCTCTATCTCTATCTCTATCTCTATCTCTATCTCTATCTCTATCTCTATCTCTATCTCTATCTCTATCTCTATCTCTCTCTCTCTATCTCTATCTCTATCTCTCTCTATCTCTCTCTATCTCTATCTCTATCTCTATCTCTATCTCTATATCTATCTCTATCTCTATCTCTATCTCTATCTCTATCTCTATCTCTATCTCTATCTCCATCTCTATCTCTATCTCTATCTCCATCTCTATCTCCATCTCTATCTCTATCTCTCTATCTCTATCTCTCTCTCTCTCTCTCTCTCTCTCTCTCTCTCTCTACCACAATCCAAACTATATGAACATCCCTTAAAGCTTTCAATAGTGATTGTAAGCTTTGATATTGCTGGTCTGGACAGAAAAGCATTTGTTGCCAGTGTTGCCAAGTCTACAACAAATATTATGCCTGCCATTAAACACTCAATCCTTTATTTTGTATATTTTAAAGCTTTTTTCGACTTTCAATGCTACAATGCTTTGAGAGTAAACCAAATAGCATAAAATTCATACGTGTTCTTACACTACCATCCACTTTGATTATGTGTTTACGTCATAGAACTCACAAATTAACAACTTAGATTGCTGCAATGTAAACTGTGTTGATGTCCACTGGTCTTTCATTCCAAATTATAAAATTCTCAATAGTCATATACAAAGTCACTATCAGAATAATCAGACTCTAGAAGGCAAATGCTTCGTTTAATACGAATAATTTTCGTATAAAAACGAGTATTTGCTAATTGCCAAATTATAATTGACTTACTCCTACTGAACTCACTTGAAATTATGCCTAACTATTGCCTTCTTTTGTTCATTTCAGTCACAGAAAAAGAAATCAGACAATGGTAAGTAAATTATATCAATATTCCCTCACAAAATCCACCGCCAGCCTAGTAAGTGGGCCAGCGAGCTTATCAAAATTAAGCCACTTGCCGAAGTTAACTGCCTCAGAATCTGGCATAAATTATTTATTGAAGTGGAATGTGCCACAGGCAGCGCCGCAAGTCTAGACAAAATTGAACCATTCCGGAAGATTTACACAGCATTAGTGCCACACAAATTCCAGAGCGGAATGCCTGCATTAATAAAAACATAGCAAGAGTGCCATTTGAGGGAGGATAGGTTTGGAATTTATGCTCAAAGAGTGCTTTTCGGCCTCAGCTGGGTACATGCAAATTAAGTTTGCTGCTGAATTTATATAATTGAAAAACCTGGCACGCCTCTACAACAGGTGGGCTGACAAGGCGAGGCAACAGCGCAGACAATTGCTGTGCCAGTTGCTTTAAGCAAAATGTTGACTCTTAATTATGCAATGACACTCGGTTGCAGTCAGATTACAAGGCATTAAAGTTTCGTTTATCGCCTGCTGAGGGAGATGTGGTTTTGAGATACAACTCATTCCGTGTACAAAGTTACATCCTTAAAGTTAACACGCCATTTGCATTTGACATTGTTCAACAATTATTACCGGGCTATTTTACCACTTAAGTTTCGGGCAATTACAACTTTTAAAATATGCAGTTTGTATTTTACATAATTTTTTCTTGTTTCTCTTCCCTCTTCTCAACAAACAACAGGCACAAAGGTTTTCTGAAAGACTGCCCGAATGGTTTACTCACAGAACAAGTAAGTATAAAGTAAATACCGAAATAAGCAAGCAAACAAGCAAACAACACAGAAATTACAAAAGCAAAAACAATAACAAAATTATAGCAAAAAGAAAACATAAAAAACATAAATAAAAAATGGAAAAATGAAAACAAGCCAAATAAAGTTGGGAAATTCAGCTAAACTGCTGAGAACTGATTTGCATAACTGAGCGCACATTCTGGCGCACATTTGCCACGGGACATTTCTGCAATTCAGCAAGGAATTTGCTAGTTCTCCCCTTGTTTTGCTCTGTTTTCGTTTTTGTTTTTCCGTTCTTGAAGAACAAAACATTTTCATTATTTTCATAACTCAAAAGTTGTCCTTTGATATGCAAAAGTGAGAGCATATTCGCAGGCGCTCCAACACGCTTGCTCCGAGATACAAGCGGCACTAAGTGTGCTTCAATAAAAATAACAAAAACACACTAAAATGTAAAATAATGGAAATAACATAAAATACAAATAAAATACTCGTATAGAAAAAACTTAACTATTGAGCTGGTGAGGCTGTCGTGTAGTCGTAATCGTGGAGCAACCAGGCAAACAAACCACCAACGGCTGGCGAAGTGAGCAACATGGCGCCAACGCCAGCCACACTTTCCTAACTTTCATTCATTCAGTCATTCATTCATGTTGTTGTTGTTGTTATGTGGTTTTTGTTTTTATTGGTTTATTGCTAGCAATGTTGTTGTTGTTGCTGTTTTTGGTGTTCTGTCCTTACATGCCATATTTCAATGAACACTCTTTTGCAGGGTTTTATAAAAATCTACAAGCAATTCTTCCCGCAAGGAGACCCCAGCAAGTTCGCCTCGCTTGTGTTTCGCGTGTTCGACGAGAATAATGTGAGTGAGTACGCTCCGTACGCGTAAGAATTTAATTTCAGTTACTTTACACTGGAAGCATATAATTAAAGTTAATTATAGTGACTACTTCGACCACTGCCACTACTGTACAGACAATTTGTCATTATGCAAACCACAAATTGACTTTGTAATTGTGTTGTTGATTTTAATTGTATGTATATATACGTATATATCCGTATATATGTGTATTCTTTCTTTCTTGCCACATCCGCTCTATCATGTTTCTGTGTGTGGGCGTCATGACGTGTTCGCGTTTTTCTACATTTTCCTTTTCTTCTTTTTTCTCTTTTTTTTTGTTGATTATTTTTTCATTTTTGGGCATACATTTCACAGGACGGCGCAATTGAGTTTGAGGAATTCATTAGGGCGCTATCGATTACATCGCGCGGTAATTTGGATGAGAAATTGCACTGTGAGTATTTAATTTGCCAAACAGGATAATGTCATTTTGCTCATTAGTAACACCAACACCGAAATCAACACCATATCATTTACTGTGTCGACGGCAGTAGCTTAAAGGAAGCTACAGATTTAAGATTTGTGAAAAATGTTGCTTGCCATGCAAATGTTTATGGCAAGAACAAATTTTTCTATTCTAGTTATTTACAATCCAAAATAAAAGAAGATGATATCCAATTGTGGTTTTTACCATGGATTAGTTCAGTATTTTTCTTTTACATCTGACCAAAATATTACACGGCCATATTCTAGTTTCTCTGTGGTAATTAGTTTGACTTGGTTGTTCACATATAAGTAGAGTTGCTCTTTACCTTTATACTGCTAATTGTAACCCTTCACGCTGTACTGTTTGTGATTTGTATTACAAATTCCTATTATTTCAACTTTAAATTGGGTTTCCCTTTAAATCTGAATAATATGTAATACAATATGAACGCCAAGTCAACAATATTTTGGCCACAAGCAACTGTCATATATACAATAACCTCGTTGGGATATAATCGGGACCATGATTCTGAAATATTCCGAATGTTATTTATACTCAGGTCTGGGTCTTGCAGAAAAGCATCTGAAATATATGCCTATGAATGAAAGACCAATCCCATTAACTTATCAAATCTAGCGAATATATTCTTATCAATTCCCATTAACTAATCAAATCTAGGGAATATATTCATATTAATGAAAGACCATTCCCATTAACTAATGAAATCTAGCGAATATATTTATATGAGTGGAAGACCATTCCCACTAACTTATCAAATCTAGCGGATATATTCATATCAGTGGAAGACCATTCCCATTAACTTATCAAATCTAGCGAATATATTCATATTAATGAAAGACCATTCCCATTAACTAATCAAATCTAGCGAATATATTCATATTAATGAAAGACCATTAACTAACCAAATATAACGAATATATTCATAATAATTAAAAATCATTCCCATTAATGAATCAAATCTAGCGAATATACTCGTATTCATATCAATGAAATACCATTCCCATTAACTAATCAATTCTAGTGAATCTGCTCTTAGTAATAATTCAGATAACTTGTATGCAAGAATCCTTGATTGCAAAGAAAATATTTTGGACAAAGGGGGTTTGTATTATATAAAACCAGATTCAAATAAAACATATCTTGATAGACTTTAATTTTTACCATCAGTAGTCAATTCAATTCTGCTGAGGAAAAAAATAATTCCTAATATTCTGGAATATGTTCAACAATTTTCCTCACCCACCAGAGGCTGCTCTAAGGGTGCCGTACTTCAAATCTCCTGAAACAAATTAGTTTTGTTTTAAGTTGGAAAACAACTGCACACATTTGGAGTTATCGGCAGGAAACAGACTTGATCTATAGATTTGATAGGCTAATTCAGAGGTTATCCTATTCAGCTTAATTAAGACTTAATCAGTTTCTAGTGCCAATCTGTTCTCTCTTTGTTTCATTTCATCCTTATGCTTTCATACTTTATAACAAAACTTTGCCGCAATTACTCGCTCCTAAACTACTAACATTGGGTGGGCCATCTGTGGGTATCGTTCTGAAATTGCACCATCAAGTTTTTAATTATTTTTCCTATTCTCTCTTCTTGTATAATAATTTATAGGGGCCTTCAGACTTTACGATGTAGATAACGATGGTTACATAACCAGAGAGGAAATGTATAATATTGTAGATGCAATCTATCAGATGGTGGTATGTACTTGCAGCTTTGTCGCGTTGAACAGATATTGGATCTGCTTTGAAACTATTGTATATATATGTAAACATTTTCTATAATTCCTTTCATGTCCATCAAGGGTCAACAACCGCAAACTGAAGACGAGAACACACCACAAAAACGCGTAGATAAGATTTTCGATCAAATGGACAAAAATCACGATGATCGTTTAACGCTAGAAGAATTTCGTGAGGGTAGTAAAGCTGATCCACGTATAGTTCAGGCGTTAAGTTTAGGTGGTGATTAACCAAAAGAGTCTTAGTTCGATCCACCTACGGATTGAACGACACAATAATCAACCAAATCAAAACTTTAATCAGATTCACACAGCTTTACACACATATACATAGAAACATACATGCATAGGCAACATTGTACATGTGTTATTCGTAGATTAGCGAGGCGAGCATATTAGTAGATTTGTAACAGTCATTTTACACAAGGACGCGAAAATAGTGGAACTGTGGAGACATATGAAAAGTATCTACACTGTAAAAAACATTCAAAAAATTCATTAACAATATTTAAAAAAAACATTAACTAAAATAACATTTTAAACATTTAGTAAGAGAGTAAATTTTACACAAATACATACAAACAATCAAGGTCGAATACAAAGGTGCGTTTTACACAGAAGCAAACACTTTCCTACCATTAAACAAAAGCTTAACTATTGAGAAAGCTGCTTAATAATAAAAGCTCAAGTTTGCTAACATTTTTAAAAGCAGCGTTGTTGTTGTTTACATTAAGAAACTGCTACAAAAAGCAGAACAAATACCAAAATGAAGAGAAGAAAGAAAAAATAAAACAACAATTACAAGAAATTAATGAAAAAAGGTTTTGAAATACAAAATTTTACAAATTGTTACTATAAAAAAATTAACACCAATTTAATAAAATATATTGAATATTATTAATTCGCTTTTTAAATAGACAAACGATAAATAAATTATAATTATCAAATATTAGCGTTAGTAGCAAATAAGCCTTGTTGCAATAACGGGTCGTGTTCGATTTGCCGGCTTTTCAACATAAGAGCAGTTAACATTTTTTTCATTTTTAAAGATTATCTTACACATTTTTTACATGAAGCAAACACCAATTGGTCAAATTTAAAAGAATAAGAAAACGAAAAAATATTTTAAAAAATTAAGTCAAAAAATAAATAAAATAACAAACTAAATTGAAATGAATTTTTCAACTTTCCGTATTATTTCGAATTCATTCAGTCATGTTTTGTTTATTTTCCAGCTTTTAGCTTACAAGGTAATTTCGTTTAGTATTCGTATTGGTAAAAAAAAAACAGATTTGCATATTTGAAATTTTCTAAATTTATATTGCCGATATTTTTGTTTCTTACTAAATGTATTTGTATATAAACTTTACAATATATTAAACATGGAGCTCATTTCAATAATAGTCTTGAAAAATACGCCGGAAGATTCTGCGCCATTAGTAAGAATTTTGCTTGCGGTCGAGCTGTTAAAGAGACCAACTAAAAGCTGGCATCGAGTCATTTGATAGGCAGTGAAAAGTACAGTAAAAAGAGAGCAACTAAAAGCTGACACGGAGTCATTTGATAGGCAGTGAAAAGTACAGTAAAACCCTTCTTTAAGGATAACGCTGAAGAGCTCTCATTCTTATGATAACTAGTTTGAATCATGATCGAACCTAGAGTTATACAGTGCCCGTCATACATAGTCCTAAAAGAATGTGAAGCTGTTCGTATTTCGCAATCTCATTCGGTGATAGCTGCAAAAGCATACTCGTACGTTAAAGCACCCCGTATGCAGGCACACTCCTATAAGCAGACGATTAGGCAGCCCGTATGCAGACACACTCCTATGAGACATGCGATTAAAGGCTTATTTATGTTTATCGGGCACTATTGCTAAGTATTAGGAGTTTGAACAAAAACTACGTTTGTCGGTTGCAAGACTCTCAAAACTCTTAATACACGCCAGCTGGCAATATACACGTGTTTTATTGAGTTTACCACAGTGATGACTAAACAAGACTCTAGAACTCACATTGAAATTCATATGGAAAACTCTGAAAGCCTTCAATCAAAATAATATTACCATATATTGACATAAGTGAAAAACTGTTCCAAAATTAACCATTAAATTAATTATTGAAATGAGCTTGTAAACCTATTTTAATACACTTTTTTGGCATGTTATATTCATATTTAAATATTCTAATCAACTAAAGACTTTTACAATTTTTGCATGCTTCTATAAAGAATTCTTCCAACTAAATTGAATACTTCTCTTCAATTAAACACACTTTTACCACACTTTCTAAAACATTTCGAAACACTTAAACAATTTCATTGCGAAGCCAAACACCTGAGCGTATGATGAACCTTTCTGTCTTACAACTGTTACTACCTATACTACCTATATAAATACTCGTACATCTATCACCATTCTAAAATAATTTCTCTTTTATATGTGGTTCAGCTTTATTTTTGCTAAGAATATACAAATACCTCTCTAATATTTTATTTATATTAATATTATTAGTAAATATTCTTAAAACACGCTACATTGAAAACTAAAACATGTAGTTTCAAATAAAATAAAAAGATATATATAAAAAAAGTACATACAATTGTATAATAAATTGTTTCAAGCAAATATCCCACCATGCCTTAATTTCTTTTATAAATTTTTATACTTGAAAATATTTTGCAAATGTTCCCTAAGTATGTTTAATTTTTCTTTATCCTTTTGTAACTTTTGTGTATAAATTTTCGTAAATTTCTTTCTCATATTTTTGTATACCTCTAAATATCGCCGTTATTTGTAAACCTTACGATTTTGTGTGCCTAAATTCTTTTCGTGCTTTTACGTAATTTTTGAGATTGGCTTCCCGCTGTTCAAAACATTTCAGCGTTCATTTCTTTTTCTTTATATTTCTTATACTTTTTCTATTGTAAATGATTGCGCAAATTACCTCTTATATTTTCCATTTATTTTCGCATATATTCATAAAAAATTTGTGTGCAAAAAATAGAATAAAGTTTTAAGAACCAGAAGAAGCTTTGAGTAGGCCTAATCGTTGATTATGAGTTTGCTCAGTGTTAGGGTGGAAGTAAAAGTGGAAGCAAATCATTTACGTTAATCATAACCATTATTTTTTGCAGGATTTGTTCTTTTCTTACAGAAAATTGGCAAAGTCTGCAAAGCAAGTTAAGCAATTGTGGTAAAATCTTACACTAATAGCGAAAATGGCAGCAGGTGGGAGTAACACGAAATACTTCTATTATTTAGCGGAATTACTAATTGAGTGTTAGTAACCAGAAAGTTCGGGGACCATGTTCAATTGCGTAATGCACAGAATCAGCAATTTCCACAGCGGTTGCACAGTAGTTGGAGGAACTTCCCAGTAAACTCTACGAAGCCATTTAAAAGCCGAGTGACTACTTAGGATTGAGTGTTTGTGTGATTCCAAACTAACTTACAAACTTACTATCTTTCTGGTCTGAGTGAGCTGGTTCTTAGACCGGCTACCACGTTAACCTAACCTAACCCACTATCTTTCTGGGACTCTCCAATCTGTCTTGCTATCTGCAGCCACTCTGACTCTCTGTACTAGTGAAGACTGTCTAATATGAAGGTTTTGCAATTCGTACACAGAGCGGATACACAAACTAAGGAATAAAGCAGAGAACACAGAGAAGCGACACTTAAGCGTCAAATTTTCTGACGCTTGAAAAAAAGCTTTGTTTCTCATTAGTTGGCATTCTGTAAAGGTTTGTTTATCATTGGTTATGAAGAAAACCAGCCACACTACTACAGTTTTGCGCATGAGTAAGTGTGAGTAAAACGAGAGTCGTTTAAGTGTCGCATCTCTGTGGCCTGTGGTATAAAGCAGCCTCCTTACTTACTCTCACCTTACTTACTTTTCTCAAATAAATGTCATCAAGGGAAATAACTTCATGGAACTGCTACCTTAGTGAGTATATCCTTCTCACAGTTATCATTCACGGACAAACTATTGTTCTTCTCTCATTCACACTCAAGCGATTGATCATTACAGTCAAGGACAATAGTGTGCCAGTGGTGTGATCCTGCCAAAGAATTGAAATACTTTCAATTGACTTCGCAGCTTTTATCTGTCTCTCTTCTGCACTTTCGCTTCAAAAGGGTTTTAAATATGTGATTGTTGATATTATCACTTTGCTTACTGGAGAGTAGTTCCTTTTACGAGCAACTAATTCGCAGTCAATCCGTTACTGAACCAAAAAGAATACACACAAGAAGGTATAAAATCTCTCTTGAGTGAAAGTTTTGCGTTAAATTTATTAGAATTTTCACTCAAGAGCATTTTGTTACTGCTTTGTGTGTATTTTTTTTTTTTTGTTGTAGTTGGTAACTAAAATATTCATAGCAATTTCGTTAGCTCGGCGTTGCTTCTCCTTGTTCACTTTTCCGTGAATCACGGTTTTCTCACGGTTGGCACTCTCTTCAACTCTCTGCTGCACTTCAGTGGTTTTCAAATTTACTTTCAATTCCTTCCTTTCTTATTTAAATTCATATGAGATTATTAGAACTCTGCTCTGATAGCTATCTTCTTTTTACTCGTACTTTCCTCACTATGGAGAAAACATTTACCAAACACGTAAATAGGAAATATGTAAATTCTTTAAATACTTCTAATATTATAATAATTTTATAATAAAATAAGGGAATTAACTGATAATTATTATTATCTAAAAAAATATACAAAATAACTTAAATTAGTTTTAAGTGCTCAACTCAGCTCGCTTCAAAAATCCTGTTAGAGGCACACTTTAAAAATTGAACTAATGCACAAAAAATGAGTATTTTACTTAAATTAAAAAACAAAATAATATATCAACTTCTTATACATATACTTATATACAAATTTTAACTAAACTTAAATTCTATGGGAAGAAATATGAAAATAATGTTGGATTGTGATTAAGTGTCTAAGAGAATTTTAATAACTGCTTTACACTATTTGTGATGATACAGAATAGGGCGTTCGCAGCGAAGTAAAAAAGGAGGGAAGCCAACAAGCACTTTCATATATGAGCGAGTGGCTATTAATTTAAATACTTAACTGTTGTATCTGAAAATATGTTAAGAAGTGTGCCATAAATGTATGCGGAATGTGGGGTAAGAGGGGTTCTGAACGAAAGCATTTATATACATTTGAATGCATGTACTGCCGTGCGGAGGAAATGTGCTGGATATGGTAGAAGTAAGTAAATTTGTGTACTTATCTGGTTATTTATGTTTGTCCTGTTTCGGTTGATATTTTCAAGCGTTTACAGAGAGTTAGATGCGAAATAAGTAATCAAAGCTGTCATTTCGATTCTACACCATTGAAAAAATATGTGTAAGTTTGTGTTGAGTTCCGACAAAGTTAGTCTGCGGAAGGGAGATTATTGCTTACAAAAGTGGCTTAGTGATATGCCGGAATTTAACCCTTTTATGTGGGTGTAATTTCAAGGTAAAGCATTTTCATCTTCATTTATCAGAAATAATTGTTTTATGAATACGAGACTGAATATAATGAATGAATATAAATGTCTTATGAATATGGAAAGTTGAAATCAAGTTGCTTGGCTTCTTAGTCCAATCATTCGATGTACTGATCTCACTAGTTCGCTTCCATGTTCTAGCATTGTGGAGCTTGTGTAGTTGAGCACCTCCTGATAGTAATCATTTATACACTTAAGTGCCAACTGGTAATTATCTGAGTTCAGATCTCCACACTGGAACAATGGTTTTTTATTTCCACTATACATACTTCTATCTTCTGTCCGCCCTATGCTCCGACTAGGAGCGATATTTGACTCTTTTTTATTATGTCTTTTAGTTAACTTTGTTAGCATAAGTATAATTTTATTGTGTCAAATGTCATGGAATTAATAATACATACTTCTACCATAGTCTATGGATAATGTAGAATGGTCTCACTATGAAAGCGAATCTGTTTATAATGCATGACAAAGCAATTACTTTGATCATCCCTAACTTTTACTCTGGGCGACAGTACACTCCTCTTAAGAATTGAACATAAATCATGAGCATTCACTTGAATGGAACTCAAATATATCTTTAAAGTAAAATACACAGAGCAAGCTTGTTGATGATGATTTGCCGCACGCCCTGTACAGAGGCTTCATGCATTACGTACGCACGCCTATCACAAAGAACATAAAGTCAGGAAATTTAATACGAAAATATATAAAATATAACAAAATTTATTGAAATTTATGTTAAACTTACTTAAGAGTGTATTCTTAGCACGCGTCCATTTGCCTGCATCCTCACCGAAATTCTTCTACTCGGCAAACATATACAACAGCTTCAGAATAGAGGCGTCAAATTAGTACGAACTAAGAACTTTACTAGCTGCAACAATCAATTTTAACGCTTACTCTATACTACTCTACTCTACTATAATCTAATTATAACTATAGTCTGTACTTTATGGGAAATGATAAATTAAAAACCATGTCGAAATAAGCAAAGATTATTTTAAATTGTTCGATAAAGCAAAAAAAACAAATTGTACATAATTTAAAAGTGAAAGTAATATAAAATATTAAAATTAAGTCATCCACAATGGAAACTAAAACACCGAATAATATAAATAAATGGGAGAAAGAAATTTATTTTTTAAACAATTAAGAACATAATTCAAGTTATTGCTTAACGTTTATGCAAACAGCGGTTGACTTTATAATTAAATATCTTATGAATATATTTTATGAACTAAAAAGGAAAAACAAATCCAAAGAACATAAAATTGGCCTAAATACATGTAAGCAATATTGTTTGATAGCGCAATCGTTTGAGCGGTGATAAATAAGTTTACTTAAATTAAAAAAACAAAAAAACTAAATACAGAAAAACCGAAAATTTATTAAATTAACAGAATAAAATTTGGAAAATACAATAATAAAATAATAATAAAGATTACTTATAATATTTTACTAAAGCTCCAGCAAACTGGACTCAATGCCTTTTGAGCAATCTAATCGTTATATTCAGAAAAGAATTTATGTTTCCATTTGGTTAAAAATATTGTGGCATTACTTTTAATGCATATTTAAAATAAAATTTTTAATATTTAATGTTTAATACATAAATAAAGGGGAAATATTTAAATACACGCAAGTGTCTTCACACACAAAAGCAATTTCTTAAATTTCTAATGTTATAAACAATTTGGCAAATTATTTTAAAGTGACCGAAACAAAATTAAAAACCAATGCATAACTTTAAACACAGATTATTGCATAAACTAAATCAGAGTTAATCATTAAAAAAAAGTTAAATTCAATTTTGTGTCTTTATTTCAGAAAAAGATATTGTGAGGTAAGTAAAGAAAATGTGTGGTAAAATCCCAAAAATATTTATTAATAATTTTATAAATATATTTTAAGTGTAGTCACCATTGCTGTAACTCTAATGTCAGTATCATCAAAAGTGAAACAAATTATTTTATCCTTTAACACATTATAAAGGAACAACAAAGAAGTAGGCTTGGTATACTATGTGAGCCTGGTTCAGTAGAGCCTACTTTTAGAAAGAAACTGTTATAAAAAATTTAAAAGATTTATGAATTTGTAGTCTAAAAAGTCACCAGCTCGGTCTGAAGTCATCTTTCCCAATGAAATTCGCCACTACGCTCACAACTTGTGCCGAAAATAGCTCATGTTCCAAGTCCTTTGGTTTAGTTAATGTCCACATTCGCTTGGCTTTACATGCTAAACTCACAATCATACTCCAACTTCATCGTTTTCTAAACTTTTTAAAGCTATATCCACGCATTCTGATGCTCTGAGTGTTGGCTATATTTACAGATCCAATCCTATTATCCCTACTTAAAGCTAAGCTTAGCTGCTTGAAGCTACCTGCACAATTCAAATCACCACGGCCGCCACACGCCACCGTCGCTGTCACTGTCACCGCTGCCTCCACCGCAACCCGCCTCAAATGTTCTGGCGTAGGGAAGCAAATGTAAGCGGACTGGATTTGCTGCTGATGTTGCTGCAGCAAATTGCGTCCTCACAGACAATGAAAGTGCTGTGGCGGCGGCTGCTTTCGGCTGTGGATTAATTGCTGCAGTGCACATTCTTTGGTAATTTGCTGTGGTCACAGCTGCAGCGGCGGCTGCTGCCGTCATATTTGGTATATAGTTGGCGATATGTTTCATTACGACACCGCTGGCGTTGCCATCGTATTTGTTAAGGAATTGCGTTACTTCGGTCGCACAATGCTGAAAGCCTGCCCAGAATCGCTCCATATTGAGTGTGTCATTGCTGCGCAGAAAGAGCGCATTGTTCTCACGCAAGCGACGTAAATGACGGACGGTCAGCTCCAGTATGTCTGCCTTCTCGAGTTTGGAAACATTTTCGTCATCCTAGAAAATACACAAAATTGGAGAAGATTATTAGGTTTCCAATTATCGGGTTTGTGGAATAACTGGGAGGAGAGAAACCAAAGAAAGTGTGGGTTAAAGAATCAAAAACATTAAATTTAAACACATTTTTCACCTCCGTAATATTAAGAAAGCATTAAAAAGTTAAGTTAGGATGGTCACCTTGCTCGGTGTAGTGCTTAGCACTTTAAAATTGTTGTCTTGAGAGCCGGTGAATCGAAAGATAGGGCCACATGAACAAAGAAGGTTTTAATTAGTGGTGGAGTAAGAGATATTCTAAGGTAATATATCAAACTACGCCTTAAGTAATAAAGGGGAATTTATCGGCGATTTGATATTAACCTTTTATTCATGTTCTCTAAAGTAAGGACTGTAACACCCGTCGGTATTTTATTAAATGTTATACTCCAAGCGGACCATTATAATCAATTTTGTTAAAAATCTGGGATGGTGCCTGAGGTGTTATCTGAAGCGTAATCCTATTAAATAGATATAGTTGCTGAGGTGTTATCTGACGCGTAATTCTATTAAAGGAATGTATAATTCTATTAAATTTCTAGTATAACGGGAGGGTATGTTGTAGATTCTGAATTATTTGGAGGATATGCTTTGCAGATCTAGTTCATTAGCAGCAATTTCTTTGAGCATGCTTATTTTGTTTTGAATTTTTTACAAGAATAAAGTAAGAGATGGAATAATATCCGCCATAAGAGAATAAAGAGTGGGCACTTCTCGTCACCACTGTAAAATGTTTGCACTGCTTGCTTACTTGGGATAAAAAACAACTCCACCGCATAATTTTAGTATATCATTCCTCCCATTTATAAGAATAAAGAACAATAATAATAAGAATAATAAGAAAGACATAAGAATAACTCAACCAGTATATCCAGGATAGGTAGCATTCTTCGAATACGTACTCACTTTCTGGGCCATAAAATCATAACTAAAACTCGGATGTTCTTTCATATACTTCCAGTTACAAGTTACTGGAAATGAAGTAGCAAATTTCTCCCGGAAGGACGCTGCAACGTGTGTAATACACAATATACACAATTTTCTTGATTTAGAGTAAATATATCATTGGTAACTCTAAAATGCCATTGCCTTAAATGAGGGTTTTAAATTTTGTGGGAAATTGTCAGTCTGCGAATTACATGTATAGTCAGAACCTCTAAATCGTCTCCAGCAGATTTGAGCTGTAACCACATTATTCTTCATTAAACAAAATCTAAGAACAAATTCCTATTCACTGTTAAACGTTCTATTGGCACCTCCTAACATCGTTAGCAAAGAATGACATTTTTAAACCTTTCTTTATCTAGAGAAATATGGACTAAAATCTAAAATCTCTTCATTTAAATCTTTCTACCTATACCAAAAAGCATTTGCCAATAGCATTAATATGGTGCCTATATATGAATATTTCAGGGCCTCCATCGCTGCCTGAGTTTTCGGAGCAGAAAAGTCCAAAAGTCCTTGAAAAATCATTGAAGCCTTCAGTTCACATATCTGCTATATCTATATTCTTCTATCTATATTCCTCGCAATCCCTTTATAATTAAGTACACAATTTAACATACCGCTTGCAGCGTGCCGGTCATCAAATCCTTCAGTTCATCCAGGCATTTGTTGATTCTAGCACGTCGTTTACGCTCCAGCATGGGCTTCATGATTTTCCGATACTGATAAGTGCGCGATACCGGCTCCAAGGGCACAAAGTTCAACATGGTGTGATGATTTGGCGCCATTCTGCTTGAGAAATTCATTCACAATGGTTTTGGTAATTAAAACGCGTTTTTGTTCAGAAATAAAAAAGTCTTTGGCTTAAAGTGAGCAGCACTTTAATGCATGCTGCCGCCTCTTGAATAGTTATTTCTCTAAGCACAATCTCACTACGACTCGTAAGCGGGCTTAAGTTCTTAAAGCGGTCACAAAGACGTCTTAACCCGTTCGCGTTTACGTCAAAAATGATCGTCAACGGGAAGATAAACACAATTTTTATTCGAGCGATCTTCTCTCTTTGCGCTCTCTGCAAAGTTGCTACTGGCGATGCAGCGATGGGACAACACGAGCGTAACTTGCGACCGGCCGAGTTTATCATATCAACTTGTATGCTTAACTGTTCTGCGGCGCGGTGTGGAGTGATGATGGAGCCAATGAGCGAAGGTGCAGTGCTGCGTATATATAAATTTATATATATTCATTTTTATAATGAATAAAACACTGCAGGAGTTTGAGAGCCTGAGCACTATCAATTAAGGCCTTCGATATGAAGATCAATAGATTTAGTAAGAAGTATTTGGTAGGCATGCCCAGAGCGGGATTTGAACTCGCCACCCACGATGGCGATAGTAGCCTCGGAAACCGCGATATAAAAACTAAAATAGTTTCAAACGTCTTCTAACTAATTATGGTGCAAGGTATAAAATAATAATAATAATAATAATTAAGTAGAACAGATCGATTTATAACTTAAACATTTAGGACAAAACTGGAAGTGATCTGTACTTGCAGTACGAATGGATCCCCGATTACTTTACGGAAACAGCCCAATGAGCGCAATCATACATGCATTAAATTCTCGACAAACTTCCAATCAGTCACTATTCTGGTGTGAACTACTCCATGTTCGCAAGCCTCTCGGTTTCTTGTCACTTTTCGTGTGGCATTGAAGCACTGTGATCGTGTTCAGCGCTCAGGCGCAACTTGATGACCAGCCTCACATGGAAATGCAAGCAGAGCAGATTTTATGAATGAAATTCCTGCGTTTTGCTTACGCCGATAAGAATGATGCAGCAATAGCGTCAGCAGCAGCAGCTAAGCAAGCGCACGAGAGAACGAGTGGCGCACGACGCACAACGCGCAGCTTGAGACGGCAGCTCGGAAGGAAGCATCAAGTGACAAAGTATGCTTAATGGCAGTGTACGTGCGCTGTGCATGGACCAACACGTCAGCGAAACAACCAACCAGCCTACCAGGAGTCTTGGATGTGTTCTCCTATTTGCCTTGCTTCAAGTTCTCTTGACTTTTTCCCTCTCTGGAAGTGTTGAACAAATAAACAAATTGCAAAATAAACGGGTGAAAACGTTGGCAATGCGCTAATCTCGTTAGTGCTGCAACTTGTTTTTGTTTATGTTTTTGTTTATGCTGTCGTTGCTGCTGTATCTGCTATTGCTGCTGTGTGGAACGGTGCGGCAAATACTACAAATGCGACAATGACTCCCGTGGGATAGTTGCTGGCTTGCTGCAGAGTGGATTGAAATTGGCAGAAAAAATAAACTTGCAAAAAGTAGATGCGGATATGGCAGTCAAAGCGGGGCACAGCGCAGTTAAAATGTTTGAATGCCTGGTGGGTTTGATTACACGAAGGCACACAAAACGGAAAGATTACATCAAATGGTGGTGCAAGGTGTGGCCCGGACTATGCCGTTGGAACTATTCAAATTGAAATGACGAAATTATTTTGATAAATTTGGACAGACAACATTCCAAACAACATTCATTGAGGGTTTACGGTGTAATGGGGTACAATTTGCCTGTCCGTATTAAACAGCAGCTTAAGTGCTCCAATCAACATAGCTCGGGTCGCGCTCTATGATAAGCTATAAAGGCAAAGGTAGATTTCATAACAAATCCTCACCTCCGGTAACAAATGCACCTAATCTCCCAAATAGCAATTGAACCCAGGTGACCCTACAACTCCACACACACAAACAAAAGTTAAGTTTCCAGTGCAACGATGGCCCTCCATCATATCTTCTTTTTGCAATAAATTAGTGGCACACAAATTCCGCCTTTTCACAAATCATACTCTCAGTCGGTGTGCCTGGCTGTCTGGCTTTTTGTTTTAAGCGCATGCATGACAAGCGAGCCACGAACCACGACCGAAACAAAGCAAGATGAAGACGAATCCCCAAGGGACTTTATCTCACTTTCAGCGTAACAGTTCCCACGATCACAGAGCCGCACATCGCACTGTATCATGAACTGATCGTGTTGGAATTGGCATGAACTGATGCGATAATACATAAAACCGACACCCGTGCTTGCTGCTGATCAAGCAGCGGCGGCCGCAGCAGAAGCAGCCAATGCGGTGCACACCGACTGCAATTACGCCCCGTAAGCATTTTCACATCTCCACGGCGAATTTCTTAAACAACAAAAATAACAACAAAAACAACAACAACAACGGCAACAATTGAAACTGTCAGTTGCAAACTTGTGAAACTGTCCAAACGCTTTTCTCAGCTGACTCTTGCGGTGATGGTCTGCAGCAGCAGCAGCAGCAACAGGAGTAGAACATTTTTATTGAGCAACGCGATACCTCTCCACATTTGTTGAAATTCTTTTTCTTTCATATCTTGATAATTTCTTCTCGGCTTGCATCTGTAATCGGATATTTGCGATATTGTTTGATGTTGAAAATATTCCATTCTTAAAGTGTTGAGGGCTTCCAGAAGAGAACACAGTATTGCAATATCAAAAATAATAATAAACAAACACTGGCCGAGTAGGTAAGCAAACAGATTGATCTTCAAATGTGTATTTGAAATATTGTTTCTACACATTGTTCCAAATGGGTGAAGTACACTTTCCGTAGAACTTAGTAATGTGCTCCGAAATTAGACTTAGAAAATCTTGCAAAGAAACTGATGAATTCTAAGTACAAATGTTACCCAGCTGCAAAGGCTAAGCTTCTTGTGTTAAAACTCACGTATTTGGATAATCTTTGGATGAAGAATGAGATAAATAATTGATATCCTTAGAACCATCGGCCTCGAACCTAAGAGTTCTCAATTAGACAGATAGATAGATATATTTAAGGCAGTTATACACGCGACCTGAAACATCTATTGTGATGCCCCTATTTATTTGAAAGAAAATGATATTCTCATCTATAAAACTTCTGTCAGGTTAATTATCGACAGGAATATTTTGGAGGAATCAAGATGAGAGATCTTGCTCTATCTAAGATATAATCTCCAAAACATCTGAGTCTATTGTATGCCAATGGTCCGCAGTCTGTGATCAGGTGCAGTGAGGTTTCGTCACTTTCTCCACAGAATCGACAGATGGCATCTGAAGATATACCCACCTTGTTCAAATGGTGGTTGAGTCTACAATGTCCGCTTAAAATGCCTGTGATGATTCTTAATTTACTCCGAAGCATATTTATTAACTCCTTAGCTCTTTTCTCAATTAACTTATGGAAAAAAAACACATGCTTAAATTGAATATGCCGGCTATATTTACGTCACAAGTGATTCGACATTTAAGAAGAATTGGGTTAGAATAGTTTGCCAAACCAGAAACCACTGCGACTATTTCTATCAGTCACTCTCTTCGGATGGACCAACATGCAACAAATACTTGTAACTCTGAATTTCACATAAACTTGGACAATAAATTACAGGTATTCTTCAATATATGGCAAACCAGTGCTGTCTCGGCAGTGGCAGTGTTCGCCCTTTGAGTAGTCTCTGTTATATACAAAACAACAAATTTGAGCAACAAACAAATAATTTAAGTTCAGATTCAAAAGTCATCAGTTTCCTTTCTCTGCACAGTTTCCTGTTCCATTCAAAAACTGTTTTCATCCTTCACTGATAAAAAAATTATAAGTTACTGACACTCCTTCAAGTCGTATACTTTTCCCGCCAACCAGTAGTTGGAAAAGCCACTTTCAAATTGATGCTGCTGCAGCGTTTAATAAGATTTTTGTAGACTAACTGGGATTACTTTGAGGCTACTAGTCTCGAAAAGAGTATCGTCCTTTTCTTTCTTGCGGGTGGATGCTATGTGGATTGTTGTTTACCTTCCCAATTCCGTTATTCATATACGTGTATACTACTGTAGAATATTATTGACGTAGCTTCAGTGACGTCGCAACTTCGTAAACCCGCGTAAACTCATATCCGCTTCTTATCAGTTTTGTAAGGTGATCGCTAGAAATTTCAAAAACGTTGCTGTGATTTCTTGCGGCAAAGGTGAGTTTCTTTTAGAAGCGCTGAAAAAATGTGATGGAGTTCAGTTACGAGTGCAATGCACTGGTGAAACTTAAGCCTGCGGGTGTGTGAAGGAGTGCTTACTCCCCTATTGAGTTTCCACGAGAACGAACAAAAAAATAAGTTCAGAACAGTTTAAATGAAAGGAGATACAATTTTCAAGGAAACCCATTGGGGAGAAACAACTGCCCATAAATATGTTTATGGGAAACATACGAATTCCTTACCTGAGAGTATTTTCGTCGTAACCAAATTAAATAAAAATTTATGATCCAATTTTGCAGGGTATTTTTATAAATATTTTTTTTTTTATTTTTTTTTAATTTAATTTTTTTTAATGTTTTTTTTAATATATTTTATATTATATATTAGAAAAAGCCCACCCTCTTCTTGCGAACCTGCATGCAATGCGAACTATTTCCGTCTTGCTCACATAAAATCCAATTCGAAATGAATGACATGCGTGCCAACTCGTGCGGCATTCGTGTAAATAGCAAATGAACCGCTACAAACGCGCTCGCTCGCTTGCAACAAAAACTGCTAGTCTGCATAATGTGCAATAAAAAGGCAACAACAACAACTGCCGCTGTACTCCAACCGGCAACAACAATAAAAACATTTGCCCTTTGCATGATGCATACTAAGTACCAGGCATGTAACCGACTGCAGCGTGATCGCATGGCACAGAGCACGCAACGAAAGAGTGCCGCCGTGTAACTGCTCCGGCGAGGAAAGGAGGTGGAGCAGTAAAGAACAGTGACACTATCCACACGAGCAAATAAAAGAAACGGCGCGCTGAGCGTGGGAAACTGTTGCAACAGGTGCAAATCAGCACGAAAGCAGGCGAGCAAGCAATCCATGCAGTGGCCAACAGTGGAGTGATGCGGCAGATCTGCTTTGGATTGACTTTTTTTTAATCCACTATAGCTGCGCTTCATACGAAATATTCAGACGAAATATGCAGAAGTCAAAGTGTGGAACTGATTTATTGTGAACACGCTGACAGGTGTTGCCTCATGAAAAACGGCGGCGGCGACTACTCTAAAGCCATTGGGAGAGGTGTGAAAATTTAATAAAAACATAAACAATATTAATAAAAATAATTAAAGCAATGAAAGCGAAGCGGCAGTAGACAAGAACAAATACGGCCAGAAACACAGAAATACACCAACAAGAGGCTTGAATCCGCATATTCAGCAATTAATCTCACGCACATCGCATTCTTATCTCACGCGTATCGCTCATTCATAGAATCGGTAGAGGCAACTGTTGCGCTACCTCCCATCCAGTTCGCCGGCCATTCAGGCAGCACAATCTGCCCGTTCAATCTGCTGACTTACAATTCTCCGCTGTTGTTGTTGTTGTTGTTGTTGTTGTGTTGGTGGTTTTTGCTGAGGAGCATCTTTGGATTAGCTGCCACACAGTAGCGCCCGCGCGAGATACAAAGAAATACAATTTGCAGGCACATAAATAAACAATTTATAAATTATTCATTATTGCTGGCTGCCCGCCTGCCTGGTTGCCCGGGTGTCTGCAGTGCCGCTGCCTAAAGGCAAACAGGAAAACGCTCACTCGCTCGCTCGTCTGTTTACACAGAGCAATGCTGTTAAAATTTTTTAATTAAAGTTGCGCATGCGCACTGACTGCGAATGGCAGGCGAGTGGAGCCAATATGCGCACGCTTATTTGTTCATTCATAAATGCGCACACAGCCTCGCGCAAACGGATTGCTTGCCGGCTGACGATAGCCTTGAGGAGGTTTATTTGGTATGTGTGTGTGTGTGTGTGTGTGTGTGTGTGTGTGTGTGTGTGTGTGTGTGTGTGGGTACGTGTGTGTGGCAGAGCGTACGTGCTGCAGCAGTTTATGTGACGTTCGCTACAAATCCTTTTAGCGTTAATGTGCGACAGCGGCCTGGTTCGATCGCAGAGCATGGCGACAAGCGTTCTTTTATCAGTTGGGCGAGATCAGCGGCATTTATGGCATTATGGGAGTGCCAAAAGTCGCTTACACCAAGACAAGTTAGTAAATAGAGAAGCTTCTGACGGTGCTACGAAATAAGGCACAAGGAATAATTAATCTACCACCGTGAGACAAATTTTTCTTATTTCACTGAGAACTAAAATTAAAATGATTAGAAATTTTTGAATTTTATCGGGGAAATTGTTTTCTTCTCATTTTGGATATTTTTTCATTATAGAACAAGTTTCAAATGTTAGGAAAATTAATGCCGAAAATTATTTCCGTCACTTATTTGGGATTCTCGTTCCTCAGGTTTGATTTAATATCAAAAGATGTGCATATTCATTACATCAGTTACATCAGTTTGGGGATCATATTTGATGTTACTTCATTGACTTTTATTTCAACATGAAATAAAATCCAAATATACGAGGGCGGATTGATATTGAAGCTACCTAACAAACCTTTAACTTTTTCAAAAACCATTTATTTCTCAATATAGCCTCCTTTTACTTCGACACACTTAGTAAGACGATATTCCAACATTTTTATACCATCTGAATAAAACGATTTCGGGAACCCCTCAAAATACGTGTTAGTTTCGGTAATCACTTCTTCGTTTGAGATTAATATTTTTCCTGTGAGCCATTTTTTCAAGTTTGGAAACAGGAAAAAGTCACTAGGAGCTAAATCTGGACTATAAGGTGGATGATTAACCAATTCGAAGTGTATTTCACGTAATTTTGGCATCGTATCTAATGCTGTGTGAACCGGTGCGTTGTCTTGAAGGAAGAGCATTTTTTTCTTCTTTAAATGTGGTCGTTTTTCCTGGATTGATTCAATCAATTGATCCAATAATGCACGATAATACTTTCCTGTGATTGTGGATCCTTTTTCAAGATAATCGCTGAGCAATATTCCGTGTGCATCCCAAAGTACAGTGGCCATAACCTTGCCAGCCGATTTCACTGCCTTCGCCTTCTTCGGAGCACTTTCACCAGCTTCCACCCATTGTTTCGATTGATTTTTGGTTTCAGGTGTGCAGTGGTGGACCCACGTTTCATCAACAGTTATTAATCGACGCCTAAAATCAACAGGATTACGCTTTATCATGTCCAAACACCGCTGTGAAGTGGTCTGTCGAACTCGATTTTGTTCGACACTGAGCAAACGCGGCACCCATCTTGTCGATAGCTTTTTCATATGCAAATGTTCATGCAAAATGTTGAACACACACGTTCATATGATATGTTTACCATTTCAACAATCTCACGCAACTTGACTCGGCGATCATTCATAATGATATCGAGGATTTTCTTGATATTTTCTTCAGTAACCACCTCTTTTGGCCTTCCTGTTGATGGTATTGTTGCAGTGCTTGTTCGGCCGCGTTTAAATTCAGCAATCCAATATTTTACCATGTAATCTGACGGAGCAGACTCACCGTAATGTTTATCGAGCTTTTCTTTTGTCTCTTTCGCCGTTTTCCCTTTCAAATAATAGTGATTAATCACTGCACGAAATTCGCTTATTTCCATTTTTCAAAAAACACAAAAGTTGCTTACTTCAAACGACTACAACAAATAAACTAATCGATGAATTTGGGTGAAATTTTAACAGCTGACGTTTGACAGATCGCAATTTCAAAAAAAAAAGTTTTTGTGTTTGTGCTGCCATCTAGCGCTAGGTAGCTTCAATATCAATCCGCCCTCATATGAGTAGACTTCGATTTTAAAGGGATATTATTTGATTCCTTTATTTGTTGTTTTTTGAGATTCTTTCGTTTCATATGAGTATGAAGGAGAATATATATATTCGTTCCTTGGAAGTTTTTTTTGTTCATGTGCTTTATTATATTATGTGAAAATTATCTCATTGAGCTTTTCTTCAATTAAAGTTATTTCGTTATGCAACAGGATCCTTATAGTGGGAGTTATTTGTATTGTAATTCGGTGTTATTTACTTATTTCATTATTTGGACTTCACTTTTTTTAATTAAAGTTACTTCATTATGCAACAGGATCGTCATATTGGGGTTTATTTCCATTGGGTGTCTCTCTAATTGGGTATTATTCAAATATTTAGACTTAATCGTTTCTTTTGGAAGAGGCCTATTTGAAAACCAAAACAATTGGAGATTATTTCTTGCTCCTCTTTTTAGATTATTCGGTTTACTTGGGGATTATTTCATTGTGGAATTTGTGTAATATTATTGGATTGTGTTCGTTAATTTATTAATTATACTATATTCTCTTTATTTATATTACATCTGGATTATTTTGTTATTCCATGCTTTCATTTGTTATATATTCCATTTCATGTGGAGCAATTCCATTCATGCCTCTTTCATTCATTTTCACAAACAATGGGGTTTGTATAATTTCACTCTGTGGGGGGGTTATTTCACTGTCTGCGATCACGTCGTGTTTCATGTCATATAGGGGATTGTTTCATAACGATATTTCAGTTATTTCCGCTGTTTTCATTGCATATTGATACACAAATTTCATAATCACCCTAAATCCATGTAATACATGCGTCATATTTGAAAAGAGGGGCATAAAAACCACTGGAATCAGTCAACACGAGTAGCGAATTGCCCCATAAAGTGTCAGAAGCGTTGAAATATGTCTAAAAAGCGCACTCATCTCCACTTGGAAGCGTGCACAAGACTACAAAAACAAAAGCTACAGCAACAGTAACAGCAACAGTAACAACAACATCACCAAGCAACACCCAACAACCGGCGGCCAAAGAAGCAGCAGTAGCAGCAGCAACAGCAGCAGAAAAATTGTTAACGACCGAAATGAATTGTAAATTGCGCACGCGCAGACAGCCCCACAGCGGCGGTGAGCGATGAGCGTTCACTCGCTTACAATTTACATTAGATAAAAGACCCGTACTCGTACCACAGCAGCAAATAATAAAACATCAGCAGCACAAGTAGCTGTTGGCGTCGTCATTGTTGTTTTTGTTGTTGTTGTTATTGTTACTGTTGCTGCTGCTGCTGCTGCGGCTGCTGTTGCTCTTGTTGTATTCTACTGTACGAGTGAGTGAGTATCTTTAACTCTTTGCAAGCTCGCGCGTGCAGCGTTGGCAACCGTGGGAATCTGCGGTTTGCCACAATCCCAAAACCATTTGCAGCATAATGACGAAAGACACAGCACAAAAGATAAAATAACAACAACAGCAACAACAACAGAATCTACAACAACTGCGATAACACTAACAGGCAGCCACAACAACTGAATTTGTTGCACACGCTGATTCAGTTTGAATTGGAATTGGTTGCCGTTGCAATTATGACTGATTTGGAAGCGTACCCAAGCCAGGCGATGCAGAGTTACTGTTGGTGTTCGAGTTGGAGTCGAAGGAAGCTGCGGTTTCGTATTATTATTTTTATTACAGTTGTTGTTGTTGTTGTTTGTTGTTGTTGTTACTGTTGCTGTCGACTGTGCTGACTTTGCTGCGAGTGATCACATTAATTAATTTGTTGTTGCATATTCCAATATGACAGATTGGGCAGCTTCCTCTTTTTTTCTGATGGGTGGACAATCTGATTGCTGATACGGACTTCTGGTGAGGGTGGTGTCAGTTTAGTGGTAGTGTCAGTTTAGTGAGCAGACATAATTATGATAACTACCAGAGTCGTCGTTTGGCAGAGACCTGGTAACTTGTGTAAAGTAACTTGTTTTCTGACGTTGTGAGGATAATCCTTGAACTACGAATATAAGAGAACCATTTGAGAAGTGTATCTGTAGAACTCCTATAACTTCCGTCTTACATACGTAGCACTGACCAATTCAATACACTGTATAGATTAGTTGATAAATACGTTATAATCATGTTCATACTTAGATGTTGTTAGAGTCGTGGGGAGGATTGAAATGTTTTGATCAGCAAATCTTAAAAAACCAAATGGTGGATTTGCAAACCAAAAATTTAATATAACAACATTTTTAATTGTGGCACAAAAGGAATCAAATCTCAGAAATGAACATGTTGATTTTGTAGTTTTGGATTCCTTGCCTCTCGAAATAGAAATATTTTAAATCTTTCTAAAGACACGATGCCGACGTCTAGGTAGGGAGGTAAAATGGCTGGCCCCAATTAGCAATAGTGGCATTTGTTGCCATGTCCTCGCGAGCCTACAAAATGGTATCCCGGCATCTGAGTATCCTCAAATTTTGTGTGAGACATTCAGCCGCGTACCTTCATCAGTTCAGTGGATAGTGTGAATCAGTATTGGGGTACACCCTACAATTTTATAGCGTAAGTTTCAGCACAAAAGTATGTTTAAATTAACAATTTGTGATGAAAATAAAACAGAAAATAGAAAATTTACTCAGGCATGTATAGGAATCCACTCATACACCTATTCATATTAATCCACGATACCCGATATACTAACCACAACCGATATTTTATTAAGTGGTTTAGGTAGGGTTAGACTGGTGGGCCGTGAAGGCCACACATAGACCTGCAAGGTCCTTTTGCGGTGCCAGATGGATATCCATTTAGTGAATCGTTAAACTGAGAAACCCTCTTAGCAAATCTTAAGAGCGAAACTATCCCTAGTTGTGCGACCTTTTCTAGTCCTTCAAACCAGGGGGCTCGTTGATGTGATAAGCGAGTATCAAGTGGTTTGCTAATCACAATTTCTACGAGTACTTCCTCTAGATTTCCCTGAACGAAGGACGATTTGCGGTGGTGCCGTGCAAACTATAAATGTTGTAGTTTATACTCAGCCCAGCCCACTAACCTGAAATCTTCTGATAAAATCAACCCTGACATTTTCTGAACATTCTAAAGGAGGATGTGGAGAACTCAGGCAATGTTTAAAGCAGCAAATTAAGCACGCGTAATTCGTTGTTTACAAGCAAAGAAAACAAGGTAGTCCTTGCAGTGTCCTTAAGGCAAAGTGTTATTTTTCGTATACTAACCATAATTCATTATGCAGTGCTTCGAATATTTAAATATTGTTCTCCGAACTGCACAAAAAGTGGCACGCTAGGCCAATAACCATTGCATTCAGGCGGTCGCACTTGTCGCAGTTTAAATTTAATGCACGCGATACCAATGCAATTCCGAATTATTGCTACGTAACCCAGTGGCAAAGTCCCACTTACAACATTTAAATCCAATTCGCGCTTCGAAATCCATAAAAATTAATAAAAGCTGCCAACTACGAACCTGGCGCGCACGCACACACACTCTCACGCGCGCACTTTAAGGCAGTTCGACTTTCCAAATGGTGGCGGCAGTCGTAGGCAATTAGAATCGTGCAGCTGCCGCCACTTGGTGCATGTACGAGTACTCGTAGCTGCCTTAAATTACAGGCCATTTTCAGCAGCGTGCAACGGGGCAGCCACGAGGGGCGTTGCGGCGTAAAATCGCCAATTCGCATGTTAGTACGGCGTGGCACGAATCTGTGCCTCCCTTCCTCCACCGTTCATTGGGCCGTGTAGCAGTCGATGGGTTGGTTCGTCTGTCCATCGGGCCGTCATTTAGTCGGTTGCATGTGATCGCATGTGCGCATTGTTAGTTGTTGACTGCTGACCGCCTCAATTGGCGTTGCGAAATTGCCGCCCAGAGCACCGCGTTCTGTGATTTTCATCTGTGTTTCGTCGTTCCTTCATTTGTGCTTAACTGAATTGAGAGCACTTTTCTTTGCGGCGCAAGTGGCAGGAAAATTACAACAACTTAATTTAAAAAACGTTCTTATCAGCAATGAATGCGACGGCGGTTAAGTGGGCACGGTTCCCACGCTTATTGTGAGCACAAATCTGAGAATCTTCAATTTTCAGCGCTTCGTGATTGAATGCCAGTGTCGCAGAGCCGCACGGGGCTGCTGAGAATGTGCGGGTGAGCTGCTTAGAATTCTGAAAATAGCCAGGATTTCATAGAAGGTGACGTAGGGGTGACAACGATTCTAATTTTGTTTTTTTTTTAAATTGAAACTAAATGCTTCTGATGTACTTTGTTGGTAAAGTAAATTCGAACATTTTCAACTATTCCTTTATGTTAGTGTTGCCGTTTAGATCAAGTGTTGCGGGTCGACTTTTCCATAAGAGAAAGTGGTCTGTTCCGCACTTTTAGTGGCGCACAGATTTGAAATGCTAATACTGAGATTGTTACTGAATGACCTCGGAGTATGAAAGTGCCTTGGAAGCATGACACCAATTGCAAGGTAAAATTTGCCAAGTTAGTAACACGTCTCCCAAGTACAATCACCCCAAAAGCCAATGCGAAAGTTTATCTAAATATTGCTCATACGTGCACTACTGGAGCTACAGGTGCATCAGGGAACGATTTTGTGGTTCAGAATCCCCCACCCCACTGTAAAGAAACCCGATTTTGTATTTTCAACAAAAAAATATGTATATGAGAATAAAAACACTTGAGGAAACCCCTCAAAAGTGTTTTCTAGAGGCGCCCCTTTCATATACAAATGCTTCCCTAACTCTCGTACCAAGGCACAACTTCTTCATCAACAGTTCTGGAATAATACTCCAGTCTTACAATACAGTCCGTGAAACTCTTTTAATTATTTTTTATTTTCCATATACTCGTACACACTTGTTTTCAAAATGTCTGGGATAAATTTGCCCCTTTCTATCAGGCTGCATTCTTCATTAGACTGCTCACGCCACCGCTCTTCGCTCACCAGCGGGTGGCAACTAACCTGCCACCGTGCTTGACACCATCATACACGACAACAATCGACTCCCTTCAGGTCGAATCAAATCGCGCTCGGATCATGACACTAGCGCTTTACAGCATTCCCAGCATTACCAGAATGCCCAGTATGACAGTGCCCAGTCAGGCACAGTTTCCCAGGCATGTCTTCTGCTGAGTGTGTAAGCGGTAGGTGAGTTGTAAGTATGCGCTGACTGGATGCTGCACGGGCATGTCGCGCACGTAAATTGATGACAACTCCAGCGACATTTCAGTGGCAGTGGCAAAAACCCCTCATTTTGTTTACTGCACAGCTGTACAAATGAACGCTAATGTTATAAACTTGTTTAATGGGCTGCTTTCTTTGGTTCTTTCCAGCAGGGCCGCCAGAGCAGAAAGAGTTGTTCCTTCCCCCCCTTTTTTACACTTTGCTCGATGACACTTTGTGCGACTTTACACAGACGCAGACATGAGAAGTAACAACGAACGCGCGCGTATGGAACAACATTGCCGGCTCGCCGTGGCGTAGTGTCAGCCCGGCACCCAGCCCGAGATGCCCCAATGCTGCGGCACAATTACTGCAAGTCGCTCGCTTCGCTTCCATGTGCCCCGGCAATTTGGTGTGCTCTGACTGTCGGTTGGGCTAATGTGAATAGAGGGATCAAGGGAAGCATTTGTCTGATTGCTTCTCACAGAGTATTTAGCTGTATAGCACAAATTGGTCGATTTGCTGCTGGTGCACAAATTGTTGATAATGACAACTGCATTGTCAGTTGGGCATACTCAAAGGAAAATGATGGTCCATCCACTGTTAAGTCGATACCAATATACTCGTATAAGTATTGAATTAACTATGGAGATTCAAACAATTCTGGTTGTTAAACTGTGAACATGTAACACAAGTTTCAATGTTTAGGAATGTAACTAGAATTATCGTGATCGAAATGATGGAACTTCTTTTCAAGTGAGATGCATAAATATACTAAGTAACGTCATTTATGTTCCTGTTCCCAGGATGGTGATTCAGTGCAGTTCGTGTACAGTGGAAGTTTTAGTCAAGCACTGACTAAAACATCTCTTACTTAAAGATGGTGGAAGTCAGCGCAAGGACAGCGCCTAACTCTGTATTAGTTTTGAGACAATTATATTAAGATTCTCCACTTATGCCCTGATTACTAACATTTCGTTGCGTGTGTGCTTAGGAATGATGCTCGAAGCAAATGTCGCACAAATCGCATGTGGCGTTGATAATTGCATTTTGGCGGGAATTTTCATTAAACAATGGAGGAGTACGTGGAGTGGAAAATTGCCAAAGGTGGATGCCAAAAGTTCATTATGTGATTAAGTAAGAAAGTGTTTGAAATTAGCAAAAACGTAATTGGACTTAATTAGCCAAACCCCTTCGGTCGATTCCCTTTCTAAAAAATGAATGATTAAATTGTACTGTGCGAGGCTTGGAAATCAGAAGCTACTCGATTTGCTACTCTTGACACTGAAGGAAAGCGATCGTAGCACCAATATGCAAGTGTGCGAGTTTCTCACGCTGCATCTTAGAATAAATTGGCGCCAAATATTTCCTGGCGTATGTAAATGCAAAGCATGGTTTTAATGCTAGTGCGAATTCACCTCCAGCATTGTCCTTAGATATAAGAAAAAAAAAAACGATTGCTACAACTCAGAGATTCATACATACGTGAGAGAATATGACGAGCTCGATAACTAACATGCTGGGAATAAAGCGTCAAATGTGCACGTTGACAGTTTTCAAAATACCCCACAGCATTGGGAGGAAGCGTGCATGTGTGCCACATATGCAGAAGCGTTTTGGCGCTAAACTCAAGTGACGACTCTGATGAGCTCGAATGCATTAAATTAATGGAGCGATGGAGTGTAACACATTTCAGAGAGTCTGTACAAAGAGGTAAGGTGAGAAATTGCGCAGTTGGGAGGGGTGATTATGTGGCTAAATGCAAGGC
Source organism: Clusia tigrina (assembly GCA_920105625.2). Lineage (NCBI taxonomy): Eukaryota > Metazoa > Arthropoda > Insecta > Diptera > Clusiidae > Clusia > Clusia tigrina. The sequence goes on along the minus strand of OV050033.1, from coordinate 176,293,382 downwards.
CTTAATGACTGTGCAGAGTAAAACAAGCCCTAGTGAAGTGGCCGTGGGAAGTTAGGTACCTCCAGAGTAGTCATAATAATCAAGGAGAATTCAGTCTTTAGTTGGAATGCTTTTCACACTAGAATACCCAATTGGGAAATATTTGATAGTCCAGAGGTGAGCTTATATGTATTGGTTGTGTGTAGGGAAATGTTTCTCACAGGTCACTGGAAAGTCGAATGGAAGAAAGCATTTTGATGATTTCTGATTGAATATATATGACGGTTTTTTCTGAAATACTCGTACACCAACAAAATGTTGTTGAATTCTCATTATACTTTTATGTAGGGAAACCATCAAATTTGCCCGGTTCAACTCCTTAATCAAAATTAAATTAATATAATCTTGCAATACTTTTCTTTGTGATTCCTTGAATTATTTTCTGGTAACGACTTCCAACAGTGAAAGAAACAAATTTGCAGTTGCTTCAAGTTGTTAAAAAGAGCAATAAATGAATGAACATGGGTTTATCTACAAGTGATCATTTACATATTTTCAAAACATTTTGACCCTACAACAGAGTTGGGAAGAATGTAAAAGATTGACAGTGAATTGCTGTTCATGCAGAATATGGAGCAGTGGTACAATGAATCACAAAATGCAATTGTTTTGGGAGACCGAGCCAAGAGTATGGCGTCCTACCATAGTTATTATACCAGAATCTTTAGATGGCATCCAAAGCATTTGGAAACAAGCCATATAATGATAAATGATGTTGATGTATCCTTTTTCAAATCTATAAACAATCCTACATGAACAACTAGGCGTCAGAAAGCTATATGCTGGAGAGAAAGTATATGCTGGAAAGAAAGCCATATGCTGGAAAGAAAGCTATATGCTGGACTTCTTCAGGAATAGAATTATTAAGAAACAGTAATAAAGGAAGACAGCTCAAGCATGTACGAGTATATATTTTTACTGACCCACATCTAGCAGCGGCTTCTGGGTACTAACTTGAGTTTGGTGCATCCTCGATATTGTAGTTGGGTACAATTTCTATAAACCACCTCCCACAACTCACCCAACAAATCATCATATGTAATTGAATATGTTCTGGAAAAAGGGAAGAATGAACTCAGAATTGTTAAAATAAAAAAATCTCAATTGTTGACTTATTTTTTGTGGAAAAAACATTTAATTCGAAAATTACCCAAAATTATGCCAATGGAATTTTGCGACAATTGCCATTTTAACATTAAGCATTGTCGCCATTCATAGCGACAAGAGCATACACGCTCTTCAGGCGAACAACAGTCGCTTGAAAATGAAACAACATCAATTTTCCAAATGATTTGCAATTTTCAGTGGACATAATCGCTGCCAGCAAACGAAATGTCGTTGAGTGTCCGTTGACAATGGCGCGAGCAGTCGCTGTCAAGTTAACAATTAAGATTGTGCCGCATGTCAGCGTGGTCTCAACAAGTGCGTCGCAACGGGCGGTAATCAGAAATAATGGGACAAATTAGGCAGCGCTTCGAACATACTCGTAGAAGGAGACAAAGCACAGCAATAACAGAGCGATATACATGCGCAGGCGCCATTAAAGCCAACAAAAGTTTAGCAAAACTCCACCTCATTATGACGTAGCAAACAGCGTAAATGACAGGAAGACAAATTAGACGACTGCCTGCGCATCTGCGCTTGCGCTGAGCTCATCAAAACTGCCACACACAAGCAAATATTTATATACGAGTCAACACGCCAGCCCGCCAGCACGTAAGAACGGAGCTTAATTATGTGAGTGAGCGTGGGAAACGCCCGTTGGAATAGTCCCATCGTTTTTCTTCTTGGCGGCTGCCTGCTGGTACTCTGGGCCCCACAATTGCTCCACCTGTGTCACAAAATACACAAACACGCTGCTCACTTTGAACAAGTGCATGTCACTTGCGGTCGGCCGTTAATATACCGACTCGTACCTACTTCTAAGTACGTACACGATGGCAGAGTGCGGTCTGTAAATTACTTTGGCTGGTGCGCTTGCGTACGCTGGGTGTTTATTGACGGAGATGGAAGAGCGCAGAGGAGGGGTTTTCTTACACAGTTGCCGTTCATATACGAGTACAAAGGTGATTAATGTTGTGTGGGGAAGGTGAGCGGGCATGGTAGAATATATTTTTGCAGACCATAATAATTGTTGTCCTGTGAGACCTGAGAGTTGCTCTTAATAATAGTGTTGGATATGGGGAAAAAAAATTATTTGTTTGTTCCAACAAAGTGTCTGTGAGGATTCAGATAATATCGGTTTGATATACTACCATTAATATATATATATATATATATATATATATATATATATATATATATATATATATATATATATATATATATACATATATATATATATAGATATATATATATATATATATGTATATATATATATATATATATATATATATATATATATATATATATATATATATATATATATATATATATATATATATATATATATATATATATATATATATATATATATATATATATATATATATATATATATGGTCCTATGGCTCCGCGGGGGTGCAAAGGGCCGCAAGTACTACCATTAATACTTATTTGTAATTATTTTTAGAATAACTGAAGCTTTAAAACCATCAGAATTTTCTTATTTACCCTGTGAAGCTCCATGAAAATGGTGATATTTCGACTACGAAAATACTGCGTAAAATGGGTCTGCGTCGGAAAATTGGAGTTGAAATCTAGTTGACAAAGCAAATCTATACGGCTATTGAGAACTATGTCTAAATCTTCTCTGAAGGAGTTACATAATCAGTACATATTAAATGTGTGTTTGATCTTCTTGCAACTTCTAAGGTTTGCATTCCGCTCTAGTATAGAACATTTTCAAAAGGAGCTGGGATCAACTTCCTACAACTCAAGGGGATCATCCTACGAATATACATCCTTTATGAACATATCATTGACTTTCCTAATAATAATATAATGCCCATTTCCAGACGTCGCTGCAGTTTTCTTAGCATCAGGTAAAACTACCGGAGAAACAAACCCCACAAATGGCCATAAGTGAAAAATCCAACTAGAAATATTTTGGGATGCTGCTGTCTAAGTTCTGCAAGGGCATCTAAATTCCTTTAACTTTCTTATACAGCCAATATTGTGGGCAGGTGTCGTCACTCAAATGAATTTAGGAAAAGTTTCGTTAAAGACTGTGAGATGGAATCTATTCTATCTATATATTCTATTCTATATCTTAGTAGTCGTCCCCTTATCTTCAACATATAGTACTAATATTTCACGATTCCTAAGTAAAATACATCACAGATTCACAAAGGAAATTGTAGGTCGAAATAATGTTCTATGTCGGAATGGAGGTGATGGGAAGATAACTCAAACGCGTACACGGCATATGAATGATCTAAATTGATTTGCTCTAATGAAAGCAAAATTTTACAAAGCAATACGAGCTTCTTAAGTTTTAAACATACTTTTATCCTCTCTAACTACCTAAGTCTGGTTTCTGCATCGTATTTTGTGAGATTTTAATCCTCTATGTCAGGTCTTTGTAGTAATTCTATTCTACTACAAAATTCTGAGATAGTACGAGGATTAGAATCTTGCAAAATACTATGCAGAAAGCAGACTTAGCCAATTAGAGAGGATAAAAGTTAGATAGATTCTAATATAAAAAAACCTTTTGACACGATATTATATACTATTACCGCGTATGCCTAAATGCAACCTTACATGACCATTTAAGGACCAACATTCAAATGTACAAGTACTATAAATCATTGTTATATACACAAAGCATTCCGAGCATCTCTAGTGTCTTTATATAGCTTCAGATATTTTACAGCTATTACTCGTACGCCCGTATGAAACGTTACAAGACTATCTAAGGATCAACATTAAAAGGTACAACTATTATAAGTTGATGCTATATACACAAAGCATTGCGAGCATCTAAGGTGTTCTTTATATAGCTTCAATCAGCATAAAAAGCGGTATAAAGTAGTATTGTTTATGAACTTTGAATCATACGAGTATGACACACTTAAATATTTTTACTAGCTGACACTATCCTTACTCAGTAGCTAAGGATGTGAAGTAAAAGATATAGAAAAATTACTGTCAAATAAGCACATTTTCCTAGAATTATATAAAGTTATACCAAAGTAATCACATGTTATTAAATCGTCTATCAATTCTTCCCACAGCAACCCAATACGGAATGACTGTGAAGTTTGCTGCTGCCGAGCAGATGCATTCTTTCCCAACAAATTAATTAATATAACGATAGGCAAAAGAACGCAATTTGTGATGGACTTACATTGTGCTATTCACTTAATAATGATTGTTAAGCACAATGTCCCTTAATGAGCTGTATTCCAGTTAAGCTGTAGCGTATATAGACTCGAATTAGAGTGACATGAATATTACATGAATTTGCTTGCTACGCTACAAATGCCTACGATTAAGTGCGTGTGTAGAGTATGTTTGTCTCCCTGGGTGCGTTGCCTAAAACAATTTGCCAGCCATTATTCACAATGGGTGGATCTTCAAAGCCGCCACTTGTTTCAATTACCTTAAACGCACGATTAATTAGCATAATTGAGGTGTCAAATATATCATAAAATTTCACTGAAAGTACACTCGAGGCTGCTCACGTGACGGGCCCGGGTGCACCCAAAACGCACCAGGCAAAACGCACAAGGCAAAACGCACATCAAGTGCGAAATATTTGACGTGCTGGGCTCTCTGACAGACAGACCAATAAAGCGAGTCAAGCCCGCACCTGAGCTGGAGCTGGAGCTGAAGTCGGAGACCTCACCTCGCGAACGATTTTCCACAACGAAATTTCACTGCCAGCAGAAAAGGAGTGCACACACTCGCTCACAGAGTGGCACACACACAATCACAACTCCACTACACTCGGGGGTTGGAGAAGGGTTTGGAAGGAAAATAATTAAAATTTAAGCTCTTAATGAACACACACACACACACACACTCGTGCAGGTGGGTTCTTGTTATGTGTACGCCACATTGTGTCATGTGCTCCATGACTGTCGCCGGGGCAGCTACAGTGGGCGGTGTATATATATCGTGTATGTGAGGTGAATGTGACTGGTGGTTGTAGCTGACATTGCGATTTTAATTTAACTTACTGGAGGACGGCCAAGAGAAAGAAGAATTGCCTTGCCACAATGCCACGAATTATTTATCCATCTTGACAGGTGGGACTACATTAATTGGCAGACGGAAGAAAAAGCAGTACATAGAAGGGTTTTCAGTGGTTGTAGTGAGGTAACCATCATTGTAACAATTCAATGCGAGTATCTGCTTATGAGGAAAGTTGTTTAAGCAGTTGCCTAATCATGGCACTCGTGGTCTAGTAACCATCCTTGGCACGATTCAGGATACTTATGTTAAAATATTATATGAAAAGAAGCAAAAATAGTGTTTTAAATTATCATATCGGTTAGTTCACAAGTATCGTAAGGCGGTTCAATGATTTTTGAGCTTCATTCTTCTGAACCGGGGAATTTTTACACTTATCATTGTGAAACACTGCCATCAGCAATTAGTACTCAATAATTTTCGAATTTCACAAAAGGTGGCAGCATGGTTCAGCAATCAAAAACCAATTGGAATACGGGGTAAAGTAGACAGGCGAAATTTAATTATCGCTCAAACGGGTATTTTACGGTATGAATCGTTCGAATGAATCCAGTATTACATGAGTGCAATTTTTGGAGTGCACTTCTAAAGTTAAATGTAGACGAGACAGTTTTCAAATATATTTTACATATCTACCGTCTTTTATTTTCATTTTTCAAATATAATTTTAATTGGAATTTTATTAAATTTTTTGAGCACGAATTTTCCAATTAAATTTAAGAAAACGAAATTATTTAAGCAGACATTTTGTTGCAGGTACATCGAGGAGCGGAAGCACAGTACTCAATACACACACAAAAAATTATAAAAATATATGTAAGATTTTCAATATATAAACTTTATTAACGTAGAATGATTTTTCAATAGTTGTAATTTTGGTCGAGCTGATTGTAAAAACTAAATTCATAGTTTGCAAATTTGAAAGAACTCTAATAACGCAAAGTTTTCTTTCATAATGGATGCGTGTGAAGTAATTTATATCCCTTTCAATCGGTATTTAAGAGAATTGTTTCCTCGGTTTTGTTGCTAATTCCAATCGCGGAATATAGTGAATAATTTGTACCATACCGTGAACTAAACTAATGTCCATCTATGGTTCAATCCCTTGCCATCCCTTGGAAAAAAAAGCGACTTTTTACTTGGAACGAAATGAACAGCAAAGGTTTTTGACTACGAGTTGAAGCGTAGCAGTCGTTGTCGCATAACCATCCTTGGCTCTCTTCACGATACTTAGTCCACTTCAGACATCGAAAACCCTTCGAAAAGTTACTCCCCTTCACTGAGATGCAGATTCATCTCGACTTAAGAAGTGCAGAGACATAATTAAATTTTAATTCTTAATGAAATTTAAGCAAAGTTCCACTAGCATTGCTCTAACAGTGTAGAAGAAAAGTGGCTACTGGCGGACGAATAAAATTCAAATTGTTCAAGTGATTCTGATCATGTCTGATCTATATATATATGTCCATACCTACCATGCCTTCTTCTTTCGTTGAAAATCCTTTCAAAGGAAAAGGGTATAAGAATGTATATCATAGGAGTTTCAAATTTTGATGAATTGACATGCCCGATTGACATGTACGATGAATTGACATGCCCCTGTATATGGTTCCGTATAGAGGGGCATGCACATCAACATTCCCACTACCAACAATACCTACTGTAACTCGCATAAAACTACTTATCCTCTACCATTCCTCCTTCCATTTTCTTTATTTGCTCTTTAACCAATTGACCTTTTCTATTTTAAACTCTTTCTCTTTACATTCATCTTGTTAGATTCCTTCTTGTAATTGAATTGCTAGTTCTTAAGCTCATTATTGTGTACATAGTTATAAGCATCATCTACTTCTTGGTTCATTAATAAAGTTAACTTCGTAAAGAAAGGATTGATCTTATCATTATTATATAGACATGTATAATATGATCATACAAAGATGTTACGGTTAAAAGTAGTCGAACTAAGAGGCAGCATACGTGGTATGCCCTCATCTCTTACTTTTAGGAAGGCAAACATGTTGATAAATTGTAATAGGATAGGTACATAGTATTTCATGCTCGTTGAAGTCAGTCTTCCTCACCACTTTCTGACTGAATTCAGTTATATGTATATGCAGATCCGCTCGTATCAAGTTTTTGCTGTACCTAAATTTAGTGAATAGTTTCCGAGTGTTGAATGCGTCTTCCAATAAAATGAGTACCACATATTTTAAATTCTCTGAATTTATTTACTTTACTACTGCAGAGCACTGTGCTTCGTTGCATGCACAACTATAGCGCCCATGTTGCATGTAAGCATATATGCGGGGCATAATGAGAGCGGAGATGAGTGTGTCGGCTGGGTTTACAGTTGCAAAAAGTTTTATGCTTGCTGAGGGCTGCTTTAATACACTCAAAGTGCTACGCGATGCCGCAATTAGTCATGCCGGTGTGTGTTTAGTGCGGCTGTGTGAGTGTGCTGGTGTGAGTGTGTGTGCACGTGTGTGCAGCCCGCGCTGTGTGTGGCTTAGTGGAGTAGCGTGTGAAAGTGTTAACTCATTTAATTGTGTAATTTTGTTGTAATTTAAATGTGGGCCTGCAGCTAAAACATTTGTTGGCAACTTGTTTTGCTGCATTTTAAATAGCGAGTAAATTTTCGCCGAAGCCAAGGCGCAGAAAGACTTTGGGGGCCGCACTTAAGTGATGTTTAATGGGGCTTCTCTGCGGTTTAAAAGAGGCTGTCGTACAAAACGATTTTGGTGCATGCAACTGAAATGCCAAGAATTTACATCTCTCCTAGTATGAGTACTCATTAAGGGCAATTTTGGTTGTTCCAAAAATAATGTAGGGCACATGTGCTTGTGTGTATGTATGTGTGGATGTGTTTGTATGTATAGTTGAAGCACCAAATGTTTTCAGCGTTTCCAGCACTTAATATCGATTCAAGTATCCAAAAATAATTCAACATAAATTATTACAAAATTCTAAACAGAAAGCAAAGCAATGTGCCACATTGCAGCATAGCAAATTTGTAGCATGTTGCATCGTAGCCACATACCAACAGCAGTAAAAAACCCTAACAAAACACACAAGCAAACCAAACAAGCCGCACATGTTACAAATTTACCCGAACAACGAAATTGAGAGGAGAAATAAAGAATCATTGAAAACTGAAATGACACCAAAAATAAATGGTGAGTGCTGTTAATAGAATCACTTTCGACGGCGTAAGGACCAATTTTGATGTTAAGCAATGTAATGAGTGATGTTTATTGTTGTTGTACGCATTGTTGTTATTGTTGTTTCTGGTGTACTGCTTATAATGCCACTTAAACGCATTGTATGCCCAACAATCCACAATGATGAACATTCAGGCCGCACACAAGCCAATCTGCTGAGACGCGGGAAGGATTTCGATGTGTTTATACGAGCCTAAACAAAATGAACAGAACAAATAATTTTGTAATATGATTTTGTTTATGATTGGCAAGTTTGTGTTAAAATATACATCAAAGTGTTATGTTTGAAATCACAAAATATTGGTTCACTGCTCTCGCAAAGTTCGTTTCGTTAATCTATCACTTTGTACCATGGAATGTGGAACTAAATCTAGGTTCTGGTCAGTTGTATATTTGTGTCCTATTCTTGTCACTTCTTACTTCGGTTGGTCTAAGTCATTTTATATACAGTTAACTAATACTAATTGCGTCATTTTTATCAGAGATCGTTTTATCTACAAGTATGATGGAAGACTGGATTCATACATCCTTCACATATATACTCACTCCATCCGTTTCCCTCCTTTCCTGTATTTTGTTATATCATTGAAGCACTAAGTTGCATTTTCTCTCCAAGTGATATCAATAATGAAGGCATCAACTCGTGCACTCTCCACCTTCATGCTATCAGAAATATTGTTGTATTTATATTGTTGTATATAGTATTCAATATTCCAGTGTCCTTGATAGTGATTGCTTAGTTCCGTAAAAGTTTCTGAACAAAAAAACAACTTGAATCATTCACAGTCAGACTCATAGGGGCACCATACAAGCGATCTAAGCTCAAAACAAATAAATCAATAAAGAATAAAGCGAGCCTCAATGTTCTTATGTAATGATTTATTATTTTCCTATGGTATCAACATTTTTCAATTGTCTTTTTCGGTATTACCAGAGAGAGCTCTAGAATTTGTTCATTGGTTTGAAGTACTCTTTTCAGTATTACTGGAACCATTCAGAAGAGACTGAAAAATTGTTTCCTCAAATATACTTTTATTACAAAAACTGTTCTTTAGAAAATTCAAAGAATTCACATTTCAATTTCCAACCCCCAAACTGGTATTTTATTGTATTCGCCTATAAGAGCCTTGGAAAACTCAAAGGAAAGACTCCACGGAAAATTAACAACTACTCTGATGAACTGAAAACGCAGAATAGAGCTCAAGACAATAATCCTACAGATAAAGACAAAGCTGCCGAGAGGTTAAGATAGATTTGAATGAAGTAAATTAAAGGGAAAGTATGGTAGGGAGTTCTGGATTTACCCTACTTAAATGAAAGAGGAACTTTGCTGATGTTACGAAATAAATAAATTTCTTTTACGAATCAATCAAGATGAGCCAAAAAACCATAATTTAACAGGTGTCCAAATAGGGAAATACACAGAGCTATTATAATGGAGGTCTTTCAGGAATGATAACAAAAATTAGTATAGTAAACTATGTGCGCGATAGGGTTCAAAAAGATTGTACAGCCAATAAATAGGAAAGGTACCGGTAACTCCTCCTACTGGCAAATCATTTGCAGAATTTGAAGACATTCAATTTTTTAGTATTGGTATGCTTCCGAGACCAGTGGTCAATCTAGAATCTAGAATCTAGTTGGTTGTGCCATTCAATTTAACTTCCCTCAATCATTTTCTTAACATTTGAGACACATTTTGAACACTCCATTTTAATTGTTCGAAAATTTCATTAAAACTGTTTTCATAAGGGTTTCCATTTCAATTCTGAGCCATTACTTCTTTTTGGGTAAGTCTTCTGAGTACCGGCGGCATGGCGTATACAAGGACAACAAATTAACTCACACCTCATTTGCTTTAATCCTACCAATCCTCAATTACTGCGCTTCAAATATGCCGCCTACTTCCCACAAACTCACATACAAAATTGTGTCATTGAGAAGTAAATTAAAACTATTCTTGGTATACAAGTCTACACCTACATCCACTCTCCCCACTGACTTAAATGCCACAGTTGCACTTGACAATCCAAAAGTTCCTTATTTAATATCTAAAATGGTTCCCACTTTACAAACTGTTCATAAACATTTCTTTTACATAATCAAGTCGCTTTCTACTTTGTGAAAATTTATATTTCCCACAATTATAATACGTTGGAAACTGATTTTCGTAAATGTTGTGCACCCTTTTGCGGTAAAGCATGCAGGGAGTTGACATTAAAAATATCCATTAATGACAGGCCCCATTCCTAGTCAGTGGCGACACAGTGCCGCATCACGACGATTATTTCCAGTGGCGAGTATTTGGGGCGCACGACTGCCTTCTCGTGATGAAATGCGGAATGCGGGGGGATTCCTTTGCGTTTGGGGTGAATATGTGTCAAGTGTAATCCTTGAGTTAATCCGTAGTGAAGTTCATTTGTAATTATTCAAGCAAATGTTCCCACTCGTACACTGGCAAAGTCTCACACAAAGTCGCTTGGTGGGAGGCTTTTATTACTGGAGTCCATTGAATTCATTCGTGGTCGGTGCGAGTTGTGGCACATTTACGAAGGTGCAGTGAAATATTCAGTTTTACATTACTTTCGAAAGTTACGCACTTAACTCGGGCTGACCTGCTTCTAGGGTCCATTCTCTTTGAGGCAATTGTATATAAGGAGTAAACAGAGGGTTTCACGGAAGTAAGATAGTTTATATTAACTGTGGTTAGTTAAAATATGAACAATAAAATGGAGGGTTTATTTGAATTAAATGCTGGGTTGTTGATGCTTTTATTGTAGTAAGTGTAGAAGGACATTTCTGAATTTATAATTATTTCATGGAAAAGTCTAATGACGAATTTGTTTGGTATCACACAATTTTATAGAACACTTTATTATTTTCAATGTAACTTCAGCTTTCTTTGATAGCTTACACTAAAAAATTAAAACAGAAAGTTAAAGATTGATATGATCATATTTCAACTTACTGAAAGTGATGCTGAATATTCTCAGTTTTAACTATCTATAATTATTCTTCCTCTTCGGCTCTGTAGAATGTCATGGGTTCTTCGACTACTTAAGCTGTTTCTTCGCTGATCCTTGTTTGGACAACGCCGATACTTTTACTCTGCATTATTTTAAAAATTATCCTGGTTACCCCCTGACTTTGGTTTTTATCGAAATTAATTTTAAAGCCCATTGTAATAGAAATTTTTGGAGACACTTTCTCTTCTATTTCTCTTAAATTTTCTCTGATGTTCCCGTTATACTTAAATCGTCAATAGATTCCACGACTTCCGATAACTAATACGATGTAGTAAACCCTCAAAAGCAGAATTTGATAGTAGAGAAACTACACCGACACATTGTCTCAGGCTTCATTCAATATCAAAGGTTTCTCTTATTTTCTCCTTCGAGCGCAATTGTGTTCTCTTTTTTCGAAATAATTTATTCAAGATCATGACAAGTTGTCCACATTAGATTGAACCTTATAGTTCTAAACTCTTTAGAAGTTTCAAGGATGTTATTGCACTCACATGCAGTATAGGGGGTTAATAGCCAATGCATGCGCAATCACACGTTATGGCCTCCGGCTGTCATCGCTTAGCCTCTCTTACGTAAGTCCTACCTCCACCACCAAGCGGTGACCCCTGGAAACCTGAGCAACCCTGTCCGAGATGGTGGAACAAACTACTGTGGAAGGCGGGGACAGGGACAGAGGAGGAGGCGAAATGGTCCTCCGAAAAGGGGGTCGAGACAAGGCCGACAATCTTCCTTATAAAAAAAGCTGTTATGGGGGCCAAGGTTCAACTAAGACCGTCGAGCCAACAATGATGATGATCTGCAGTATAACATAATCATTTTAACATGTAGTTAGCTCTGTACCAACTGAACAAAATCACACCAATTTGACAATTGGTGTAAACAAGTCCCAGAAAAAGTATGGGGCCTAAAGTGCTTAGAAATTTCCTTAACTTAGTATACGAAACCGCTGAAAAAATAGAAAATGAACAGATAAAAGGAAAGGGAAAGGGCTGTTCAAAAATTAAAAAAAAATTGTATATACTTGTTGAAGGAACTCTTTATTAATTTCGTTTCAGTGGTGACTCATGAAGTCGCTGAATTTTTCCATTTTTTGTCCACACAAACGCCGCCTTGTGCACAACTAATTTCGTTTTATAAACTATCAAACCAACCAACAAAAAAACGTGAAACCACATTATTCCTTGCCCTAAAATTTCTTAAATTAGCCTTAATATTTTCAACATCGTAGTCTACGTCTTGAGGCAATTGAGAAAAATATGTTTCCTATGCCTGTACGTACAATCGCATATTACTCGCGGCATATCCGATATATTTATTTTTAATACGGCGCACATATTGTGGGAAAAGAATTTCCACGAACTCCAAGAATGCTCTCAAGATCAGAAAGGATACAAAACGACACAACTAATTGACGGCCCAAAAAAACGCCCATGCAAGTGCGCGCTTGCGAGTGTCTCAAAGTGTTAAATGAAAAGCAGACGTTTCGCTCCAAGGTGCCGCTTAAATGGACAAAAAGTGAAACTAAAAAGCAGAAAATGAGATGCAGTCGTGAAGGCACATTTAAAATAATTCAAAAAATGCGACAAAATATGAACAATTTCAGTAGTGGCTGGTTTCATAATTTTCTCCGAAGGAAACGAACACAGCCAGTGAGGCAGAACACCACCATATGCTGAAGATTCCCATGAAGCTAAAAATAGTCAATTTGAATCGGTTTCGAATAAAATACACTTGAGCATTCCTCATGCTTGCGCTTAAATGAAAATGTTTTAAAAATGGCTCATGGGTTCAAGTGCAGCGCGCAGTGGTGCACTATGGTTTGTTTATGTGTGGATCTGTGGCTGTGTAGATGGGTGTGTGTGTGTGTGTGTGTGTGGAAGTGTGTGCAGTAAAATCATTATTAGAACATAATAAAACAAGAGCGAGCGCAAAGTGTCTTCCCAGGAGCTATTTTTAGTCCACAAGCGGCAGCAGCAGCAACAGAGGCAACATATGTGGCAGGCGAGGCAGCGCGCTACGATTGATGCCGACGTCGAGGAGGACAACATATTGCAGTGGAGCGAAGTACATAAACAGTGAACAGTATGCACAGCGCAGACGAGCAAACAGTGGCGGTAGCTTCAATTTGGGCTGCTGTGAGGGGACATAAATGCAAAGGGGTAAGAAGGGGTTTAAAATCTAGAGGAATGATAGGATGGGTCCTTACCATGGACTTGCAAATAACAGAAATATACATTAAAGGAAGCTCAGGAGACAATGTTCTTTTAAAGTATTTATGCTGACATACAATTCTCTAGGTCAGATATTGGTAGTTCCTTTCCGTTGAAGCCAAAAAATGTTGATCATAGTACACAACTTTTAATGAATCTTTGTTCTATGGAGCACGAGGATTTTTGTATGGTTGTGTGGGTGAATCTCTTTAAAACTCTGTAAAACCCGCTTCCCCAGAATGGTTTTTAAAATGAATCCCCATTTCAAATTCGATTGTAAATGTTACCAAGCTTAATATATGTTTATCGATTCAGACTACAATCTCTTCACATAAACATTTCCTTATAAATGGTTTTAGCACGATAGTGAATTCAACAGTATTTCCAGATTATTGCATTTGATCATTGCTTGATGCATTTTCTTAAAGCAGGTGAAAAAGTCTATTAAGCGATTTGATTGCTATACTTGCTAAAGTATGCTTTCTTTGTATATTTCTAGCCTAGATAAAACTGTAGTTAGAGGCATTGTAAGGTTCGAAATGCAATTCATTTGCTCCAGAAGGCAGCATCTTTCATCCGTTGATATAAGAAGTATTTATAATGAATATATATATATATCCTTTCCCTTGACATCATATAGAGGTTCTTCAATACTTTCAGTCTTCCTCATCGGCATAAGATCGCACCGACGCCGCCACTGTCCCAAGTTTGTTTATTTTTAGCAATATGAAAACATGTGTTTGAATTGTTTCCCAACGTATGCGTGGCTACTCAAAATTTCATAAAACACAATAAAAATTTCTTCCAAAAAAAGAACATGCAGCAGCTCTCAGATTTTGTTGGCAGATAAGCCCATTCGAACGCAACTTGACAAACATTTCGAGCGGGAAATATTTGATTTTTCCACACCAACTAAACGAGTACTCGCACACATGAAGCATATAAGGACTGCTGCGTGCGTGAAATTTCAAATAGTTTGTGTCGGGAGTTGGAAGTGTTAAGAACGCGGCGAGATTTCTGCTTAAATGGGAATAATGTACAAATTGCTAAAGCGCAAGGATCTCACAATGGATGCCATGCCAGCGGTAAAGCAGGAGAAGCGGCGCACATTGACGCTGGAGGGAAATATTGTGGAGGAGCCGCTGGAAGTGGACGATAAACAATTCACCGCCGAACACATTCTGCAATTGTGCAAGTTCTTGGCGGAAAAGTCGAAAAGAAATGTGTGTGACAACCAGCAGAAATCCTTTCCAAATCTTGTATTTATAATTATTTTTCTCATGACAGAAGCAGAAAGTTGCATACAAACGACAGCAGAGCCCACGAAAATCACCCCACTACATGACGGACTATTGCAACGACGCTTTTGAGTGTGATGAAATTGACGCTGCAGGGACAAAGGAAACTGTGACGGTTTTGCAGCATGACAGACTTCACACCAACGTGTCGGCAAGCACAGCAACAGCAGACACAGTGCACGTGCTCACCGATAAATTCTCGTACGTCACAAATACCGCCAACAATGCCTTAAGTCCTGCAAGTTATCCTTCTCCTACGCCAGTGTCCGCTGCCTGCTTTGCCCAGTGCAATTTGGGCAAACGAGACATCCTGCTGAAGATACGACGCCAGATTTTTGAGCGTAAACGCCAACGGCAATTGGCGCATGTGCAGCAACGTTTCGGCGTGTGGCGGCCGTGGTGAAGGCGCGTATTCGAGCGGACCTCTTTATTTTTAAAATAAGTTTAGCTTTAAATTTGAACAATTGAGCTGATCTCAGATGTGCATGAACTGTATTCCTAAAAAGCCAAAAATACATTAGCTTAAAGTGAGTTGAAAGGAAAGGACGAACGAAATATGTTAAAACTAGATTTAAATCACTTCTCATAGCTTCCATTTTAGTATAAGAATTTGTGCCAAAGTGTGTTTTTATATTGTATTCGTATTTTGATCTTTAATTAAATAAGATTTATAAAAAATAATATATTTGTATGGGAGTGTAATTGAAATAAAGTTCGAGAGAATATTCGGTGAGTTCTGAACTTATTGGTATAATTCTGAGTAGCAAGTGATTAAATGTTACAGATGGATTTATGAGTTACGGGAAATATGAATTGCACTCTCTACATTTATCGCCAGTAATGCACTCGTGTAAAGTCAGTTCAAACATCTTCGATTAGGATCCGGCGACTCTATAGTGCTCCACGACTACAAATAACTGGAACTGAGGAAGGGATAAGACAAACTTCACTTTATTTTAGGTTCAATCTACAGGAAAGAAATGGTGTTTATGCTCGTATAACGCGATAGTCACATCAAACATTAAATATAAAGCATTGAAGGATACACTTGCTGCTGGCACATACCAAGCAACAATGAACAAAACGCTCTCAGGATTTAAACCGTCTCTGCTTTGTGTTCTTATCTCCACACTATTTTTATGTCGGTCGTTAAATTGAAGTGGGCAAAGGAGACGCACCTACTACTTTGGTGTGCTCTAAGTGTAGAGGAGAGGAGTACTTCTTTTGCCAAACATGAACTATAAAGATATCACAAATATGTGGACATGGTAAAGTACTTTCTAAAGTATGATGTACATGATTCCGACAGAGAACTGGGTTCCTGGATCTATAAGGATTCATATCTATAAAGAATAAAGAACTTTATTCAGCGACACGATTTCTTTTTATATTTTGTTCAACAAAAGTCTCCATTTGTCAGTTTTTTAGCTTTAAGTCAATACTGGTGTTTATTTTTACATTTATTTATTTATATAGTATACATAAACTTGTATATCGTAGGACATGTATATGAGAATATAATAATCATTTTAGTTGAATATGTTACAATAATATCCGCAGTTAGTCTACAACAAATGTCACTAGAATTTAGTTAGATTCAAATGCTTTCCTTCAATTTTTAACTATTCACATTCAGTGAGCTTTAAATTTTCAATTGTTGCAATCTGAAAAGCACAATTTTCAATAAACTAACAAAATAAAAAACAAATACAGAATAAATAAATTATAAATTGGAATCCAATATTAAGCAGATTAACTTTAGTTCACAGTTATTTTTATATATATATACACTTGTTTTTATTTTATTCGAACTGTTTGTTAAATTCATAAATCTTGCAGTATTCTAATCAAGCACAAAGTGCGTTCCTTTAAATTGTTTATACATTTATTAATATTGTAATAGTATTTTAGACACTTTTACGCTTTATCATATTGAAAAACAGTTTACGCGGTTTACATGTATTCCGTTAAACGATCCAATGAAAATTTTATAATGCAGCAGTTTCAAGAAATTTCTGTCTTCTTAGGACCAATTTAGAGAAAGATGTGGGTAGGAATTTGAAGTCCCCCTAATATCGTAGAAGATTCAATTTAAGAGCCTTAAAAGTTGCAAGCATTTTAATACATATCATATAATAACATAATAAGACACTTTTTGCTTGCTGTTGAGGATGTAATTGAGGGTTTTTCTCTGGGTCCTGTTGGTATTATAGCCAATGTTTGTTTTGAGGTGGTGGGTGAAGGAATGTATGGTATGACAATATTTGTAGTTTGAGCTGAGCATCTACGGGTTTTTTCAGAAAGTTATTCATATTTGTAAATTTGTATCGGAATGAAGCAACAGAACACAACGAAGATGCAATACAAGTGTTTCAGTTATGACTTCATTGTATTTATGGTACATTTTCTTTGCTAACTTGTTCATATCCCTATCGATTTTAGTAATTTCTGACGTCATACGGACCAATTTTGAATTAACTCCAATGACTTCCTTGAACAGATTTGCATGAGGTCCAATTTTGAATTAACTCCAATGACTTCAATGACATTAAACAGATTTGAATGAGGTCCGTAAATGGATATGACTATGCAATCAATGTCTGAATGAAAGCGACATATTTTTCATTTGAAAGATCAATGAATGACTTCAAAAATCATTTCCCAATTTTACATTCAGTTTTATAAAATAAAAAAGATCAAATTATTTGGAAACTTAATCAATAGATTACAAAATGAAAGCAAATATTTAATTCCACGCTGCTGATCTGGGTCTTAAAGAACTCACGGAATCAATATTTCTATTACCAAGAGAGAACGATAACTATTTGCAGATATCAGAGAACTTTTTCAAAGAGTAACGAACAGATATGAAAAATATTTAATGATTAAATGCATTCATTCAACGTGTTATAAATAGTTTTACCTACTCATTTCCAGGCCTACCATTAATTGGAGAAGTTTAGTACTCTCAGCTGATACAAATAATATTTTGATGGCAAGTGTGACAGTGAGGCTTTGTAGTTATACAGGGTTTCACCCATGTATGTAACCTACGTTCCATTGGAATAACTTAGTAAGAGGAAATGTGGTGTGCGGATTCTGAAGATTTGGTCTATTTGCTTCTAGTATACATATATACTTAATATTGTACCGTGATAAACTGAACCCGATCTTTCTACAGGGCGTTGAAGTTAACATTGTTGAAGGTCACACTTCAATATTTTCTATAATTTATTCTGCATAGACCATCTCTCTTACATAGAAATATATATATATATATATATATATATATATATATATATATATATATATATATATATATATATATATATATATATATATATATATATATATATATATATATATATATATAATATATATTATATTATTATATTATATATATTATATTATTATATATATATATATATATAAAAAGTTCAAAGTAATGCGCTTATTACAAAATTTTCATTAGCCTCGCCTCATTGCTATATATGTATATATATTAATCATAAATTGTTTACTCTAGTTACTACACCACCAATTGCCATATTTGAGTTAGTTTCATGCTTAACAGTCTAAAGCGCTATTGCAACTACCATTATTGTATTATAAAGGTACTTCTATTTATTATTATATCAATATTTAATTACATATTCGTTTAGTTTACGAGTATAACTTTCGGTAGCAATCAAGTGTCGTTCTTGCAATGCACCAACTTAAGTTGTAGTTGTAGTTTTGTATCTATTACAGGTTTTGTTTGATGAGTTCTTCAAAAGTAAGGGCAGTTTTGTTTAATACGAGTAACTTACGTGGCAGTTTAAGTACATAAATATTTGTATCGATTTTATTGGTTAAAAGTGTTTGAGCAGAGAATTCCTATCTTGTATTTGTATTTTTTATTAGTAACATCAAATATATAATTTAAATACGAGAGATATTTGTGATCTGGAAACAGTGAAGACATCCAATGTCACAGATCTTTCAATACACCAAAAATGAAAAAATATTTTGAGTATTTACAAAATTTTGAAAATTTGCAAAATTCTACGGAATATGGTTGCTGAGTTATACTTGGAGGCTGAGTTTGCAGATATCAATCAATCAGTTTACGATTGTTTACTCAATTGAAATTGAAATTTAATAAATCCAGAGGGATCTCTTTAAAAAGAATAAACACCTGCTGTTTACATTATGTGGCTAAGATTCATCGGCTCAGTCATCAGTCTCAATACTGAATATAAGGAAGAAAATGTGAGAAACGTTTTGAGTTTGAGCATGGAAACTATAAAACAACATCCTGGTTTTTCTATACAATCTCAGTCATTTTATTATAAGATGGATCAGGATTGAATACTTCTGGATTGATTCAATTTATTCATACAAACATTGTGCCAAGTCGGATTCAAATTGTGAATTTTCATAAAATCATTCATATTTGATAATGAAGCTAAAATTTGAATCAAGTTTTGGAAATCATATGAACACATTTTTATGTGGAACATTCGATCCTTAATGAATCCGTACAGCGCAGATATTTCCATCAGCTGATTTTTGCACTTCTCCCTACTCATTTAATATCGAAATTAAGTTCTCACAAAGCTGCAAACTCTTCATATAATCTCTTTCATTTCAAAATGGATTGAACCAATCCGAAAATATTCAATCCAGAGGGAGTTGTCTCATAACCGCAGTGTTTGAATCGTAGCAAAGAACAGAGAGATAACTTTTGCGGCAGCTGACTTATAATATACGAATAAACCCAGATGTGGAGAGACTATAGTATTGAATCGATAGCTTCAGCTGCGTTCTGGTGGTGGTTGATTGAGAGACGTACTTCTTCGTACAAAGCAACAACAACATTTGGGATCAATGTTATTTTTGGTTCTATAATAGTTCTCCATGCTGCCTATTTTTAGCGATGTTCATGCTGACTGAACGAAGTAGTATTTACACACAAACATCTGTTTAATGATAGTTTATAACTTGTGAAGGAGTGCGAGAAGACCGCTAAGAATACGAAATTTATTGAAGGCTCAGTTGCGAAGTCATATGATAGCGTACGTGTAGAATCCTTTAGGCAAGGCTCTACTATCTGAGCTGCCCGTGTAAACAATTCGCGAAATCGTACTCATATGGTGCAGTTAACGATATGCAACATTGTTGTATGTTATGCCTTGTGCACTAACTCCGAGCCATGAGGAAGATAACTGCCTCCACAAGAACGCTCTCAGTTTTCCTTAAGATGCACATATTTTTCATTGCAGCTAAAATGCTTTCTAGGGTTCGAATTATGTTTGACATTATGAAAATAGTGAATTCGAATTCTCCAGGAGTCTGCTAACTTAGTTAGTGTATTCTCGGAACAATGAAATCACATAAAATAGAGAAAGGACTCACACGAAATTATAACTGGGATTTGTCACAGAGATGTTTTGAGGACAGTGTTCAAAAGTTGTTTAATATAGTCAATATTTTACTCCTGTGGATCATCTCCGTTACAGGTACTGTACGTTACTAACTGTTTGTACCCACTTTATGACCTTTACAAGGCTGCTTTCGATTCAAGAAGATGGGCAGCTAGGTAGGAGTGGCAGCCTTGTACGCAAAAGCACACTTAAGCACATACAATGGCTCGTTGTGAAAGGCAGCTAAGTTGTATGTTATCAAAACTGTGACTGTGGCTGAATATTGGTTTATTGTAGGTAGGTACGCAACCATCACGCAATGGAGTAAACCACCACTCAAATGGCGAGTGAATGCATTCGTCTGCATTCATCATTCTTCGGTTTGTATCAGCATTTCCGTAGATGTTCAGTGATATCTGTAAACTCTAGCAAACAACTTTCCAAAGCATTTTGATCAAATAAATTCAAAGAATAATTTCAAAGAGTTTCAAATTGTGTTTAAGAGTTAATTACATTTGCACAGTTTTGACATTGTAGCATTTTTTACTTATTCAACTAATTTCAGTGAGTTTGAGTTACAGTTTCACTGGTAACTTCTCTTTACTTATTCATATCTAAACTTATTCGTGTAATTTTCTAGGCTTATATAACTACTGGCATTGCACAAAAATCGTTTGACGAACTCCGCAATGCATTCTCCCCGTTTCATCGTATGCTATTTAAATTTTCAAAAATTCAGGCAACTCTTGACCGCTCATTTCAGATTTCCTATTAAAAATTCATTCAAATTAAAATACAAATATTTCGATTAATAATTAGTGACTAACTTTTTTAGACGTGTATAATGCTTAATTACTATTCTCGCACTTTCTGTTACAGTCAGTACAGACAAATAAATGCATTATTTCCGTGCCGGAAATGAGCAACTACGTAAAGCAATCTTAACTGCCTAAAGGTATGCAGCAGTTCACTAGTATACGCTTACACATATAGCCACACACAAATGGGTGCGCCTTCTACACTAACAATGAACACAGAAGTTTGACATTTATTTATACATTAATTAAGGGTCTAGCATAGTTGTTATTATTTTACAATAGTACAATGAAATGCAAGGAATCTCTCTTGATTTGTATACTTTTCAAATAGTTCATGTTTGCCTTTTTCCATACCTACTTTAGCGATCTGACGTCAATTTTCCAATTACAATTTTACATTTTCCGTTTGAATTTTTCAGTGTATTTAGCATGCAGTTATCAGGCGGTTATTGCATCAAATGCTGCTGGAGCGTCCCATGCCGGTGCACACGCCGGAGGTGGTTGTGATGTGGTGATTGCGTAATGCAATTTTGTCGAAATTCATCAGCGGCGTGGCTTTTGCGGATACCTACACGCAATTAATGTGAGTTGAATTTAATACAAATGTGCAAATAAGTTTCGCTAATGTTGTTTGCTGCTGCCGTTGTGTTTAGCTTACCTCGCCCGCTTGATGACACAATTTGGTTTTAATCCAAGGCCATTTAATTGTACGCATCAGCGTATTGCGAAAGTCCTCACTGAACAAGCAGTAAATGTAGAAAGTGATGGAGTAGTTGGTGAGCTCCAACAAATTTGCAAGAGCACGGAAAACCTGCAAAAGTGTGCGTGGAAGTTGCAATTTATAAAGTGAAACAATTTTTGTATGAATATATATTAATAATAAGTGAAAGTTCTTAATGAAGTGTACGAGGCACGAGAAGTGCACTGAAAAGTATATAACATTAACACCGACGGACCATAGGCATGATAATACGCGTTAGTCAGGATCAGGCTGGTAGTGCCCACCGCCTTTAGCTAAACTTTGATATTTGCTTCACTAACTTGCATGCCAATTACTAGCAATATTGACCATAAAGGCAACAGTCACCCAGTATTAATTTAAAGGACAGGATATTAGCCAAGACTTACAACGAATCAATGAACTGATTCATCAGCACCATGTTAGGCTTAAACGTGCACCACTAGAAATCATTGGCAGTATACAACATAGTTTATTTGGTGTCCTCGACAAGGAATATGCTGATTATATCGAAGGAGAAATTGCAAAATCTGCTGAAAATGAAAATCATTTACTTGAGCTCGCAAAAAGACACGAGTCCATGCTCGAATCAACTCGTAATTTTTTTCGCAAGACTACTGATCAGATTAAAAACCAGTTCAATACACTAAAGGAACATATGAACGAAGCAGTTCAGGTCGAAATATTTACGGCTCTATCAGGATACTCACTCATACTAATGAACAACTATGAGAAAATACAAACCGAAATTCTCAGCATACTATATACATATATATATTGTCACCGGAACAGCTTAAACAGCAAATTTACTTCATACGAGAACAATTGCCTTCCACTCTCACACTTCCACTTCAAGGAGAGGACTTATTATCAATTTACAAAATGATGACTTCAAGCAAATCTTCTAAGCAAATCCTCAGTAGGAAAGGTATAGGGTGTGGGAGGAAAACTTTGGATTGAGTTAAGATTTTAATAATTAAAATAGCATCATGCATATTGAAATTAAAAGAACAGTGCTGTCGAGTACGAATTTATTTCATTTCAAGTCATGTTTAGTTCAACCACTGAGCAAATAATATATATGTGACCTTCTCCGAGAAAAGGGACCTAGTGTGTGAAAATGAAGTTTTGAGAAAAACGCATTTAAAGTTTCATAACGCATTATCACTGTGAACACACCTTCAGGTGGGAGATGCGATTTGGTATGGTTAGTTATGATTGGGTGCCGACTTTGGTGACGTCATGCCTATGTGGTGACATATTTTTTATCGCTTTTAGTGTGACAATACCTTTGCTATTGTTGCTGCTCTGTTTGTTATGATCTCGATACTTAAGCCGCAACCAGTTTTTATGGGGTTAATAAATAATTTTATCAGAAATCTAACTCATTTCATCTTATTCTACACCCTTTTACGTACCAGAATCCACTCTTAAGTCCATACCCGTTTTTTGACACACTAGGTCCCTTTTCTCGGAGAAGGTCACATATATAGAGCTCAAACAGCGAAAATAGTGGTTTAATAAATTGCTCAGTGCTAGATCCCAATGCACAGCGTGTTCGGTAAGCGTAGCTCCAATACAACAACGATTTCAAGTGGTTTCATTAAACCACTATTTTCCCGATTTGAGCTCTCTATATGCATTGTTTGGTCAGTGGTTCAACGTAATTGATTCTTGTTCAAACGAATTTCCGTTCATTGATTTTCAATAAGAGAAGAACATGAATTTCGTTTAACTGGTTGATTCAGTGAGTAAATAATATAGTAAAATAAATAAATAAATTTTTTTCTTTGCCAGGGTAACTCATTGACGAAAAAGTGTATAGGCCAATGATAAATTATATGAAACAGTTCATTAATTTAATGAAACTTTTAATACCTTCATTAATTTTGTTTATAGTTTTGATAAACTTATTCATTGAAGTGATGAACATTTTAATGTCCTAGAATAATTTTTCTGGGGTTTCTTAATAAATTCTTTATTTTTTTGTTAAACTTATTAATTTAAACGATGAAATTTTTAATCTAAATTCATTTGTCAATAGTTTTATAATAAATTTAATTAAAAAGAAAGTTTTCTTCGATAAAATGAAATTCGTATTTCTTTCTTCGTTTCTATAAAGTTTCATTCATTCAACAAAGTTTTTCAGAGACTGAATAAAAATATTCTTCCATGTTCGTGCTTAATTGAATAAATTCGGATAGTATCATACTACGAAAGATTCTGGATAAATATTGTATAATACATGCTTGTTTCACACCATTTTCTCATCCCATTTTAATACATTTCTGATTCCCAGTCGTTTATTTTTCCACAAAACATTTCTAATTCTACGGGTAAGAAATGCTGCTGCCTTTACTGCAGCATATTCCGCTTGGGTGACCAAAGCATTGATTGAGTGTCAATGCGAGGCAGTCGTATTCAAAGCCGGAAATGGGTTTGCTTTTGATTTCCGGCACAGAATGGAGCATATAGGCGCTATTCGTGAAGCAACTCAACTGTCCTTACCTGAAATGAAAAGCTGGGCAAGACTTCGGAGGCAATCGTCATGTGTAAAATGGCCATTGGCGAGACGCACAAAAGGAAGAGTATTGATGTGCTTCCTGTACAAGAAAAAGCGCGTTAATTGAGATTTCATCGCACAAGCTGACAGTTTACTCAATTACCTAAAAGCAGAAACAAACGTCGTTCTTCGGCAAATTTACGTGGATCCTCCTCCTTGATGTAGGTGGCACGTGTCAATATCATTCTGCGTCGCTTCTCGCATGTCTGACGGTACACCATCATGATGCGTAAATTCAGTCCCGCTATCAGCACGGTGGGTATCAATTTGAATATTACCTCGAGCATTACTTTGTACACCTATTTGCATGCAAAGAAAGTTTCAAAAGTTGTCATTGAAGTGCTTAAGCAGTAAGCGACGGCTTTACAGGAGAAAAGCGCTTGCTAGTCTGCGTAACGCAACACTTACGGAGTAGAAAATAGTTCTCAAGAAGGCGTTATTATCCCGACGAAAGTAGACTAAATTGCCATCAGCCTGCAGCACGCATTTAATAAGTTCACCGCGAAAGACGCTGGGTATGTAAATGATGAAGGTGACCAGCGTTATGAGAAATACAATTAATCTGTAAATTATGGCAAAGGAACAATAACAATGCTTTCCTCAGTAAAAGTTCTTCTGAAAAGAAAGCATAATTTGAACTTACCCTGGCGGCCCCATAACGGGTCGTGTGAAACTTGGATGACACACCGAAAAGTAGCGTTCAATGGTGAGAACGAGGAGCATCATGACACCAACCCCTATGCGGAAAGCAAAAGCACAAACCATTTTATTGAAGCTTATTATCACAAAGCTTTTAAGGAAAAAGCACAAACCTAGACAACTATTGCCCAGAAAAAGCTCCAAATGTGCAGTGTAAAATGCCGGACCGAATTCCTCCCATTGTCCACGGTCCTTGTGGATGAGCATACGGATGCCAAATGGTATGGCGAATACAATTGCGAGAAGCGCTGCCGTGGAATATGCTAAAAGAGACAACAAAATAAATAAATTAGAAAATTATTCTGACTGCAATGCTGCGTAAATAAATAATGAAATAAATTAAATAGATATTTATTTATATTTTTTTATATTTATATTAAAAAATTTCGTACTACAACCCTGAGTAAATGCATCTTTCAAAAATAGAGGGCACTACTTGCGAAAGGTTTGTGTAAAGGTTCATATGAAAATATTCTTTATAAAACCAACTGTTAACAGAAACATAATTTATGTTTCTGCTGTTAATGTGGACGACTGTTAATCAAATACTTTTAATATTAACAGACTTGGCCCAGACACATTTATTTCAGTGTCTGCTCAGCCTAAATCTAACATAATAGTTAAAGTAATGGTTAACATTTTACAAAGCGCCATCTAGGTGTGAATTTTAAAGCTTCAACACTTTGAACAGTTTCATTGGACTCCTTAAATTTGCAGGGCATATTGAATGTAAGCAGTATATTGCTAAGGGGGACGTGTTTAGGTGGGCGTGGCAACACCATCTCAGTCAGATTAGAATTGTTGGTTTGCCCTCATTTTATTTAAAAGAGTTCATTTCAGAAATTAAAGGTAATACTCAGTTGAATCTCTACGTGAATGAATTTGAATGTTATGATTCTTTCATCTCTTAACACCCCATCTTCTTTTACACCTGTTGTGGTATTTATAATTTGAAATGCATGCCATGTTCACCTGGAAAGTTACACATTGCTACAATATCTAAAAACTTTTCAATGCTAATGCAAGAAATTCAATCATATCCCTTATTTATTGCTTGGTTCTCGAAGGAGTTTGAACACTTGTTTGTTTAGTAATCAGAGGAATGGCACTGCTTAAGCCACACACAGTGATAGGCGGCACGAGTATAAGATTTGTAAACTCATTTTTCCTATTGACTTTCGAAGGTTCGTCTGAATATTGTGACAGGAAATAAAGAAAACAAACACAAGTGAAACACTCATTTTTTCTCTCTGCGATTACTTTCGCACTTTCAATAATCATCATTTTGGTCTTGACTTAGGCTGAGTTAACATATTAATCAGTCAGCTTTTAATAATGATTTCATTTCATCCCTTCGCATAAATTTGTGATGGCTATCGGTCGGTGGCATTAGGTGTCTGTCTGAAGCAGCATTAAATTGCTAACTTTGTTTGGGTAGTGCACCAAATCGGAAAACGGAAATGTTCTGCATATAAATCGCAGAAGAACTAATCTGGGTACAATGAACCGACATGGTCGTAGTACTGTAGCTACATCTATTGACTCAGCCCAATCTATGTAAACTTAGTTCAGGGAAATTAAGGAGGGATAACAAGTTTTTGATTTGGGACTAAATATGTAAACCCAACCTCAGCCCAGCCGCTTTAAGTGCTCGTATCAAATATGCACAAAATTTACCCTGGTTATCTCTCCTAGGAATTGCAAGTAAAACGGTGCTCACTTTAATTAAAAAGTTGATACCACAGTTCAATGACACCACCAGGAAAGTTAAACAAACATATTAAATACACACTTCGCCTCGTGCCGTCCTCACTCAGGATTACACTGCCAAGCGATTTGTCAGATTTAATTGACTAATTAGGAATATTACACACACGCACGTCTCACACCCACACACCCATACACACATGCACAGCCACGCGCGCACCTGTACACCAGTCAGCCTACAATAATAAATGAATTGTGCGGCAGCGCTAAATGAAGTGTTTGCCGCTGGTTCTGTTACAATTTCTTTGTGCATAAGTTCGAAACAAAGGCAGGCAACAACACGGGCAGAAACAACAGCCAACTGTTGATATCCTGCGCAGGAACAGCGCAAATGTTATTCTTATGTTTGCAAGGCTAAGGCTCCGAGCAAAGGTTGAAAGCCAAACAACAAATAAAGCGCAATGGAGTGTTGAATTTATTGAAGAGGCAATTTGAGTTGAATTAAAAAAGTTCGTGGCGCTGATTTTTACTGACTTGGCAAATTATATTTAATCAAGTGAGCTTCGAGGCTAGACGAGTTAAGAGAGGACTGCGAATTAGCATTTCATGCCGTTGCCAGGAGCTGCTGTAATTAATCATTGAACCACATGTTGCCAGTTGCTATAGTAGAGTAAGAGTAGAATTTACAGAACTTCCCTGTAGAATTTTCAAGCATGAGCTGGCAAAACCTTAATTAAAGGAAAAATGATTCCTCAGTCGAATATTGTAAAATTTCCTTTTCACTGAATGTTTCAAGTCGCTATGGAAGTGGGTGCTTTAAAACAAAGTGGATATTCGATATGTAAGTTCCTGAAAAAATTTAATTTTTTTTAACAAATAAATTCCTTGTAGTTAATGCGAACATGATTTACATAAACGAGTTCATGATTTCAATTAATTCAGCCTTGAAAATAAGGCCAATGGGGAAGCCGACGGCCACGAGTCTCACGTTTCAGATACCATAACTGACTCTAAACGACTAATAGCAATTATTCAGGGGATATGCGAGATGATAAGTGGCGCTCCGGGCTTAAAAAGTGTCTCGTATATATGCGGAATATAATTTGTAAACAAGATGTTGGCATTGGGAGCTACTCAATTAGGTTTATATTGAAGAGAATAATTGAAAAACACGGTGAATATTTGAAAAAACTGCAGAATGTTTCTGCTCTTGCTTTTGTATAGATTTCACTTGAAACGATCATTTGTATATAGTATAGTTATTTATTGCCAGAATTCACATTTTACTCTGTTCTGTAGTGCAATTAGAGGCACCTTTAGGGCTTGATATATTAAAAATATTATACGTAAATATTTTGTGGACGTGGGCAAGTCATGGGGTCACCTCCGCCTTTCAATAACTTATTTTGCCCACATGCTGAGTGAGAGGCGATTATATGAATGGCCGCTCATGAGTCTAGAGAACGAGTTGGAAAGTCTATTTACTAGGTAGATAGAATTGGGGTAGGCCAGAGAGCCGCCTAAGAAGGAGGTCTCCAAGCACTCAGGCCATTTACTAAACTGAGTTCCTTTTGCTTACCAGAGAGATAAGAGCGTGGGAAACTTACCCTTCTATTCGCATAAACTATCTCACTTGATATCTGTCTCAAGTGAGACACAATTTTTGTCAGTGGATTTTGGGACATCTGTGCATAGCCACCTGTCTCCAGCAGAAAGCTCTTTAAATTAATCTCCAGTGGACACTGAGCTTGAAGTCATAGTTTTGAAGAGGCTCTGTTTGAATACTCCATTACCAGGTCCGACTTGCCACATAGAATATGGTTGACTAAAAATTAGTGCGACAGAGAACTATGTGCCAATACCTATTTCTTTATACTAGTATCAAAATACTTCTCCCTTTCTAAAATAGTGGTAAACGACAGAGAATCCTTTAGAACATACAGCTGCATTACTATGAATATTTGGCAAATAAATACTCAAAATATTTAGTAAATTTGAAATTTACAGGCAATAAATCTCACTCCACATTGATTGAGGATGCCCTGGGAAATCTTTACCATTCCGCAGCAGCACTCTCGTACATCCTTAGGCAAAAGTGTTGTCAACAATTTACGAGTAACTTGAGAAATATGCGATATTGTATGCGATACTTGCCTACAGGAATGCAAATCACAGGCTTTGGAACTGTCTTTTAAAATTAGAAAATTGCCCTATTGAGTGGAGCAGTTGAGAGTTCATGGGTAATTGAGATGCGTAGCAATAAAGCACTGCTTGTAGTTGCAGCAATGTAAACTATCTACGAGTAGCTCCACATTGCACCTCGTGTCCCTTTGTTTGTGAACCCTCAATTAAAGTTGTTGAGTTGGTCCCAGGGCTCCATGAATTGCTAGTAAAATTTTTGCTCTAATTGCTCCACAAATAAAACGTCGCCGCACAACATTTTCCACTTGATTGATGTTCGTTCCGCAGCCGCAGAGGGAGGGCAATTACAGTTAACCATAAACCTCAGCACAGCGGTGTATGCAAAACTCCTGCGCTTCCCGTTGACGGCATGAAACGACAATTTCTGCACTTGTACATAGTTTAGAAATGTGTGCAGGTGCCGTGGCTGATGCTGCAGTTGCCATGCATGAATGCGTACATGAAAGTTGGGAAGGCGCCAGGGAGATAGCAAGAAACTTGCATACAACATGACATAAAAGTTCATGCATAAAATTTCCATTAGACTACAATTCTAAATTGGATTTCACATACCGCACACTCTTACACAAGTACGGATACCTACATATTAAAATCGCACTTCTTACTTCGCACCTGCTGCCATTGAGCGGGCTCAGTACTTACGCTGCGAGCTGTACATGTAAACAATGCGTCAGGCAGTAAGGCTTGTAGTGGCGTCTGTGGCATAAACCTGCCAGCCACGCAGTGTGTGTGGAGTCCTTAAAATTAAATAAAAAATGCGCTGCATTTTGCAAGTCTCAACGATGGAGAGTCCAACCTGCTCGCAGATTGCAATTAAGATGCGCGCGGCAGTAAGTGACAGGAGTGACGCAGTTGCGCAGATAACGCAAAAAATCCTTTTTGAGAAAATTGCCCACGAATTTCAGTTGCTCAGTAAAATGGTGGAAGTTCTGAGCTCTCTGTGGAATGGACAATTACGGGCGCTTTTGATAAAATACTGCCAGCCCAATGGTTGCGTATGTCTGGCGTATCTTTCTGCTGTTTTGATAT
The DNA here is from genome assembly GCA_920105625.2 of Clusia tigrina. Taxonomy (NCBI): domain Eukaryota; kingdom Metazoa; phylum Arthropoda; class Insecta; order Diptera; family Clusiidae; genus Clusia; species Clusia tigrina. The sequence goes on along the minus strand of OV050033.1, from coordinate 176,263,290 downwards.
ACTCTTCTTTCAAAGGAGGTAAAAGACTTGGTACAATTATTTTTTGATGGTTTGAAATGTGTCAAGAACTGAGCTTGGGATTTTCTTTAATAGTAGGAGCGGCTGAATAGCTGACATACCCACTTGCATATAAACTAAGTTCAATGGTGTAGAGTAGAAGTGATCCGGAAAATTTTTCAGTATGTCAATCAAACTGGATCGGTTTAAATACGAGAGCACGCTAACAAAATTTGGACCCTTCAGGTGAAAGGTGGGTAATATAATATTCGTATTATCAGATATGAAAATGTCTTTAAGGGGAAAAAGTATATTATACGCCTTGTGAAGGATGCCTCAGGTATAAAAGGTTCTAAAAAGCGGACATAAAATAGTACTAACAGTTTATGAATTAAGGAAACATTAACTTTAAATCCGAACATAATTTCCTACCAGTAGGAACAGCTCCAAAGAAATTGTCTCTTTTCCACTTTTCATAGGTAAAATGGTCCTCCCAATCAACCCACCTTCTGGGTTTTTTGCTGGAATTTATGTACATGCCACGTTCTTTAATTTAATAATGCGAACATTTGCAATAACGCTGCACTCCCAATGCTCTATTCAACGGCGCAACAATGCCACTTCAATTAATGACCACTGCCATGAAATCCCACCAGACCGAATGCAACTTCTTTGCTAAAATATTCACGAAATGCATTAAAAGCGTAAAAGAGATTTTTTTTTTTAATTTAATTTTTTTTTGGAACAAAACTTATCGAAGGACATTGGAGACTATTAATGTGGCACAGCACACCGGAGAAGCATGCACAAAAACTTATTTTGCATTCCGTATAATTGATCAAGGCGGCATTGCAAAAGGACTGAGGGACACGCAGACAAGCGTAGCAGAAAGCACACAAAATTGCAACAGTGAAAGAGTGCAGAGTGCGGTGTTGTAAAAAGTGAAACTAAAAATAAACAAAAAATCACTGCCAAGCGGAGACAGGCACGCAAGGCGCTATCAGTGCGCCCCAAAGCATAATTGCAGTGAATCTAATCTCAAAAATGAAAATAAAAGCACAGATTTCACAAGTACTCGGCACGCCCGCTCACTCGCACGCGCTCCGAATAATTTATTGTGACAATTTATTGCGTTGAAGATGGCGAGCGCAAATTACGCCATTTGAATTGAATTGAAATGTAACGAGCGAGTGCGCGCCGGTGCTTGTTTACACACACAAACACATACTCACACAAATTCACACTTACACACACATACCTACTTAGATGTAAATTCAGCGACCAAAATTGCTGCCTCATGGCGCTGATGTGCATCATTTGATTCTAAGGCAGTGCGTGGGTGAAGAAGCGCTCTTTTGCACAATTCACGCCGCCCCACCAAAGCCCACGTAGGTGTGAAAATGAGTTTTGTGCGAAAAGTTTTTGTTTACACCTCAGGCACATGATGGCCAACTGGGAAAAGCATTAGTCGCCAAAAGGGTTCCCCTAATGACTTGGAAAATATTTACAATCAATAGGAATTTGCAAATTGCTTATTTTTAGAATACACGCACACATTTCGAAGGGAGTATCAAACACAAAACTTGCCCAAATAATGAACTGAAATCGAAGTGGTTGGTGTTAATGACCCTGTTATAAATATATGAAATTGAAGATTGTGCCACGTGTTCGTTAAATTCGAACGATAATTAATATGCGTGGGTAAATGAAATTCAGTAATTCAATATGCCTACAGTCAATGTTAGAATATTTGTATGTGCAAAGGCTGGAGAAGTCAATGCTTTCCTTACACAAGCAGCAATTCTTAACTACTGAAGTCCTACTTAAAAAAGTCAATATAAACCCCATTGGCCGGTCATGGTAATGGACATTATGGACATTATGGACATTATGCATGGTAATGGACATTATGCATTGGTAAAACAAAGGACTTCAGACCAATTTTGACAAAAATTACAACTTCCAATGTTAGACTAATAAATTTAATTCCTACCTATTACACATTTTAGATTCAAGCGATGCTGCATGGTGTTCCGCAGAACTCTTCGCAATATGTATGAAATGTTCTAGGAAAAATGGATACAAAATTAGCTCATAATTCTACCACAGCTAAATATCTTTTATGGCGCTTCGTATAGATCTTCTCTGTATGTCAACATTTATAACTAGGACATAGGAATCTCTTTTCTGGCTTTTCATATATTGTAGCACTGTCCTTGGTTCATACTTCCACCTTCAAGTGGACTTCATAAAGTCATCTAGTGCATTCTCATTACATTGTAACAACATATTGTGTTATTATGTTTCATCGTTTTAATCAGCAGTTACTTTCATAAATTTATACGCAATTTTTGAGTAATATTTAAGAGCTAAATCCACTTAGGCCCCCTTAAAAATTACGTGCCCTTTAGCGACCACTATTGGCTTCTTATAACTATTACGGTTTCGCTCAATTAATCTCAGTCTTCGACGTTTTATATACTAAGTGCATATATCTCTGGAACTCTGCCATACGTTTGTGGGTCCATAAGCAAGCGATAAACGAATTGGTTGCTAAGCAGGCCACTATTTTATTCCACTCTAACAACTGAAGGACAAGAACAAGGTATTTTGTTATTTTGAATCGGATCTATTTCATATATTAAACTAATTAACATCCGTTAGAGTACAATATAAGAGTTTATTTGGGTTCTTCTAGCTGTGGATTATTCCAAGTGTATGCGAGTAAATGTATGCACCACTTCTATGCCTACGGAAACATTTTGTGGTACACAATTCTATGGGGTGAAATTCCTCTAAAATCTGCGGGAAACTTTCTCTAGAGTCATATATTTTATCTATACTTTATACATACTTTTTATATACTTTATCTCTTGCGAAGTGATAGAACTTTATTGAAAAAGTTCAACCACAAAAGGTAGTATCCTTTCAGCCCTTGTTCACATAATGTACCATGAATTTTCTAGGTTCCATTATAATCCTGTTGTTTGCATTTGTAAAGACCTTCACATTTTGCAGCGTAGACAATTCATGTTACATTGCAAAAATTCGTTTGAAATTTTTACCAGAAACCCGTACAAAATGAGTCCGGTTAATTTAACTGAACATTTCTTAAATATTTGCACGCTGAATTTTTAAATTAACTTTCAGTACATAAGCGAAAGTTTTCGCCGGAAATTAGACTGCTCCAATATAGCACGCCACACTTGCCAACACCACAATTCTTAATCGCATTTAAATGCTAATATAATGCGCTAATTAACATGCGGCTTCCTGCTTGAACGGCTGCTTGTTGCTGTTATCCTTGGCTATGCTGCTGCCTCCAATGCCAGTGTTACTTTCTTCCGTTGCAGCCCAATGCAATGGGGTCGATTTTCTCTTAACACTAATTACACATGCAATGTCAGAGCTGTTGCCAGTGCCAGGCAAGCACAGGTTGCACATTTCAATTGCTTGATCTTTGGCAATTTTCTTAACACAAAAACACACACACACACAGAGCACTAGTGGGCGTGCCTTGTGGAGGCGAACAAAACAGAGGCTATTAACGGGGTTGGCAACATTTTCCATGTAAGTTTTATTTTGTTCTGTATTACGTTGCAACATTGAAAAGGTGGCATAGAGGTGGAGACGCTCTGTCTGTTGGTGCAAGAAGAAACTGTGTTTAGCCTTGTTTACATTTGCCAAGCAGGAGTAGAGCAGGAGCAGACGGAGCAATAGAAGCAGCAAGGCAAAAGTAGTCGAGGCAGCAACTGGTTGCGCCTGCCGTGACTGGTTGGCAATACATAAATTCAAGCAGGGAGTTGCTGACTGCTTTATTCCCTCGTTATAGAAGTTTTCATTACGGCACAGCGTGGCTTAAGTGAAAATGTTTTCACTTTTTGCTTGCTACAAAATAAAGAAACACGCATACGCTCCGCTCCGTGTGCTTTTAACAATTTAATGCGCTTTCCTTACTCGTGTTTAATAACTACATATAAATCAAATATTTATGCTGAATTATAATGTGCGAACATATTGCACCGCTGTGTCCTCACTACCAAGTTCGTTCGTTTTATAAATAAAACAAAATTCCATTTCAAGGCTATCAGCGAAGTCTAAAACGGAAGCTACATTGCCTGTATTAGATGTTGCCACATAAGCGCCTACTAAGCGTAAAGTGCGTAGATTTACAGGACGCTTCCGTGCCACAAGCACAAACACACACAAGTTTAAATTCGCCACACTGGCTGCCGCCTACAGAGAAGCGGCTCACATCCGCGCACCAAATCAAATTTAATTACTTTTTAGCCTCATCAAAGACAGCCGCCGCTCCCGATTGCCACATTTGACGTTTGCTGCTGCATCGTGAGCTGTGACATGCTCCCACTGCGTGTTTGTGCTTTTGCATGCCCGCGTACATGCGGCTGTGTGTGGCGGCGACAGCTGTTTTCACACAATTAAAATGGCACAGACTTAAAACACACGCCGCGCTCCGATTTCGGCGACTTACGAGGCTGGTACTTTCGAAGGCTGGTGTTTAGGTTCCATGTACGAGGTGCGAGTGCGACAGTCTGTGTGTGTGTTTCCGCCCAAAATGGCCGAACGTCAATAGGATAATAAATCAATTTATTACTGCTACTGTCATCTGTCAGTGTTAAGTGCTTGTTTTATGCTTGTGTGGCTCTGCTCTAATCTACACAGCCGTGGCCCTGCAGCTGACGTTTATATTGGACCCGCTGGCATATTGGTAGCTATAAATAGCAGGGGGCGTGCACATTGGCGTTATATAGTATAAACAGCGGTTCTATTTTTAGTTTTCACTTGAGTGTCAGTACTATTTTTAGGCATTTACTTTGTTTTATATTTCATTATAAAAATAATTCGTGGTGAGAATTATGATGTGCGTACCTTAAGTTATCCTGACTGGTTATCTACAGCCATTCAGTATGCAGCACTTAAGGAATTCACCTTCTCTTTGTGTATCATTTCTTCTCTGCGTTTATGTGTAAATATTCGCTTTGTTGATAAAAATCTCGCCAATAGAATTTGAATTTGCTGCCATTTTCCCGGCTATTACGCTTAACGCTGTCAAATTTGTCAGGCGCAGGACTGAGACATAGGAAATTAATCACGCGCTCAAGGCTCACAATTGACAGGAATGAACATTAATGGTATGGCGTAGCAGGGAGGCATACAAACGCGATAAGGTGCTAAAAGAATTTGCATGCAATCGACTGCTCTGAGCAGGAATTCCGAACATAATACACTTGATGTGCTGTTATATAAATAAATCTTTGGAAGCTGGGAGGGAAGACACCTCACAGAAGAAATTTATCAATGTTAAACCTTCCGATTATAAATTATATCAAATTGTGTGTAACAATGGTAGACGTCGTCGTTTCGATAAGCAGAACAGGAAAGAGTCCGTCACTTTATGTGTCTGTAAGCCAGCTATCGATGATTCTCGACAGTATTTAATTTTGAGTAACTAAGTTGACCTACGATCACCGTCATCTAAATCAGTGCCCGGCACTCTTATACCTTGAGCGCAGGTGGAGCTCGTATTAGCACTTAGTCAAGGCAAAAAGTTCCATATAAATAGTTGAAGACACTTGATTCTGAATGAATGTAGGGTGCCAGTGAAAATGACTTTAACATTAGGGAACTGAGGAACAAATTGAATAGTCGTAATACCCACGATACCACAGTCGATTTTTTCTTGACCTAATTTTATCTGTTCGTTGGTTGGCTATCCAACGCAATACTCTTCTTGATTTCTTCTTAGGGTTCGATAGCTGAAACTTTGGTTGTGCCTCCAGGATGTCTGCAGTCATCTCGGCTCAGCCATCGTGTTTTTCAATTTGCTAATCTCAGGTGTGTTGTGTTGTCTTAGCATACACCGAGTCTGTCTATATTTTCCCTCAATATATTTTCCGTGAGCCAATTGTGGTGTAATATCCATCCTAGTATTCTCCTGCTGTTTATTTTTTGTAAGTGCTCATATGGTCTTGGCATGTTTATTATGATAAATACTGCTGGGTTTGCCTCTTATACCCTTTAATTACCAGTCTTGTTCTTGATGCACTGACCCCAGTATTAACCTGATTTGTTTTTGAAATACCCGTATATCAATAATATTTGTTATTACTGGTGGTCATCTTTGTGGTTCATATAAGTATAGTAAAAGAGATCTTTGTGGTTCATATAAGTATAGTAAAAGAGGGGCTTCATCCCTGTTCCTATAATTCGAAGGATCGATTACATTGTCATTATCGTACCAAGCACCATATGATTTTTGCACCACGATTACTTAAATCTTCAGATACGATTGTATTAACTATCCTGAGGGCAAAAACGAACCACATCAGGGGAAGTACATATCGAATGATTCATTTTGAAACACCTTTGCTACAACTTGTGGCACTTCACAGCGTCTGAACACAGTTTCACACAAGTGGGTATGTAGGGTATACTAAAAGTAACAAGACCCTGAATAAAACTTCTAATTTATTTGCTTAATGAGGTAGAACGCTGTTTTCTATTTGTTTCTGTCTGTTTTTGCTGCTTCCAAAAATATTTTCAATGAAATTAGTTGCAATGTAATTTCACGCAGCTCCAACGACATGTGGAAACTAGGTCAGCATATGTAAATAATTAAATTGATTTCGTGTGGGTTTTAAAAACCCTTTTCACCATAAAATATGGCATTAAATACAAATACACACACACACACACACAGAGAGATAAACGTGTGTGCTCGTAAATCGTTTAAGTGTTAATTAATTAAATAGGAAAAGCTGAAAAACAAAATCGCCGCAATGATTTAACCAATTTCCGTGCAAGGATATGCGTAACAGCCAAGTAGGAAACTCAACCAAAAAATGCTAAGTGAATGATTTGCAACAATTTTTCAGATGCTTAATATCAGCGACTTCTCAAACACTTGCCAACCAGACACACAAACAAGCATGCAACCACACCACTAGCACCCACTCCTGCTCTCGGAGCTTGGCATTCATTCCCCTCGGCTCAAGTGCGCATATTTCCACTTGTGCAATTTTTCACCGAATCAAAAATTTTCAAACACGATTTTGCCATCAGTGCTCAATCACTCGAAAACATTTCCCAGCATCAGAGCAGCGCACAGCATGCAGCATGAAATTGTGGCATCAAATGTGCGAGTACGCGTTGTTGCACTCGCTGCATATGGACACTTTTTTCTCTGAGGAAACTCCCGAGTAGGGGCGGGGCTGGTGTCTCTGGCGCTGGGCTGAGAGAATTCTGTTTGATGACCCCGGTACGTGAGTGTAATATATAAAATAAATTTGTAAAATATATTTAAAATTCCTGTACAATTAAACGAATTTACGATATTTGACCATTATTAATGCAATTTATTATAATTGTAACATTTAACTCCGCGTCACATGTGACACTCAGTTAATTGTTAAATTGTATAAATTGCGTTTTTAACCCAACACGTTGCCGTTCACATGCATGCACACACACATACACCCACATGCAGAGCATAAATAAGCGCTATGCAAATATTTGCGTTTGAAAGTTGCAAAAAACTATTTGCCATGCTCACTCGTAGCGTAGCACAAATGATGCGTGTCAATAATGTCAGTCGCAATGAGTGGAAAATGTTTGCAGTAAAAGTTTGCTCAGTCAACAGAGGAACATAAACGTTCGCTAAAATTTCCAAAATTAAATTATAACTTTGAGGCAGGAAGTAAGGCATTAGGGTATTTGTTTGACTTTAGCCCAAACACCCACAACTTTATACCCCTTTTGATATAATGCGGACAGGATATCGACGAAAATATATTGCAAAAATTTCGCATTACAAGCTGTAACCGGCCAAGCCTGTCAAGCGTTGGCGGAGTCATGCTTTTAAACGGTGGCGCCAAACGAGCCATAATTAAACGTGCCAGCAAAGTTTAAATGCCAAATAAAATGGCGATGTGAAATTATTAAAAACTCATAATGCAAACATTTCCGTTAGCAGCGAACACCGAAATATATGGCCAAAGTTTTGCTGTGCTTTCCTCTGCTCTGCTGTGTTGGACAAATCAAAACAATGGGACCAACAACAACAACAATAGGATCACCAAAAATATTCGAAGCGAACGTTAGGGTCAGGGTGGCGCACACACACAGAAGCCCCCTACATGCTCCAAATGTGAATCGGTTTTGGTTTTGGCTCGAGTTTTGGTTCTAATTGAATGTGATTAGGAGAACAGCGTTCTAATTAGTCACTTGAAGCAGTTAGAACTGAACCCAACCAGGGAAGAACAAAAGAAAAAGGACACATTCACTCGTTGCAAAAGAAATCAAGCTGGTGTTAAATATTAGTTGAAGGTTAACTTTGAACTGAAAGTGTATCTAGACATCAGTTGAAGGCCAGGGCTCCATCGTTCCCATATGCAAACACCTGAGAGGAAAACTCCCTTTCAATGCAAGTACTAAGCAAAAAAATATGCTGGACTGCCTGCGCGTGTTTGTTTCTACAGAGAAAAATTTACTTTTCCATAGACTGATTTTCAGAAAGCTGCACCACTACCGATCCCTGTATATTCGGCCATCCTTCTCAAGTCTAGACGAACACAAAACTGAGCTCCAACATGATCCCCGTCTTCATTGACTGTCATTAAAGAGTGGAGCCCATACTGTTAAGTACTCGTATTTCCATGTCCTCTAGTGTAGCGTGCACAAAACGTTCTAACACCAGCTCGTGAGTACACATTATGGCCAGCACGAGGAGGCACCCGCCGGGCAAAAGTGGCTCAGCAGCATATTTTCGCAATAATTTCTGGTAGATCATTACTTTTAATTGCGTTGTGCTTTTGTTTTTGTTTTTTTCAATTTTTGCTTTTGTTGACGCTCGCAAAAATTAAAACCCACCACAATGGACTTTAATTGTGAACCCCACCCAGATGCAGCCGTTGAAGGAAGTTGTTGGCAAACAACGCTCATAAAAAGAGAAAGGAAAAATTCAAAATAGAAAAAGTAGGTAAAAATTTAAACGCGGCACTTTATTTGGTCAGCTTTGAGCACTCAAAAACATGGCTTTTAAATTCTTTTGATCAATTTCATTACAATAAAATGCATATCCATTAAACTGCTCTGAGCGCAGCGCAATAAATCAGCGCCTTAATTGCCAGTGATGTCAATCCTTTTTGAGAATCCTGACGGTGCTGCTGCTTGTTGATGAAGGGACAATGATTTCGTGCTCGTTTGGTTGGAGGTGGTGGGCAATGGTGCTTTAAATTTTATATGAAAGAGCTGACATTAAATAGAGTATGTAGATGTCCTTGTATATTGGAACTGGTCTTACTCGCAAATATACGAAAATAAACTTACTGGCAAATATAAAAAAATAAATGTAAAATAAATTAGCAAAGTCAAAGAATCTTAAATTCATAGCAAGGAAAGCCAATTAGTAAAGTAGTGACAACAGTCACTGAGCAGACCAGGCATACTTGATCTGCCCTCTAAGGCTATCTGCAAGAGTTATCAGAATTAAGAATGGAGCCAGATTGAATTAAGTATATTTGCTATTGACCTGTTTTTGTGGTAAGTAGAAAATCATTCGTAGAAAAATGGCTTTTTAGGATATTTAGCTAGCCAAGGATCATAGATCGGGAGTGCTCGGGGAGCTTATACGAGTACATATGTATGTGTATTTTGGATGATTCTGGGGAGTAGACTATTTGTTTTGGGTCTCTTTTCGTCTTCCTACTTCATTATTTAGCTATCCACAGGTCGTCAACTAACGCCCTAATAACTCCATCCTGCATTACCGCGAGTAGGGCTTCATGGTTAATGGTCCATTACTCATCTTCTTCTATGGATGGTTGTTCCTGTATATGTAACCCCTTTCTCTCCCCCGTAGGGAGGGAAAATCTTCAAAAAGACACGAGGGGTACTTACCACAAAAGAGTGTGAGATTTTTACTCACTAAAACCACCTCCCTAACCTAATAGTTACGCTTAGCCACATAGGTCTGATGGCGATTTAGGAAGGCTATTAATCAGATATTCAAAGAGAACTACTCGCGGTTTGAAAGAAAAAGTGTTATTTTCGATTTCAACATATGTTTTGATTCATTCAGACAAATCTCAAAATGACACACTATGTGCGTAATTACCTCAGCTCATGAGAGGCGACACCTGAAGTTCCCATCTCCTGTTATTATTGCAGGCTGAAAACCCTTTTCGAATCACTTCTTTGGTTTCTTTAATTTAGCATAGTTTGCAACTAGTTGCCTCATCCTGGTTTTTGTTTATATTCTGGTGTAAATAGAAGCAATTAACATACGACTATAATTTATGAAAGGAATTCATCAGTGCATACGAAAGGATAATGGCTTCAGATAACATAATTACTTCAATATAACGGTATCGGGATGGATGGCAAATATGGCAATTTTTGTCATGTTCGCACCTCAGCGGGCATCGACACAGTGCACCAAATGAATCTGAAGTGGCTAGAGATGTTGAAATATAGTCAATATAGTAGAACAAATCTGTGAACAAATTATTAAGCCATAATTGGAACATAGCTGAGCTGCTACCGAATGGCAAAGTGTAAACTACCAATGTGAGAAGCTGCGATCAACGCTGGGTCATTTGTGCTTCTTGCGTGGGAATCAAAGCTTAATATGAAGAGTGTTAGGAAGACTTTTCCGAGCTCAACTAAATATGGGCTTACCATTCGTATATTTTTGAGCTCAAATCTTTAAAGTACAAGTTTTTATTTGATTTTCACATATAGTCAGAATAAATGTCAATGCTGTATCTCAATGTACTGATTCTGAAAATAGCTGTGGAAATAAATCAGAAGAAATCTCAAAGTACTGATTCTCAAAAGATCGGTGGAAACAAATTTCTTTCTCACATATTCAGATTCATTCTTCTCTGGCGTATCAGGAGAAACTTCCAGTATATGCAGATTTTTTGTTGTGGTTTGAACACCGACTCCAATACCTGCGGCGACTTCACTGCCCAAAATTTACAATAGCCCTGACTCTCGTCTTTGTGGAACAATTTGGCTCTTCCGCTCAAACAAGTAAAATCGTTCAGCATCCATAACAGTGCTTTTTGTGTAAAACTATTCATTTGATATTTGAAGAGATCGTAAATGTATAAATTAAATCAAAAATTCACGCTTGATTTGATTTGACTACCCACTGTACATGCTACGCTCAGTAAACGCACACAACTTTTAATGCAGTGCCACATTAGTCCGTTGACTTTGAATCCACGCACACAGCTTAAGGAAGTCGCTTGGCATATTATTGACTCAAATATTCGTATTTATTCTATTCTATTTGCCATTTCATGCTCTGTGCAGTGAAACAATAAAAGGCCAATTCATGCCACATAAAGGCAGCAGAGTGAAGTGAAGTGAATTTCGGAAGACAGCACAATAGCACAAATGAAAGCCGGGTGCGGCCTGGTCGAACTTGCAGCACTTTAATTTGTGTGTCTAAAATTTGTACCTTTGCAGTTAAGGTACGAGTATTTCCGGGTGAAATGAAAGAGACAAACCCGTATATCAGTGACTTTGATTGCTGTGGTCGGCATATTTAAGAGGCGCAAATCCCAGATCGATGATAAGAATTTCCTGTATTTTAACACACTCGCAGATAGGATTTTTATGGTCAACATCAGGAGGCAGCCTTAAAAATTATAATTTTATTTTTACCACTGCGCCAAGCCTTTCCCCACGGCTCTAGCCCATAAAAACCTGCGACCTCTCCGCTCTTTACAGCTGACCTTAGATTTGGGGCGTTGATAAACAAAAATTTACATTTCAGCACAAAATTTTCCACTCAACTTCATTAAAAGGTACTCGTACTAAAAACGAATTTGCCTACAAATTGTGAAGATTTTTGGGACAAAAATGATAAAAATTTAAACAGGATGGCGGGGTGTGGCGTGCAAGTGTGACCGGCTGTAAAATTCAAGCATGTCATTTTGTTTTTCGTTTTTTTGTCATTTGTTTTTTTTGGATTCTTGTTTTGTTTTAAGGAATGTACGCGCGTATACACATTTGGGGCAGTCTTTTGTTTATATAAGCAATGACTTGCAAATTTTGATTTCACTTTGGCAGAGAAATTGCCGTCAGCAGCTGGCACAAGGACATTTTACATGGACTGCTGCCAACTGCTGATGCGTGAGCGGGGGTAGACCAAATGAATAGGCGATGATTTTCTGACGCGTCAGAAAAAATGGCATTTTTGTGTTAATGAAGTTAACATGCACGAAAGTCAACGGCGGGCGAATTGATGTCAATGACTCGCCAGGCCAATGTGTCTATGTGCGTTCTAATATCCGAGAACATCAGCTGGAGCGTGAGCGTGTATAATTCGGCACATTTAGCGCCTCATAAGCACCGTCATAATTGTTTAAGTAAGTGAAGTAAAAAGCGTTGAAGAACAGCTCGCAACACGTTCGCCGCACGCAAATGCTGCGCCAACACTTTGCACAGCCATAAAAGCAGATAAAATCAAATAAAAGTAGCAGCAGCGCATCAACACGCTTCAAGATTTTATTTATATCCTTAAACGAGTCTACTCGTATATCCTTGAAGGATTTAATATAAGTATGTCTGCATGCTCACTAACCTCTCATGTAAATGTAGGCAGTGCCCCGCATATTCCTGCGCGTCAATACAATCAAATTAAGCACATTTCCAATGATGCCGAGCGCACAGATAATGGGCAGAATTATGCCGTACGAGCACTCACGTAGCGCCTCCGTGCGTGGATCCTCCGCACTCTGCAAAAGAAAAGAGCAAACAAATAACAATAACAATAACAACAACAATAGGCATAATATGACACAATTTTCTTTTTACATTTCTAGGTAGCCTAATGCTACTCCGCACACACACACACACACACACACACCCATTCACAATAGTCCAACACCTACAAGTCCACGTACACACTCTCAAGCCGAACAATCTCAAGCAGCCATGTTCAACACGTTTGTGTATGAAAGCCGCCGTTAAAAATCGTTCAAGAGGCTAAAGGAATACGTGAAGAGTGCTAATCCATTGCCTGCTCCGCTCATTGATTGTACTCGTTCTTGGCGAGTGAATCGCACACTTTCATGGCCAGTGGGGGCGTGCTAGAAAATCAATTTTGCGCCAGATAAACGTGGCCAAGGCAAGGCATGGATAGGCAAATGCGAGGCAAATGCGAGGCAAGAGCGGTGGTAGAAATTAGGCTAAGAAATTTGTCGGCCAATTTTGCAGGCCCATTTACATATTCAACGTATTACGAGAATTTGGCACTTTTCCTGAATTTTGATTTTCTCTTGATGGCGATTTAATGAAAATTAGAATTTATTGCTATTCGCTGCTGCTTGGCTTGCAAACTTCTGATTAAATTTTTAATGTGAAGGAAAATATGGCTCTGTGTTTAACAAAGGATTTCCTCTACTCCTCGGTTTGCTTTTAAAAGCCACCAAATCAGTCAGAATAGAGGAAGGGACAATTGTTTGCTTCTCCTTGTACACTGCTCATTTATACTGAATGCATTGTGGCAGTGCTAGGCCACCCGCAGAGCACTCTACAAGTACTCAAGTGCTGTGATGCATTCACCTTGTTGCAAATGATTTGCCACAGCATGAGTGGCAAAAGCCGCATTGAGTGGTTCCTCAAATAAGCGTGCTTTGCACTGCGGATTACTTTTCCCGATTCATCCTTTGTTTGCTGCCTCGTGCATCATTGCCATTCTGACTTAGACGACAATATTGCAACTAACGATGTAGTGATAACTCAGCCATAACGCTGTGATGCACTTAAATACTACTCGTATTGTATTGGTGTAAATGGGAAAAGTGAAAAGTAAGGGAGGGGAAATTGCTCGCAGATACTGTGAACTGATGGAAGTAGTACTGATAGATTCGTCTGTGATAAAGGCAGAAATAATTGTTTGCTGGCAACTTTGCCTCTAACAAAAGGTTTCGTGGTTGACAGTTGTATACTATAAATCTCCAGCTGTTCCAGAAGAGCTTGAAAAGCAATGAACCACAAATATTTTAAAGGTCGTTTAAGAGTGCGGTTCATGCAGAGATTCTCCTCAAAGCAATTGACTTGAAAGCGTAAATGAATCAATCAGCTTGTACAGTACTCTGCTCCGTGGACATTGAAACTTCATGGATATGTTGGAGTGTTCACAATCTGGACAATTCTATGTAGTCTCACTTTCAAAGTCGAATGTATTTTGTTTAGTTATCCAGAGGAATTTAACTATTTATTGTGAATAACATCCTTTTATGTTTGCTCAGCATTGGGAATGATTTCTTTCTTATCTCCAATAGGCGAATAATTCGTCAACATGACTAACACTTCCGAACCTTGTCGATTGTGGTGTTGCACTATCAATTTATAGTATCCTGTTCTAAGACAAATCTACAGTTACCCCATTAATAAACAGTCTCCTATATGTGAGTACCTTAACACTACTCTTCTGTATAGACTCACCTCATTTGGAATGAAGAAGTCATCACGCAAATTATCCCGACTAGCTCCGGTGCGTCCGTTTAGAGCTGGCGATGCACTTATGCCGCTGTCATTCTCGTTGCCGCTGTACGTGGCTGTCAAATTCGCACCCCAAATAATCGAACACAAGGCGGGGTCTTCTTCCGTGTTGTAGAGTCGTGTTAGCATAATTCTTGCGAATGCCAATTCATCGAAAGCAGAAGAAGGGAGAATGGTTGCTCGCCTGTTCGCTGGCTCACTGCAGTGACAACAGCGACACTTCGACACTTAAAATTGCGCGCGTCAATTAATTTGAATTGCAAATGCGGAGTTCGCGCGCTCGAACACAAACAAGAGAAACAGGCGTGGCAGGAAGCGTGAAGTTAGCACAACGCGAACGGAAATTGTAAGTAAAATGCACCAAAAAAATAAAAAAATTTAAAAACGAAAACAAAATTAAATAAAAGAAAATTAAAAGAAAAGAAAGTATAAAAAAAGGGAACTAGGACGTGGGGTGTTCGGTGTAGGATGCAGTAAGCTGCCGGTAGTATATGACAACAACACGGAAAGCGTAAGTCTCAACACTCCTAAGGATTGAGGGCTTTAATTAACTGTCGTGAAGCTGCACTGTTGAAGGATTTGCTGCGCTCTTCATTAAAATTTCACGCTAAATCTTTTGCGCTCGCTGCACGCCGTTTCAATGATGAGTTGTGCTCTTGTGGTGTTGTTGATGGCGTACGCTGTCGTCCATTTTTCAAGCTTTTGCACTGTAAGTAGCTGCTGCTGCTGCTGTTCTTGTTGTTGCTGTTTGTGGTGGTGCCGTTGCTTACCGTTGAAACTTGCTACGAGTGCGGTTTGGCTGCATTGCTGGGCGCACATTTTCACAGCGCCACCATTTGAGGCTGCTCTAATTAAATCTTTAATTTTATTTCAAACCTGGAAAAACCTGAAAGAGAGAATAAGAGACTATTTTAGTGGATGATTTGGAACGAAGTTGGTAATTACTGTTTAAAGACTAGTATTTAAACCACATAGGGTTCAGTTTAGTTTAGTGTTATTTAATCAATCCTTTATTTGTGGAATCACCTTCTGAGTGGTCGTAATATATGCGTTTATGCCGCTGTTGGTTGCCCATATTCGTGTATATACGAACAAAAGAGCAGCAGCAGTAAACCACAACTTATTTTTAATTACGTTTATTATGATGATAGGACCCTTGAAGTGAACCCGTTTCGAGAATATTCAGTCAGTCCCACACAGCCTTCTAATTTCCATATTTTCCTCACTCATGCCAGCCGCACCATATTCAGAGTCTAGAATTTCGTGTAAGGACATTCAAGGAAAGCAATGTTTCATGCAAAATAGTGAAACTGCGCCGCTCACTCTTGCACAAAGAAGTGACTGCAATTGTGCTGTAGTAGTACGAGCGCAATACACGCCACACCCATGCATATGTACGCCTCTCTGCTCTTCAATGAATGCCAAATAAATTAGAATGCCACCACCCACACACCCACTAGTACATAAAGACACACGCACACCCATGCAAACAAATGTGAAATGAATGAATTTGGAAAATTATGCAAAATTGTATCTTCCGCATACGTCAACAAATCCTGAAAGGATACTGAAAAATATGTTTCAAATTCAAAACAAAGTATCCGCATTTACATGTCAATAAAAAACCACAAGGAAAATAAACAAATAAACAGAAAATATACAACAACAAAGAAAGAAAAATAAGTCGGAAGAAACTACGAAAAGAATGTTGTGACAGCTCCAAGGGCCACGGAACTTTTGTGACAGTCGGGAAGTTGTTTGCCCAAGTAAAAATAAAAATGTAAAAGTCAACTGCTTTGCTGCTTGTTTAATTTTCACTGGCACTGCGAGTACCTCTGTCCGTGTGTGTGTGCTCCTGGAAGTATGAAACTATTTCAGTGTGTGAGTATTGGCTCTACTGAATTTTCCGCACGATGACATCATGGCATCAAATAAATTTGATATGCTGTGGTTGCTTGTTTTTTTTTTATCTAGGCTTGCCTTTAGTTAATTTATTAAGTGTGTCGGCGATCGTGGCGGAGGTGCAGGAGTGTGCGTCTGTGGTGCTGCTGTGGCAGTGGCAATACTAAACTGGCGCTCAAGGCTTAAGATGTTTCACAAAGTCATCTTCTGCCGAGAGTTGTTATTTAACTTTAGTTTAAGTTGTAATTTACAAAGGCATAAGTTTGCTCCTGCCGGTTTTCGCTTCGGACACGAGATGGGTACATGTAAAATTATAGTACGCATCACTTGAAGCAGCGGTAGCAACAACGGCTTCGACAACGGCATCGACATCGGCATCGGCGTCAGCGTCAGCGTCACCCTCATTGAAACACGCAAAAAGTGTTGGCTACATTGCCAAACCGCAAAATAAATTAGAATACTTTCTACTACGGCTGGAAAATATTTCGAAAGTTATCCTATGAATCTGTGCTGGTGTTGTTGTTGGTTTTCTTATTTTCGCAAAAAATCTGCGAGGCACTTAATTTTGTTGATAAATGTCCAAGCGCAGGGAGAAGGGTTTTTCTTTTTGCTGTGCCATGATTTTATGTGCGGGAATTTATTGATGTGCACAGCGAGGGTTGCCAAATCGTCCTTTCAATTAGATTTAGCGATGTGTTCGACTACAATGGATGTTTTTTAAATGGCTTGATGTGCTACTCAGGTTGAATGACACGTGCAATTTGTTAGTGTACTAAAGCAAGTATGGGCAAGAAAAAATAAGGATTAATTTATAGAGTGAGGAAAGTGAGGAAATGGCGGATTGCTCTATTAGCTGATCTATCACTGTAGCAGAGAAATATGCAGGGTTTATGGAGTCAATGTCGATTGGTGGGAAGTCAGAGAAATTCCAAGATTAATGAAACGGTGTCTGCCACATTTTTGTGTGAGATAGTACAGTCATCCTTGCGTTTTGGATTAATGAATTTAAGGCTGGATGCCATGTCATGGATACACATACGATTAGCTCTTAATTATAAATGAATTTTAAAGTGTATAATTTTTATGTTATAAGTCCTATGATCATATTATAACTACTTGCCACTCCAGTAATAATAAAAAGAATCATTTCTCAATGTTCCATTTAAGATTACCTTGAATGGTTTTAATAGCGGTGGAGTCTAAGGACTCACTAAGGCAGCCAAGGCATCAGTCAATGCCCATTTCAGAATATTTTGAATGAAGAAAAGGCTGCCAGAGTAAACGGCTTCTGAAGTACTGGCGGATTTGGATCAATGTGTGCATTATCTTCATGTATGCTCACATTTACAAGTTCCAACTCAACACAATCACTCGTCCATCAATTGGATGTTTATTCCCTTTGACCAGAAGTCTTACATCTGGCAACTCTAAGTAAATTTCATTTATTTTCATGTTCGGTTGGCTTTCGGTTATCTTTAATTTCAATTAGTTTTACAGAAACAGAGCAATACAAGTTTTTCTTTCTTTTTGCTCTGCTTTGCACTGCTCTGCTCGTAAATCTCCCTCAGCAGTGCAGCACAATACAAAAGTAAAGTTTCGTGGGTTGCGGCGTCGATTTGCTTTACTTGTACTAACTTTGCCATTGCATTGAAAACTTTTTCGAATTAGCAGATTTTATGCTTTTACTGTAATACGAGGATTAAATATGCTAATTTTTTAAGAGTTAAGAGTTTAAGTTATGCTGGACTGGTGCTGTCCAAAGGATAAGGATTTGCAATGTCTGAAGTCTGGCCAGTAAAAGTGCGATGCCTTTAAATTTTTGGGTTGTAAAATGATAAAAATTAATGCTACCTTTAACTTTTACCCAGGTTTCTCACAGGCGTGTGTAAAACGGAAATGCCGCTAGATTGATGAGCCTTAGCTAAAAAAAGAGAAAATTGGCGAAACAAGGATAATGAAAAGATTAATCGCTACTAAAATAAGGAGAGAGGAGGTGTGCGGTTAAAACACAGCACAGAAAAATCAATGTTGTGCAAGTCCCTACGAACTGTGTGTCTACAAGCACTTCCCTAACAAGGCTCAGATGCTTCCTGTCTGCCGTAATGCGGTGGGAGTAGGAGTAAAACATTATGTGCTTAGGATGTGATATCTGCGTTGCTCATTTACTTGACAGATATGGCTTATTTGGTGGCAATTATTTTCATTTTTTAGCCGTAGCTCCACAAAAATATTTATGAAATAACATGTCATGATATGATGATGCATGCGCATACTTCGTCTATGCCTTATCTCCGTTTCTAATTCTTTTGGTGCAGACTGACTACTGAAGCACATTAGGAGCACGAGTATTTCTGGGGCCTCACAGTTCCTATCACTGAAAGAAATTCTATGAGAGCAAAAGCTAAATGATTGATGTGAGGAGTTGTACTGTGGCCTGTGTGGAAAATCATGTGACACTGGGCTGAGTAGTTAAGACCAACTCGACTGACAGCTGCGTCAAAAGGTCGCGTAGGTCATTTCGCAAGACAGCTTCGCAATTTGTGGCATAAGACATAAAGCTAGCAGTATTCCGCAAAATCTCTGCTGTTGTTGGCTATTATAAACATTAAAATTGAAGCCACAAATTACAGTAATAACTTATTTGAAAAGGGGTCATTCTATTAAAGGACGCATATTCAGCATTTAATTGAAACTTAAACTTTAATACCGTCGTCCCCCAATTAAATATCCGCAGAGATATCCGAAGCATGTCTGCACTTCTACAACAACAACCCTTCCACCGTCGCAGAAGCAAATGCTGTAATTACAGTTGGGGAAACCATGTCATGCGTTGAAATAAATTATAGTTTCAATCAATGCCAATGCGATTACATGCTTGCCTGCCCAGAATTAATTCACAGACTTACGAGTATGACAAAAGAAGAACATCCATAAAAAGTGTACGTAAATACGAGTTTTGAAAACAAAAACTTTGTGAAATGATATCATGAAAAGGAAACGCAGATGAGACATTTGAGTGAACTGAGCTAAATCAGGTACACTTACTTTTGCATATTCTAAATATGAGGGCAGAAAATGTACGGAAATTTTAATTTGCGGAAAGCTGTGACGAAATATCTAAATAAGAAGCTAGCACTGAGGTTTATTGAGAGAAAAATTGGAGAAACATACTCCTAAGCGAAGTATTTCCGAAGTAGGTAGTTACACTGAGAATGAGAAGGTAGTGAATAACCTTTTTCTGAGCAGCATTTCTGTTAGGATCCCCACGTTTGTTTTGTGGCAAGGTTCCCAACCTATTGTTCCAAATCGTGGGTCAAATATAAAAAAAGGTTACTTGCTAGTACCGACCTCATTCATGGTAGGTAGGTAGGTAACGCGGCCACCCGAAGGGCGCACTTAGGCCAACATTGACCCTTTGTGATATTGCATGAGACAACAGGTCCCATCCCTTTCAAAGGTCCAGCCATTTGGAGCTTTTAATGAAGCAGTTGATGGAGTTAATCTTTTTTTTGAGATATCTCCCAAGGAGTCTAGAAAGCAGTCGTCTAGGAAAGTGCGCCTCCTTCTGGACAGCGCATTCATGCTCACATGCTTCTTGGCTCAATTCACCAGTCAGGTTCACATTAGATTTATATACAGGCCAATTTGTTTGAAACAAAAAACCTTATTTTCCAATTATAAAAAGTCGTATTGTAAAGGAAGTGAGTTGGCTTTCGATATGGCCATAAAGTTTACCCAGGAAACGTTCAATCATTGCGCTTTTATTCCATACAAACAGGATAGAAAAAACACATAACCGAGAAATACCTCAATCGAGAAGCACCCAGTGCGAAAAAAGCGGAAAAAAGTATGGAATACGGTCCATTCGCAAGCAAAAACAAATTGAGTGTAGCCCAGTCATAAAGTCTTATATAAACATAAATTAATTTTTTTTTTGTACGCGTTGTTGTCTCCAATTAATAAATAAGCCCTCCTAGCATAGACTGGAAATTTATTGTACGGTCAAATTTTGTTGAAATAATTAATTTTAGAAAATGAAAATTTATTGCAAATTAAATTTTCTTTATACTACGTGAGTAATGAAAAATGGTAGGCATTGGAACCTGCGATGGCAGTAAGCGTGCTTCCATTGCCAGAAAAAAGTTTATACGAATAGAATACCTGGAGTGATTTATTTTGAAGTTAAATTGTTGAATAGGGCAAATCCTGGATATGAGGCAGGTGTTGGGAACTTTAGATGGTGAACCAGGAGCTACAAATACTTCAGCTATGGAGTTCCAATTATGTGTCGGGAATAATTACTTGTATACAATATACTTCTATTTCTATATAATTAATGTAACAGGTTCAATCTTCACAACCGAAATTTTGGCAATAAAAATAGCCACGGACTATGCTCGCTTGCACAAACGCAGATTTCTCATATGCTCTGATAGCAATTCTTCCATAGAGGCGATTCGAAATATAAGCAATGAGGGCATCCTTGCTTCGGATGTAACAGAAGCATGCATAAAATGCAGCCATGTTGGGATCTACGACAACGAATTCGCTGATTCAACCGCTGTCCGTGCAGTAAAGCATCCTCTATTTTACTTCTCTACACGAGAAAATACAGATATGCGTAAATTAATTGAGAAATCCTTATATATACAAAAAATGGAAGAGTGGAACAACTATACTCATAATTATAAATCGTATAATCGAGAAGGAAACAAACCCACCTATCCAGGATTATGCACCTTTAAGCAAATACAAATTTTTGTTCGACTGGGTTGGGACATGCCTCATTTTCACACGAACACTTACTGCGTCGAGAACCAGCGCCAAATTGTCAATATTGCACCGGACACAGAGCTTCAATAACTCATTTACTGAACGAATGCAGAGCTTTCAGAGTCATTAGAAGGGATGTATTAGGTACGGAAGTCCCCAGTAATCTTTTAAAAAATGTGACTCTAGATAGTATAAAATCAATAGAAACCTTTCTAAGTTGCATAAATTTTAAAAAAAATTTTTTTTAATAATAATAGATTAAGACCTGAAGGCCCTGGCAGCCAGTACTCATTAATTGTATTTATTGTAATAATTAATTTATTAGAATAAAGTGTAATAATAATAATAATTAATGTAACAGGCTTTGACATAACAACAACTTGTGTCATTCAGTCTTCCCAATTACTGTTGGATGAAAGACTGGATGCACAGAGTGATTATATTACTCTTTCTGTTTTGAATGGAGTATTCTGTGTACCGACAGAATTGGATAGTAGTGATAATGATGTATGTGATATTGAACTGAGTGGAAAAGTATTTTAATCTGGACCTGTCTTTTGAGGAGTATCTGTGGAATTTATTGCTGTAGTCCAAAGAAGTAGAACAATCATCAGCTATTACAGGTAGTGGAAGAAGAGAGAATTGTTTAGTATTAAAAACAGTAAATTTCAATGAACTTGAGTAATTATTACAGTGGTCAATTTTGGATTTCCCTGCAAATTATTTAGTCGTTATAGGAAAGAGTCAATACATACCAGTACAATGCAGCTCTATAAATTATCGTGTTCTTTCATTTGATTTCCAATGTCATATGTATAGTATCAGTCAATAGGAAGCAAATCTTAGTCCCGACTCAGCTCAAAGAGGTTCTTTCGAATTTCCTATTAAACTAAGTTGAGGTTTTCCCCATAAATACGAGTTCCTCATTCCTAACGCTAATGCTATGATATGGTTTCTGTGATATTATTTCCAGACCTTTCTTAGTAAGATCGATTTTGGAACCTGCTTTGTGACTTATTTTGTACTCCTCAAAGAAAGAGAATCAAAAAGATAGAAGACACAATAGATTTATTCAATAAGCAAGCAGAGGCCTTATTGACATTTCCCACCATAATTGTGGACTGCATTTCTTAACTACTCTGCAGAATAGACGATTATTTATTTATTTATTTACTAATAATCTAATTACAATTAATATTATAATTAAACAAAAGCACTAGCTGCCAGGGCTATCGCCTTATAGACGATTATATTCGGGAATATCTCTTTGGGGAAAAGTAAATGTGATTCTAGACTGCTTTCAGTTTTGAACAATCTTATTTCAAATAGGCTTCTCAGGCAAAGGAAGAGATTTTTATGTCTTCATTTTTGGTGGTAAGTAAAGAGAAAATGGAACGAACTGTTGTGATATTGTGAAAGCGCTCGAAAGTGTTTGAACACAAAATAAAAAATATTTTTTGTGCAAAAATAAATATACTCTTGGGTGAAACATCCACAGCCTCCTGCGAAAATATGTGTGCCTGACGGGCGTGTCAATGGTGTGATAGCACTAATTCCATATATGAAAGATTTTAATGCTCATTGGGAGGATTGTGTGAACGCCTAACACAACTGCGTCGGAGGGCGTTTCGTGTGTCCTTTGATGTACTTAGAACGCCTTTTCATATGCCACATACAAGCAAATACTGTCACCGAAAGCATGCGTTGCAAAAGTTGTACAATATTTCTTAAAATCCACACAAATTGCTTGTAAAATAAAATTTCATGGCAAATGTGACACTAAGGCACACAGTTCCGAACGAGCAGTTACAAATCCACATACGTGCACGCAGACAGACACTGGCACAAATGTATGCACAATTTGAAAGCAAACATTTCCGCCTGTCAAATACTCGCATTTGTGTGCATTTTGGCAAACTGCAGTAAACGCAGCGGAAACGAGCGTCAACTCAGTTTAGCGTGGTCCACTGCATATGTGTATGTGAGGCTTTGTGTGGGATTGTGTGTGTGAATTCTTTATAGTTATGCGAAATTATGCAGTTGACATAACCAACGTCCAAGCCTTGCCTGGCTGTGGGACTTCCAGTTTCCTGTTGTGTTTTGTTGCTGGAAGAGAAAAAAAACCCAAACTTTGCCAGCAACTTTCAAAATTTAAGCATAAAATTTTACGAGTATTTCTCTTGACAGTTGGTAGCAAAGCAGCACACGTTTGATTGCATGTAAATTCATATTTGTATAGAAGTGTGTATTTATGTCCTGTCCATATGCGATATGCGAAGCGAATATCCTTTGCTCTGTCGCTATTGCAACGATATTTCGATTTTTGTATCACACACTCCAGTAGGGCAACTTTTACAATTTGGTTTAAGTAACGCAAGGATTACAAGCACAGCAGTTCAGCAAGAAAACCAACAACCCACACACTTCTAAACTCACACACATGCAGAATTATATATCAACAAAGCTGTACATACGAGTGCGAGTAACTTTCCATTGCCAAGTGTGAGAGGGTGCGCCCCAGAGTGTGTCCATTCAAACCGGTATATCCTAGCAGTCGTAAGGATATGCCCCGTGCATTTATGTGCGTGTGACTGTGTCGATGTTTCGAAGATGACTACGGATATTACATAACAATTGAACAACACTTGACTTTGTTGTTTATCGAATTTGGAGTGCTTTTGTTTTGCTGTTGTTCTGTGCTGATATTTACAATAGATTATGACTGATTGTCTTGGCAGTTTGCTTGCGTGTGTGTGTGTGGCGTATATATGAGTTTATGGTTATAATGTGGAGGACGGGTTGAGTGGATGCGTTCATGTTTGAAAATTTAGCAGCTTAAGTGGTGAGAAGCTAATAATGTATGCCTATGATGTCAATGGCTCCGGGCGCACAATTCAGGCAGGAGAATATATTCGGAAAATTGGAATTAATACATCAAAAATCATAAAAGTCCCAAAGCTGTGTGCTGTATTCACATCTCTTCATATGCTTTTTTATATATTCGTATAATAAATTAAATTGTGTGCATACACAATAAAATTTATCGCTTTCTTTTTTTGGCCCGCCTATAACAATATTGAAGCATATTTTATGGTCCAGTCGGATGGAAATATTTTTTATGCGCATTAACGTACTAATCCCACAGATATTCTGTTGGGTGGGTGCGATAAGGCTGTGTATATCTATTTATCTATTCATTTCTAGCGCTCATGCGAAACACACAAAAGAGTCGCCAACATTTCATTATTTTTAAAGCATTTGCATGCAACAATTTTTTCCTTTTAAAGGCAGGCAAACAGAAAATCTGAACTTGAAGCGTGATAGCATTGAATAAAGTGAGGGGGACAAAAAAATTAAAAATTAAAAATCCAACCTACAGAAACAATTGGTTTGGTTATGAGGCATTCATTTATAATAGGATTATTGAGCCTATGCTGAGAGAGAGAGTGGGTCTGGTATGTGGGAAACACTTCAGTAGGTGGAAGGAGGTGAACGCTTGTGCAGAGATAAAATATTTCTGCAAATGAGATTACATCCATAAGTGATGAAATACCATACAACTGCATGAATTATGCCATTGTTCATTCAATCCTTACAAGATATCAGACAATTCCTAAGTTATATTGCTTATATCAGCTTATTGCTTATAACAGAAAAAGGAACGGAGTTTCGAATAGGACAGCCAACTAACTGTGACACTAGACCGACTTTATATAATCAGAATGTTCATTTAGTTTGACACTCAAAAGTGCTCTGTACTTGGAAGGATGGATAATGACATGCAGGAATAGAGGGATCTGCCCACTGATTTGGTACCACACATGCCAAAAACACACGATGGGGTCTGTCTCTGTGAATAAACCCTAATAAAGTATTTGCGTCTTTCAATAATTTAGCCTCATATCTGAGCCCATTCGTCCATGTTTTTTCACTTCTTTCATAACATGCGATTGTTGCCCTCTTGTAAATTTTTATAGTATTCTTAAATAATCTGGACAATCACATCGATGTATAGAAATTTCCAATCTTATTATAGAATATTTTTTAATATCAGAATATTTGTTTAAGAAAGTTGCTTTGGCGGACAGTTTTGTGTCTTCTGATACTTTTAATTGAATGTGACACCATTTTACTGGTCATAACACAGTTACCTGTGTAATAGTTCGGTCCTTAAAACTATATATGTTATCAGAGTTTGTTCATTTCTTTAATTGCGTCCTGTATTTTCATTCTAATGGTTGACGGTGTTCGGATATAGTTGTGGTCCACTCTATTTGGAGACCAAAGGCTCGGTGTGCATATTGTCTTTGAGTTGGCAATACTTTCTTGGTAAATGTTCATAATAGTACGTCCTTTTGGAACCACCTTCCTGTTTTTCCTCCACCTGATCTCTCTCGGACATTAATAAATTTTCAAATATGTCGCAATAGTCACCAGTAATGAAAACAATATTGGTGATCGAATTTTATATACTCGAGAATCCAAAATTCCTCTTAGCAAAACTTTCCTCCTCAATAATCTTCTGGATCTACTGCACTATGCTGCTGATTTATGTGATGCATTTAGATTGTTCGACGCAAATAATATGTTCAATTTAACTGTACACCTAAGCAAATCTAATACATTAAAATTGTACATGATACAAGCTCACCAATTACTCACAATTTAAGTCAACTGACTGTGAAATCTATTTGCTCTAGTTCACATCCCTATTTTACATTTATTGCAGCACTTCTTTTCTTCCCACATAGTTTTATTTTTAACTGTCGCCTAAGCACAGTTGCGAGGTGAGTCATTATCGTGCATTAAATATGTGACGTCCAAAGAAATTAAATCGCAGAACGCAATTAAAAGGACAACCATCACAATAACAGGTTCATAGGCAAAATGGCTCATCCTTTCATACAACAGAAACAGAGAAACCTGTACGTATATACGAGTATCTAAGCCAGAGAAAACAACATCAACAAAACTCACAACAAGGAGAAATATTGTAAAACGCCATTACCTGTCTACGATGAAAGTGTGGATAAAGTAGGGAGCGAGCTTAAGGATAACGAGGGAAGCCAACTGAAGCTATGAACAATGTAATCAAATAAAACCAACGATAAGGAGTGTTGTGGTTGTTGGCGAAATTTGTTTAACCAGAGCGTCACTTTCGCTAATGATACGAACAATTCGTTTTAAGGATAATGTCATATGTTTTATTGTCTAAGTAGAATAATCTCAGCAATTAAATGAACAGACGGTGCAAAATTACACCATCTAACTTTAATTGTTATGATTGTTCTGTGTGTGCTTCGAGGAAAATGCCATGAAACACTCGTATAATGTATTATTTTGTGCTATTTTTGTATGTTTACAGGAAAATATCACAAATACTCGTATAATAATTATGGAGAATACTGTATTTCTATAAGGAAATATAACAGCTCATTCCGATTTGAAAGCTGGTGTAGTTAATCTAACACATGACCAATGCTCACATGGTATTTTATCCTTGCAAATTCAATAAATTCTAATTTAATCAGATGATTTCACTATCACTGCCTCGTTGGAAATCGGTTTAAATACTTTGTGACAGATATTATTCCATCCATCCATACGAGTATTGCCATAAAAGCCAACCGGCGCGTACACAACATTTGAATTTCATGCGTAATTGTGTTGATATCACAATAAAATAAATAAATATTTATTTTTATTTTTGCAAGCGTAGCTGAACAAACGTATTCAAATATAGTTTTAGTTTAGTGGCGCTATCAATTTCTGCCTCATTAATATTCACTCACAGCAGCCGGAAATCGAGTCGACTAATGCCGGCGAATGGGTACTGTACCAAAACAGATACCGGCCAAAGCAGCGGCGAAAGCAAACATCGACATCACAAATTATTACAAGGATATTACGAACAGACATGCCACTTGTATTGGCAGGAATGTGCGTTCGTAAAATCAATTAAGTTGTTTGTTATAGTCAAATATCAGTCCGTGTGTACGAGCAAAGGATGTGCCGGTTGCCGGCTTTTGTATTTGTCGTATATTTGTGAATATGTCGATACTAAGTAGCAACAATTTCTTCCCAATTGCCGGCTACAAAACTTTTCTCCATAACTGTCCGTCATGGAGCTTTGAGTGACACTTTTGTTAATTTAAGGGTGCACAGGTCAATTCGAGAATTGGATTTTCATCTAATTCCTCTTTTGCAATTAGCGCTTTTGTACTGTTGACACTTCGTTACACGAAACCGTTATCATTGTTAATTAAATGTACAAAGAAAATGGCGATTTCAAGCATATCCTCACATATTTGGGCATATTTTTACGAGTACATTTTCAATTAATATAAATTTTGTGTCAGTCAACTTTAATTTCATTCTTACTCGTATTTCTATTTTTATTTTTACTTTTATGTTCTATGCTTTTATTCGTAGGCGCGTGCAGAGAAAAGGAAAACAACAAGATTAGCGCCACGGAAGTCGCAGGTCGTCATTATGCGCATGTGTCCCTCAATTTTTTATGTTTTCGCATTGATTGTTTATTTATTGTGTCTTGTGCTGGCTGTGGCAGTGGCCGCTGCTTTTGCTCCTTCTGCAGCTGACAATTGCTTGGCTTGTTTGCTTGCCATTGTTATGTCCGCTGCCCACTTTCAAGCGCAGCGCCGACTTGTAACTAGGTTATGTACATAAATATTGACAATCGCCCAGGTAACGCCAGTGCCGAGGCAAGCAGATTTTCGTATTTGTTGACCAAAATTGCGCACATAATTCGTGTGTAGACCTCCTTAATTGGCAAAAATACAACGATTTACGATTTATGCTGAGAGTTGAGAACAGCGAAAAAGTGGTTGAGCGGAAACCTGCAAGAATGACAAGAAATTGCAACCCCTCAATTGAGCGACGTCACTTCGTGCCGGCTGAACGGCAGGCAGCATGTCATGCACTTAATTTCCCAAAGGTAAACACACTGCGGAAGCGTTGGCGGCAACTCCCTTTTTGCCTGTGGTTTGCCACTGGGCCCGGCAAATATAACAAACTGTCATATCGAATTTCACATAAACAGACAAAATTTACTCCGCTCTTACGATGGGCGTTTGAGCCATTGTTTGTGTATGTGTGCGTGTAACATAATAAAACAGAAATGCTCAGTGAGCTGATATAAGATGTGGTGATGTTGGTATTGATGATGGTGACGGAGGTCAGTGCGTAAGCTTTGGTATTCTTTTTTTAGCCCTTCAAGCAGACCCTCACTACTGTAATTGCGTAAGTTTGGCCAAAAGATATTTTTATAACTCTGCTGTCCATAAATTTTCATCTAATAGTAGAGGATCTGGTCATCCTTAGTGCCTGTGCAGCATAATTAACGCTGTTTGACAATTTATATTAATAATTACAATTTCTATATGCATGTTGTTGGCTTTGCACACTTCAATTAATTGCAATTATTTAATCACTTAATCCTCTTAAGAGATAAAGGCGAATATAAATAAAATGCGGTGTGTCCTTTGGAATAATAAAAATGTTTTGCTGTTGATTGAATTGACGCTGGTGTTTCTTTAATGTTGGCACAGAACTCAGTTAGAATGGCGCGCTGAATGTTCCAGAAGACCAACATATATTTTCCACCTGTGTTTGTAGAACATCAGTTTTGAGTTGTCACAACGTTTTCATCACACATATCAACTTTTGTGGAGCCTTCACTCTGGTGTTTTCAGTTCTTAGTACTGAATATATTGCTAAAACAATGTTTGGGGATATATGGGGAAGAACAACGAAATCGTCCTGTAATCGGTAACAATATACACAACAATTGTTTAATGGTCTACTTCCGTGATTCTTTGGTACGCATGCCAGACTCACAGTCGTTGGATTGCGGGTGCGCATCGTCTCCTCAACATGGTTACCTTTCTGAATCCTTTTCTTGGTGAGGCAAAAACCTTAGTTGGTAGAACTCATTCCACCAAATATTTGTAGACATAATTAATTAGGATAATAATAATATTTTTGTCTGATTTACTTTTAACAATTTAACTTTCTTATTACATTTGAATATATTTAACATTTTTTGTAGATTAAATTATATCTGATTAGAAGCCGTGATGGTCCCATTTCCTTCACATTATATGCTAGTACGGTGATTTATTCATTCTCTTTCCGATACTATATACTCCGATTTTCTATATTTAAATTCTTTGAATTATTTTTTCTTATCTACGTTGAAATCTCGGCTTCTTTTAATATCGTCACAATAAAATTAACTCTCCCCTCCCTGTTCTGCTCAACCCTAAATAAAAGGAGAGCGAAACTCCCCTTCGAAAAATGATTAATGAGTTTGTTTACAATTGTCTCTCCTGACGCAGATTTTCCCCCAAATTAAACAAACTCCAGGGAAGTTTGCCGCATGCAAGCACCGCACCCACGCTGCTGGCCCAAGCACGCAATTTCTTACACTTACTTCCGTCTAGACAGACAAATGTAAGACGCTCGCTCGGTTTCGTGCCACATTTTCGTTTCCATTTTCATTATATTTATGCGTTTGTATTTGAGAGGGTGTGGTAGGCTCTAGCAAATGTATACGAGTGTGAGTATGTGTGTGTACGCAAACATTATTAAATGTTAAGCAGTCCCACCTTTTGTAGGTGTTAAGTTCCATGAAATTACAAACAAAGCGCGTACGCACTAAAATCGAATTCCTTCGTGTGGTTTGTGAACCCTTGCCTTGGCGCTGAGGGCGCCTGCTGCGATAACCGTTTCGAGTGACATGCTGCAGGTACTTCCACAGAGTTGAAATTAAGAAAGAAATAAAAAAAGCAGGAAAACCGAAACCAAACCAAAGTCAAATTGTTGTTATTATGCATGGCGTGTCATTATGACAGGCACGTGAGTAATTGATGAAAATTATTTCCATTACGGAGCTCACCGCAAAATTTTAATGGATTCATTGAAGCAGTTCAGAGCAAACAAATGCATTAAAAGGAAGTGGGTGCATAATTTATAAGAAATTAAGCTGGAATTACAGTGGTTAACTTAGTTATTTGGATAAATGTAAACGATATACAATTGTTTCAACACTAATGGCTGCAATTGTGTCAATTAAAATGGTAGTGGCACTTGAAGAAATACGTTCAATCAGAGTGAAGGTCATGTTTAACCAATCTAAAGCAATTCCCGCTGTGGATGTAAGCATTTCAATTGAAAGAGCATGTTTGAAATGAAAACGAAGCAAACTTTGAAGTACAAATATCAGTCCTATGCCTCGACAGTGATGCATCTCAACGTCATGTTTTTTAAATCGTATGCAAAATGTCAGAAATATTTAATGAACGCATTCAGACAACATTTTTCCAAAACCTGTGACAACACCACCAACAACAATTTCATTAACCATGGCCTGCTTTCATGCGGTATGTGGATACGGTAGGTGTATCTATTGAAAATTTCACCGAATATCAATGCGGACAGGCAGATATCTAGTTGCGCGGGCGGGTTTGCGGTAGATAGCTCCATGTCACATAGTTAAATATGCGCCACCAGTGAAGCCCACTTCTCGGATAACTTCCTGCCAGTTGGGTTAATTAGAAATTTGCAATGTAGATGAAACAGTTTAATTGCGACTACGAGTCTGTTGGCATTAATTAACTGAACTGCACGATTGCAGCCCAAATTAACATAACGATTTGTGTGCAGTGTGGAGAGAAGCGGAGCGATAGAGCTTTTATTACTGCACGTATGCCGAAGATTGTTTTTGGGAAATTGCCGAAATAGTGTTAGCTGAGTTTGACAAAATCGTGTGCGGCTAAATATGTGTGCATGTGTTAAAATTTCCTAGTATATATAGTATAATATAGTTTAAGCAGGAGAAACATTTACACAAAATAAAGAGAGATCAGGAAACTTAAAATAAATGCATATGTTTATAATTAATTATATTTATATGTTTCTTATATAGTAATTCGAGTCGAAAGCTTCTGTAGCTAGTACTCATTCCTCCAACACGTTGCACTCATAATTAATTATGGTGTTATATATAATAATAAATATAATAATAATAATAATAATAATAACAATACTCTTTTAATACCATAACAATATTCTAGTTGAATCCATAGTTTCTAGCTTAGATCTGATGACAATTTACGATGAGGAAACCAGAAAAAGTAGAGTAATTCGAAGCTTACCTGACAACTAAATAAGTGGAAAATTGGGGCAATTCAAGGTTAAATCACAGTCTAGAGAATCATTTCAACCACTACAGGTCCAATTTGGGTACCTGGGTAAACCCAAAGTCCATGGGATCTGCTAAGAAGGAATTAAGTATTTCTATGGTTTTACATTTTGAATGCTTGAAATGCCAATCCTCCACAAACGTGTTGTTTAAATAAAATATTTAACAATCATAAGGAAATTATAAATTTCTCTTAAGATCCTTTTGAGTATATGAGCTCGGCATGCAGATAGCCTGTATAGTGTGGGGTAAAAGGCGTTAGGCTCCCATAGGGGTGAGTGGGGTAGTGTGAAAAATTTCACTACGATTCCCAAATTGTTTCATTTGCCTTCTTTGTAAATCTTCGAGCGAAAGGAATTAAAAGCCAGTTCTTTTTCACGCCTATAGGCACAAGTTAACGATCTCTCCAACTTTAGGAAGTACAATTTTATTTATTTATTTATTTATTCATACTTGTGTTAAAATTAAAATTTTAATACAATAAGACTTACAGCTATGACATCTATGGTCTTAAGCTAGTTAATTTTATATATATGTTAGATTTCTTTATAGATGCTAGAGTACTTAAGGTAATTTATCAGCATCTTTAAGTCTTTATCGGTAGGGTTGTTAAGTAGGGTTGTTGGTTTGATGTTTGGAAATGATTTTCTGTATAAAATCAGAAGAGATCGAGTAGTACGAAATTCAAAGGACGCAACAAAAATCAAGTTTTGTGAGCTCGTAAAGAGTGAAATAAATATCAAAGGGTGTTCAAACATATTGCCTCGAGATTTATTTTTTTTTAATTTTCAACACAGATATAGCTTTAGCAGTAATATAGCACTGGAATTCGTTACATAATTACTTGTGTCTAAACAATTTCTTATACATACAATTCCTTTGAATTTCTCTTTTAGTAAGTATAATTCTACAATCCTTATATTAACATCAAAAATTTACTAGTCACTAGCATATTATTCACCAATAATCTTAGTGAATTAAATGCTATTTAAGTAAATTGCATAGAACTTGGTGAAGGTGGTGGGAGAAACCCTGCACTAAATCACTTGAACAAATTCCGAAAAACATAAAGATTATTCCCATCTCTAAATGAATTGACAGCAATGGAAGATATTCGTCCAAAGTTAGTGGCCTTGGGGAATGTGGAATTCTAACTGTAAGCCTCGTGTTAATAATTAAAGCAATTTCGTTTCATACAGAAATTCGAACATCAAATCAAATGCCATTAAGAGGACTCTGGGGATGAGTAGTCAAGTTAAGTTACCGTTGAAACAAAATATGATTGACTGCAAAAGAGATATCTGGCAACAGTTTGTGTACCGATGTCAGTTAATCTACTTAAAACTTGAGATGACAACTGGTCGGTATGTTTAATTGGCTCAACGAAATCAAAACTTGAGCAGAATGCTTAGTTAAAGGAATGATGCAGTGGGCCAATAAAAAACTTCCACCAAACGGTAAAGTATGCAAACGCTTGAAGTGGAAAGAAAGAACTTGTCAGAGAGCAAAAAAAAGAACACCGAAAGTTTTTTATTTCCATTCACATTTACAACGAGGAAGTGGCTTTTTATGGGAAAACTTAGGCACAGCTGCGAAAGTACACATTGGCTTTGCAAAAGAAAGATTCCACCGAAAATATGACTACAATATTTCATGTCAGGGTAGTCATGAACTTCAGCCGACACTAATGGTAAACCAAAAATTATGATCCCCGGAGAGTCAAAAGTGTTAAACAAAGCGAAAATCCTATTTTAAAACAAAAATTATTCGCAACACGTAGCGACGCGACCGACTACAGGACGACGACAGACGGTGGTAAAGAGTGTGCAGTTAGCGAGCTATACATGACAAAAAAAGGAAGGAAAATCCCGACACCACACGTGACAAAAGCCAGCCAAGCACGAAAACATACTCTTACATACGCACAAATCCTGACTTAGTCCGGAAATGTGTGAGGAAGTGGGGACGTGTCGGCAAATTAAGTGAACAAGTGTAGATATACGAAACATTTAAAAATTTCCACATAAAATGTGGGTGTGAATGGTAGTTATGAGGCCCTTCCGCTCCCATGCGTATACGAGTAACTTTACTTACCTCACAACTGTTGAAAATTTCGCAAGCTATGCCACACAGGGCCAGGAATTAATCAATTAGGTGCTTCGGGATTGAATCTGTAATTTGGTAAAGTTACGCGGGAGACCGCGTCGCACGTACGAAATTTGTTTAGAATTAGTTTTGGGTTGGCGTAAACAGTTTGACACGCTGCAATGAGTATGTCCTTTATGTCTTTGGGCACTGCGGGTGCATTTCATCATCTGTGCTCGGCAGGTTGTTAGTTGATGTCACTAATTATGAAGCCACTTTATTCTATTGCCACTAGATTTCTGTGTTACTCCTCCTTCAAAATTTTTAATTAAAATGCACTTGCAGCACAGTTTACGCCAGGAGTATTCACTATACAACCGGCTAAAAATATGCCAGGAATTATTGTGCCTTCTCTGCTTATTAGCAATTTTGCTTGCATTGCCATTTCCACACCTGCAACATTTTTCAACAAAACTTTACAAATTTCCATAACATTTTCTTTTTCTATGCTCGCGTTGGTTTTTTCCGCTTTGCACGTCCATTTTACACGAACTCGCGTTTGCAACTGATTAAAAACGTGTGCGTTGCGTTGTTATCAAGTCTCGCTTGTGCTGCTATTGTTATTCGAGCAACTGAGCCTCAGCCTCGGCGTCATGCATGTTCAACCCAAGCGAAATGGTCGAAAATGTTCACCTTCCGCCGCCTGCCAACGCATATCCTTGTGCCGGTGGGGAAATTTTCTTGCAGTTGCCTGAATTCAGCGCTCTCAGCGCAGGCGCCTGAGCAATTCGGCCACTATGTTGAAAGCAGCTGATTTCAACGGACTTTCAATGCAGCGTAATCAAAACAAACAGCAAGTGTTGGATGCGCTGATAAGCCCCAAAAGTGCTGCTTCCATCGGACGAACCGTACGAGCCGTATGGACGAATGCGTATGTGCGTGTGCTCTGGCAGATAAGCACCCGCCCTCATCCACCGCTCAGTACAGCTCACCTCAAGTAAGCGCGTCCCTGATTTGGTGGTGTGCTGGCTGCTGCCTGCTTGCCACTTCTTTGGCTTCTACTCTTGCTACTGCAAACGTTCGCAGTTTAAGGTCCTTTTGCAGTGTTGCATTTTAATTTTTGATTTCGATGACGTTGTTGCGTTGCGTTTCCGTTTTGTGCCGTTCTGTGCTCTGTGTTGTTGTTACTCTGTGTACGAGCATATCGCATCCATTGAGCAGCACAACAATTTCGCACACACAAGGACACTTTGGCCATACATTTGGGATTGCAATTGTACCGATAATTTGTATAAATAATGCCGAAGGTTAAGGTGCAGCAGCAGCAGGGGAGGAAGGGGCAATGCGGAAGAACAGAAGCGCGTAATGCGGTTTAAAGTTGTGGTCGTTCACAATTTCAGCGTTTTATATTCATTAAGTCAACTCCCCCGGCAGGTGGCGTGGGGCGGTTTGTTTTCATTTCCTCCCAACTGAAACTTTCTTCATTTCAAGCTCTGCGGTGGAATAGGCGTATTCATTACCGCCAGCCTCACTTTAACTGCTATGGCTGGAGAAATCTCAGCACTATGGGCTGATGTTGTCGTTGTTGTTGTTTTTCTATGTTGAATATTCGAATGTGTGAATGTACACTTCACGTCATCGGAAGCGCAAGTCGCTTTTTGTGTGCTTGCGTATGTATCTGCGTGCTTTGCTCACGTTTATCTTTCAAAAGTATTTCCTGCGCGTCGTTCATACTCGTATCTTTTGCCTGAATCTCCGCTTTGTTTTTTATTTCTATACACTTCGACAGATTTTTCATCTCCATTGGCACACATGCCCGCCATGTCAGCTGGCATTGCTTAACATTTGATATGTCTTGTCTTTATTTCGCCTGCCAGCGCTTGACTTATTGTCTCTCTGGCAGTGTTTGTCTGCCTATCTGTGAACCTGTCTGCTTGGTTTCCATTACGTTGCGTTTCGCATTGTTTTGTGCAGATGTCAGTTCGATTCATGAGCGAGTTTTGTAGGCGGCGGTTTTTCTGTTTACATATATCCTTAATTCAAAACATAAAGACAAAAGAAAACAACAAAACAAAAAATAGAAACATAAAAAAGGAAACAACACGGAAGGAGTCTGTAACTTTCTTGGCAGGGAAAAATGAGAAAAATCGAACCTTTCTACTGTGTCGGAAAGTAGGTCAGTGGCTGGCTTCTGCAGTTGGTGTGCGTTTTTGCTCCTTTGATTTTGTCTTTTTGTTTTGGGCATAGTTCAGCACAGATTTTCCTCATCAGAAATCAATAAAATAGAAACACTTGGCTTTGCTTTGGTTTGCTTTCCTTTGCCTTGATTTGCTTTGCTTGGCTTTGCTTACATTTCTGATTGAATATGCAAATTGATTTGATTTGGATTTTCAATGCTTGAAAGTGGCAGCCGTGTGCATAACGTATTGAATGTTAACTTTTAATGGTTGGATGTGTGTCTGCACATGGGCGTACATTTGTGTGTGTGTGTGTGTGTGTGGTGTAATGTTAAAAGTAGCAAATTTAATAAAAGTATTAGTGTTGCGAACATTACTGGCATATTTTCCTGCCATAAAGGTCGTTAATGGTTTCCATCATCTGCTGCGGGGAGCCTCAATGGCAGGGTGTGAGATTTTGCATAGAATGGAAATTCAGTGTTAACACAATTTTTCCCATTCTCATGCCATGAATTTTAATGGCATGTGTATCGGATTTGATTAATACTCTTATCCTCCACACCAATGCAGTTCTTTAACTTTTTCTACGGTGTAAGCAGAGTACTCTAAATTAACTTAACATATCCTTCGATCCTGGTTCATATGTTGCCTGGCGAAACACTCTGTATTAAAAACCACTGAACATTCCTCTTAGCGGGTAGGGTCACCTTATATGCGTATTACATATGTGAAGCGTTTGTGCGGGTTCACTTCCTTCATATCACCTATCGTGGGTGGGAAGTATGTTTAGGTAAGGGGAGGTGCATGCAATTTCTCTTTGATAGTAACAATTTACTGAGACCGTTGTAGGTGGAGTATTATATAAACTAAAGGACATCGGCATCAATGAACTAATGCTAAACGTATGATATGCTTTAACTGAAATGTGAAGCATTGGTAACGCAGAGTCTGTGAATCTCAGACACTCTTTTTTGTTCTATAAACGAGAGGGCTTGGCAGCCAATATCCTTGCAGCAAAATTAATCTAATTAGATATTGTAAGGACACTGAAATAAAATAAGAATTCTGTTGGTAGATTGCAACAACTTGAAAACAGAGTAACACTTAATCGGAGCAATATTTAGAGATGCTTGCTTATGCACTTAGAACAAAATGCTAATTGCCAAATAAATTTTGTGACTAAGATTCCATTTAGAGTCATGAAGGATGTGCTTTGAGGAAAATTCCACATTTTCTTTTCTCAAAGAATTATTCTCAAACTGCACTATTACCAGAAAAATGCAGTTATGGAAACTTAGAACTTGAATAATAGCCAGTGGCAAGGGCATTTAGAATTGACCTTTGACTGGCGTTTAAGGGATTAAGCCAACTCATAATTTTTTCTAATTTCTCTTGTGAGCTGATTTGTAAGTCTCTATAATTTTAATTTTCTGGTAACTCATCACACCTGTGATTGATTGGTATAATTATCATCATCTTTCGACTGACGATCCATGTTCAAATTTGGTCATTTCCTGCATCATGGTAGTTTATGGCAACCGCCTAAAACTTTCAGCTACCATTATGGTTAGTATAAAAGCCTTCAATGTGGTGGCTTATACGTTTTGAGACTTTCCTCTTGGCTATTATTGGTTGTATTGGTACATCGTCTCTCATTCGTTACTGTCACATATCTTTTTTGTCTTTTATTTACTGTATATTGACTCCAAATATCCAATTATTGCCTCTAATAATGTATCAGGCTGCTTTGTATTATGCCGCAATGGTATGCTGGCTGTTGAAATGAAGGACTTTTGGTTCCTTTATGCTACCGTATTGCCGATTAATACATTTGGCACCACAGATTGAATACGACCTGATTTCGTTATCCCTGTTGAATTGTCTCCCCTGAAAGTTACTTCAAACAACAAGTGCAAGCTCTCGGTTTATTTCTAATCGATCTATAAACGAGATACGCTCCTATAGCATAACCCTGCTATAGTCTTTCAAAATATTAAATTTAACTTATATTAAAATTAAAAAAAAAAATTTTTTTTTTGTATATTCCAAGTACTTTTATGAAAATTTACGCCCGCTATCGCCATAAAGAAAATTTCCGGCAAAATTCATTAACATACACGACATTCGTGCACTTTAAACTACTCGTACGAGGGTGCAGAGCAGCGGAAAGTGTGAAATGCAAATGTTTTTTGTGGGCAGAAAGCAAATACATGTGCGAAACTTTTTAAAATTATGTAGTTTAAATTATTTTCCTTTTTTCATATTCTTTTTTGCCGCCTGCCTTCGAACAACAACACCAAAAAAATACAAAAAAAAGAAACGCAGAAATTGCACTTTTAGTTATAAATATGCAAGCATTTTTTCCTGCAGTGCACTGTGTTGCCTTCTAGCAGGGCTTACATAAGCAGGAAATGTGGCCAACACATACACGTCCACATGCACCAACACACACCTACACAGGCCATCCTACGCCTGCAAATCCGTTGAAATGAAAACGTTAACAACTGCGGATTTATCACCGACAAGAGAGCAGGCACACTCGGGCGTACCTATGCGCACATAGAACAATGCTGCAAGTGCTGACAACACAGCGTGGTAAAGCACAGCATAGCAGAGAACAGCACAGCACAGCAAAACACGATTTGCCAGTGCACCAGGATGTTGTTAATTCGCATATGAGATGTTTACTTGTACGCGCCTCGTGCACAAGGACGACAGGCGGCCGCATTGTAACAACGAAAAATGAATAATGTACGACGAATGTGTCCTTGAATTAATCGCACACAAACCGCTAAGACTGAGTTCATTGACTTTTATGGATTAATAATATTAAAATAACATTTTCCAAATCAATCGACATCGTGTCGATTCAGCAACGTGAGGCATTTGTTGGAAATTTGTTACGAATATGATGAATTTCGCCAAAAGCAAACGAACTTTCTAAGGCTACATTACCCAACTCTCTTCTATGTACGGCTTGGGCTGCTTGCGAAATCAACATACATATTAAATTAAGTTCCAGGAATCCTCATAAGGATACGCATTAATTTTAAATGGGATTTCTGTGTGCGAACGGGATGGGAAGCGAGATGAAATTGATTTTATGCCAAAATCCTGATTTTAATTTCAATAGGAAAAGTTGTTGACATTGGTTGAGTTTCCAAGCTCCCACTGGTCTGGATGTTGTTGCCAGCGGCGTTATCGCTCCTGCTGCTCTCTCTTTAGTGGTCGTACAACTGCTGGTGCTGCTGCCATCCAGCGCAAGGGACAGCAACTTGTGTCAAATGTGTTCAGCAAAAGTGTCAATCAAAATCTAAACGCAATTACCATTGTTACATTATTACTCGTGTAAGCTGCCAGTGGGAATTGTACGACGAACGCCCCCTAATGTCGGCCACCCGCATCCCCCAATCAACTGCAGTTGTTCTTGAGATTATGTGCATGCATATACGCTGTCGTTTAAATATAAAATAAAATTTTGTGGCATTTATTTTTAGCTTTCTGAAACCATTCTTACACCCTTTTGTAATGCAGCATGTCCTTCAGACGGCGAAACGTGCATGGCAAGCTGAGTACATGCAAGTTTAAAGACGTCGCGCGCATTATAGAATCAAGGACATGACTGCACCAGCTCACACACACACACACACAAACGCACACATGATTGTTGTGGTTGTGGGTTTCGTGTGGCAACATGAAATAGAATTAGTGCGCATATAATAAGCTGCTCTTGCCATTTTGCCCACTAAATGAAATGAAGATTTGCGGCAGCGGGGCCAGGACACGACTATGTGCATAAGTGTGTGGCAACAGGTGGGCAATTTGCTGAGCTTGCATTGTGTTCGCTAACTTGTACTCTGAAGTGTAAGCGAGCATGCCTGCAGCTATGACCATGCCCCGCTTACTTGTCTGCCTGTCAGCTTAGTGCTAAGGATCAAAAATGCATGCATTTATTTTTTTATAGCAGTTTTACTGGTATTTTTGCTGCGTTGCGCTTTCTGCACATTTCAGCGCAAATAATTAGAATTGCAGCATTCTTAAGCGGCGCCAGACAACACGGATGCGCTCAGCAAAATCAGTAAAATTTCCGTTGCAATTCCTGAAATGTAATTTGCTGAGCAATGCCGGATTCCATAATACATTAGCACTGCGCTATTCCTGCCTGCGTTCATTTGTGTGCGGAGTATTTGTGTCAAACGCTTCCACGTGCATTTATGTGAATGAAAAATTGTTGCAATCATGGCAGCAAACGTTCTGCCCTCGGTTGGTATTCTGCGTTGCATAACCGTCTGAAAAAGACTACCAGGGTGCAGTGGAATGGTGCAAATTGATTGGATGACAAGCGCCTAATTGGTCACTTGGGAAAAAAGTTTACGAAGTTTTAATCATTGTTGAGAGTTGTTAGAGAAAATGTTTTCCTTCTATTTTTTAAGTGTTCTTATTTTTGTTCACTGCACACTGAATTAGTGCAAACGTGATGTAGGGTGACAATGTCAGATGTAGTATATAACAGCCTCACCTATCTGAGTGGACAGGCACTACTTTGAGACTACCCTGCCTTAAAAAGGATATCACACAAGCATACAAGTCGTCATATATCAGTAGGTGGGTAGGTAAAATGGGTGGCTCAATTAGCAATAGTGCCGCTTTGTTGCCATGTCCTCGCGAGCCTAAAAAATGGTAATACTTTTGTAAAATTTAAAACCAGCCGCGGAGTTGTGAACCAATTGGATAGGTCTGAACGTTCTAAACTAGAGCAATGCCCTAGACTCTCTAGAAGGAAGGACTTCTGGAATATTTGAGTGTCAAATGAGGAAGGGCTGGGCACTCACAAAGAAAGTGTACGACTGTTTCTTTCTCCCGTGGGTCTTTACAGCTCCTATAATGAGCATTGAACGGAATGCCCATTTTTTAAGCGTGTATGGTGATAGTCCCATGACCCGTGCAGACAGCTATAAGGTTGCTAATTGTGTGTCTTGGTTTATTGAGAAGATGGTTAGTGTTTTTTTCACTGTAATCAGCCCACATAATTCTGGAAATGGCACATGCCGCAGTGTTTTTCCACCTCTCGCGAGCCTTGCAGAGGAAGTGATTAAAAATATTTCCCTTAACAGCAGTTAAGGCAACGCCCACGTCCATCTAGGAAGAAACTTGATCGGTTTCCGATGAGCCTCTACGTGCTAGCTCATCAGCCATCTCGTCGCCTTCAATATTCCTATGTCCCGGAACCCAGAGGAGGGATACTATACAGTTTTCCGATGATAATAGTTTAAATTCCTCCTTGCAGAGGCCGACCAGCTGAGAGGTGGTAAAAGGTGAAGGCTGCTTGGTTGTCGCAGTAAATTGATATGGTTTTGGTCAGCTTGCCCCCTTCAGCTACCTAGTCGCCTGGCAAATTGCAAAGACCTCTGCCTGAAAGACACTTGATGTCGGTGACAATTTGAAGGAGAGTACAAAATTCAGAGATTCGGAAAATATTTCCGCACCCACCCCAGATTTCATCTTGGAACCATCGGTGAAAATTGGCGTACCCCATTTCGCGAGCACTTTTCGTTTCTTCCAGTCATTCCTACTTGGTAGAACTGTGTTAACACAGCTCGCAAAATTCATATTGCGAACGAAGAAGTCGGTTCTTGAGCATATTATATCAGATCATATATCAGTAATATTAATAGATTCTGAGCGGATTTCATGGTTATTATATTTAAATAGATCAAGTTAAATACTGAAACGAAACTCTCACACCAATCGCCATTTAAGTAATCTGTATTAACGACCATTTTCGAGGCTGACTTCGAATGAGGTGCACAGTATTTTCGCATTGTATAATTACACCATTTGAAAGGCAAGTACACATAGAAAAATAGGAAATCTCTTAAGGATTATGTGGCATATTTCTAAAAAGATTTGGGAGGAGAATTAATGCATAATAAGCTGGACCGCAATTATATTATTTTATTTTATTTGTTGAATTTTTTAAATGATCAGAGTATTATTATAAATTAACAATTTTCCGTTTCTTATTTAAGAAGACGCTACAATTCCTTTCTCCTCATTTCAGTGTTAAGGCAGCATGCAGCCTCACATATTTAAAGGTAATAGCTTATGGCAAATTTCCCGTTTTCTTTCCAAATAAACGCGAATATGTTGAATGTCTTTCAAAAAGTGATTACACATATTATTTACGAGGGTGCTCCCAGTTTGCTCTATAAACCAATACTACGAAATTATATTCTGTTTTCTGTACTAAAATCCGGAAAGTGTGTGGGGGGAAACTCTTCCTACATTTTTATTCTCGACCATTTTATGACTCAATGATGAGAAATTATCCAATATTTTAAAAGCACTTGGTTGGCGGTCATTACTATGATCGTTTTTCATAAAATTGTTTTGAAGCTCTTTTAAATGGTATTTAAGGAACACCGATAAATTGTCTAATGGCAATTTTCCAATATTGGAGTAGCGCTTCTAAATTTCCCCCACCAAATATTACAATAATGTAAACAAAATAAAAGTCAGCCTTGACACAGATTTTCTGGTGTGAACACTGATAAAACAAAATGCATAAATCGGATTTTATGGGAGGTATAAATAGTCTATAATATATTTATTATATTAAATTCGCCAGCTATTATAATAACTTACTGACTGTCTTGTCTCGAGTCAGAAAAAAAAGAATTGCATTCGGCCAAATTGTTATCACAGCTATTTGCTTTTATTCCTGTTCTGACAAGAGGTGATTTTAAAGTTATGAGGAGGACACAAAAAAGAAAGAATATGGTGCATATTCCTTAAATAACTTTCAATATAGTCAATATAATTCAAGTTCTAAGTCAGGCAGTACATTTAAAGGTTTATAAGGTATACTCCAGTGATATTGTCACAAGCCAAGCCTGTCAATTTAAAACTGTACCAAGGTTGATCCATGTGTTAAATAGGGGCTGGTTTCATTCGCCTGCTCTTAAAGTCAATATTTTCTCTTATACATCGCTGTGGTATATTTCGTTCTTGTTTCGACTATAACCGACAAATGGTTTACACACTCTACAATTCTCACTTCAATTCCAAGTAGCAGCCGGAAGTCTGATACTGAATATGAATGATTAATGAAGAAGCGAAATCATGATGAAATCACCGGTGATATAATGGAGTAATTCGTCTAATGAGTGTGTTTGGTAAATGGATATCAGCAGGAAGAGTTAATGAGAGCTGGACCTGTCAATATTTTCTCTTAAAAATCGCTGTGACATATTTTGTTCCTGTTTCGACTATAACCGATAAATGGT
The DNA here is from genome assembly GCA_920105625.2 of Clusia tigrina. Lineage (NCBI taxonomy): Eukaryota > Metazoa > Arthropoda > Insecta > Diptera > Clusiidae > Clusia > Clusia tigrina. The sequence continues at coordinate 176,220,307 of OV050033.1, read as the reverse complement.
TTATCAACTCTACAAATCTCACTTCAATGCCAAGTAGCAGTCAGAAGTCTTATACGGAATATGAATGATTAATGAAGAAGCGAAATCATGATGAAATCACCGATGACATAATGAAGTAGTTCGTCTAATGAGTGTGTTTGGTAAATGGATATCAGCAGGAAGAGTTAATGGGAGCTGCACCTGAGGTATACGTTTGCTTAATGAAGTCAGCAGTTGGAGGTACAGATAAGGAATCTAGTATAGATACTTCAGTAATTAGGAGATACTCTGACAAGCACACCGTCTTTTTATTTGAAGTATGAAGGAACGTTTTCCATGACATCATTCTGGGTACTCGTAAATTGTTATACAGTGAAACTCCCCCAGTTTTTTGGAGATCCCATCAAATATACACAATTGAAATTGATTTTGAAATTCACGCATCTGTGGCGATACTGAAATTGCTCAATGCTTTAAGCGCCTTCTGTGATCATCCATAAATACACACAATAGAAGTTGTTTGATTGATGATGCCTTTGACTCCTTGTATCCAATTAAAAATTTCATGAAGTTAATGAAGTAATTATAAACAATATTCAAAAGTTTGCGTGCACATCACTAAAAAACAGAAATGGTCAAAACCACTTCGAGTCGTGTTCCCAGTTGTCACTGGGTTATTTTTGTCTTTTGGTGATTTCTCTGTTTTTGTTGATTTTATTTGCTGTTTGTGTTGCGCCATCAACACGAGGAACGAAATGAATTTTTAATTAAAAATTCGTTTACTAATTCAATTAAAAGTTGTGTGCTGCGCTTTTGTGGAATTTTTTCAAAGCATCAACTGCAAAAGTTAGTTGGGCATCACGTCGCATCGCATCAGCGACAAACCAAAAATTCAAACACAAGAAATAGGAGAACTTTTTCGGCCCAGACCCGAAATGAAGCGGCACAATGCGGTGATATGCTAAAAATTCGTTTTGCATTTGTCCATTTTTCTATTGTTGTTGTTGTTTATGTTGCACAGCAGTTTTGTGCATATTTCATTTAGTCAATAAATTTCACATTACAGGCGAGTCGCTTTATTCAAAATGCCGACATTTCAGTTGTCGTTTAAAAGTTTGCGCACTTGGGGAGTTGTACTTTCAATTTACTTGACACACAGATACAATCGTACTAGCCGCATGCCTACACAGCCTCAACCAGACGCAAGATGCAGAGCGAAATGTTACTCGTATTTGCCAAGCGGAAATGTAAATGCAACCAACGCCGGAAGTATGGTGAAAATGTTGCCTGCAGGGAGTGGCACTTCACATTTGCATCTGAAACTGGGTCTATGTCATAATTTTGGCACTATAATGTTAGCGGCAATAGTAACTGCGACAACAATAAGAACAGCAGCGGCACCAACCACAGAAGCAGCAACAAGGAGTCTCAGTTTGCCAGTGCCCATGAAGCTGAGTATCAACACTTCAGGATGCCTCCAGCGGAATAAAATTGCAAATGGCATTCTTGTGCAATAATAAATGTCATTTGCATGCGACAAACATCCTTAAGGACCTCAATAGCACCATTTGCAGGCGTGTCTGTCTATCTGCAGGCTTGACTGCTCGGCTGCTCGACTGCTTGGCTGCTTGGTTGCCTTCTGCTTGTGAGCCCGTTTATTATGACTGGGGCAATTGTGTGCGAGTGTGTGCGTTTACGTTAGAGGCGAGTTGGCAATTGCTCATGTTGCTGCCACAATTTACGCCATTACCGAGCCTCATAAAGCACACTGCTCCTATTCTATTCTCTGAAATAGGTCAACCTTAAAGTAGCAGCTGTGGAAATCGCCTGCGGCATCATGTTGACTAATGTTCAGTTGCCGTTATCTGCGAGCATTAAAGCAAGGATTTTACTTACTGGTACTGCTCTTCTCTTCTTTCATGGGAAAGCCAAAGCCGAAAGCCGCTGATGCAGCGACTTTACAGCTTCATTAAAATATTTGTGAAATTTCAGGAATTGCAAGAAGCGTGGCAGTAATTTAAAACTGCTTTCAACATTATGTTGCAATTGAATTAAGAACGGCAACCGCAACTCTCCCTACTCCCATCCCCAGCCACTGGCAGCTACTCTGGCTGGTCTGCATAATAAATTTCCACACTTTCATCCGATTACCGCTCAGAGGCGCTCGGGCGGGCGTGCTTGCCAATGCCGCCGCAGCATCCCCAATGATAAATCGTCCACGACGACGTTGCCAGTGCTTGTCGTTGTGCCACCACCGCATGTCGCTCAACTTCATCCTCATGACTATTACGGATCTGGCGCTGATACTGGCACTGGTAATCGTACGCGTACGCGTACTCGCTCGCTTGGTTCTGGCAGCTGGCAACATTATAAAAATAAATGGCGTGCAAGTATTCTGTGACTCATTAACTTGGTTGGTTAAGCGTAAAGCTAACGAGATGCGTACCAGGGCGCTTAATTTGAAATATTAGCTGTAGCGCTTAAATGTGAGCTAGCCAGCCAGCCAGCCAGACAGACAGAAATACAGACAGAGAGGCGGTTGGCTGATCGCTGCCAAGGGGAGGCAATTGCGAGCACTGCATTAGCACTAAAGTGGAGTGGTGTGCTTTAAATTTTAGATTAAAATTACGCAAATGGAATCTTAACACTTGGCCACATAAATTTTCGGCATGTCATCATTTTTCAAGTATTGCAGTGGCATGTCATGGTACTACCAACAACAACAATAACAACAACAACCACAACCACAGCGTAGAAATGAAATTGAAGAAAAAGAGAAAGAGAAAGAGCAAATTTCAATCATAACTCATCGTTTAAATCACAGTTCATTGAACTGTTTAAAAGCAGAACAGAGTGCGATGGGGCAAGTTGAGACGCGAACGCCCGCTAGGCCTTCTGTTCGGTTCGGAGGCTGTTACCATGAATCCTAGGAAATTTGAAAAAGCTTGCAGGTGGTATTTGGTATTTGGCATTTGGCATCTTTGTTGTTCTTCCCACATATACAAAAGGCTTGTCACACACGGTGGTTGACGCAGCGGTCCGGGTTTCCTTTGTTATTATTGTGATGTGATTTAAGTTATTATTTGGTTGAGATGGTGAAATGCGATTAATTCTTAGAGTTCAATGACACAACAAAAGGATTATTGTACACACACTGACACATGTCAGGGGCTTGTAGGGGTTCACATGTGAATCAAAGTTGCACAATAAGTCGCAATTTCAGAGAGCTTCGCCATGCTCTCATTTTCGCTTTATTAAATTATGTATTTCGTGCACGTTCATCAACTGGAACTCTATTTATAGAGCGCTGGGACAATAAGGACTCGACAGCACAAATACCTTTAATTACATTTATATATTTTTAGAGTTGCTCCGAAGAAACCGCCGATAACTCAATTTTGTTTGCATGAAATTCGTACAATTCTCTAATTCCTTATCCCACAAAAGCTACAAAAATAGCTTTTGAAGGTACTTTCATGCATTTTCCAGCATTTTGCAGAGTGTAATGTAAATTTACATATTATTTGCAAGTTGTTTTCTCCATGAATGCATGAATTATCATCACTTCTTGACAGTTCCTGTACGCTATGGAAATTCGTGGCTGCTTTTTTATTTTTGACTCAATGCTTGTTTTATTTGGCTTGCTGAAATACTGGTGTCTATTGTTTCCAATATATTTACATATGTTTAATTTTTAAAGTTTACTTTGAATGTTCTTATAAGACACTGCTGCGGAGGAAAGCAGTTGCTAATATCCTTATATAAGAACAATTCATGTGGGGTAAATGTAACGCTTGTCAGCTCCGTTTACTGTGATTGAGCCATGCACGCCGACAAGGAGATATGTACTTGTGAGACGGCTTATAAGCAATTCTGCCGATGTCTTGGCTAAGGCTGCCTATTAAGTAGCTCGTTATAGAGATGGCATGATGCCACAATGTATTTATCCTGATACTCCCACTCGTTTGAGAGTCAGAAGTTTGAACGCCAATTTAATTATTAATTAAAAACATATCTAGATTCGTTCCAACATGACCATATTTTAAAACCTTGAAATTCTAGTGTAACTCATTTAGGGAAGTTCTGAGAATACACTATATCGGTGAAAGCACACAGATATATGATTTTTCGAGTAAATCGTTAGTTATAGATGGAAGAAGGAACGAGATTGTGTCATATCTAAGGAAGTGTATCATAATTTTAAGTCTCCTAGGTCTCGGGATATCATGCGCATGAAAAATCATGTAGGTTTTTATAGCAAATTTTACAGTAATGGAACATATTCGAGAACTTGAGATTCAACTTAGAATCTACTTCCCAACTTTGCTGAGACTCCAAAGTGGCAGAGTTAATTTTATATTTGGTGCATATCTGTCTGATTCTAGCTATAGGCGGACTGCAAATATGAAGAATACTATTCCTGAACAATTTCAAGCAATACTTCAAACACGAAATCAACAACATTGAAATTTTGTTGTCTCTCAGGGTGGTTTTAACACCTGAAAATAAGACACTAACTGGAACAAAAACTCAGAGGAAATTTGTCAATTTTCATGCACCACAGTGGCTCCTGAATCTGTCAGAGAGTAAGCAAAAATTATTATATAATTCTAAGAAAAATAGATCTCCTGAGGTCTCCCCGCTAACATACAAAGGTGTGGAAATTCCGATGAAGGAGACAGTTAGATATTTGGGACTAGTACTAGATAGAAAACTTACCTGGAAACCCAATATTGAAGAAAGAGTCAGGAAGGCCAATATTGCTTTGTACACATGTACAAAAAGCGGTCGGAATCAGGTGGGGGCTATCCCCACGAATTATGCACTGGCTATACATTTCGGTGGTCAGACCCATATTGCTATATGGAATACTGGTATGGTGGCCAGCCACTCAGAAACAAAGCTATTTGAAGCTCCTGAGCAAGGTCCAAAGAACGGCTTTTTTATGTATCTCTGGTGCCTTAAGGACCACGCCTACTAAAGCTTTAGAAGTAATATTCAACCTACCTACATTAGAGCTGGTAGGGAAACAAGTGGCCGCCACATCAGCACTAAGGCTGAAATGTGCGGCGTTATGGCATGATCGGCAGATTGGTCACTCGACTATTGCGCATACCTGGAGTAGTTCTATCCAACACATTGACCACTCTAATCTCAACTTCGATAGGCACTTCCAGATATATTCCGTCTAGAAGAGAGTGGCAAACACCAATGCCATGGAGAAGGGGGGAACTTAATTTCTACACTGACGGATCCAAACTTGACGATAGAGTCGGTTTTGGAGTTTTCTCACAAGAATTGGGACTGGAACTTTCTCTCCGTCTCCCCGACCACTGCAGTGTTTATCAAGCAGAGGTCCTAGCCATAAAGGATGTAGCCGTCTACTTAAATAGACATGCCGTAACAAGAAATATTATAAATATCTACTCGGATAGCCAGGCGGCCATCTTGTCAATGAATTCGGTGGCACTGAAACCAAAGGTTGCTCAGGACTGCCGAGCAGCCCTAAATGATATCAGTACCACTTTCAAGGTACGCCTTATATGGGTTCCGGGGCATAGAGATATTGCGGGAAACTGGCTGGGAGTATTCTCTCATAAATACTGCAGAAGCTGTGGGGATGAGGAGGAGGAGGAGACTGTGGAACATCTCTTCTGTAGTTGCCCCGCTCTGGCCAGAAGCAGAGCGGGCTCTTTAGGCAAATACGCTTTTAGCTCTCTTACAGAGGTGTCTAGCGCGAAGATCAAACAAATCCTGCGCTTTATTAGGGCTTCAAAATGGTTTGACGAGTGAATCGGAGGTGCGTTGTGGCGCGGTGGTATCACAATGGACCCATGGGGGTCTGAGTGAGCTGGTCCTTGAACTGGCTGCCACAGTAACCTAACCTAACCTAACCTAAGCAAAAATGATGGGAAAGGCAACAATTTTAAATCTAGTGAAGACATTATTACGGAGATTATTATTGATATTGAAAAGGAGATTTTGAATAATGTTTTATAAAGACATCTTGAGAAATAAATTGAAATCAATGGGGCTTATGTAGAAAAATTAAAAGTTTTGTCAAATTGTTTGTATGTGTTCTAATTTTTACAATTAGTTGAAACATAACTACTCTTAGTCCCACATATATTTATATAATATATATTATAATGTATTATATATATAAATATATATGGCGGAATGCTATTACTCTATTCCGACAATGATAACTTTATCAACCATTAGAATCATTCTAAAATTTGTTTATATCAGTTTATAATGCATACAAATTGACTGCTTAAACATTGCCCTACTTTTTCTAAATAAATATTTAAAATATCCTTCACATCTTTGAAATATAAACTGATATGTGAGTTAGTTTCACCAGTATTAGTGTCTACAATTTGGTGAAATGGAATCTCTAGTAAGAGTATTACAGTGCGGTGTCATTTGTAATCTGCAGATGAAAGCTCACTGCCAAATTTCCGCAGCTTTCACTCCCACTCATTCAATCATTAAACACTCACTTATCAAGAAAATGCTATACACAACATTTTGTGTCTTGGCGGGTTCGATGGCGTGGTACCACACCAAGCATTGTTTAAACGAAATTGACAATATCAGCAAATGTTAATCGTGCGTGCGGCAGAGCAGCATTTTATCTTCATACTCCAATAATTACAAACACAAGAGCAGCAGAGTGAGTAGCCGCAGAGTCAGTAAACTCATTTGTCATCCTTTCGCTTCCCATCAACGAAAAGTTATTTCAGATAAGAATTGATATAAACGACGACAGCGAAGTTAAAGTTACGCAAAGAAACGACAGAAAATATTATCAAATTTCGAAAATTTGAGCATTTTCCCAAATATATACTTAAAGTTAACCGCATCCCCTTCTCTTTCCATAATTCGCATTATAAACTGTTGCCTAAACGCGTAAACTGAATGACTTCTCGAAATTAAACACAAGTCCCAGACACACTCGAGAAATGTGAAGAAGGAAAAAACGTTTGGAGATTCCGCCTGACAAAGGAATAAATGAAGCAAAAATAATTTGTTACACATGCAATTTCCTCACGCCCACGAAAAGTAGTGTAGCAAGTCCTTACTGCGCGGCCTTGAGCTGCATTTACTGCATGCATGCGAAAGCGCTTAAGCAGCATTAAAAGGATCACAAAGGGTTTCCACCAAGCCAACTGCAAGCGGACGCAGAAGCGAACAAAGGGAGGAAAAAAAACCGAAAATCAAAAATCATGTCAAGCATCTCTCAGCGAAAGTGAAAGGGCACTTTGCGTTTTATCTGCCGAAGAACGAGAACAAAACGAAAACCAATTAAAAGAGTAAATTTAACATTGCGAAGTTGCTGCAGCCAACAAATAGCAGGGCGGCAGGCACCGACTGTGGGCGCACTCCTGGAAGGCAAGTTTTTTAATTAAAGACCACTTTGCCTCGTTGTGATTTTTCACGCACTCTTTGAGCACCTGCAAGCACGCACATGCACACCGACAGAGAGAGAGAGGCTTTAATTGATGCAAAAGTTGTCAACATGTTGCCGCATTCATGCTGCAACTGCACTAATAAAATCGCACAAAGTTATGGAAATACTAATAATCAAAAAGCCGAAACAAAAAGCGGAAGGGAAAAAACGTTGCCCTCAAATACTCGCAAATAAATTGCAAAAGTAGATGCGAACGTCAGCGGTGGGTGTGGGTATGGGTCTGGTGCGTTGTGTGAGGACCTGGCATAAGATATTTTTTTGTGATACTCGTCATACTTTCCGAGCCTTGACTGTTTTAAACAGCAGCGCTCTGAGTTCGTGACTTGGATTGTTTGCCAAATGGCTGCTTTTGGCGGATGCAACTGTGAATTGACCCAGTTCTCCTGCTGTTGCTTGTTTGGTGTCTTTGCGCGGCATGTCTCCATCATTTTTGATGTATACTGCTCTGCTGCTTACTTAGATGCAGCGGCCAAAGAGCAAAAACTTTCAGATTTATTTTCTAAAAGCTGGGAATTAAAAGCGCTTTATGCGCGATATTTTCTCTTAATCCCCGGGTTATGTGAGACGGGGATTATACGTGACACAGCTATTGTGCAGCTTAATAGTTTCTAATAAAGTTGTGCCAGCACGAACGAAGTGGAAGTATTAGAAGGAATAAAAAGAAATTTATGAATTTGTTTTCATAGATAGCTTCGTTTAAGTTCTTAAGCTTTGGGACTATGCTAGATATTCATAATATTAGAGTTATTTTGAGTCTCCAACTCATTTGTGTGTGAACAAAATATTCTGATCCTGGACAAAGGCAACTCGAGACTCTAATAAATTCGGATGTTCTATGTGACGAGTATTCATTCATACCAGAGGACCTGATATATTCACCAATTATAATGAACTTCTTTAGAATATGGGAATGAAACTCTAGTTTTCGAATTTAAGCCAACTCTTCAGACATAGTTTTCATTTCGCCCTACACATAATTACAAAATTACGAGTTGTTTCCAGTCTCCATGAACCTTTTAGACAAGAAAAACGTCGTGAAGTCGGAGCTATCAAAGACTTCAACTCCTATTTCAATCCTGAGTTACTACATAACCATGATTCCAAGAAAGAATCAGAAGAATACATGTGACAGTAGAATGGGAGAATGGCAATAATTGTATGAAATCGTGAATTAGATCCAGTAAAAATTATATACGAGGTCAGTATTAAATAAAACTAGGAAAGGGTATGCCAGATATGACTTTATCTCCCGAAGTGTTCACCTTAGCGCCACTTTTCACCTTTCTTAAAGCATATCCTTTCCTAATAATATAATTTCTTCAACCATTTAAAGTAGGAATGGGTCTCATTAATAACCTCATCGACAGTGCCAAAACTTTTTGCACTGAGGCAATTACCCCTGGAGAGTATAGTGGGTGAGGCACCAATTTGTACTTCAATTCGTTCAATTATGCCATGGAAACATCACACATATCTTGATTCAAGTAAAATACCGCTTTCTCTAAAATGTGCTGGGAGGGTTTCCTATGAAACCCAATAAACGGTCGCAATTATCTTTCCAACCGATTTTAACACCTTATATTTCTCAGGTACCGATTCACCTAGACAAGTTTTCTGTTTCGAGGGTTCCTTGCCTTCTAGTGTATAGTACTGGACACAGTTAAGAGTTGATGCAGAAATTGATATCCACCAACTTTGATCATCTCTAAACACATCTTTGAAGCCGTCCCAATATGAGTGTGTTACTTTTTGTGGGTAAAAGCGGCATCCTGCTTACGAGTAGTTTCTTCATGTCCATATTTTTGTTCACGGTATTAGCATGACTATCGGTGTATAACATTGATATGGAAATTGTTCTCTTTTTCAACCGGTTGTGAAACTAACCAATTAGCCAAATAATGCCTTAATGCACCACTCCCACCAGTCAACCATTCATATACGAGTACATAGGAAATGTATATATATGAAAACATGTTAAAAAAATTTAATCTAAATTCTGTGTTCCGTTTACTCGTATTTATAATATCTAAAGCAGTTCAACCAATTATGAAACCCACGATAATGGCAGAACTATGTCGAGGTGATGGATGGAAATTATGAGCCGGAGAAGTTGTTGTTAGAGCGTAACACAGCTTTTCCGTTTCTATTCAACTACCAAAGACAACCTCTAAGAAACAGCTTAACCATAGAAGCTGAATGACCACAAAGTGAAAATAGAATCTTTAATTTCAAGGGGTGAAGAACGACCTTCTCTATTAACAGCACAACTAAGTGAATCTATAATTCGCTTTGTATTATTTAGCAAACACGAAGCTGCGGAGAAAAGAGAAAGGCTTTCAGCAAATGCCAATAAAAGAGGCGCAGAATAAAATACTCGTAAAATGAAATAAAATTTCCATTTGCGAAATTAAATATTAAGCGAATATTCAATTGCCAAAGGATTTTCAAGGACTTGAGAAGCTGCTGTTTGCAGCACAACGACAAGTGCCAAACGAAAGAGCGCCAGTACGGAGCACAGAGAAACTGTTGCCGAAGCGCACACACTCCACGGCTTAGAAAGTTAATTTAGTGTGGGAGGCAAAAATAGCCACCCGCCGCATGCCTGCCACGTGCCGCTTGCCATTTGCCACTTACCATTTGCCGTTGCGGTTATTGCGGCCATTGCGGTTGATTGCAGCTGCAGTTCCACTCAATTCCGTCCAGCTTAACTGTGCATAAATGTGCATTTGTAATACAAATAAACTGCATTGCTGTGCGGTTTGAAATTAAAATTTAATTTAAAAGCAATCTCCACCATTCTCTGCAGCAATAATTATTAAGCACCCTCGCCACACTCCCACTCCCACTCCCACAGCTGCAGCACTTCCCTCTTTCGGCATGTCAGCGCGCAATGATGCTGAGCTCGCTTTCACTCACTTGGCATTGATGGACGGCTCTGCAGTCTATTTCGAGTTTAATTTTTAATGCACCACACTTTGACGCAAGTACTCGCAAAGTGAAAATGGCACGGTATTTGTTTCAAAGGAATTTTCCAATTTGCGCCTGCACAGCTCCAGCGGAGCTGATTGCCTTGGGGAATTGTACTCTTCGCATTTCACTCTGCACACAATTGGAATATTCTTTTTACATTATTTACCTGGCATTAGCCAAAATCCCGTTTATTCAACTTCTGTGTGGGGTTTCCTTGGTGTTTGTTGACAGCAGGACACAGTTCAATGTCCTCTGTGAGTGCGCACTTACATATTCGCAATCCGTTTGACGTAGGTTCTTTTGTGACATTCAGCGAGTATTTTGTGCCCTTTTTGCTTTCGTATGAATTGATACGAGTGTCTAAATTTGTAACAGCATAACAACCACACCAGCAGCAACGCAAACACCGCCGAGCATGCTCATAGCTCATTGCCACGAGTATTTCTGTGGCCATTACCTGCAACAAGGCCACAACAGAGTTTCCACACCCGCATTTATGCTGTTGCAGCCAATTAATTATGTTAATAGCCGCCCTTAATGGGCGTAGGTGTTGCAAAGCCGCATTGTGCAGTATTTAGCTGTTTAAAATGTTTTCAATGTTGCCAATTTGTAACCGAAAGCGAATCAATTAAAGCCGCTACAGTGTGCGGTGGCCATAGCCTCGCCTGCCAATTGCGGTATTTTCCTACCTCGCACAGCTCCACCGCTGTGTACGGGTGCGAGTGCAGGTGGCAATTTCAATTACTATAATGCTCTTGTTGTGGCATGGAATTTGGTTTGTGTTCAGCGCTGATTTACGCTCGGTCTCAATTATGTCATAACATGCCAGCGAACGACCATTTTACCAGCAGCCTAATTAATAGGTCACTGCTTCAGTTCGGCACAGTAAAATTTGCAAACATTATTTGAAGAATTTCTTTAATGATTCAGTTTTGTTGAAAATAGTTTAAATTAGCAGAAATTTGTCAATGGAAGAGTCTCACAAGTTATAATTTTGTTACGAATTCACTCTGCTATTTTTCGTGTCTACAGTCGGGAGTTTCATAGCTGCCCTTTTTAAATTATTTCCAGATCCTCTTTAGAAGTTCTAGAATGTTATAGAATTAAACCCATTAGAGCGAAAGACACACACGAAGTATCACTGATTAATGTATACTAAGAAGACAACTTCTCAAATGTCTCCTAGATGATGGAGCATCGTACGAGTGCCATATGAGAAGAAAACGCAAGGTTATTAAAGGCTTATGGAAGTTCTGAGAGCGAAAGCAACATGATAATGGCTTATTATAGATGTAATTGGCATGCAATGTTTATGCTTAGTCAAGATGCTGAAGTGGCTTCGTCATTAGAATGTCTGTAGCGGGGATAGGAACGACTCGAAACACAGCGCTTTCTGTTGTACTCCTCGATACCTAACAGGCTAATGTAACACACAAACTTATAATCTTCTCCCTCTATTTTTGAGACTCCTCCAAGCAATGTTCTCTCCAGGCCGTGCACTAATTTTTCGAAAGTTGGAGAACCGTTTTTGAATTCCGCGCACAATGGACTTATTCACTATATTATTTTATATCATCATATAAAAGAATTGCATCCAAAAATGGCAAAAATCCAAACATGCATAGGGCGACTATCTACCCCACCCCTTGTACACTTTTACATATGTTTTGAACATGTTTGCGCACACGCACTTTTGTACCGCGCAGTCAGCGAAAAAATTGGATGGAACATTACTTCCAAGCTTCCAACTTGAACACTTTCGACGTAATGATATACTACAATGCACAACTGACACCTTCGCGACTTTTAATGGATTATAATTAGTAATTCTAACTATAATTATTATTATCCTGACTGGGTGGCAATTTGGCTTTAATTGCTCAGACACTACTTTTTCTCACTATCTTATCTTGTCAACGCTTTGGAAATTCTCCACATAGGATCTGCATGTATTGCTATCATAAATATTAATATCCCAATAAGCATTATGGATTTTTATTTATATGCTCTCTTACCGATCTCTAAAATACCACCGAGTGTCAAAGTACTGTCAAGTCTAGTGCTGTTTATATATACTGAAATTATTCATAGATTGCCATAACCCTGCAATTATTCTACTAACATAAACACCACGACTGTTCTCAGTTATTTACCAACTCTTTAACTGAAGGCCAAGCAGGACCACAGACGGTTTCTGCGCTGATGTTTTTATCTGGCATTGATTTGTAGTCTAGTTCTCCAACAACATTTACCTCGGTCGCACTATGACTGCTCTTCTATAAGAGCTTTAAAACGCTCTGTATTGCGCAGATCTAACAAAATTGTTTATAATCCATTAACTCACTGAAAAGGAGTTTTCCTCACTCGTATTTGTTTCAGATTCACACAATAAAGTGTTCTTTTCAAGAAAAACCACCTGTTAACCCTTCGGAAAATGTTTTAGTTCGATTCTGGCCAGCACAAAATATTTTTTATGCTCTATTTTTATCACCGATGATGGCACTATTTTTTGTATTGTGTTATTTCAGTGTTCCGTTTTAAATATGTTTATGGCCCAATATCATCACCATTATCATGGTAACAACTCTATCTACATAATCATTGAAACCGCTGTGAACTGAGGCAGTTTATACCAAGCATTTCAGAGCACAACTATATTATTCATGAATGAAGCTGAACACTGACATGAGCCAAAATAGCCAAATAATATTTACTTAAAGTTATACGATATAAAATAAATACACTGTTCAGTTTACAAAAGGGCATGAGTTGATGTGATGCTGAACCCGTAAAGTATTCCAATCGCCAACGTCGGGAGTGTATCTACGTTTACTTCTCTATAACGAACTAAAACCAAACCAATAAAGACAAAGTGTGAACAGTTTTATGTGTTGACTACCTAAAAAACAATTGGAGCATTGAATGAAAACTTTACCTAAGGATCCACTATCATAAAATCAATATGTTCGATACCTCCATCTCATAGTTACCATAGTTCTTGGTGTGACCATTCCTTTTGATAGCATTAAAATTCACTGAACGTGCTAGTATTTTCGTAGACTGTTTAATTTTTTCTGTTAGGTCCACTAGCAATCGCAGATATGTTTCTGGAACCACATTTTTACTAATCCTTTCGCTAATTATGAAAAAATGTCCATTGGTGGCTCATCGCTTCGAATTACATTTCTATCCTGGCAATTGGCTTTTTCAATGAAAGGTTCGAATCCATTTCAACAATGCATCTCAATGTCGCTTAAATTCTGTTAATTTAACTAACTTACTTTGTGTCACATGTCACTCCAAATAAAGCCACAATTGTTTAAACAATTTTATGCTTTTATTAAATTAAATGATTAAAAATTGATTCCTTTGGCCAAATTTGAGTCCCTTCGCGCTGCTGTAAAATATGGCAACACACATCATAACTTTTCGCGCGATTAACTTAACTCCCTCAGTGAGTTCCGTCACGCTTTGTCAACCAACAAACCAATCAACAAACCAACCCACTAACCATCCAACATCTTACTCCATCGCCAAGTCGACTTATTATGTTCGCTCGAATTCCTGCACAACCTTTGCGCCATTTCGGCGGTTCGTGCGTTTTCTAGTGCCCTCCTACTTTCCTATTGCTGCAGTGTGAGAGTGTCTGGCGGTTCTTTATTCTTTTCCTTCTTTTTTTCATTTTTGTGTCCTTTGACTTTCGTTTTTGTCCTTAGCAAGCACAAAAGCACAAAAATATCACATGCTATAAATAATCTTCATAATTGTTAAAGCCCGGCGAGGGCGTGCGTCGGAAGATGGTGGCTGGGGCAGGGGGTTGTATAACCCATAAGCCAGACAAAGTGGTTTTATGCTTGAGGCTAAACATGGCACCGCATTAAAGGCGCTTTATCACTGCTTAAACAGCAAATGGCGCTTTGCCTGCAGTTGACCTAATTTCTGGCGTGGCAGCGCCGCTGGGGCTGTTCCTGCTGCTTCCAATTTCCACACTTTTCTGCACTTTAATCAATGGCAACCTTCTTAAAAATTTTACTCATAACCGACCGCTTTCATTTCATTTATTTCATTATTGCACGTCGCCTTTGGTTGGTGGCGGCGGTTAACCAGCACTTCGGCCCCCTCCCTGCGCCTAAATGAATTGTGTGGTGTGCGGCTTTGTACGCCCAAAAATGTCCTTACCAGTGCTTATTTCCCGCTATTGTGGTTGTTGTATTATGGTGGCTGCTTCTATCGTTATCCTGGTGTCACATCTTTTCACTTTAATACTTCCATTATCAGTTTTTGGGGTTGCGTAGCCAAACTCTGCCACATCATCGTGCTGGATGGCATTCTCATTCCTGCTGCGTCTGCAGTATCCCTAGCGTTTGCTTTGTGGTGGAAATTGGGTCAATAGGTTTATTCCTGTTTCTTGTGGTTATTACGAGTACATTATGCATAATAATGCGAGCAGTTAATAAATAATTTAAATAATTGTGTACACCGCACGAAATGTTTTGAGGCGGCAGACCACGTAAGCAGACGAACAGGAATGTGAGTGAAAGCTGCTTAGGAGCTGCAGTAAATTTAGGAGTAGGAAATTTGCTGCTCGAGCTTTACTACACAGAGTATTTGCTAGTTTTTTCCAGTGTGCCAGCGCACTTGTCACCTAATTCTTCAACCCTTGCTGAAACGAACCAACTGACACATAAATAAAAGTCTCGTGCTTATGGTGCCCCACTTTGCCCTGAGCACTCCCAGCTACCGAAGCGACAAATTTGCATAGTTTGCTCAAGCCTGCCACTGCGTCAGAAAATGATTTCGCTACAAATGTAAACAAGCCGCAAATAAAATGAATTACTCGTAAAAGGTTTCCTCTGCGTCATAAATACACATCCTTTAAGTAAAAGACAAAGTCTTCGTCCACTCCGGTCCTCGACAATTGCGCCGCTGATCTGTCATTGAACGATGTGCTGAGTGAGTGGGGGGAAGTGGGCGCCGGGCAATTGCATGAAGACATCGGTTTGTGTATTTTGTGGCTAGTAATGGAATTGACAGTTATTGTTTTCGGCGGATTTTTGGTTTTGCCCCACCCCACCACGAGCAAGAGCACAGCTAAACAAATGGGGGCCTAAACGGTCCATTCAACATGCCAGCAGTCGGGGCAACTTAATAAATAATTCGTGGTGAAACTTTATAAAGGGGAGACGGGACCATTTACGTTCTTAAGGGTCCTTGTTTTGTACTCGTAGTTTATCATCAGGACGGAAAGTAGAGAATGGGGCGCGCGAAATGCAGTCAATAATTGTGATTGTAAGTTATACGCACTAAATCCGAAAGCAAGTCCAATGTGGCAACACGGCCAATGTTGTGCAACCTGCAGGCAGACCTTTTTCTAATTAAGACATATGAGCGCGCGCATGAGACCTAATCCCCTTCACTGAAAACTTTTGTTTAGCTTTGAGCACGTGCTGGATATCCCGCAACTCTTATCCCCTTCGCTCAAATAAATTGCCAACAACAACAGCTGATTAGAATTATTGTTCGTCCTTGTTTCTTTCTGGCTTAATGTGCTGCCGTATTTTCCAGCAGTATCGAATTTTCCCACTGACCCAATTTCAAGACGCACTGTTGCGAGTTGCGGGAGTCGTGTTGCATATGTTTGATGCCTGCTGTCTGCTGCTTGCTGCTGGCTGAAGTTTCCCATTCTGTTACTTGTATATGCGGCACACGCAATGTATCTGCGTGCGTGCATTTCTCTATGCTGGGCACAATATTTCTTTTGGATTTAGGTGCTTCGAGTTGTAATGTATTTAATTTCATTTGTGTTGGGGCGCGGTATTAGCTGAGCAGCGGGGTTAGGCATGGTGTTTGGGCAGTTGGCATACTGCGTCATCGGCAATAATAACACTTTTACGAGTTTTTATTTGTTTTGTTATTAGCAAAGTTGGCTTTATGGGTTGCCAAAACGGTAGGGAAGTTAGACAGACCAACTGTGTGCAGGCTTAGTTCATTCTCGGCATCCTGGGTTCATCAATAAAACAGATGAGAAAACAGCGAAGTGCAGCATAAAAATGTGTGGCCCAGCATTTGCCGAGTGTAATCATCAAATGCCCTGAAATACAAGTAAGTAATCACAAAAGTAGTCGCATGTATGTACCTCGGAGGGGCATGATTTGGCTTGTGTCCTATTGTGCCGCGTTTGTTGATCTCTTTTGTCTTAAGCTGGCTTCTTTTTGCAAAAACTTCAAAAAATTATACTAAGATATAATGATGAAGTTCATCACACATTTACTATTACCAGAAAAACTGGCCCCCGATCAGAAATATTTTCCGCTTATATTTGCCATTTCGTTCTCAATGCTTTGGATGGTCGAGTGGTGATACATCCACCCTGCTATCCCGAACACATTTGAGAAAATGCTCATGATGCACAACATGTCTCCCGAATATATGAATATGGTAGTTAGTTAATAGGGTGATCGAGTGAATGCCACTTGAGGAACTCCATCCAAATAGTAAAGTGAATAACATGGAATCTCAGTATTAAATATGTCTTCTTTATGAATATTCGAAAAATTCATTTATTTTGCTTTATGAACTTGAGAGCTTCACTGAAACCTACTTTGAAAGATTCTTGCTGATTCCTGAAAGACAAACAGTGTTGATTCAGTGGTTAGACGAAACTTACTTAGTACGAAACTTACATTGGCACGCCCGGCATGCTCAAATTAACAATAGAATCGATAGCTATGTAAGGATTGACCTAATTCCTGTGATGACATTTGTTGCAATTATGTTTATGAGTAGCCCATGTTTATGTTTGAAATTAGACCACCAATTTATAACAATTTAATCGAAATTGCTGAAACTTATTTTGAATTTATCCAGAAGAAATAGAAAGCCCATATCTAGAGTGGAACTAGCCCAGTGCAATGTATGGTTTCAGATGTTGCTCTGGCTGCTCAGATTCTACTATCACAAATGGGCCTTGTTTTTGGGTGAGTGATTTTTATTTTTACTTTTTCTTTCATAATTTTTTAAGTGTAGCTGCCATATGACAACCTGAAATCGATACATTCGCTACATCATCTAATTTGTTGACGTTGGTATCATGCATGCATATATTGAAGTTGTCAGGATATAGCTTCATAAAAGAATGCGAATCCAAATAGACTTTGCGGCTATTAAAGTGAATAAAGTCTTTACTTTTTAAGTGTAACAATCACAGAAGTGACTGAGTGGCTAGAGCATTAATACCCTCTTCTCTCCATCTGTCTAAGTGCAGCTGCCAAGTGCCTCTCAACGTTGTGTTCACAGTTACAGTTAGTAGGGAGGAGCTCGCATACTTTAAGGCATTGATTCTTTAAGCAATTTGATTCAAACAGTTTCACTTGCGTCTGCAGTTTTCGAAGCTGTGCAGTATTCCACTCGCTGCTTATTGTCCTTGCCGTTGAGTTCAAGTTTCACAGAAGTTCCGCCTCTGACAGCATTCTTAGCGATTGCTTTTGTTATCACCGCTACTCCAAACAAATAAATAAGAAACTTCTTTCACACACTTTGCAGCGTAAAATTTTATTACTCCATAAAGATTAATGCTGTTTTCTGCTCGCCGCGGCGGTCGAAATGCTTTGGCACATTAGTTTATCTCCAAACTACTTAAATGATCATTTGCTGGCAGCAAAGCTCCTCAACCCATTTTTTACTACCTTCCATAAAAGAAGTTTACAGGCCAGCATTGAGGAGTACGGCTATTTATGCAAATTGTTGAAGTTGTTTCTGCATTTTATGGGCTACGATTTCTGATTTATTGAAATCAAACCAGATCGGAGTTTGTACAACATTACAGCACTTTTCACACTTAGTTAAAATACCATTTCGCATCATGCTATTCCAGCGTGGGTAAAAATGCTACGCTTCTCCATTAAGGCGCCAGAAATGGATTACAAGTGCTCACTTAAATCGCTTGCATACTTTTGTATTTAAAGCAGAAGTCAATAAAAAGCAAAGTATCAAACTTTTTGCTCTGCATAGAGTCAGCCGAGGAAATGGCTCTGATGTCTCAGGCACATCACCTCAATGACGGCAGAGCGTAATTGCTCCGATTGACCTAATTCCTGTGCTGACATTTGTTGCAATTATGTTTATCTTATATGAGATTGTTGTATTTGTGGACTCATTGCCAAAGGCCATTGCGGTTATGTGCGCCTAGCAACACAGTCCTACCTCTGTACAAAACGTACAAAGTAAAACAGAACCCTAACGCCTGTGACATACATAAACAAAAAGTTTCGTCTGCCAAATTAATGACAACACACAAAAAAGTACGGGTATAAATAAAACAAGAGAAAACATTGTTGAGACAAATAACACTGGCAACGGAAGTAGCGGCAATCGAGGCACCGCCTCTGCTCGTAAAATGCAAACAATAAACAAAAATGGCAGCTACGGTTGCGGCTATCACTGAATTAGGGGTATGTGGACACTGCGGGCGCGGAGCTGAAGTGAGAGGCAAGTAAACAAAGTCGTAAATAGATTAACGCATAACAAAAGTATAAAGTGTCAAAACTGTTGCCGGAACACTAAAGCGCACAACTAGGTAAAGCATCTTCTTGCCGGAGTGCCGGAGTGCCGACGTGAAGCGGGCTTTAGCTGACTAACACAGATACTCCCAATACCCTGGCAAGTGAACGGGGTATGTAAGCAATTTAATAAGCGCCACATGCAAACTTCATAAACATAATAAAATTTAATCTATAAGTAATTGTGATGGGAAGGAAAGTGCTGACCAATCAGCAAATAAAGGGATTGAGTTTCCCTACATTGACCCTGAGCTCATCTGTGAGGTCAGCGGATCACACTTCAAATAATTTTTATTTAATAACGCCTCATTGCCAATGGGGATACTTTTGCTCTAACTCAGATGATTTGAATGCCATTTAGTTTGTTTGTCATAAGTTTCACAACAAGATTTCTACATTGTTGTTAGAACTAAACCTGAGTAATATCAAAGCTTTGACAATAAGTATCCTGTGATGCTGCACAGGCGCTCACCGTCTAAGCTCGCCTTCGGTGGTAAGGGCGTGTGCAGCACCCCATCCGTGGTATCACAAAGGGCCATTATTTGTGCCTAAGTGTGCTTCTTGCTGCCACTCCAAGGGCATGTTCTACTTACCCTATATGTGCCAAATACTATACACCACAGATTCAAAACAGAATTGTTGCGTATCACCACCACCTCGGTAAATAGCTTTGTTTTTCCCATTTAATTATACGCTCACAGTTTTTAACTGGTAAAGTATCTCTCATTCTTTGCTGTAATCGTAGCCTAAGATGCAACTCAGTCGAAAAGCAACTGCCGATTCTGGTATGAAAATACTCATTGCTTGGTGCATAAAGTTCCTTGCATTATCTCGAAAGTTTGTATTGTGTGTAGGTCACCGCCTTATTCTTGGAATCACCGATTGTTTCACACTGAAGACTGCAAACTGCATAAGATAGACATACAAACATAAAAGACGCTGCCGCTGTTAATATGTTCAGCAGGGTCCTTAATATTTAATATAGAACATTACAGATCCGAGGCTGATTATATATACTAGAAGACTAACAGTCGAACCACCCAAAATCGTTACATCTAAATACCAAACAGTCCCAGCTCCCCTTTGTCCCTACACACTTCGATTCCTGTAGTGAACGAGCAACACCCAAGCTATAATATTAATTAGCCTGGTACATTCGAATATTTTTATCAGAAGCATCTCAGTTGTGATAGTTCTACCACAATGACTTTTTACAACGCAGTTCATAATATATTTGGTGAACCGGAAACTCACTCAAAAGATGGCACATTTCAGCATAATGACTCTTCATTTACCTTCATTATCAAGACATTTAATTGTCATATTACTTTGCTGAAATTCCTCACATTTGTAGGAGGAGACGTATGTGCCCTCATACGCCACAGTTATGTCACTTAAACATCAGTTTTGAACACCACCGTTGCATACAGAGCTACGGGATATAAAATATTGTACGACATAAATAAAAGGAGAGGAAACTGCACAAATGCCATTCATCATTTGTGCTGGAGTGACACAATGTGTGCAAAATTTTCAAAATAAAATAAAACAACTCAAACTACATTAAAAGTCAACCAATTGCAAACAGCAATGTCACATACAGTTTAGTTGTTGAGCTTTATTGTTATGAACTGTGGTTCACATACACACCCATCCACGTTCCCATACACACATTTATATATATATATATATATATATATATATACATATATATACATATATATATATACACATATACGATACATCAGATCGCATATCACATATCTGCATCCATGCATACTCGTACTACACAAGTCTAGTTGCATTTGCATACCCAGCACTCGCAATTCATTTTTCATGATACAAATCCAATAAAATTCATAAAACAAAACAAGCAAAAAAATGAGGAAACAAAAAGGATGAAAAAATGATTACGTGAATAGCGTCCATGCAAGTGTGAATGACAGTAAAATTGCATTGTGATGTGATATATGCACTTGCCAGAAGGGCAATTAAAACGAACAGAAGCAGAAATTGTGCTCATAGCGTGGTGTTTGTGTGCGAGTGCGGTCCTGTGTGCATGTGGGCGAACATATTGAAATACAAATGCTGAAAAGAAGAAAAACATACATTTTGCAATTGTCATCTATTGTTATATTAAAACAGAAACAACAACAGCGAACAACAGCAGCAACAGCAACAGCAAATTATAACAAGAAATACAATTTTTCATGACAGTGACATATCACAAAATCAATACCGCTGCGTAGGATCAGCGTGAAGCGGAACATTTTCACTTTATCCTTTGTTTAATGACAAATGTGTGCATAACAGACCAGTGTCAATATTTGCGGAATTTAAAATATCAATTTCGAAATAGGCTCAATTAAATTTTATTAAACAAAATAATCGAGTAATCGTGAAAATAACTTTCGTTGTATTACTTTGGTTGAATATGAGGAGCACTGCCGCTAAAAGCACCTTCTTTTTGGGGCAAATGTATGCTTGGCAACCGAGCCACAAGCAGGTGACAGGGCAAGATTTATTTGCAGCTATAAATATGCGCTTTCCTGATTGATGACCGCGTGCTGAAAAGTAGAGACCACAGAACTTAAGGTGTCGCTACGCTGATGGAGCAATAAGCGTACATATTTAGCCAAAGGGAAGTGTCAAACACAGACCCGAGTACGTTAGAGCAAACAAGATTGGTGGTCTTCAGTGCACACACGTATAAAAAGCATAATTAATACAGTGGGTTAAGCGAAAGTTTTCTGCTCCAATAAGTTGCGTATACGCCCTGCTCAGTTTGTATTGAAAAAGTATTTGCCTGATTCCTGAGTGTGTTTCCAATATCAATCAATTAAAAATAAGAAAGTAACTAGCAACATCAAGGGAATGAGTGGGTGTTGACATTTCCGGTAATTAATAATATTAAAGTTTCCCATACCAGGTCAACAGATACCGCTTTGAATCAAACTGAGTACGCGGTAGGTTTTGCAGTGACGTTTTCCCAGCTCCCTTATTTAAAGCTTTTAGAAAATAGGCCAGTAATGGGTCTTAATGAGACTACATATAAAAGTCATACAATTCATTTATTTAGTTCTTTAAATATGTGAAAGTGGGTGTGTTGGTGACCCGGACTTAAAGAGAATTTGACTCAGCTTCTTGGGGCATTCAGTTCTGATTCAGATACTAATGCAGCTAATGTACTTTAAGAGGTCATTGATCTCACATGTATAATTAATTATCTTAAATAAATGGAATGAAAATATAATTTCACATAAATATCTCTCGTTGGCACTGAAGTGACCTTCTTATCAAGAATCTATGCGTATGGGACGTGGCCGGGTTTGTGGTGGGAACTGCCCTCAAAGCAGAAAAATAAGTGAAGACAGGCAGGCGAAATGCCTAGGATGTGCTTTTCCATTCATTGGGTTAGGGATACACTGTCTCCAGCCCAGTTTAGCCGTATTGTACTCCAATTTGACAATTTGAGGATAGTTTTACTGAGTTCTTTGAGTCATCCTTTTTAATATAAAGAGATAGTGTTCCATGTTCCAAATACTCTATTATCATTATTGGTTCCAGAATTTGTTTCTGGTTTAGAGAGCTTCTGTAAATGCATTGTCAGCATGATTTAATAATCAACCTGTAGGGCTACCTTTGTTGCAGTATTTCTGATGATTTGTTGTCCCAACCCTGAATTTCTGAGTCATTTGCATTCCACGCGTGCAAGGTTCGGGTATCTTCGAAGTTGTCAGTCTAAGCGGAAGGTACTATTCAGAGATGCATATGAAACCACATGATAAGATTTTAATTGTATTTAAATTGTGATGAGTACTATAGACATATTTACCAGCTGCCAGTAGCAAAGTTTCTCTATACTATAGAATGATAGTCTCTTCAATATTGTCGTTGCTGGAAACAAAAATATATTGCTCAATAGTTTCCCGCTTTCCCAAAAAATGTTCGAGTTAATGAAATTTTAAACAAAGGCAAGTTAATGCTTTCCTTCGCCATGCACATTTGAGAAGGAAGGTAGCATATTTTCATGAGTTGCATGCACAAGTGTTTGCCACACACACACACACCCACACTTATACACAGGACTGCATTGCCGCTTAGAATGATGTAAAGGAGTACCCCACTCATTCCCCAAGCAAGCAGACAAATACAAGTAACACAAAAAGGAGTCAGTTCACGAAAATATGCGAAAAAGGTTACGACTTTTGACATTCTGACATTATTGCCATACTCAGCGTGCGTGTGTATGTATGCCGCTGAATGTGTGTTGGTACCTCTGTGTTTACATGTACGCATTTGCTCCACTGTCTTTAAATATAAACTTATTACTTCAGTTGACTTTAAGTGAAATTGAGTTCCCACCAACGAAATTGCACTTTTGTAGCACAGACACAAGAAGCACCAGCAGACATGCAGCTAAAATACACACATCTACATATAAGATTATATCTATGTGTGTACGGGGAACTGTGCATCTGCCAGTGTGCACGCATCGCACACCACCGCGCGCTGTTGTTATTATTCTTTCGTACGAAAATGTAATTTAAAAATAAGTGAAATTGAAATACGTGCTCGATTTACTTTTTTCGTATACGGTGGATAGAAATTATTGTACAAAATTTCGCTTCTTCTACTTAAAGATATTGCAGGATTATGGTAAATGTATAATTAAAGCAAAGAAAGAAGCACTTTTGATAAAGTGGTAAATCTTTATTGAAAGAAAGTTTTTAAGAAGATTTTCTTTTCAAAATTTAGTTACACAAAACCAATAAAAAAGTGTGGGAGAGTTGAATGAAGGGCGTGGTGGATAGCTACGAAGAAGTTTGTTAATAAATAGAGAGCATGGAGGCCAGTTGAAGAAATTATAAATATTTAAAGAGTGTCCTTGAACACCGCTTATGTTGCAAGGTAATAAATGAGCTAAGAATCAAGTGCCACCATAACAAAGTCATAGTGTTCGGAGATCTGAATCATTGGGCTAGTAAAGTAGTTTATGCTTTCCGCATTTATTCACATAAAAAGTAGGCCTGTGGGAATCATCTAAAGTAAAGCACTGCGAATTCAAAGATATGTTTTGCTGCATTTACGATAAAATATGTTCTGCTGTCCTTGTGCGGATTCAAAGATATGTTGTGTTGTTTTTAAGACGAAATGCGTTCCGCTGTCCTGATGAAGCCTGCAACATCTGTTGCTGAGTGAGATATTAACATCACCTATTTGTGAATTCGTTGAACCGAGACAAGCCTGGACAATTACGGAAAATGGGTGTTTTCATCTCAGTTTTGTCCATATAAATACGACATTCCTTTTCATCACAAAGGCCTCCGTGGATTTAGGTGGTATTGGAGCACAAAATTTTGAGTTCTACTCTTATGAAAAAGTGGTCAAAAATATTGACTCCAAATTTCTGCTGCAAATTTAGGAAATGCAATTTTAAAAGACAAGGATAATTCAGAACAAACGAGCAAAAAGACAGCCTCCCCACGTAACTTTAGTTTAACTCTAAATTGGATTATCAAATCTGCTGGTAAAAAACTCAGGGAAATGTTGTTAGCAGTCTTTTAACAGCAATCCTGGGGAATGTCCTCAGTATTTGAAAATGTTCTTGTAGTTTCCCCTCAATTGTCCACTAGCTAATCCGTTGCAATTTTTATCATGCAGGCTTTGTCTACGTGCGTCTGTTTGCTCACATAATAATTTGCCCTTTTGTCTGCACGCATTAATACCCATCTCTGGCATACGCGTAACTAACCGTCTGCCTGGCTGCTCGGTCTCCTGCCAACCAGCTTGCCAGACACACTGCAAGAATCCAAATCACATTGCGCAGCTATGCGGGTTTAGTGGCAGCTACGTGCATTGTCGCACGTTTACGTGTTAAATGGTCTAAAGGTAAATGTCAAGAGCTCTGATGATGTTATTCGATTCGAGCGGCGGGTAGCCTTGTGTACTCCTACCAGCGACGTCATGCAATCACCAGCAAACACACAGCCGCACCACCTCCAGCACCACTTACACGTACACGCGGCACTCCAATGGGTTATGGCCAGCAGCAGTTAACAATTTTCCAGTTTGTGGATAGCCCAGTGTTGTGTTCAATAAAGTTTGTTTGGCTGGGCACTGTGACCATGTTAGAAGTCACCTTCCTGCTTGCAAATGCATGTCAATTACATTCTGTACTACTACAATGGAAATTGGATTTTGACTTTGGGTATTAAGCAAATCGATGTTCATTTGATTGCAGTACTTCCTTCACGAAATTTTCTTTAACTGATGGTTTGAAGTTTTACCCAAACACTTGTTTCAGCTTCAAATTCAAGCTGAAGTCTAACTTTGCCAGCTGCTTTCCACAATAGATGGTATGCTGAAATCATTGCCATGCAACAGAAACAATTTTATTTTTAAATTGGCACACAGCCGACAGCCGAGCCTGACACTATTTCGCACAACGGCACAAGTTGATTAATCACTCGCCTATCTGGCATCGAGCAACCCTTCACGCACAATCATCTGTCTTCTTCTTCCCCCCTCCATCGGTGCGTTTGTCTATCACTAATTTATATTTGCTCTTCAACATTCTTTCAAGCACACATTGACTTCTCGATGCTGTGGAGCGCTGCCTTCGTCTGCTCCGCACTGAAGAGCAGCCAATTTGCACTGCTATTCATACACAGTGGCTGAGTTTCGGCACGCAGAAAGGATATCTCTATGCTGAAGTGTGCAAACAAGGATAAGAACTGCTTACAATGACTGGTTGTTATTCATGAAAGGTATGACAATCTTTGAAAGCCGCTGTTAATTGAATTTTATGACGAATTGGGTGCAGGAATTCGCACCGAAGGACAGCATTTCTTGGCAATATTGATCTACGTCATTACAGAAGCAGCCGGTGTAATGTAAATAAACTCACAACTTATTTCTGTTTTCTATAATTTTAGCACCAGACGAAAAAGCTGGCGTTCAAATTAATGGAATTGTTTGGCACATTTGTAAACAAACAGTTGTGCCAAAAATATATAAATCTATATAAATATTTGAAGCGGACGTGTATGCGGATTAAGTGTTTGTGTCCTTGTGTATTTTGTTGTAATTTACTTTTAATATAATTAGCCGAGCTATGTAGATTGGTTGCTAGGAAGGATATTTGCTGTGAGAGCAGAGGTCAACAGGTATTTGTTTACTTAGTTAATTGTGTTGTTGTTTCCCCAAGTGACTCACGACAATTATGGCTTCAGCATTTGGCGTGTTGTTTATTTTTAGATAGATGAGCTAATGAATGATGTATTTGGAAACAGCAAATAGGAAGTGTAGCTGGAGTACTATAAACATCAAATTAAAGTGGAATAATTAATGGGTCATTACCAGAGGAAATATTGAAAGGATGAATACACAAGCGGAGAGGGGATGCATTTTCTACGATTTCTAAGTGGATTATATATTCCAACAACGAAAAGTGCTATGGGCAGGCTATCACTGCTCTAAACTAACACTAAGTTCGAAACAAAAAGGAAGAACAAAGTAATGACAAATAATGGCTGTTGAATATTTGAAGGCTTTGACCTTAATTCTTTGAATTATATGTATATCACAACAAATCTTTCTCAAATGATTTCCTAAATAAAGCTCTTACAATCTCATTACTTTTATTAATTTTTATATTGAATGCAAAGTACTCACTCAATAATTCACACAGTCATTCATAGCAAAGATGGGAAAAATGTAAAATACTCCTGCTATAAATATATTAAAATATATTAAAATGCTATGTGGAAAGTACTTTTTTAGTACAAAGCAAAACGGTCTTCTTTTGTTAGTAAAATATCCTGCGAAAAGGACGCGCTCAACTCTACAAAGAAATTTATCTGAAGGAATGCTGTAATACAGGAATTTGTAAAAACTGATACTGTTCACTTTTGACATACGATTTTAGAATTAACAGACTACTTTCCGTCTCTGTACTGTTAAATAACATATCTCGAAATACTCTGTGGCATTTTGATGAGCCACCCTAACCAATTATATTTTGGGTCCAAGATAAGAAAAGTACCTGCCATCTATCGGCATATAAGCAAAGACAAGTTGTATTTAGCATAGACACAAACCTGGTAAATTTCCGACTAGAAATGCAAACAAATTTGCTGGCCCTCTAATAATGACAAATTGAAAGAGGAAGGTTGACGATATATGTGGTGAGTATGGTGAAATGTAAGTGGTGACTACAGATGTAAGTGGTGACTTTTAGATGGTCTCCACTGGACCGCGCAATCTCCTGGACATCAGCAAAGAAATAGTCCAAAATACTTTAAATAAATTCTCCATGATTTTTAACCCCTTGAGGCATATTACCACTGAAGAAAAAATAAGCTTTGCATTGAATTTCCAATGCTAAGGTCGACGCACTGTGAACGTCGTCGTATATCAGAGTCTTAGCTTAGATACCTCGTTCTTACCAATATTTTTTTATTTGAGTTTTGATATAAGTTCAAAGGTATTAGAAGCGCCACATACGAAACCTGTTTGCTTCTGTTAGATTGTGCGTGTTATAGAGTTAAATCAAAAAAACGTTAACATTCATGCAGAAGCTTACATTAGATTAATGGTTCAGAAACTGATTCAGTCAAGTGCCTTAAAATACAAATCGGCTAGGTCAGGGTGGCAGCAAAATGAAGCTCTGCTAGGCCAAGAATTGGCCCGTTGTGATACCACAGAGACATGGGTCTCTTAAACTGAACCACCCCCGGGACTGAACGGGGCGCCAGTGCGATTCCCTGATGCAGCAAGCGCTCTTACTTACACTAATGGAGGATACCTCAGCAATATCCTCGAGAAAAGTTGCCTCAAGAAATCGAAATTTTCTTCTCGCGTGGTCAGGGCATTAGCACAATGCGGGATGTCCTTCTCCTAGTCCGACAACACGCAGCTGTGGCAAAAGTATTTGGAGAGTAGGTTAAGCCTCTGGGCATGTCTGCCAATGACACAATGTTCGATCGGGACTGCAACTGTTGTGGCGAGGAAGTCGCGTCTTATCTGCAATAATTATGCTCAGTAAGTCCCAAGTTTCTCTGGTGAACCTGCAGGCTTGTTAGCTACACGTCTGATTGGTAGTTTTACAGACCACTCACGTTTTGGGTTGGTGGTTGTTTTGTGGTGCCTCTTTTTTGACACATATCCAAACAAGAGAAAGGTTTGTTTACTTTCAATGGTAGTCTGTGATATTTTATGATACGGAACATAGTGTATCTCCTATACACCATGCAATGGGAAGAAAAGTTTTGTTCTAGACCATATGAAACTCATATTCGGTTTCTGAATTGACTCATGGAAACAATATTTAAAGTCAACTGAGATAGCATCTGACTGAAAGAAATAAGTTGCTAGTACATAATAATTTTTTAGTACATAATTTCCGAGTATAAAAATATTTATGTTATTTTATATACTAGCAGAATTTTTAGTTTTTATTATTATTATTATTATCGCCATAATTAATTATGAGTGCAAGGTGTTGGGGGAATGAGTACTAGCTCCAAAGGGCTTTGACTCGAAGAGAAAAAGATTTTGTAGAAAGAAGCATTTTGGAAGAATTTTTAGTTATTTCCTCATTTATGGCGAAACAAAATTTGATGTAAATCAAAACATTGCATTAGAATATTTTCGTCGCATCTGAACCTCGACCATAACGAGTATCACGGAAGAAATCACATTGTTTTCCATACCTTGTTGACACTCGCATCATGTGAATAGTCTTCTTTTGGATCTTCCGGATTTGTTATAAGAATTCCAACTATTTATTCACCTGCAAATATGCACTACTCTGCACGGTACAATGAACAACAACGCCTGAGTGCTTGGAGAGCTCCTTCTGCGGCGGCTCTCCGACCTACCCCACTTCTATCTATCTATGCGCCTCTCTGGGAGTCGTGGTATGATGCAGTCGGGTCTTTGGACCAATAATTTGCAATACAGCAGATTCTTTATATTGAACTGAGCTTCTATGCTGACATCTTTAAATTTATTGCCACTTTTATTAGCCAGTTTTTCCAGCTCCCCCTGTATATGAAAGAACCTGAACACATTTTCATAATTTTGCATATTTTCTTTTAATAGAAAAATTGTTCTTAAATTGGCAATTCGATGCTTAAAAATGTAAATAGATATAAGCAAAGTTCTCGAATTAACTACTAAAAATAAATCACAGCAAACAATTAGCCTAATAAATAAGTACATTAGAGAAATGGTCGAGTGGAATGCGGTAAATAATTATTAATGAATGCGATATTTGTTAAATGTTAGAATAAAGACACAATATTCTTTTTACTTAAAAAAAGAGTTAATTTTGTTAAAATTTGTTACTTGCTTCGTCTAACGAAGGCATGTGCTAGGAACTAGTTTTCAACATTCAAGATTTTTGATTTAAGATCTAAAATTAAAACATGAATTGTTGCAAGTTTTAAAAATAAATAAATAAGAGGAATACTCGTACTTAAAACTAAACAAATAAGTACAAAAGAGCCATCTTTGAAATACTGAACGAAATGAGACAACGTGACACGTGTGCCACTTAAGTAAGTAAGTCGTTGGGGCGGCCTGGCGAAGGCCCACCCAAGCGGTTACGTCCACACTGAGCGAGTTTATTCGAATTCAGGTAATTCGGCGCTCTTGCTGTGAGCTTTGTGGAGCCTCTGCTGGTGCTGCTGGTGCCGTTGCTGCTTCTTCCGCCTGTGAACGGCCTGTTTGTTTTCTTGGCTGGTGTTTTCCATACTTTCGCTGGCACTTGAACTGGAAGAGGCTACGATTGGGCTGAGATTGACGCTTGAGCTGGCATTCGGCTCATCCGCCCTAGAAGTCAGTGATACGCTCTGTTCGCTGTTCTCCTGCAGCACTATTTGGCCACGGTGCTTCAAGTTCTTGCGCAGAATCCTCCCCATTGTGTAGAGGTAATCGTAGTAGTAGTGCTTCAGATATTTCAAATCGATTGTATCTACCTCCACCAGCGTCTCCGAGTCATGTCGTCGCGTGCGGAATTTCAGTCTTTTGTTCATCGTGTGGCGATCGATGGCAGTCAGCTTCTCCTGGCTGTTCAGCGGATACGATCCGTTAATGGCCGTCTCAATTTCGCACAACAAACGACGCGCACTCATTAAGAGCTCGCTCAGCTCGACGGAAGTTTTGCTGGCATGCAGCAGTTTGCTGTGATCCCACTTGTACTGTGTGCGCCCCAAATAGGCGAACGAGGCGACAAAGGTTTGCATGTTGCGGTACCAGCGCTTCAGAGCGATCTAAAAATATGAAAAGAAAGAATAATTTTAAAAAAATTTCCACATACGAGTAGTTGCGTTTAAATGCAGCTCATGATTTTGATTGATTTATAGCAATTTCTCAAGCTAACACACACGACAAGACCTCTCAGAGAGTTGAGCTTCAGCTCATATGCAAATCACTTGGCTGCAGTTGGCAATTTGCGCTTCGTGGCATGCTGCACAGAAACTGGTTTCATTGGTCACTGGTGCTGTCAAATATCGCCAGTTTTCGGTACCTGTTCCTAATCGTTACACAGCTAGGACAGTTTTCAGTACGGATGGTCAGGATAATGGGTCAAATGTAATTTCGAATGGTGACTACTAGAGTCATGAAGCAATAACACATCAAAAGTCGTGGAGGTCCACGGAAGGAGCCAGTAACGAACAGTCCAATGACGGGTGGGGATGGGCGAAACTGGATCAACATGAGCAAAACCCCCCCTCAGTTGAAGCTGTCAGTTAAATTTAACTTAACAAGGACTGACAATGACGACAACGAGTAGTGACGAGTAGTTAGTAAGAGAACGAGTAACCGTTATTCGTTTCTGGCACTTTTCGCGTGTGCAACGGGTTCTAAAGTAACGAAACGTTAATTATTTCAAATCTCCACAGCCCACTGCCACATACTTGAACGGACAATAGCGGAAAGCCTCAGAGCAAAAAGGGCTGCTTAATGCTTTTTCCTTTTTTCCTGCTTAAAATGGCTGTGTGCGGAGGCTCACTTATCGCTCTCGTGCGCAACGGCGGTTTGCGGTGTGTTCTAATGACAGGCGCTGCCACTGCAGAGCTCGTACAACAATATTTTTGTTATTATTGGAAGCGGCCACAAGCCCTGAGGGCGGCGATTGTCAAGTTAGCGCACAACAAGCGAGCGTGCAGCAAAATTATTGTGGTATTTTGTGGCAGGCTGCCACATGTCTGCTGCATGTGTGTGATTTGGTCCGCTTTGCGATGCAGCGGTCTGTAATTTTTTAATTGACTTGTTGAAAGTGTGAGCAGCAACTTTGCTCAACTCAATTAATTGAAGTTTTGCTCTAACTTCGGAGGAATTTTCGGTTTGTTGGTTTATTGCATATTCTGTATATTCTTTTGTCTATTTTCTTTTCATCCAGTACGGAAAGAATGAAAAGCTGAGAAGCAGCGATAACACCATGGGATTTATAAGTCACTACTTCCCTCGAGAATTCCACTTCATCCTGACCTAACCCACATACTTATGCGTGTGCAATCTTTCTGCTCAAACCCTGACCTACATCAACTGTGTCCCGCACTTTTGCGGTGATTCACCGACACCTGACTGAGTAGAACTCAGGAATCCCCGAGAGGCGATAACAACTGTTTACACTTATTGTCGAGTACTTGGCATGTCTCTGCTCCTAAATCTTTTCTTAGCGGTAGTTAATAACGACTTATCAACAACGCAGCTGATAAGGCACAAAATCCCTCAAAGTGCTGCTACTCAACACATTTGAAATGATACACGCAACTGTGAATGCGAGGTGTGCGGAGTATCCGACACGGAAAGTCGCAACTCAACTTAGTTTAAAAGCATCTCTTCTTTTGTTGCTATGCTCAAATGCAAATAAAGACGGAAATGCAGAATTTTCTTGCAACTTTTTGCACACACATGCTACACTTGAGGGTGCTCAAGCAGTGCTGCCACGAATCACGTGACTAACGGTCAGTTGCGCCAGGGAAGACAAGGCAAGTGCATGGGCAGTCGCTAAGTAAGCCAAGCATTCGCTCTAATGTTGCATTGACAGCATTGGATTAGTTTGTCATTTTTATTCAAGCGTGACTAAAGCCGAGATTAGTCATTGCGTGCGGAGGACGCTTTGGTGGAGCAGAGGCAAAGAGGCACATATGCGCGTACACTCATCGCTCGCTGCAAAATTAAGGCGGTCAGTTAAACATTTCGATGTTTCGAATATTTTTAAAATGTTTCTTTTTTGGTCTGCAGTTGTGACTCCGCCGTCTATTATTGTGACATTTGAGCTGCGTTTAATTGTGTCATTTGCTATTTTTACATGCCGCACCATGTGTGCTTACATGAGTGGGTGTTTGTGTGCTATGTTTGTATGATACTTACGCTTGAGTTTCGCTTAAGTGTCGGCAGGAACTTGTAGTGGTACTGGTGCAGCTTCCACATCTCCATGTCGCTGATATCGATGGTGGTCAGCGTGTCATTTAGTGTACGGAATTCGAAGCCCGTCGAGCGACGCAACAATTTCATATACTGCAATGATAAGAGACGAGTAATTAAAATTGCTGTTCGATTATGGAAATGGGGCCTCTAAACTTACATGTCGCACGGGCAGTCGCTGCATTTGTATGGCCTTCGTGCCCTCCTCCGTGTCGGCTTGCTGCGACGTCATGGGCGAATATATACCGCCGCACGGATTCAGCCACTCCAAGGCGGTGGTGCTCTCGTGCAAATTGTTGTGGAAGTACACATAATTGCCGTGACGTTTGCGCAGGCGCGTACGTTTCTGACTGCCGTCGAGGTGGCTGCTGTCGGTGAGCAACTCTGGCGTTAACTCTAGCGATGTGTCTGCTGACACGGATGCATCTGATGCGGAGTCCATGTCCAGTCGAGCCACGGCTGCAGCTGTGCAGCTGGCGGGCATTTGTGCTATTGTCGCTAAAGTCATTGTGATTAGCACAAGTGTTAAGTGTGGGGGGCGTTGGGTGCGTATTTTGATGTTTTGCTTGTTACGCCACACGCTGATGCTGTTGGCGTTGTTATTGTTGTTGCTTTTGCGGCACCAACAACGACGTGTGGCTTGGCTGCAGTTGGGGGAATTATGTATTTTGGCCGTTTTGCTGTTGTTGTTGTTGGTTGCGTGTTGAATGCAACCACCTAAAATGAAAAACGTAAAAATTTATAAATAAATAATTAAATTTCGACAAATGATAAATACTTAAGCAACCCCAAAGAAAGAGGTTGGTGTTCCTATATCAGTAGTTAAGCGGAGAACATGAGGCCCTAAATCTATAATTGTAAGTACTCAACAGGTCAAGGGGACTGATTTACTGCGCTCCAGTTGTAACTGAATTTGTTAAAATATTTGCAAAAGCTTTCAAGCATTTTTCTTTAGTTTAAGAATTGAAATATTTAATGTAAAACTTTTAATAAATCAATAATAAAAAAAAAATTTGGAAATTTTCGACTGATTCATCGAGAAAGTTGTTGAATTTATTTTAAGTTATTCCGAATGCTACGAGCTGCACTCAGATGCATGCCAATCCAATGGCTCATAGCTTATATTATCTGTTAACGGATTTGAACTCAATTCAAGCTTTAAGCAAGACTAACTCAATGACAAATTAACAGAGCCAGCGCTTAATTTTGGCACGAATTTGTGTGGCACATGCTCGACTTCACGTCTCGCACAAGTGCCAGCTGTGTGGAACTGCCCTGATGATTAGACTGTGCATTGATGACAAAGTGTTAATAGGGTTGAAATAAATGTCACTCAGTAAAAGCGCTAGGAAGGGGCATTCAGCTTCTGGCTGTCTGTAGTAAACCCGAAGCGAACTTACCAAATATAACTTAATTACTGTTATTAGCGACTTGAAAAAAATTGATAAGATGACTAAGCAGTTGGGCTCAGAGATTGGAAGAGGCTCTAGAAGACACACACGAGCCCTTATAATCAGTTTAAAGTATATTGAATTGTCATAGGTACACAAATCAATTATATATCAAATCTCACTCTCGCTTTCAAAACTTTGACAGTTTATGGTTTGGTATCCCCACAACTGCTCTGCTATGCAGCGTGTTTCTAGACTGCTTGGACCATATTTAAATTCTTTTAAATAAACTGCGGTGCCATTTGAACCACACATACCTTTTGTAATAGTTAAAAATTGCTCACAGCTGCACACGATTTTGTTTATACACAGGTATATTTTCCCTTCAATTGCTCTGCACACTTGTGCGTATGAGGATCCTTTAACTTTGCACTACTCTGGCGTTAACAATTTATACAAATTTCTTTCAGCTACGCGTTTTGGCGTATGTCGTTGATTTTTTAATTCGTTTGAGGAGTTTCGTTAATGCGATTAATTTTTGCTAATATATTCTATTGTTAAATTATTCGTTTTGTAGTTAATAAATTCGTTGCGTTGCTGCGTCGTTTCGATTTTTCGTTGTTAGCGTTATGCTGTCTGCTGAAACACTGACTTGTGTGACTTAAGCCATGGCAAACTTAAACTTGGTTCACTGCTTGCCTACCACACAACCAGAGAACGGACAGACAGACAGACAGACAACACTTGTGCTGTTGCTGGTACCTACTGCCTATAGACGCATACGTCGAGTACGCGCCAGGCGAGCAGGCAGCAAATAACAACGCTTGCTTGCAGCAATTACTCATCATTATCGGCAGCAGCGGCCGCAGCAGCAGCATCCAGCAACAACCACCACTGACACACCACTTCCCACTTACAAATCGACTGCAGATTACAAGCAGAAGAGAGCGAGCCCAGCATGTCAACTGAGAGAGGGTCTTCGAAGATTAGCTGTGTTTGTGTGTGTCTGCGAGTGAGTGTAACGCAATTGCGTTTGCGCATTTTGAGTAGGTTACATTTGTGCCTGAGCGTTCTCTGTCTTTCCACATTGGCCTGCGGAGTATTCCTTTTTGGCTTGGGTTAATTTTGTTGTTGCTGTTGATCGCCTACTCAGTTCTTGCGCCGTGGGTTTTCCTGGCCCTGTGTGTCTATGGCACAATGTGTGTGCTGATGCTTGGCTCTTTCACTGAGCTGCGTGGGCGATAATGTGTTCTCTCTGCGCTCTCAGTTAATTCTTTATTTTTCATCCAATCAAAATTAATGTGATAAAGCGTTTTGTGCACCTCTCACTCGCAAGTCACTGCCCATTTTTGCTGATAACAGACACTCTGATATGCGTGTGAAAATGGTGGTGGTATTTTTGTTACCCCCCTCATATCTACAGGAGTCCACAGTGCAATATTATGGTAATTAAAATGCCTTATTCTCGGCTATCTCCCCCCTCCCCATGCCATGCTTCGATTTTCCTTTCATTCATAAAAACGCCAAACAAACACACACACGTGACTCAAGCGAGCGTGGAACTCGCCTGTCTACCTACACCACCGCTGAGTCATGAAATTTTTTCTATTTGCAATTGGAGGCATGCCAAATAGTGCGGCGCTGCTGCCACCAACAAGCATGGCATGCCTTGCCTGTACAACAGCAAACAAAACGAACAGTGATAAAAACGCCGCAAATGTCAAGTTCACAATGAAAATGAAACCGGCAATGAGCGCGGCAATGAATGCACAGCAGAGCACAACAGTGCCCCCACCGCACCCCATTCGCGCAATTGCCACACATTTGAGGGCAATTGTTTGAAGTGGGTCATTCGCTCAGTGGCCGTCCACCCAACGCAATCAGCTGTGCTCATGTTTTGTTTAGGTTCGTTGACTTCCCGCCAAAGCTCCCTGATAAATGCGAAAGCGCGACAAGCTGCTGGCCAAAGCTCGCTCCACAACAGCTGACTGACTGTGTGGTTGTGCGCTATGATGCAATGCCTGGCGGGGCCTCAGTCTGTGCGAGCGATGAGGTTGTGCTTTTGTTGCCCACTCAACTATTGCCGTTGGGTTGTGAATATCAACGCAATGCATTGCCAAAAGCGTGCGTCTGGCGCCCAACTCATACGCCTCTTTGCTTCTTTGCTATTTTAGCTGCTCTGGCCAGTTTTTAGCTGAAATTTCCAATGAATTTCAGCAGAATTTCGGATTACTCACGCAGTGGCATTTGATGATTTGCGGTCACCCTTGTTGTGGGCACAGTCAAAGCAAAGCCGAGCAACGAGTTTCGTGTTACAATGTTTCCGTCAATTGATTGAAAGGCGAATCACTCAGACGAACAGACAATACCAGTTCAATTTAAATATTTTTGGAAATTTGTTTGTATTAAATTTTATGGCTTCAATTGTTTCGATCAGCGATAATTAACGGTTGGTGGGAACTCCTGCAATGCACACATGAATCCGCTAGAAAACCGCTACAAGTACAAAATTCCGGGAACACAAAAATACAGAACGAGTTTCTATGTTTGTGAATTCAGTTGTATTCCCGCTTGATCGGGTACTTTAATTCGCTAAGGCTTTTACACCCCAAAAATTCCCGAGTGATTGAATAACAAAAATTTTGATGCGACTCCCTACTTTGAATCAGCGGAATGCTTTTCCTATAACTAATAATCTGTCGTCGTTAATCTCTTCGGTTTCGTATTAAATGTTTGGCTAATTCTGCCTACAAAAAGTGCCTGATAACTGACTGGGGGTTGTTTTGCAATTACTCTTTCACATCTCAACCAGGATAACGTAGTTCATTGTTTGGTATGTCACCATAACCAAAAATCTACAATCTTTCACTGTCAATAAGTTTAAAAATTCTCCAAAATATTTTGGATAGCCCACATAGAGCTCCGTTATTTGTTTGCTATAGCGTGGGTGGAGCTGTGCGCATGAATAATCTCTCACACCCCCAAATATGTCAAGCGGCTAAATTCAAAAGAAAGTTCATTGCAGCAAATCCAAGTATGGGTAAAGTTTGAAACAAAGTTACGAGTTTTTAATAAGAATATGTAATTATCTAATTTTGGCGGATTTTTTTATGAATAACTTGGGATTTTTAATTTGGTATTCATATTGCAGGAAGAGCCTAAGAATATACCAATCTTGTTGTGTAATCGCACAAATTTCCATTAATCTATAACACTGCATTATAATTAATATATTAACCTACAAGTAGACTGCTTAGCACGAGACTAACTGAATCATAAGCAAGTACGCAAAGAGGAAGGTCAAGATCAATTGCTTTTTCAGTCCATTTAGAATTAACTTTGCACACAAGTTTATTAAACTGCAAGTTGGCTAGAGTAGCTAAAACAACCCCGTAAATAACAAATAATTTCGCATAGAGCAAGGTCAAGAACAAGTGCTAATTTAATGGTGCTCACGATAGCGGAAGCATAACTTTGTATACGCTACACGAATATAGAATGGTTGGCTTCATAACGTAACCACAATAATGGCTTGAGGATATTAGGCTATGATGGTGATTGAAATTTCTAACATTTGGATTTGTTAGTGTAGAATACTAAAAAAAATGCACCTGAATGTGATAAAGCAGATGATGACATAAATATTTTAATATTTGAAGTCATCCCCACCCTAATTTATAATTGCCCGATTTCAATACCTCCAAATTGAACCAATTCTTATCACGGCTGATAATGCAATTTTCGTGTGTTTATAATTGTTGATATCACTTTAATAACTGTAGAACTTTGGTAAGCTAGAATTTCTCTTAGATAAACTGATATGGTTTACCTTGCTATGAGAGAACCGATTCAGCCACTTCGAGTTTATCATATCTACTCCTTATTAACATTTTCTAAGACTGCAAGAACTGCGCTGCTTCTCTAATGGAGACAACCCTTCACACAAGGATTTGGCTCATCCCGCCTAATTTTCTTTTGGCATATTTTAGGTACTATTTCTTTGTAGATGGACCTCCAACACATCTCCACACACCAAACAGCAAAATAACTACAATAATTTTATATCTGTACTAGTATTTTTTTTAGACTCACTTTGTACTTCAAATTCTACGTGACGGTCCATTTTAGATTTTCTTTTCTTTTTGTTAATGTAACTTTTTTTAAGTATTTATATGAATTTTGTTAATTTTATTAATTTGATACTTTTGTTGTTTAAATGTCTCTTTTGCAAGCGTAAAATAACTTCACTCAGTGCTTAGATTAGAACCAACACTGCACTTAACTATCAAATCTTTCATCGCTTCAGCTCGCTTAAGGATACTTTGCGTTGACTTGATTGTACGCAGACGACTGTTCAATATGCTCAACTTCACTCTGGGTTTTATATTTATAGGCATTCCCCCTGTAGTTGATTAAAAAAATCTGTACGCACGGCTTATCAGTTGCGATAAGCGATACGTCGATTCTTAACTGTTTACCTCCAATACATTCCATGTACGAATGTGTGCCGGGTCTGTCCAGTGGTATGCGTATCGTTTCTCCTCATTGCTTTAGATTTGCATAGATATTTTTTGTCAGATATTTTTTACTTTTTCCTTCACTCCCACAGGCAGAACAGTGTGCGCAACTGGTGGATAAGAGGCCTACAACTATGGATGTAAAAAGGAGAAACATCTCTGCACGCAGGTAAGTGGCTCTTAGTAGTATGTGTGTGCTCTAAGTGTTTGCTTTCAGGTTCAGCCAATAGCGTTCGCTTCTGAAGAAGTATATAGATACATAGCAGAAGTCCAGTTTATCCTTATTACATATATACCATACCTACCTTATTACATATGTACCATCCATACATACAAGTCAGGTCAGAGTTTAGGTATACGGCTGAGATCTTGTGACTAATCGCCTGCTGAGGCACTGACTTGAAACAAGCCGACATTTTTTCCTACGAAGTAGGCTTAGTCTCTCTGATGTCATGTCATCCTTTCTTATTTTTTTATTAAATCAAACTCAGTGCCATAAACTATGCAAGCCACGCCAAATAAAACGCTCGCCCCCATGCAGTTTAATTCATAATTTTTATCCTTTGCGGCACTGCTTCTTTTTATGGCACACACTTCCGCTTGCTTTCGTCATGAACATTTGAGCACCCCATAAAAATGCGCGAGTGTCGAATTTCATGCAAATTGAAGTAGCTGTCACGGGTTCCATAAATTGCACAGAGTCACTCACAGCATTAGTGGGTGGGGAGGGCAGTTTGTCTGCATTGAAGTACTTCTTATCGCGCTTGTCGTCGATGTGATAATTCAATAAGTGCCGGTGCTTACCGTACAGTATCAGTTGCAATTATTAAGGCCCTTCTGGCCTACTCTGTGTCAATATAGTCTCCATACTGATCTGATTGTAGTACACCTACGATTTGTGAATGAAATGCGCGGAACAAAAAAGAGAATATTGATAGATACTCGCAACGCCTGCATTTGTTTACCTTTCGAAAGTGAAAGCAACTGGCGAAGCTTGATTGGAACGCAATTAAGCAATTGAGGTTCGGAATCAAAATTAATTGAATGCACTATCAATGGATCCGGTACCACCCACTCGGTCATAACCAATTTCATGCACGTTTTGGTTAGTCGTATAATTAATGCCTTTTATTTACAACCTTGTTTGTTTTGTTCCGTATCTTCTTCCTGTTTGGATCACTATTTGGCACAAATCTGCCCGGCAGACAGATGATGAAGTGCAAAAAATAAAACGAAGACCAGTGACAGATAAGATAATCTCATGCAATATTGATTTCTCCACGTGTCTTTTGTGTGGTCTGGTAGTAAGTAGCTAGTTTTGTAGCTAGTTTTCACACATGGGGTCACGAGTTCGTAGCATGCCATGGGAACACGACAATGCTTTTTTCTACATGTGTTTCTGTTTAAGTGAAAAGCCTTTTTTGTTGGTCCTCACGGCCTGAGAACTACTTCTGATATATTGAAGTATAGTAACAGACTTTAAAAATTATAACTTTGGCACCGGGATGAATGCAAATAAATATTTTATCATAACATAACTACTCCATATCAGTTCCCCAAAAGCTGTTTTCTGAACCCTTTTTTTGTGTTTTTTTGAAAGTTTATTTTGTGCCATGAATTTGGTTGTTGTGTACTTCTGAGATTTGAGGGAAAGTATAATTTTAGAAGGAGAAAAAGTAAGTTTTTTTATATAAAAAACAACTTGTACCATATTTGTATACTTTATGTTTAGCTTACCATAGAAGAATATTTTTCAGCACCAAGAATGAGTAGACAAATACAGCCTTCTCCTTCGATTCTCACATTTCATTTTTTAATAATATATTAATGAGTTTATAATTGTCTTTCCTTCCGTGCCACCGTACAAGACAACTTACAACCCTCAATAAGGATTCATGAGTGCATTTTGTTGCTCCTAATATGTGGTAATTCCACAAACTGTTTATTTGCAAGTAAGTTTATAAAGATATTGTAGTTCATGTGCTGCTAAATGACCGTGGCTACCTTCACATTTGCTGCTGTGACAATTTAATCTACCTACTCTAGTGCTACTGTTAGCATATCACATTCAGTCGCGGAATTTAGAGCGGATTCTGCTTATATTGCAACGATTTTGCTTCGGATATTCATTTTGAGAACAATGAGGGTACGCAGCATATTTACCTGCTCTGGATTTCCGGGGGTTCGGGAAAATTTGCAAATTTTTGGGCAATTGAACATTCAACTATGGATTGTTTCGTGAACCTTTGGTACCAGACATAGTCCTTACAAATTTCACGAACTTACCGCTTCACTATTCCCGATACCGCTGTTCAATACCAAACATAGTATTGGGCAAATCGGTTCCA
Organism: Clusia tigrina; assembly: GCA_920105625.2. Lineage (NCBI taxonomy): Eukaryota > Metazoa > Arthropoda > Insecta > Diptera > Clusiidae > Clusia > Clusia tigrina. Next base: position 176,179,624 of record OV050033.1, on the reverse strand, counting down.
ATTCGTGATCTAAGGGGTCTACATATGCACTAACTCAACACAAGATTCCACACCAACTTCTTCTTGTATTTGTTGTGGATCTTTTACAACTTAACTACATACCTCAGTTTTTATGCACAGTTAATGAGAGTGAAATGCTTTTTCTAAATCGTGGGTATGAAATTAATAAGTTCAGGAACAGTTGAACAGAATCGAGTAGGCAGGCAGACAGAAAAATCAGTATCGGTGGGAGTTAAATTAATCAGTTCAGAAAAGCTGATACATAATCAGGTAGCAGGGTAGATACTACCTCTGTAGGACTGTGGGAGTTGATAAGCAAATTACAAAGGAAAAAGAGTATAATATTGAGGAATTAAAGTCCGTTCCACTGATAATGGTAATACAATTATTTCAATGAATGACAAAGACCAATGCTAATCAACCCAATCGTTATGAGTGATTTAACTGAAATAATATGGCTCGGTGCACTTACAGGTAATTGTGGTCACTAAACTTTTCCATCTGCATGCCATATACTACTCAAATTTCACTCTAAGATATTGAAACTTGATAATTAAATTCGCCAGAGCACTCACGATGATTCTAGCAGTATTAAAAAAATTATTTAAATAATTACTACATCCTTTCTACGGACGTTTTTAGCGATTTTTAATTATCAAATGAAACGAGTAAACACAAAATTGCTGGTCAGTCCTTGCGAATCAAAGATCAGGACTCTGTAGCAAAATTACACAATCCCCTGCAGTGCATATCGGTAATGTCTGCCCACATACAAAACGGGCCTTTAAACGCTTAAAACCCATACGATCATAGTTAAGCGATGACACATCAGAAATCTGCGGTTGAGTATTGGCTCGCACGAAATTCCTTAGCAAATAATTCGCACACTCACACAAAGAATGTTTCCCGAAAATATTTAAATGAAATCTCCGCCGAGGCGCTGCTGGCTTGCTCATCACCAGGCGGCTTGTTTAAGCTGCTGTTAAATTAATTTAAGCTCTTGTTACCACGGAACATGAAAGATACACGTAGATGATGCGATGCTGTATATGAAGCAGAAGACGAAGATGAAGAAGACACAGCCAGTCAGCCAGTCAACCATCCGCGCTGCGGTGAATCAACAGTTTAAATTTGGATCATGCGCCGCCTGCCTCCACACACAGCGTGCGTTCTCACAGTCAGCCAAATTAAGCAGCATCACAGACGGCGCTCGTTTTTAAGCCCAAATGACTGCGATTTGGAGTTTGTGGGCAGCACAGCACAGTGCGGGGCATCTCTTGTGTGTTCACCGAACGATCGAGCGAACGAACGAGCTAAACATTCATATCAGATATTTATAATGCGATTTACACATCATAAAATTACTTCCGTTTCGGCCAGAGACTCCCGGCGGAATGCCACAGTTTGCAGGTAGTGTTAAAGCAAACGGTGTCGTCTGTGGCTCATTAATTTATGAAATTTTTTATTTAGACGCTTTGTTTCTTCTCGTCTGTTTTGAGCTGCTACCAAGCCCACCACTCATGTCATAGGCATTCATTGTGTTTCATAGAGGCGCGGTTGGAGCTGATATGCAAATGGTGACAGGCCTTACCAACCAACGCCAACCTTACCCTGAGTACGCTTTAATCCTTTGTTCCTTTACATATTCCAATTTCGTAAATGTGCCGCTAATAAACGACATCATCAGTCATCCCATCATTTACCCAACCACTCATCCAGCCATCCATTCAGCCCAGCATAAGCGTAGTTCAAGTAGCCACAACTCCATAAGTTGCACAATTTAAATGCATGTGCAAAAGTTAATTACCGCAACTACGAAGGCATCACATTACTCCAAGTGCAATGCTTCTGCGCACAGGACTGCATTCGAATGCAAAATGCAGGGTTCACTGCACTGCACCAGTTGCGTTTCTGCGTTGCTGCGTTGTAGTGCAGCGACAAGCCCTGGATCGATCGATGGATGGTCGGGCGGCTGGTTGGCTGGTTGGTTGGTTGGTTGGTTGGAGGCAAGGAACAGGTGTTTGTGTTTTGTGTGGCATAATTACCGAAGCAAAATCAAAACAACAACAACATCAAATACAACAGCAACAAGCAGCGAAACAAAACTAAAATAAATACAATGACCAGCAGCTTGGCGAGCAGAGCTCCATCCATGAAACCAAACCGAATAACGTGCACAGATCATGCATATGGGCAAAAATGTCAATCATGCAAAAATTACGATTATTAATTTTATTACGGTTTGTCGTAGTTGTTTTGCTGCTGCTATTGTTGTTGCTGCTGCTGTTGTTGTTGTTGCTGCAGCCGCCGGTACTGCTATTGCTGGAGCTATTGCCATTACTATTGCATTTCATTGTGCATGTCTCGTATTCTTAAAGCGATTCAGTTCATGTGCTTTTTTGCTTCTTTGTTTCGCTGCTCAAGTGCATAAGCATCATGTAGCCGCAGTGCATCATAGAAGCAGCGGCAGCGGCATTTTACTGCTACTAATATGTGGGTTACGGGTAGGTAAGGGGCGGCTCAGCACGTTATTGAAATTGCAACTTAAGAAACTCGGTCTTGTTTGTTTGTTTGTTTGCAGTTGACTTTGTTTTTTAAGTCAAGCGATTATTACGACTGACCATGTCGTTGGTTGGCTGTAAAGTCGTTGTTGATACTCAATGAAATGCGCTCAAGGCATCAAATTTCATAGCGACATGAGCAGCGACGTTTAGTACGCGCAGCACTGCCAACAAACGCTGCGAATAGTGACCGTAGGCAATACCTCTGCAGTAAAGCGAGAATTCGACTTGTTTTCAAAATATTTTCATAAATATGTTAATTGCATGTTTTTATTATTATTATATTTTAAATGTTTTCAAAACTCAAAGTAAATCCCACGCCTATTGGGCAGGAACGATCTTATACATCCCCAGTGAAACAATCATTCTCCTACACACAAACACACACTTACACTTATCCTTACCCATCCAGCCACTTGCAGCAAAAGGCACGGAGAGCATTCGATTGCCCCACAATAATAATTTCTCTAGGGAAACTAATTATGTCAGCGTACTCCACACACGGCTTCTTCATTGCTGCTGAGCCAGCACAAATGCCCGTTCCCGTTCGCGGACCACACTACCAACCGCCGCCATACAGCCAGCCAGCACCGAGTCTCTCACATCTGTGCCGCGTCTTCGTGCTGCAGTCGCGGCAATAACTGCATTAACAGGAAATCTACGAAATCACTTAAATGCCACCTTGGCTGCTTGGCTTCTGAGCTGGCTGCCGGTTGGCTGTTTGGTTGGCGGGCCCCTGCCGTCAGTTCCCAGTTCTTTGTGGCGATTTGTATCAATTTACAACCTGTGAAAACATGAAATCTTCAGGCTTCCAACAAGCAGCGAAGTCGTCTAATCTTTGCCTCCATGCACAGTTCTGCGCATATGCAGTGATGTGCTCGTATGTGCTCCAGTGCAGCAACGTCGTGTGTTGTCGATCTACTCCTGCATGTTGCTGTTGCGCCAGAATTTAAGTTTTGACTACAATTTGCTTTTGTACATGACTTCCAATCTGAGCGAATTCGATACGCTCTTATTACGAAATTTCGTTTTCACACTGACTCCAGAGTTGTGCAAGCCACAGAGGAGAGGAAGGCGTTTGAATTGTTCCACTTAAATAGAACAGCGACTTAATTGCCAATGAGAGAACAAGTGTCATTGATACAATACAGACAGATTGTAAGGACGATGTTACACTGTCGTCAAGTGATGAAGGTGTACTTTAATCTTATTTTTCTCTTTTGGTTGCAAAATGGCTTACTATTCTATGAAAATATGCTGAAATTTATATTCTCCATATTTCTTGATTGTTATTGAATTCCACAATTGCTTTTATACCTGAAACAGCTTCGTTTGTGTTCTAGGTGTTGCATAAATGTATGTGTCTATTCATAATTGGGATATTCATTCACTTTAACATTCGCAAATCTTCATCTATTTTGTGCTATTGATGCACTATCGACTGATCCATCTTCTAAAAGGGAAATTTTTAACTACCTAAGAAGTTCTTGAGTCTTGGCTGTACCATGGAACATTGTCAACCAATTTGAAACAAATCTAAGAAACAAATCTTGTCGTAATAAGCAAACTTTCACTTTTGCAGTCTACTCGCAGCGTATGCAGGATAATGAAAAAATAAGCACAGAGTATTCTACCATTGCATTGTTGCTGTGAACTAAAAGTCCTCAGAGATATTTCCCTTGTTCCCTCTTCTGTAGGGTCAAGAGGAAAAATTCCAAACGTATTTTTGCTGATTATAAGGTTAAGTAAAGCTTGGGAGCTGTGAAAGGAACTGGGATAATCATCATTAGATACAAACTTTCCACGATATATTCCTCTGTAATCCTTTTTTAGACTCTTGGCACGGCATAAGAGGACGTGCCTATTTACATTTTGTATATTTCTCTAAAACCGAACATGCTTCGTACCCTTTTAATAATTTCTTAAATAAGTGGCAGTAAATGTATATTCATCATATATCTGTAGAAATCAATAAATGCAGCAGCTAGCTCACACCCTTTTGCCAAAGTACAGAACAACTACGCATGCAACTCATACCAAAGGGCAATAGAAATATTCAAATACTGTGAATTCCCCAACATGAATAATTCACTCACTTTAATTTTAATAATCAATACAAATATTGCAATGTAGTATTTGTGACGTCAGAAACAATTCATATTTGCTGAATGACTTTGTCACACTACCCAAGAATCCCCAATTGCAAAGCGCATCTGGCAACCTGAATGACTTCGCAGTCAACTTCTAAGAAATGAACATATGCTCACATTTATTTCGTATCTTTCTAAGTCGTGTGACGTCACAAGACGCACGACATGATTCAGTTGCGACAGGCTTAATTAACAGGGAGCAAGCCACACAGTAAGTGAATTCGGAAACGGACGTGTGGCTCTTGCAAGTTTCAATGAAATTGCTTATCTCCTTACACACTGAGTGTGGGGCTTATCAATCCAAGCAAACAAATTAGCCACCATAAATCAGCAACAACAACAACAACAACAATCACAAAAACAGCAGCAACAACAATAATAACAGGAACAGCAACGTCGCATTAGTGACGTTTAGCGACACTTTTGATTAGCGGCTCATTGGCGCGCAAAATATTGGCTGGGGTTATATATGAAGATGTGAATATGTATGTGGGACTGTGTATATTTATATGTATGGGTGCGGTCCCCACTTAATATAGTCTTCAGTGGGTCACACGTACGCCAGTGACGACACATGCTATCGCAGCCACATATGCTTTGGACATTTTTTGTCTGCTTTAATTGCCTTATAAGGCAACTGTGGCCGGCTGACGCCTCTTGCGGAAGTAGCGTTTATTAATTTTACAACTACCGGTCTGATACTTAATAGAGCTGATACTTAATAGATTCAGTGGGCAGATGATGTAGTGGATCGTTCCCTCTGAATCACTCAGCAGAAGCATGCTCAAACATGATCAAATGTTTAATCAAATACATATTTATATAAACTTAATAATTGGCGGTCTTATAATTTAACTAAAGTAGTTACGCTGTGCAGGAAGATTAGGTAATGGAGCCACCCGATATTCGATAAGCGCTGATACGATTTCCGAACGGCATGTGGAGTGCCCTAACATTTCGGTAATTGGATATTTATAGCAATCACTTGGACTTTGATTTTAGTTTAGTTACATAATAAACCCGACAAACATGACAGCCTGATAAGGCAATTTTGTTCTGATCTATAAATATCAGAGCATATGACCAAATGTTGAAGATTGCAGCGAATAAAGCATGACCGAAGAAGTAAACAAAGAGTATTGAAAGTATAACTTGCAAAGCGGTTTTCAGTAATTAAAGGTGTGTAGTTAGTTGTTAGCAAGGTGATTAAACATTTCACAACATTTTATTTTAGATAGGTTGGCAAACAAACCCCCCCACCCAGGAGATTGACGAAATTCGCAGGCCCAACAGAAAGTAAACAACAACAAAATTATACAAAAACGAAAGTGACCAGTAGAAGGACAATAAAGGAGATAATAAAAGTAATGTGAAGTTATTCTTTATATAAAGAAGATTTTTCAATTACTTACCTAATAATGACTGCTACTTAAGTGACCTTTACTTATATTAAACTTATATTCTGCAGGCTCCAATTAACTTCGAGCAGGATTGTATGCTAAAATAATAGTTTATTTTACTGGTCGAGTATTTTGAAGTCGCCTCAACTGTTTCCTAATATTGATTCATATTATACCCCTTATTAGACCGCCGTGGTGTCATATGGAGACACGTTTGCTACGAGTACTTTCGTAGTTGTAGAAACGTGAGCCTCATAATAACCGAATGCTTTGTATTTCTCTCCACATCAATTTCAGTGTCTTATTTGATCACCTTGCATGCCACCAATGCCACACAATTATCTATGCACAGGTTAAGTTAATAATAATTATACTAAATCTGTAATTCCCTTCCTCATAATAGCATAACAGTTCAACCCCTCTGACTCGTATTGTCATGAACCGTAATGACGCTGGAGAAAGTGTTTATTGAAAGTAGAAAGTAAAATGATTGTTTACAAAGTGCTCGGTGTGATTTGCATACATATGTGTCCTGCTTTAGTGTGGGCATCATTCGTTCGCCAATACGAGATTCCTTTATGCCTTCCATGCGGTCATTTGCTGACTACACGTTCGCACAGTCAGTCCTATTCAGAAAAAGTCAATTATGCGCTTCTTTTCCAATTTACCAAATGGCGCGCAGGAGGCATGCGTGCGACTACATCAGCTTGGTTAGCTATGCTTGGCATAATTATGCGTAGACATGCGGCACGAACTATTGCGTGGCCAGGTATCTGCAACTGAAAGCAACAAAGTTGGAGCTGGCAAATAAACAAAATTAAATTTTATGCTGTAAATTATAAAATGGTGAAAATGCAATTATGAAAAATGACACCTGGTCAGATTGAGAGGAGGAAATATTGGCGGAAAAAACCTGTTTTGTTAACTTTTCTTAATTTTTCCCATTCCTAGGTCACGTTTTCACGGTTTGTGTATGAACAATTCAAATTAATATAAAAATTAATAAAAAGAAAACATGCATTTAATGCAGGTAAAAATGGCAGCAGAGTGCCAAAATGGAGCCATTCTCTCCTTAGAAATGATACAATTAAAAGTGAAACCAACTGCGTGTCACAAACTGGCAACTATTCTCGTATTTTAAACTCGAAAGTATTCTGCCTTCCCTCTCCTTATCACTGACCACATTTTCTTCAATACAAACGCAAATGTGCAAATGTGCACAAACCACTGCATCAGAGTGCGTTTTGTGCAGTTGAATGCTGAAAGCAAACGATCAAATGTTGTTTTACTTAAAGCAAAACACCACAACAACATCCATTCCAGACACTTCAAATTCCGCACAGCTCTCTGCATGCAAAAGATTCGTTCAAACAATATTTTGCCTGCTTTGCGTGCGCTTTACTGATTTGTTTGTCTGCCAATTGGCGTAGCTAAACGCAAATTTCACGCTCAATTGGAAATCCGAGTTTCACTTGGCCCATGCAGCACCAACAACACCACCAGCACCGGCAACAGCAACAGCACCAACACCAACGGCAGCCGCATCCTTGATCCTGTCCAAATGTTTGTGTTAATGCCTGCTTCACGCTTATTAGGATCTAGCTGGGCTGGTGCGGCAGGCGGCTGGCTTTACGCCTGCGCAACGTGTTGATTTGTTTCATTTTATGGCTTTTGTACGATTTATGATGATGTCAAAATAGATTGTGAGGATTTAGATTTTATGTTCTGTTGATTGAGAGTTCGTACTCGTAATTGCCTGCCGCAGTGTAAGTGTTGGGAAATGTGTGAAAAATTAAATCTATTTGTGAATTTGAAATTAATTCATTACTCTAATATGAGTAAATGAAATAATCTACGCCAATCAGTTTCACTCCAGTGCGTTGGCTGGAAATGTGTCCGTAAAGGCGGAGTCAACGTTATTTATTCATGTATATAACAATTGGGAACTGCCCATTTTATCGGCTTGCCTTGCGGCCGTTCGTGTCCTCGTTTGCGACTTCTTCGAGGCAGCCATTCAAGAAGGAAGGGCATCTTTTTCAAAAATCTTTTTTCAGGATGGATTAAAAATGTGACTCCAAATTGGAAACCAGTTTTCTGGAGTTTTGAGTGAGTTTTTGTGCAGGCGGCGGTGCATGCGATGGCAGGTAGTCGTCGGTGGAAGGTGGCGGCTACTCGTTCATTCATATTTAGTAACTTCTTCCTTCTTTTAGACAAATGCGTGTTTTTAAGATTGAAGGAAATATTTTGTACATACCTAAAATGAAAGTAGGCAGAATTTGGTCTAATTTTGAGCCACACAATTCTCTATACTGCGCATTTTACATGCCCAACATTCAACAATTGAAAACAATTGTTGGCTTCCAAGCCAAGTCGGTAACGATAAGAAGCGCTATTCATGGTAACATGAGCTCCAACTGCAGTTTTGAGCAAATAAGTTCCTATGATGCCAGCACAGTGTAAAGCGTATGAAACAGTGAATTTTTGTGCTTCGTAGGGCAGTTCATGATCCTCTTATGGACTTACCAAAAGCGACAATTTTGTTGTCTGGCACCTCGAATACTTCTTTTTCTCAAATTCTCGATAAGCTTCTTGCACTCATGACATTTCTTTTTGGGTTTTTGACACAAATTGTTTTATTTAAATATGCATTCTAAGTAAGTCGTTGAGAAATTTATTGCAATGTCTGTGGTAACAATATTGCTCACTTCTAAATTAGGGGATCACTGAACATTTAAACACTTCCATTTATAGAAATGACTACCAAAATTGGTTTGAAAAAGTTTAGCTGATTCATATTCAGCGACACAAAATTTCCCAAAAACATTTCGGAATCTCAAGACCGATTTCGGTCACAAAACTTCATCAGTTCAGATTGCTTAATATGACACGCTAAGTGAGTATAGCAGTTGGTGAATATGCTGGGTTAAGGTAAGCTGAATTTAAAGTTGATTGATACTCAAAAACTTTACTGTTAGATATTTTAGGAGGACTCCAAGAATACTTCATAAATCTTTTTATTTCCGGCATTTATCCTTTTGAAAGTGATTCTAAAGGCACAGCTTTCTAATTTGTTTCTTTATTACATCATTCCTAAATGAATGATCTGTCCAGTTCGGTTGACATTTTTCTCTTTATTGGTGTTGCATTCAAAACGAACTTTGAAATGTGGCAATCACCATTTATAAAATTATATTTGATTACTACACGATTTTTGATTATTGAATTTATTTTTATTTTATTTATTTACATTATTAACTAGTTAAAATATTTTAAAAACTAACGAACAATTTGTATCTAATTTTGTAGAAAAGAAGTAATTTTATTGATGCTCTGCACAATACCTGCCGAGAAGCTGGTTACGAGATGGTGCGGCTTTTTACGTTTAAGCCGTTCCTTCCATTCGCTTGGATCAGTAAGGACTGAGGCTTCGCTGTTCACATGGTTAGATAGTCTTTCCATGTGGGACTTGGCATATTTTTGTATTGTAGCGCCAACTGACTCAATGCCAAGATCGCGTTGGAGATCGCTGTTTCGGATATACCAAGGTGCATTTACGGCACATCTTAGTAAATTATTTTGGAATTTTTGGATCTACGTTATATTGCAGGAAGTTGAGCAGCCACATAGTTGAATTCCATAGGTCCATACCGGTTTATGCACCTGCTTGTATAAGAGAATTTTGTTATATATGGATAACGCAGATCGTTTGCCCATGAGTCAATTCATATTTCTGAATTTTAATTTAAGTTCTTTTTTCTTTTTGACGTGAGCCTTCTATCTAAGCTTAGTATCCAGGGTCATACCTAAGTATTTAGTGATGTTATGGTACGGGATTTGTATGCCGTTTATATATAATGGAAGATATCGGGCTCTATTGTATGTGAACTCTATATGGACCGTTTTAGTTTCGTTCTGTTTAATTCCTCCATCAAAAATTTTATTTAGATAATGTTGGAGTTGTGCGATAGACTCTGTTTTTTCCACTGATAGAATGGTTGTGTCGTCTGCAAGTATTGCTTTGATGCAGCTTTCGCCCTTAGGTAGGTAGGTAGGTAGGTAGGGCAGCCGCATCACCAATAACCAGTGATGCCACTTAGACCACCAGTTGGGTCCGTTGTGAGCAGCGGATGCGAGGCATGGCTACGCTTCCCCCTCCCTTAGGTAAATCACATGTAAAGATTATTGATGATTTTCAAATATGAAATAAAGTCATTTGTGACGTAGACACTTTTACTGAACTTGAATTTATGACTTCACAATATTTGGTCACTGTCACGATCGATCGATTGATTTATTATATTCGACTAAATTGTCTTTTGAAATATTAAATTCTTTTAGATATCAGTAATAAACAGATTGCATTCAAATTTGCATAAAATTATTGAGTGTATCAAGTCGAATTCCTACTTCAAGCTGAAGAATCATGCAACCTCTTTCACAACAGAAGAATTAATAATTAATATTACTAATAATAATATATATTATTTACATGTTTGGCAAAGTTTTGTCATGACTTTGAGTACACTGCTTGATTAAAGTGCACTCAATTACTTCATAACACTGCCTTACATAGCTTCAGTGACTGCATGTGATTTCATTGACTTATGTGACTTCAAATGAATTCAAGGGCTTGACGAATTTGCAGTTTCAATACACCATGTTAGTGTCATTTGAATTAGCTCCTCGTTATTTTTCCAATAGAGATAAAATGGACATATAAGTTAGGTTACATTACTAGCCTCCAATAGCTGCAAATGATAAAAAATTTGGATAAAAATGCCGACAAAGAGGTTCAAAACTTAAATTTCCTCAAAATATGATGGCTACATGAACTTTAAAACTCAAATAAATCTGCAGCCAGTGTATCGAATCAATGAATGACCTGAATCAATTGAAAGTTTGAATTATATCATAAGTTATTGTCATTTCTATATTTACGAATAGAACATTACATGTTTGTAATGCAATGAACATAATTTAATCACTTCATTTAATCTGCTAACGGCTGAATTATTTAGCTCCTCTGTCTAAAGGTATCCTTCTTTAAAACCTTTGTCCAATGAACATAATTTAATCACTTTATTTACTCTCCTAACGGCTGAATTATTTAACACCTCTATCCAAAGGTATCTTTCCTCATGATGATATTCATGTCTTTCCTTATCAGCAACTTTATTCTCCTAGTGCTTCAGGATTGTCTACATATGCTACTTAAAAATATATTGCAGCTGAATTCCCTCCTATTATTGGAAGTACTCTTATTATTTAGATATGAAGCAATGAGATTATTAGACGAAATTAGACGAAATCAAATTTTTCTCCACTTTTTTAATACCAATTTCTATTTGATATCTTCGTTTAAACGGTGATATACCCAATTCTTAATGTATCCCGAATGACAGCCAATTTCCATTGGTACTACAGTTATCTCTGAATTAATCCTATAAAAAGCAGAGCAGGAAATATGTTTTAAATACCTTTCCATTTCTAATGAAATTAATTCGATCAATCTATCTCTCAATGCATTAACGAAAACTTAAAAAAGTCAATTCATGTCAGTCATGAAGTATTAGTAATGAAATGTTTCTTGTGATATTTGCAGCTAAAACAAGTGTCTCTGAAATATGTTTAAGATGCGTAGATAGCAGCCCGGACTTATGCTATTTTTTGCGTAAATTCATTTATATTTAAAAATATAGTAGTCTCTTTATAAAACTAACCACTCTGCCTGATGCACTGCTAGATACCAGTCTCCATAGCCACTTCAGCTGGCCGAACCACAAATGCAGCAAATCTTCGCCGAGCTCCCAGCATCACTTTATGACGAACTCTCATAAACAGGCAATAAAGAGCTCGTTGCTTAATTCTCGTGTCTTTCGCCCTGTGCCGTTTGCTAACGTGGCTTACCTTTTATTTTAATTAATCTGTGCTTATCTTGTTTAACATGCGTTTCCCTGATAGCCGCAGACATTTTAAAATACATTTACGTGACAATACGCACCTCAACGAATGACAACGGCAGTAATGGCAGCACCAAAAATGGCACAGAAGAGAAACAAAAAATATATAAATAAAAAATAAGAAAAAGGAAGAAGAGAAGGAGAAAAATCAAAAGTGAAGCGCAGTTAAATCCTTTGTTGTGGTGATTTTGTGTGGCGGCACTCTTTGCTGCGTTTGCATACTTAAGGTTTCATTTTATTATCTGCTTTATAGGACAACATCTTTAAGCTTTGTGGCAGGAAATTAACATTTTGTTAAACTGTCACAGGCAGCAGAACGTACGCGAACCTTGGGTCAATCGCAGCGGCATGCGAATACGCATGGGCACAGACGGCGGACCAGTTAAGCTAAATAATGAGACCAAAGCAGGGACCAGAACAGGGAAAAATACCTCTTTTCGAATCGCCGTTGGGCTACTTCGAGTCTCTTCATAAATTAAGCTGACAAATAATAATAACAGAGGGGAGATTTTCCAAAATGACCAAGCGAGACATTTTGCCAATGCGCACAAATTGCCCCTTTGTTCTCTAACAAATCCGCTTAGACAGACTCGATGGCTGTCTTAATGGACTAGGGCGTCCGCTACACTTTCCCTTCACACACACACACACACACACACACACTCGTACTTTCTTCTATCTACACACTCTTAGCACGAAATGATTTGTAAAATTTTTGGCGCATGGTCTTCGCTTGTGATATTTTAACGATTCTATTATTTTTCTTTCAGCGCTGCTGAAGTGTACCTTCAACTGGGCTCCGACCAGGTGCGCGGGTGTGATCTTAAGCGTGATTGTAACGACAGCTGTGCGAATACATCCAATTGAGCTCAAATGCTGCGACACTTATCAGTGAACACTTCATAATGAGAGCCGGACAAAGACGACGACCCTCCTCAATAGCGGTTGATGAACGTGTTCTACTCCGTAAGGCAACGAAAGGTGCTGAAGCAGCAGCAGCAGTAGCAACGGCAAGCGCTGTGATCGCTTGGGTGGCGCTCGCCCGTATCCTCTTCTATTAGAGCTGCTGCCGAAATGAGTGTTTGTCGGCCACAGAAAGGCAGTTGGTCGCCGCTCATAATTCGGCAGACAATGTGCGTTAATTAAGTGATCGAATTTAGCGATATTTATTTGCATGTTTTGCTAGCGTTTTAATCGCTTTCGATACAAGGATTAATGACATGAAATAAAAACAAGTTAACAACTTTCTTGACTTCTTTATACAGTTTGCGTGTGAGTAGTCTGTGTGTGTGTGTGTGTGTGTGTGTGTGTGTGCCTGTGTGTTTGATTCTTTGTGTATGGCAGTCACAAAAATTGGCGCCTTGCCTTGTCTTGACTTGGGTTGTCTTGCCCCGCTTTGCCAGTTAATGAAACAAAGCAGGAATTTTAAATGAGCTCCCATAAGGAACAATAAATAAAGTTCAAAATGAACACCGGCGAGAAAACATTCACAAAATGAATGAAATGAACTGATTGCGGTTGTGTTCGGTTAACATATCAAAGCGGCGGCGTGCGGTTTGCGTGGCCAAATCGGAGACGGGCAGAGGCGGGCATAATTGGGTGCTCAGCTTAATGGCATTTAAATTGCGTTATCGCAATATTTATTTAAATGCTTTGGTAGAACAAGATAAGCAACAAGATGGGCAATTAATGAAGATAAGAGCTGGAGTACTGATACACTGACGCATTCAAACATCGAAGCGGTGTAGTAATAAAAATGAAAATACTCTCAAATTGATTTGCCCGATTTGACGCGGAATGAAAACAACAACAATCAAAAGCAGAGAAAGATCAAAATGAAGGGGACAATTGTCTGCAACTTTGCGTTTAGTACAGGATAAACAAAAGACTCAGCACACGAACTTGCTGCTGTGTGATCTGACGCAGTCCTGGCTCCTTAGCATTTGGTTCTGATGCCTCCCTTCTTGTTCATTTGCAAGTGCTGAAGCCATCGTCATTGATTTATTCTCTTTCTCACACGGGAACTGATATATACATGCCCCCTCGTAAATGTTTAACACGTCGGCAGCAAGAGCGTCTGGAACACGAGTTCTCAAATGAAATCGTCTTAAGAACTCTGAACTCACCGAAAGCGAAAAATATCCCTATCGATTTCATTAGTATCCCTTCGGATTACATTAGCACAACAATCCTTACTGGTGAATCATACAAAACCACATTATTACAATGAAAGGAAGAGAATTCTTATCTTGACTAGGATCTCAGATATATCCCATCATTCGCATCAGAGCGAAATACAGCTTAGTCGCCCTCTCCGTACGAGTTGCCTAGGAAAGTCTCGCTGGGCTTTTTGGGATACTATGTTGTGATGGATATTCCGCATGACTTTTTCTTTCCTAGCATCAGAATGGCGAGAACCATTTACTCGATATTTAGGATACCAATCTGTAGCTCTCTAAGGCCTCTGCTATTTTATCTCTGTTCGTTTTGTAGGAGGTTTTGAAGTATTTCTAAAAAACAAATAGACGACGGGGTTACTAACTTAATTTGAAATATCTAATATTTGAAAGTCGCTGGAAATGGGGCACTGTCTTTGGTTTATATTTCAAAGACTGAACATCTTTTATCTACTAACTCAAATTAAATTATCCCACATACATTCAAGACACCAAAGAAAAAGATTTCTCGAATCAGAATAAACGCCATGTATGAGTAAATTCGGCAACCGCTAAGCGGGGGGATGAAAGTATAGAAAATCGCGGATGGACAAACTAATAGACTAACGTTCTCTTCGTCAATGAAACAACTTTTTCCGCTCTGACAATTTGTCGAGTTTCCATATAATACAAGAATCAAAATTGGATATGTAATCCGAGAGCGAAGTACCCAAATATGTGAATGTGTAATATGAAGGAGATAACCATGGAGGTGTTACTATCAACAAAACTCACTTCGTAGTAGGGTTTAGTATTTTGTCACTGATTTTTTGTACAATTTACGTACTAGGGCATATAATGCAGATGTGTAGTATTCTATGATTTGTGGGTAGTCTATGATTTCCATCTCAAATCATGATCTAATTTTCCGCCGCAATTGGGCGGCAACAAGCGCAAGAAAAAAATATAAAATTGTGAGCTAACAAATTATCAAACGGATATGCGAGTGCTGCCACCAACATTTGCACAACAACAAATGCTAACCTTGTAAATTTTGTTGTTGCTATATGATGTTTGCTAATAAAAGAGCAGCGATTAAAAAAATTAGCAACTGCTTGCGTTGGCAATGCGAGCGAGCCACAGCAACACAGAAACCATTTATTAATTTTATTGCTTGCTTAAGCTGCCGCTGCCGCTGCAGCCACCACCACCACCACAACAACAAGAGCGGCAGTCCTGATGCTGCATGTGGCCGCAGCCTCATCTCCATAAAATGCGGTGATTGATGAAGCCGAATTAAGCAAACCGTTCCGTGCTGGGCCGGGCAGAATCCGAAAAATGAATAAGAAAAACGCAAGAAATCTGCAATTTAGTGGCGCGTATTGTGTGAACTCATCATTGTCAGAAATGCGCCCGACCGCGTCGCCGCGGCACATGCAGACACAAAACCGCTCGAAGTCGCCCCAGCCCGCTCGCGAATGCGGCTGAGTATGCGTGTGTGTTGCCCAACGCAGTTAAAAAGAAGGTTTAACCACTTTTTGCACTTCACTTTTCTTTTATTTGGACTTTTTGTTTTCACATCTTTTATATTTGTTGTTTTTGGAGTTGTTGGAGTTGGAGTCGGAGTTAGCGAGGTGGTGCTGTTGGGGAGCAGCGTTTTGGGGTTTAATAGCTGTGGGAAACACAGTCGACAGTCGACAGTAGAGAGTCAACATTCGTACGACTCGTACATGTGTATTTGGATTGTTATTGTTATAAATAAGTTAATAATATGGCGGAAGGTGGCCTTTTGTCGTCCTCTGCCGACTGCCATCCGCATTTTGTTGCAAGCACATCTTAGCCCAGCACTTGCTGGATTTCGCCTGCAGCAAAGGAAGTCACGGATTTTCGCTTCGTTTTTATTTTATTAAATGATTAAACCGAGTCCCCAACTGCAAAGAGCATCTCTGCCCCTTCCCTCAGTCCCACCGACTGACTGTGCGTCTTTGTCGCTTTTATTTCTGTTTCCCTTTTTGTCTTTTGGCAATAAAAGGAGGCATCTTTGGCCATATACTCATGCAATAACTCAACGCAGGCCACACTACTGTACGAGTATTTATGACCGGGTTAAGGCGTACGTGCTAAAGGATAATCAGCGCAAGCGCCTGCGCTCCTCTTTTGGAGTAACACAAAAGAACAAATTCAAATAAAAGAATTAATGTTGACTTTGCAAAGCTGCTGCTGATGATGATTCTGCTGCTGCTGCAGCGTGTATAAAGTCAACGACTTATTTTTTCTGATTTTTAATTAAAGCCTTCTGCAGCCCCTTCCTATTCCCCGACTGCTCCACTGCATGTGTGTGAGAACTGGGCAGTCCGGCCCATCGTTCGTGCTTGCAATTATCATTTTTAAGTGCCACCCAAAATGTTTCTTACCTAATGTCTTTGGCATTTCCGCCTGGTTTGCGGTTAACTTCGGCTCCATAAACATTTAAGCAATGGCATTGACTTATGCTCGCATGTGGTAACATGTTAATAAAGTTCATTTGGCAATCTTACCGCACACGTATCGACTTCAACTAAATTCGTGACTCTGTTCCAGTTTCTTTAAAAATAAAAGCGGATTTGATTACAATATCGTTGAGTGTGGTTTCTTCTTTTGGAAAGTTTTTATAAATGAGTAAAGTAAATACGGTATATTCGCAGATGATAGTGTAGATCACTCTTCTACTTCGTTGCAGTCTCATTGCGAATGTGGGCTTTTTAAACAGGGAATTTGACGACCCGTATATTAATATATTTTAAATATATGTTTTATATATAATTATTAGTTTTTGTGAGGTCGATAATTTCTTAACAATACTTTATGTTTATATTTGATATTTAGTTAATAATAAAATACATATCTACTCTGAGAGACTTGATACAAAACATGTTGAACATTCTCTCTAAATGGAGTACTGACTGTGGGTTGGGGGTTAATCCGATCAAGACTAAGCTTGTGCTCTTCACTAGGAAGTATAAAATTCCTCAATTTATCGCTCTAAAAGTAATGGGTGTAACCTTGGTGTTAATCTTGTCGAGGAGGCTAAATATCTGGGCGTGACCCTAGATAGGAAGCTGAACTAGAAAGCTAATATAATTGAACGTATTAGGAAGGCCCAGGCAGCTCCGTACTCGTGCAAAAGAATTATAGGTGAAAAATTGGGGTTATAGCCTAAGGTAGCCTATTGGATATACACAGCTGTGGTACGGCCAGTGCTTTTTTATGGGGTACTTGCTGGGTGGACATCCATATGTAAGTCCACATTCAATAGGCTGGTAACAAAGATGCAAAGTACGGCAAAGGTATTAATAAGTAGTGCCTTTAGAACGGCTCCAACGCCAGCTTTGGACGTGATGCTCAATCTGCTGCCTGTGGGTTGGCTGGAACGTAGGTCATGCGTCTATTTTTATGACATTTTGAGGGTATTCCTGACACTTTCGATTACTTTACACCAATTTATGCCTTCAATTGTCGAATGGACGGATGGTATCCCCCTCTTGTAGAACGGGTTCACATCTACAAAGATGAATCCAAGTTACAGAGTAGGGTGGGAGGTGGTGTATTCTCAGAAGATTTGGACGTTAACATGCCCTTTGGGATGCCCGACCACTGCAGTGTTTTTTAGGCAGAGGCTATATATATAATGCCAAGAACTAAACTTTATATGAATTGAAATTTAACCGATCTCAAATATATTTCATATATAAAGATATTTAATTTATACGAAAAGAGTGAATGTTTTAATAGCAAAAATTACTCATAACATTTTACAATTGCTGACCATTGACACAATTGAAAGAAATACAAGAAAAACAATTGCTGCAGAAGTTCCAGTACGTTTTGTAAGCTAAGAATAGGGATTTATCCAATCACAAAGTTGATAAAATAACCAATTAAAATCCTCCAATAAGCATTCCTACTGACTTAATACAAGCATCATAAGTATTGTTCATTCAGGTACACATCCTTTAATTAATAACACACAAATATACTCGTTCACAAAATCAACTCTCATCAACAGCAATCAAATTTCCCAAGCCAGTGTGAACAAACGAACCAACCTGATACACTTCCAGGGGCGCAGCACAATAAATCCACTTATAAGCCGAAAAATTCCGTGGAATTAAAAAATATTTTACTGCCACCCTGATCGACATTGAGGCCGAACAATATTGTCATATTGGTTTCCTTTCCCACATTCTTACACGTAAAATTTCTTTACGAAAGAGAAAATTCACTTTCATCTTGTAAATAGCTTGCCGCCACTCTCTCACACATCCCCATACACGCATACAGAAACACACTCGCTTGTACGCTACTTACACCTATAAACAGGGCCTGGCTGTAAGTGACCAGAAGTGCACTAAGTAATCATCGAACAATTTCTTGCTGATTGCTCTAATGTTGCTGCAACATACCCCCGCTTACCTACTGCAAAAGCGTAAGGACACACACGCAAACGCAAACACACACTTACACAAACTCATCCTCAAATCCTTGTGCAGGCCCATAATTCACTCATTGTAATGTCTTCATTCTGTTAATGTTGTCGGCTCTTACAGGATTCGCAGTGTCATGCTGCTGACTGATCCTTCTCCCTGGCCGGCAGTGCGGGCATAACTGTGAATTGTTGTCATCCAAGGATTATGTTTTTATTATTGTATGTTTCATTTGAGTTGTGTGCGTTGGTTGTGTTTGTTTGTTTGTTTGTTTGTTTGTGTGCGTGCGGGTGTGAGTTTGAAATTTTGTGTAAATATTTTCCCATCGATTTTATGCCTCTTGAGAGTATTTTGACATATTTTATTAGATCATGTGAACAAGTTGTTTACTGCGGCGTGCAGTTGTGTGGTAGGGTAACGGAAAAGCCATAAAAAGAGCACATCTTCGGACAAAGGAAAGCTATGGTAGTGGCACCCGCAAAAAGTGCAGCGTTATGTTTTCATTACCATTGCGGCGCCAAGTAACAAAAAGGGAATTGAGAATGGACAGAATTGTATTTCGGAATCTGAACATAGACTCTTATTACGATTAAATACTCGTAGCTTATTGTAACTTTATATGAACACTTGTCCGCAAACTCCGCCTCTATGAGCTTTCAAACAACCAAATCGCCAGGATCTGCGTCGGCAGGAAAAAAAACATGAAAAATATACCCAACCGCATATTACCCCATAATATGCACAATTATGCCCTTTTGTTGCCTGCCACACCACTGCAGCACCGCAGCAGTACCATAACATCACATAAGTAGCGCCACAGCATGGTGCTTACACTTTCGAGCTCCCCATGCGCGCTGCCTGGCCGGCGATTATCATCTGCGAGTACAATAAAAGTACGGAAACGCACACACTCACAGCAACATTGAAGAAGCACAGCAGAAGGTTCCACGTACCACGGGGGTTCAACGCTTGAATAGCTTGCAACGTGCCGTATCCTCGCTGTCTGGCATTGTAACCGAAAGTGAAGAATATGCGCGAATTTATGCATGCGAAAATTCCGCAAACGCACAAAAATTTTCTTTTATAAACAATGCATAAATAAATATTGTACAACAAGAAGTAAGAAGGAACGGCCACTGCCTGGGCCACAATAGCAACAGCAACACCAACAATAAACGAACAATTATTGCTTGTCGCATTGAGACCATTTGTACCATGTGCCACAAAGAGACAGGCGGGCAGGACAGGGCAGAAAGGCAGGCAGTCAAAGCCAAACTGCCAGACTACCCAGTCGTATGACGAACAAAGGCAACAAATAAAAGTTGCGTATAAGTGCAAGATCGGTAATCAGCTAAAGTATTTGCACCATGGGGTGCCACTGCACACCACATACTGGCCGCAGCACCTCCACCTCCACGAGCAGCACCAACACCACAAACACCAACAACCACCACCACCGCTGACTGCCAGTCAGATCTTGGCGCTGATATGCTGCAGGCTCGCAGAGCAACTCTGCGAGCCTGCAGCATCAGTGCAACGCGCGGTTGCACCACTCACTCCGCCGAGCTGTTAGTATGCAAATTTTTTAGCACGCCACTGTTGTAGGCTTTGTCTGCGAGTGTTGTGTAATCACAGGCAGTATTATTGCCATATGTGCGAGTATGCCCAGCGTCTGGCCTGAAGTGTGGACTACCGCTGTGCGCTCATAGGGAGCATTCATTTTATGTGGAGGCTCTTCAGTTCGATAATACTTAGGGGAATGGCGTTGAGCATTCGAAGGGCGCTTAGTGATTTATACACAATTTAACTTATATTTACTCAGGAGGGCTTTTTAATTACTCGTTCCATATCAATTAATTGAGGAAGGATACCTGTGGAACTTTATCACTATGCCACATTCGCAACTAAAAAATGCCAGGATTTCTTAAGTGAAACATTCTAAAATCCTCACACCAACGCTTTACAATCCAGTATTTACTTTTAAGTGCTCAAACCACGATGAAAGATATCCAATGCTAACATTACTAAGAGTAATTAAAAACGCTTTGATTTACGAGACGTTTTAGGATATTGTGCTGATCTGTACTTACGGGATGGTTTCTAACGAATATCATTTTGTGAAGTTTCATGTTTCATATTTCTATAGGATGCAGCAAGAATCCCTCTGGGTATATTGGTCGGACCATCTTGGTCTCAGGACATTCACATAAAATGTTTTCTGACGCCAGCGCATTCAGATAAATGATTCTTGGCCAATATGAAAAACATTTTCAAGCCTCATAATTAGAAATATTTTGTATGAAACTGATTCGGAAATTATAAATTTTCACTTGCCGTATATACGCAACTTACTTGAAAACTCCACAATAACAAGCATATCATAGATAAAATAAGAGATAACAGAACAGAAACAACTAATGATGTAGGAAGCCTCCCTAATGGCACAATAAATAATAGCATATAACGTAACATAAGACTTTCGAGCATTTATATATTATCATATCTTCACAGAGTCTATTAAATATCGCTGCTCCAAAAGCAACTAATATAGTTGCAAAGAACTCCAACCGTGGTATCACAATGAACCAATATGTGTGCTCAAGTGTGCTTTTGGCAAACTGGGCGGCCACTCCTACCTAACCTAACCTAACCAACTCCACGAACTCTGAAAAAATTGCTGTTCTATACTCATCTTGATAGATGTGCTTTCAAAACCTAAAAAATAAATCAATATCTTTAAATTTTCCATTGAGATACTTTGGAATTTGCATATTCTAATGAATAGTAGATGGAAAGGATTAAAGAAAACAACTCTAGCTCACTTTGCTGAAGAATTATATGTGTTTTATATTTCATCTTTTAATATTTCATTTGAAGACTATTTGAAAGTAAGTATTCAGACTTCAATAAAAATTGAGCTCAGGCTTCGTAGCGAAATAGCGATCCTGCATATAATTAAATGTGGAAAGGAATTTTACATTAAACTGCCGGGAGCATATTTCCTTCAAGTAAATTACTATTAATTAAATGAACGTGGTAATCATTCTCTATTATATTCCATAATTTTCCTCCGTGACTCAGTGGCATTTCACATATTCACAAAAACCTTCCAAATATTTGCTTAACTTGACACCAAACAAAAGAATTGCACCGAAGGAGAACAAAATATTGAATGAAATGAGAATAAAAGGGGAAAAAATCAGTAAAAATAAATAAAACAACAAAATTAAACTCAATGTCAAACAAGCGGCAACAAGCGAGAACAACGCCAACAACCACAAAAAAAACAAAGAAATCGAAAAAAAGGAGAAAAAATTAAATAAGGCTCCTTAGCATAACTCCAAAATAGCGGACATCTTCACACGATGTTCTTACAAACGAGCCAACAATGTGAGGCGCAGCCAAGCCACATCCTCACCAGCATGCCTAAATTTCAACAGCACCGCATCGAAGACAACGAGGTACAACAAGCAGCGCAGAACGTAGTCATCAGGCTTTGAATTATAGCCATGAGCCACTGTCGGCGACTGACAATCAACGCAAGACTTAAAGCGAAGAAGCAGCAGCACCATAACCGCCGTACAAAAGCAAGAATGAACAAGCGAAGGCTACTACCCGAAACATCGTCATCAGCACCACCATCGTCATTATCATCATCATCACACAAACGCGTACATAATCATCAACGTGGTGGATCATGGCGCTATCGCATTTGATCTCATTTAGAATGAGGGACATACGAGAAGAAGAACCCCCAAAAAACAACCGCCACGGCAACCGAAATGGATGGAAGTGTCTAGTTGCGCACACATAAAGCGACGTGAGATCATTCAGTTGATCCTTTTGAGATGCAGAGCAGGCGTCGTTCACCGGTGAATTAGTATAACAAGACGTGCCCGAAAAGGACTTAGAAGTGGCGGCTGCGGTATGCAACGCGTTTCCGGCTCAAACAGTTATAGCGATCATCGGCACAAGGGTTGCTTCCACGGACGTATGCCAAGCACCAGCAGAAGGTATTGGCGCGCCGACCGATGTGTCATAATGAGCAGCCAGCCAGCCAGCCAGCCATCCGCTGTAGGTGGAGCACAGTTTTTGGGGTTTGAGCAAATTAAGTACGTTTGCCGTGCGTACGAACGTGTTAGCGCATGCGCGTATCAAAGTAGATCAGACAGCGATGTGCGATTGCCGGGGACAGCCAAAGCACTGAATTCGGAATCGGACTCGGACTCGGACTCGGCACAGACCTGAACTGAATAGGACAGGAGCTAACGACAAACGCGCGCCTGTCGCCAGCAGGCTTCAAACGAATGTATGTGCCCTTGTCTCCGCGAGTATGTGGCGGGAGTGTGTGCAAATTTTTGGCCATTGTTTGCCCTGGTACAGATTTGGCATACGACCAAAGGCTTCAGAGAACTTTTTTGCTGCTATTCCTTATTCAAGATGCTGCATTGTGTGTTTGGAATGCGTTTGGCTGTGTTTGGTTTCTTCAATAAACAAGCCCTGCGGAATTCCTGAGTGGCACATGCGCGCATGACATCAACCCGAACGAAGCGTCACTCTATTCACACGGCGAATTATTGATCAGGCTGGTGGCCTGAAAGGAACTGTAGAGCCTGCTTATGACGAAGAAAAAGCAGAACAAAATGGTTGAATGTATGTGCGCAAACATGAATGAATAAATGTAGCCTACACCAGTCGCCTTGCTGCACATATTCTCTCTACCGAATCCTGCTTGGCCCATTCCTTTTTATAATTTTTCTTTTATTTGTTGCGCATCCTCCCGGTTGCTGAATTAGTTGTTGCGGTTAGTAAAACATGGTGTAACATCACATACAAACATAAAAACACACACGACTACACGGCGCACACACATAAACAGAAGCACGCAACACAACAACTAATGACCCAGCAGGAAATAGAAAATGTTCGCAAATAGGAAATTCACAATGCCAGGAATGCCTTGTGGTAATAACATAAAACGATTACTATATAGATTACTGTATAATTCGATTCATATGCAGATCCATTTCAAAAGAATTGAGCAGTAATGGAAGTCGAAGTGAACATATCTGGAAGACATTATGATACAGCTATTATTAAGAGGTGGTAAATAAAATAAATTCATATGACAGTATATTATATTTTTCCAACAATCTCAATGCAATGCTTGCTTTGAGACTCAACTAGCTGCTTTCTGTAGTTTAGGCAGTCAAAATATCATGATCTTTTTTTATACCGATCTTTATACAATCTCTGATATGGATGGAAAATGAAAATGCTAAGTCATTTACTTGTATTTTTTACGAACATTTTTCAATCGAGGTCTGGAAACAAATCTATGAGACCACAGAAAACATCGTTTAAAACAAAACTTCACTTATTTATTTCATTCAAATATGACAAATAAAGTGAGAATTTTCGGATGAATATTCATTGCCTTTACCGAGTTGTCTCCTATGATATTGCGAACTACTCGTATAACATAAAAATTGAACACCTCGGTATATCTATTATATTTTGCTCTACTTTCAATGATATTCGTATACCTTTGATAAATGCTCGATTTCTGTAATCAAGAAAGACGAATTTCGGGGATTTGAAGATAGTTTTCACTCCCCTGATAATCAAATTCTGATTTCAAGTTAGTGTTCGCAAGGATATCTGTTGTGGCAAATTCGTATCATTAGCAATCGCAATTTCCATGCACCTACAAGTGAAGACCTGTTGTGAGTCAATTGAGCTTGGTTGACAGTGTGAGTTTGACTCACAATAGACCTTCCTGAACAGTGAACTATTGGATACTATCCTGATTCGCAACTTTGTATTTTCAGCGAGCACTTGCTTGTAAAATCGTTCTGGCAAGTTCCTACTGGGAGAGCGCATTTCGCTAGTGGTCCAATTTTGTGCATTTGTGCTTTTGTTGTTCTTTTGCTGCCGCCGTCACTTTGGTTGTTGTTGTTTTTGCTGTCGTATTGTTGATTCTTGTGCTGGTCGCGCTCGGAAATTATTATCTGCTTATCTTGTCTTTGGACGGTTCTGATCGCTGCTTATTCATGTTGGCTTGTCTGTTCTTATTTTGGGGTTATTTAAATTTATACGCTTTACGTGACACTTGTTAACTTGTAGTCCCTTCAGTGTGTGTGTGTGTGTGTGTGCGTGTACGTGTGTGTTGCTGTTGATTTTGAATGTGATTTTATGCAAATTTTGTGGACATTTTTTGTTGTTCCTTTTGTTTTACTGCTGATGTTACTTTGCGCATTTTTGAATTTTAATGATTTTTTGTTAACAATTTGCAGCAGGAGTGTAAAATTTGCTGACGTTCCCCGGAGGGAAATTCAATACAATCGATTTTGTTACTGTTTTTTTTTTTTTTTTTTTTTTGGTTAATGTTTGAGCTCCTCTTTTTCGCATTTTTGCACCGCCATATCTTTCAGCCAGTATTATAACACTTCAGTGCGCCTGAGTGGCTTGGACCAACCTTGATTGATAGCCAGCATGCTCGGTGGCGATTAAATTTCACACGTGGCTCAGTGTCCGCCTTAATTAATTCCCAATGGTTGCCTACGTGTGACCAAACATGTTCTTAATGCCTTAATATGGCGCCTTGGCATGTCAGCTTCCCGTGCCCATTTTGCAAAATAGACTCCTCCATCCAGGCCAGTGCACACGAAGCCACCCAAGTACCAGCTGCCTGTCTGTCTCTCTGTCTGCCTGCCTGCCTGCATGCGTTGTTGTAGTTGGTAGTTGGTTGCTAAGCCACTTTGCCATTTGCGTTGGCTCAGGTTTTCATATATTTTTCACTCTTGCTCTTGCCGCCATTTTCTTGTGTTTTTTATTCTGTTCTTTTTGCCTGCGAAATCCTTTAAATGATCTGCTCTTTGCTTGCCTCCAACTTCAGTGCGGTCTCATCAGCTGCGCCATCTTTGAATTTGGTCTGCGCTCACAGCCAGCATCGCCAGCACCATTAACTCGTGTGCGATGTCCTGCTGCAGTTTTCGTCATTTAAAGATGACATTCCAAAGATTAGTGCGCATTCACATCCGCTTGCACACTTTTACTTATGGGCTGCTCTGCTCCTCTCTGTCGCTGGCTGTCCATTTGTCTCCGGTGTGCTGTCCTTGCGTACACATATGAATGAGTTATTTTTTCGTAATCATCCTTTTCATCGCCTGGCATCAGTGCAAGCTCATCCTTGGCTCATTTGATTGAACTCCTCAATGAAATATGCAAATCTTTTG
Organism: Clusia tigrina; assembly: GCA_920105625.2. Taxonomy (NCBI): domain Eukaryota; kingdom Metazoa; phylum Arthropoda; class Insecta; order Diptera; family Clusiidae; genus Clusia; species Clusia tigrina. Next base: position 176,153,696 of record OV050033.1, on the reverse strand, counting down.
CAGTTTTGCAAACTTTTTGCTTAATCAATGTGACGTTCTGGCATTTAATGGTGTGGAGCGTTGTGTGCTCCTCGGTTCTGCTGCATTGTGTGGCGGTGTGCTGCGCTGTGGTGTGGTGTGGTGTGGTGTGGTGCGGTTCGGTTTTTGTGTGGCATGATGTGCGCGGTGTGGCTTATGCCAACCAATATACTTTTAAGTTAGCAAGCGTCGTGTTACTTACGTACTTACTTGCATGCATCTTCGCTTGGTTCTGTGCTCTTTTGGGGCATCTCAAATATCCTGCTGGTGGGTAAAATTTTTATTTCGTTTCGGTATGCCATTTATCGGATGCTGGTAAGTCACGATTTTTTCCCAAATCGTCTGCTGGCAAATAAATGCTCAACCGTCTGATTGTCCGTCTGTCGATCCGCTCTGTCTGCCTGTCTACTTGCAGCATGTGAAATGCTTGAATTTATTTCATATGCATCATTTTTTTTAATGTATTTAATACGTTTTATGCGTAGTGTCGAATGCACCCCAGGAAGCAAAGCTTTCAATTTCAGGAGTTGTTAATGGATCTATGGGTATACAAAATCAATCATAATGCATTTCTATAGTCAACAACTACTATCTTAGCACAATATATTATAGAACAAATCATGTCTTCACAGGAACCAAATAGGATATAACTAGATTTACAAAAATCCACCAAAAAGTATATAGAAAAATGTTGATGCCACTTTCCTCCAGTTTTTGATGGCGTTAGTGTAAGTTGCGCTCTATAAAATATTGGACAATGTTGTGTATTTGTAAGTAAAATTTAATTAATCTTAAAATGAACTCACCGTGTCAAATATTATGAATATATTAAAAAAAAGCTCAGTAAACTTCTGTGCATGAGTCCTCCGGGTATAAGTGAATATTTCATGCAACATCATTTATGTACAAACAACAAAGAAATGATGTCTTTTAGTTAACTTTGTTAGCATAGATATAGTTTTATTGTGTCAAATGTCATGGAATTAATAATAATAACAAACAAATGATATCATACACTAGTTTTCTTAGTTAAGTTTTACCAATTGAATTATGAGTTGAGGAAAAATCGCTGCTTATAAAATGATGCTATGTAAGACTATAATCCATATATACGAGTATATTCATATTTTCTAATTGTTTTTCATATATAAATTGCATGATTCTTCATCTGCATAGATCACCCGAACATGCTGTGTTATACCGAACTGACATCTTCTCTTGATGATGCGGCATTAGTGTACCAGGTAATTAGGGAAGAAGTGTTAAGGGTGGTCTAAAGTCGACTGTCTTCATTTCCCATTCTGCCATTAACCGACACGTTTTGTTTTCCAACACAGTTTTTTGAATCGATTTAAAACAGGTATTTGAAACATGATTTGATAAATTACATCAAATATTTACATAATAGATACACAATTATATGTAGGATACTTGTAACTACCAATCAAAAATATTAATATGTTGAAACTCATTATCAAACAACAAACCTCGTGATGTTTCTTCTTGGGAGGATGTGATAGATTTAGTCGGTGAGTTCTAAAAAAATGTGGTAAGAACAAAAATCTTGAAAAATTTACCTTTGAAATCCTGTCGATTAAACATATTTTTCCTGAAAGTTGACTTCGTAAGAAAGGCCTCAGATCCGAACCCAATGCCTCTCTTTTTATATATTGCAATCGCAATACGACGCCTAAAATGTCAAGAACTTTTTGCTATGTTAACTTTTTAAAATGTCAAGAACTGTTTGCAATGTAGAGAATTCAGGGACATCTATTGGAAAGAGAGTTGTCACTCATCACATTGGTTATGCCAAAAAAATATGTCAAATTATTCTTAATTCACAATTGAATATTTGGTTTCATTACAAACAGTTTTCTAATGTGGAAAAGTGTTGAAGTGTCATGTCCATCCATCAAACCACAAAAAATCTACTTGTGATGCCACTACAGACAAAACTGGTTTTTTGGGGATAGGAAGATCATGTTTCTGAGATCTGGGCAAGGAATGTGTATAAAGCCATGACTTCTGTGGAATATTTCCACTATTTATATATGCGCGCAGTTTTCTATGCCAAATGCTGCTCAATGCCATTTCCGATTTGAACAGCCTAATTTGCCACCGCGAATTGGTATTATTAGAGTGTATTATAGCTACTCCAGCAACAACAACAACAACATGAATAACAACCGCCAATACAAAAACCCACATTTACAGCTGTGCAAGTGTATAAAATGCGAAAATGAAGTTGCGAATGCGAATGCGAATGCGAATTGATATCGCGCAATTCCAATCTGATGTAATTATCTCGACCATTGTGTGCTGCAATTTCGCAAACAAACACGGCGTCCGAGCAATTGGATACGAAGTGATTTGCGCGCCGGTGGAGCAAGTCAGTCAGATGTGCGAATAGCCAAGGAGCCTATGTCAATTAATAAGCAAAACTGGTGCCAACTGCCGCAGCCAAGCAGATACGAGTATCTATCGGCGCACAATCGATGGATAGATACGAGAACTCGCACTATTTGCATTTGCGGCGTTGCTAATTATGGGTTGGCATTGTGGCTGGTTGGTTGTTTAGTTTCTTTGATTGTTTCTTTTTTTCTCGTCTTTTTCTTACAATTGCTGCTATTCAGCTACGGTAGCCGGCAACTTGTGCCACCGATGATTGCTGACAATTCCGGTCGACCGTACTCCTCGTGCACAATGTTAATTATATTAATTTCATATCGAACACTGATATCGGCGGTTATCAATTTAGCAGGCAGTTTCTCTTAGCTAACTAAACCAGACAAATTAAACGTGGACTTCATAACTTGAATACGCTGGATAGCATTATAAAGCAATTGAGGAAAGCCAAACAAACAAACCAGCAAACAGCTGACGTGGCTATAATTAACTCTTGCAGATGCGGATAGTGGCGTGCACGTTAAGGAATGCAATGCAATTCCGTGAGGATTGCGTAAGTTTATTACTGCATCCTACGGTATTGGGTGCAGGGTGTATACGCCAACAACCATAACAACAGGAAGAGTAGTAGGTGTCAATGGAGCGAATGGAGTGATAACGATTTATTCAGCGAAAGAAATAATATAATAATATTGTGTAATATGCAAAGTCGGCATTTAAATGTAATTGTTATGTTTTGCGTATGTACTCGTATGGACGAGGAAACTGAACTTTTTCGCTCCATTGAGTTTCCCCTCAATTATAAAAGTCATTTTTATAGGTAGACCCATTTGGATTAGTTACTGTTTGCAATCAGGCTACTGGAGCCAACTAATCAACTGTTGAATGAAACCTTTCCTTACAGACAGATCTCATTGTCTGCTGCAACTAGTTATTTTATATTATAACAGTATAAACATGATTGTAGGGCCATTTATTGCGGTTTGAAGAGGGGTACTATTGTATTTTTTAATAAATTTCATTCAAGTATTATAAATAAGCTTTAATACATAAGTTATCAGTCCAAGAAAATAATTTTCCATCGTCTATGCGAGTGTCCAGCAACCAACTACGTAGCTAAAAACACTCGTGGACTATCTGCGCACACATTTTTCCGAATCTAAATACTTAATTGTAGCCTTGGAACAGAACAGCGATGCGTAAATTTACAATGACCCTTCCATCTTTATTGAGTCTGGAGTATCCATAAGCTATATAAGGCAAACTCGTCGAGTGTTTAGGAAACTTGAAATAGGTTTCGCAAGCTTGCAAACTTTGAGGTGCAACACTGTAAAATCAAAGGACTCCTTGATGAATCGCTACACAATGAATATTTTTATGGCATAAATAAGTGCCAACACAATTCTCCGTATTGCATCAATCATCAACCTTTAGCAATGCGTTAACATTCAATCTTCAACAGCATTTCAGCAAGGGATCAATGTGTACTACAAAAGCTCAGGAAGCGCGTTTCAGTGCATCTCTGTGTGTATTGGTCTTAAGGCTAAACTGCTTAGGCTGAAGCAGAGAGACACTTGTAATCGCACCCCTCCTGGTCTATCAATCTAGTCTATTTTCCAAGTATGAATAAACATGCTTCTGAACGCTGGCCTGCCTCCTAAAAAATTGATTGTCTTCCACTCTTGTATTCCCTCCCTTTTTGATGAAGAAACTAAAATTTTTCGCGTATAAAATTTACGAGCCAAAACGGATTTAGTCAATCTATTTGCGTAAGTATATTCACTTTATTTCCATTTGTTTGGGAATGCCAATATGAAATATGACATCTGCTTGGAGTAGCTACGAATTAATTCTGGGCATTGTGGTCCCTTCTACACTTCTTAGACAATGATCTTGATTGCTTGACTGCTAATGAATATAGCTGACTTATACTATTCTCATTCTCACCCTCTCTCACACTTCCAAATATCTACGAGTGCGTGGCTTTATCCTTGCCAAATAAAGGTGCCGCAACAAATGACCCACGATCAACCCAAGAAATCAGAGGCGAGACTGCTTTTATTAAAAATGGAATTTTCGATTCAATTGCAGTTGCAATTGTGCTGCGAACTCGCCGTGAAGAGGGCAAGTCCTGGTAATTTATGGCTGACAACACAATGGCACTGCGGAGTGGTTGGCGCCACTGGTCAGTGACAAAGGCCGCGCATCGGTGAGAATTTTAGCTGTGATTGCCATTAACGCTGCTTTCTACAAATCTACAGAATTGTGCCCCGGCGAAGAGGCGTTAAAATTATAAATGAGATATTTAAGGATGAGTAATCGAAAGTGAATAGATTTGCTACCCTGTGGTAATTTGTACACAGTTTTAGTTGTATATTTCTTTCCTTTCTGTTCCCGACTGCCTTTTGTCCACCACTGCTGTTCTGGGTTATTTGATATTATTATGCAGGATACTCAAACGAACACACACACAAATAACTGTCATAAACCCGCCAACTGCCCACCAACCCGGCCACAGTCAACTAAAACGAGATCTCAATTATCTTTTAATAAACCGAAATGTCATGTTCATTCCCTCAGTGTTTCTCTCATTTTCATTTGATTGTCATATCGCTGCTTTTTTATTGTCTCATCAACTGTCAGCCTGATGCCAGTTATTCCGTACCCTTTTGTTCGGCTGGATTTTTTCTTCCACTTCTCTTTTTTGTGTTTTTGTTTTAAAAATGTAGAATTATGAATTGGCATGTTTTACATGTGCGGGAGGTCTGAAATTTTTCAACGTCTTCCACATGGCTCTTTGGTTTATTGTACCTGTCACAGGATCGTTGTATGAGTTATTGTGTTGAAGTTGGTATTTGAACCTGTTGCAGCAACGGTTCGAACTGTTGTGAAATTGTACACTTAAAACAAGGGAAATGAATTATCATTCGAAATAAACATCAGTGTCTGATCCTTAACAAGACAGTAGGTATGCGAGTGAATGATGTGTGGTCCATGCTTTCTGAATACGATGAAGGAGTAGGGTCAAGGAAATTTCATACATTGAATTTAAGGAATGCATTTGGAAGGCAGCAGCGAATATGCTGACGTACCAAAACTGAACAGGTTGTGGCGTTGCGACAGTCCCTAATGCACGCCTAATGCAGCACCCACTTCCTATACAAGGAAACTTCCGGATCAAATTTCCGTCGAACTAACACGGCTACTGCTGCTACTATTCGTGATGTTATTGGTGGCTTCTTCCTCCGCATCCTTTACAACTCGTTTTACAACTTTATTACATTTTTTTTCAGCTCCCAACTGCCTACCTTACAGGCCGCAGTCAGCCACTTGTGGAAACGGTGTCAGAGCATCGATTGTATTGTGACAGGTTTTATTGGAGCGTAGCGCACACACAAAACACGGACGCATACAAACAAACACACAGTCACAAGCGATCTCGACCGAGACACTGGTGGCAAAAGTGCAAAAGGCGTCCTTTTGATCTTGCACCACCAATCTTAACCGTTTGCTTTATTTTATTTTCGGTTTTTTCAACATAAAAGCAAGAAAGCAACAATGAAAAGAAAGACGAAAAATTAAAAAAGTCCACATGCATAAAACGTTCATGCCATTCGTACCCAATACAATGAATTTTTAAGCGGCAATAAAAAAATGCACCCATAAAAATGTGAACGCAAAGGATCAACACCAACGAACATCCACAACACCAACAACAACAACAACAATGAAACCTTAATAACAACAAAAGCAACAGCAACAACTGGAAAAGGTAACAACACCAACAGCAACAACAACAACAACAAAAGCAGAGTAAAAAGAAAAAGCAAAAGAACACAAAAGCGATATTTCTAAAGAGGCAACAAAAGATCAATTGATCACCTTCGATCACAGCAGACGACTACTTGGCGCCTGACACATACACAAAATGGACGTGTTCAGCGCATTGCGTTATGAAGGCGCTGCATGGACTCACTTGGGATGTGGGATAACTGGGGATGCGAGCGGTTGATGCTGATGCGGTGCAGTGCGATGCAAGCCAGGCCAGTATAGTATGAGGACCCCGCCACGGAACTAAGCTACGGTGAGTCGACTGAAGTCGATTGAAGCGAGGTGTGTGTTTAATGAGCAGCTCCGCAATATTTTCACATTTAATCTGATCGCATTGCCAATATTGATATCTGCCGGTGTTCTTGTTGTTGTTGCTTTTGCCAGTCCTCTTACTCGCGCTCTCACTGGTGTATATCAATTTAAATTAAAAATGTAATAATTTAATTGTTGCTCATTTATAAACGCTTGCGGCACTTTATCTGTCACACATGCCAACATTATGGCTCACCTTCGCTGCATACGCCGGGCCCAGCGCGTACACACATAAATTTTAATTCGTTTGATCTCTCCAAATTTCGTTTGTATCGTCGCCTCTGCGCACGTTTGCAATGACAGCGACTCATATGGGAATTATGCACAAGATTCATATCGGGGCTGTTGTATACGAGTATCTGTAAATCATTTGATCAGAATAATTTTTTTTTGTCCGTTGGTTTTTTTGTGTATGGTGTAGTCCGGGTAGTTTTGGGCCACTCACACACTCGGTTAGACTGGTTCACACACATACGCACACACACACACACACATACACACACACAGGTTCAATGAAATGCCAAAACACAAAACGTTTCCTTTTCGGCAGGGATTAGTGTGAGGATTAATGTCAACTCATTCATCAATAAAAGCAATAAGAGTGCGAGTATAATAGAAACACACTCGTAATAAAACGAGACAAGTAAAAAACAATTCAAGCAATGTGGCTCATGCGTTCCGTTCCGTTCCGCACTCCCGGCTGCAGACAACATCTTCCTCCTTTGTCTGGTCACATTGTTTGTTGTGTTAAATGTTGGCTGCTCTTTTGATATCAATTATTTGGCACCGCCAACCAGCCAACCAGCCACATTTAATCGCATCAGTGGCAGCCTGTGCGTTGATATTCACGCTTATCCCTGCTGCTTACGCCCGCGGTGTGCATTTGAATTACTCCACCCGAAGTTTCGGGCTTGTATCAAATTTGAAATTTCAAGCCTGTCGCTTTAATCAAACAAGCAATTTTAATCGAATCAGTTCATTGCTGGCTGCCACCTCTGTTCTCTGATTAGCATGCAGTTGTGATGTTTCAATTAAAGACTGTTGCCCTCTGCAAATGGTAGCCATGAGAACCTCGGGTTTCAGTACCTTGTAAGGATGCACCCGATACGAATTTGAAGTGACTCAAATCAGTGGACAGAAAACTGTGATTGGAGGGAGATCTGGTTTTCTAACTATTATCAAATTATTTAGAGGGACAACTTACCTCGATAACTGAGATTACCATTTCAAAGGACCAAATTTTACAATCCAAACTTTTTGTAGGAATATTTCTCTGAAAGTTTTCCCAACACTTTTCATAGACCTTAGTTCTGAATTTATGAAATAAAGGATTTGGATTTGGAATTTTCGAAGATTTTATTATGATTGAACAAGATGGGAATCGCAACTGACGTACAAATGTAGAAAGTGCAGGAAGTCGGATACAAAGGAGACTTTTGTTTTTCTTTTTGTTTTTTTTTGGTTTTCGAATATTGGAACGGAGGTGGAAGTCTTCAAAAAGACACTAGTAACATTACGACACCAGTAGTGTGGGGTTCTTACCCACTAAAACCACCACCTTCCAAAGGAGACTTTGGAACATCTCTCATGTATATGTTGCACGTTTAAAATGCTTGGGGGTCCTACATTTTGAGACGCTGGAAGACGTCTCAGGTATGGAACTACAAGCCCTCCTTACATTTGCTAAAAACATTGGCATCCTTCAAGATGCCTACTCCAACTAGATTAATAAATCCAACCTAGATTAATAAATCCAACTGGTACCGCTAGAGACCAATAGGTCTATGTGTATAACCTAACCGATTATGATGGAAGTTCAAAAATGAAATTAATAAATTTCAGCAATCACATTTCTGATTTTAAGAAATTTGACTTATTCACTTCAAATTACCAAATATTTTAATTCAATTACTTAATTTAAGCAATAATAATAAGTTTTCCATACGAAAGACTTTTTCAATGCTGTATCCTTTCATTTCGAAATTTCAGGTATATCCTGCAGCTTTGTTTATTTAATTTTACACTTTCCATCTTCAACTTATCGTGTATCACAATCTGTTGGGGTCCGCGTTTGCCTTGTCCGTGGGGAGTGTCCTTTTGCTGCCTGTATTGTTACCTATTACTACCGTAATTGCTTTCCAATATTTGCTTATTGTGGCAGCAACACAATCTACTGAAATTAAGATTCTACTAGTTCACTTCAAAATATATCAGCAACCTGCTTATAATCCTATATCATTCATTGACACTTGGCATTTAGTCCCACAAAAGGAAACGTTTTGCTCTGCTTGCCTCCTACACCATTTTAATGAATACGTTAACTACTTTAACAGAAATTGTCTTGAGTAAACGAACACCCCGATTCTCATCACATACACACGCACACTCACTTGCCTCTGCTGCACACACACCCAGACACTTGCGTGTACCAGCCATGCCAGCCACCAGGTTCAAGGCGCCTATTCTGTTATTTGACACTTTTTAATGGCGTTCATAAAAGTCCAACCGCACACAAATGCCAACCACATTAGTTCCACACGGATAGTAGCCTAACCTATGAAAACGATATCTGTGGGAACCGTGCTGAGTGCTCCAATCACGTGGTCTGTGTTTGCGCCACTCATGCTTAGCCTTATTGCAGCTTTATTGGTTATAAATAAGTTAATAATATGGCCGCATGCACGCATCCTTGCTTAGTCCGCCGCACTGCTGGCTTATAATGGGGAAAAGGGAGAAGCCGACGCTGCCAGTGTATAACAATGAGGCAGGCTACTCGTACACGAGCGGAAGCCCTACACGGCTAAGTAGTCGTTCGGTTATGGTGCTGCTGCTGGCGATGGTGGTGATGGTTGTGATGGTGGTGATGGTTGTGATGGTGGTGGTGATGACGGCCAAGGTAGTTGCCACTGACGGGCAAGGCATATCATCAAACCACCTACTTTATGGCTGGCCGCAGCGCTCAATTGTCGGCCCTTCATGTGCGATTGCCCCGCAGGCGTTTGCGGCTCATATGCAACGCGAGTAGAAGTCGGCACTGTAATTTTCGATATAGTTTTTATTGTTGTTATTGTGTTGTTGCTGTTGTTGTTAGTGCTGGTGCCGTTGCTGGTGCTGGAGCTGGGCCTCTTACCACAGTCGCTGCGTTAAATTTACATTTTGATGTTAACCGCCTCGCCTGGCAGACAATAACCGCGCCGAGTAGCGCGGCGGAGTAGCGGAGTCAACCGAGATTGAGACTGACTCGAATGGAGTGTCGAATGGCGGTTAACTCCTTGCGAATGTGGTGCAAATAAGGGTCTTTGGTAACGAGTTAACGAGTTGATTTCGCTGCCGCGATTGCACCGGCCCGGCAGACACCAGATAACTTTCGTGCTTGATTAGCTGCTCATGTGCTGTTGTTGTTGTTGTTGTTGTTGTTTGTTGTTGGTGCTGTTGTTATTGCGCGCTAGCATCATTTGTTGCCACTGGCTGCCGGTGCTGGTGATGGTACTGAAGCTGAGACTGCAGCAGTTTCGTTGACGGCGACGTCAACGTCACCGACGGCGGCACTGTCTGTTATTGCCTCTTCTGCTTTCGCGCTTGGGCTGGCTTTCATTAAGTTTCCGGCAATACCGTAGCGCACGCATCGCATTTGGCTGGAATTGGCGCTTCGCTGTTGGGCGTTACCGCCTGATCATCACACGTTTTCTCTGCTCTTTGCTTAATGGGGTATGGGGAGTTCACGGCTCATATTTTCAGCGCTCAAGTGAAATTATCGCGTAATGATCGAATAATTTCCGCGAGCGCTAACAAATTTACACTTGCGTATGATTGCAGAGTGCGGTGTGCATGTAAGAGTAGCGCCCTTATTTTTTATTATTTCTTCTTTGCTACACTAATGCAGTTGTGTTCGCTTAGTTTGTGGGAAGTAGTTTCGTTCTTCATGTACGAGTATAATAATCGATTTCATATTTCTCATACAACCCAAAACTTCCCGTCTGCTCATGCTCCAGAACATCGAACATGTCAATAAGGCGTACATCTCGCAGCTATTCAGCATTTGTCTACACATCCCAACCAGCTGTTTGAGTAGCTAAACAGCGGCAATCAGCAATAACAGCGGCTACCTTAGCTCCCCAAGTCGCCTGACTCCATCTTATCTCACCGTTCTGATCTCACCCGCCAGCCAGCCGGCTCGCATGAGCCCCCAGCTGATCTTTCATTCATAAGTCGTACAAATTATCATCAAATTAATTTGCGGCTAATCGTAACTAATTTTTTTATCATGTTTTTTCTTTGTTCGGACTTTTGTTAGCGTTTTTTTTGAGGGGTTTGTTATCGTTTTCGTTGTTGTTGCTGCTGTAAATTATGAGTTCGCTTTCTGCTGTTTGCTAAATTTGCGAATTTTATGTTCTGCTTGCTAATAAAATGCACATTTTTAGCAATTCTGAGCTTTGTTTGGTGTTTGTATGGAATTCTTCAGTTCTAGAATTTATTAACAAGATTTTATGTCTTTGTCGGCATTATTGAGCTCCCGAAGAGTTATGACCTTCTTAATTAAATTATGCATTTGATTTGTTTTTATGTTTTATTTGCTTTTTATTCCTTTTCTTTGTGTTAATTTGAACATTTCGCTCAAATTTATTATAGTGAATTATCTGTAAAAATTTGCATTTGAATTTAAATTCTAGCCTCAGTAACAATTTGGAACACGACTTCAACTATTGGCGAATTTTCTCAAAACAGATTTTTAAATACGTTTAACTGAAATCTGAGTTGAAGCTGCGAGCGATTTTCATGTATTTTTGTATTGGTATCTTCTGATTAAATCATGTGAAGCAATAGAAATGATGCCTGAAATTGAAGTAGCATTCCTGGTATCATACAGATAGTAATTTTAGAGTTATGGAAACATATAAATCGTAATTTATAGCCAACTTTTCTGTGGTTTATTCTTGATATAGGTTAGGTTAGATTTTCGTGACTATAAGTCTATAAACCAACTCACTCAGACTAGTATGGGTCCATTGCGATACCACCGCGTGACACTGCACCTCTAATTTACTCCTGAAACCATTTCAAAGCCCCAATAAAGCCCTGGATTTGGTTGACTTCTTGATTTGCTATATTCCTGATATAAAAACATAAAAGTTAATACATGCATATGGATTACTGTGGCATCAACATGTGTAATAACAAATTGAGAACTAAAGTATATGAATGTGCTTTAAATCATAGGAAGGTAAGAGCAATGATAATATCGACTTCCTGCTATATCGATTAATCTTATATCCGAATTTAATTCAGCCTCCAGACAGCTTCTTGTATTTTACCCATTTTTCAATTGTCCAGAAACCAATTAAAACCCTTTCATGGAATCAAATTTCCTCCCACAGCTATTGTATGTAATTCGGAACAATTCAATTAAAGTCATCCTTCAAAGACAGTGGATTTAAAATAATGTTATACCTTAATATTCCATGGTTTACATGTGATCATCTTAAAGATTCTATACTCATTGGATTAGAATTGAAGTGGGGTATGCCGGAGAACCCCCGATGAAAGAGGTCTCCAAGCACTCAGGCAGTGGTGCCCTTTGTGTTACTTCATTGAATTAACCGTAAATTTACCGTACTTAAAGGAATTTTATAAGTTTATATTGGCGATTTTCTATATTTAAAACTAGTTTACAATAATCTAAATACTATATACTATAGTATATATAATCTATACTATATACGAGGAACCACTATAGTCCCGAATTCAGGTACACTTCTGAATTTTTGAATTAATTTGTTTGTGGACTTTTTACTTTTTTTTTAGATATGAGTTATCCTACCTTCCTACTACATAACTGCAGTTGGCAATGAGGGGAGAGTTCTTATTCTGAATTGGTTGATATGGGGGTCTCTTCAGAAAACTGATCTTAGTATATGTTGACTCTTTCTCTTCATCACTTCTTGCAAAGCTACCATCATTTCGTCTTTGCGGTGATCACCTTCGTCTGCTAGCCTCCGGAGCAGTTTGCCGCCATTTCTTAAGCTATTCACTTACAGTCGATATTTTCCGCTAAGAATTTTATATTTTTTTACCGATTTATATCTTTGCTCCACCACCATTTACCCATTCTTGTTACATTCACGGCGCCAGCGATTCTTTTCTTTAACCATGTTTGGGGTTGCGAATGTCTTTTTGGCCTCACATAATTGAATAATTTCCCAGTACTCTTTGTGTGTAACTTCCTGTCCGGATACTTCTAAGCAATTTAATTTTAATTCCAATCAATAGTAATATAGTAATAAATAATTCACTTGATTAACTCAAATAACTACTTCACCACTTAAAGGGCATTTGCACATAATGAGCAAATTATTCAATATGAAATTGCCGTCGAAATCAATCCTTCGATTGCTACAATTATTCTATTAACTACACAATCAATCGCCCGTATTAGCAATTGTATAATTTTACTATAAAATTACTTTTATTGCGCCACTCATGACGCTCGCAAGTGAGCGAATAATTGTTTAACTTTATGTCTCACGAAACGTGACTCTTTACACAATGATTTATTCTGTTCCTTTTTTATGAATTTATTTAAATTTTATACGGTTATTTCAGGTAATAAATGCTCAGTCATTGCTCATTTGTATTCTTAATGACTGAAGGGGGTTTTTGAAAGGGTTTTCTTCTTTTAATTTCTTTGTTTTTGTTTTCAGTTTTTGGATGTCCGCTTCCGAATTGCTTGAATTGGGATAATTATTTTCTAATTAAATACAAGGTTGAAAATTTATAATTAACCACTGTCACGCCTTCAAGTTAAGGGGAATTTTCCAGAATCGAGTTTAAGACAGATAATTTAAGCCGATCTTTGTGTAGCACAAACTGACTTTTACAAAAATCAGTCTAGGATTCTTGGCTTGAAATCATGCAATGTCCTTGTTCACTCTTTGAAATGTTTTGTCAAAAATGCAAAGTCCAATAGAAGGCTAAAATAATGAATATTAAGGACGAAAAGAAATTTATAATCTTAATATGATCCATTATTTTTGCTTCAAATGAAAGGCTTTATTTAGCATAGTTAGAATGATCCGATGTAGGTCAAATATGCGCCGATTTGTTCGATGACGTGTTGCCATTTTGAAGGAAATTTCATTATGTCTCTCTCATAGAAACTCTCGTCCCTATTGGCAAAAAACTGGGACAGTCGATTTTTACAAGCTTCTCCTAAGGCGAAATTACCAGCAAAATTATTCGCCATAGACATGAACAGGTGGTAATCACGTGGTGCCAGGTCCGAACTATAAAGTGGATGCATTATAACCTCCCAACCAAGCTCCCTGAGCTTCTGACGAGCCAATATCGATGTGTGTAGCCTGGTGTTTTCCTGATGGAACACAATTCCTCTCCTATAGGCAGAAGTTCATCGCTGCTGGACGATTGCTTCCTTCAAACGTTCCAATTGTTGACAGTAAAGGTCCGAATTAAGAGTTTGGCCGGAGGGCAGCAGCTCATAGTCGATGATCCCGTGCCAATCCCATCCCAATACACAGCAAAACCTTCCTGGCCGTCAATCTTGGTTTGGGCACCGTTTCGGCCGGCGTACCGCGAACCGACCTCGACTGTTTTCGCTTAACGTTGTAGTAATTGACCCACTTTTCATCACCGGTTACCAACCGCTTCGGAAATGGGTCGATTTTGTTGCGATTCAGCAGCGATTCTCAGATGGATATTCGGTCCATGAGGTTTTTTGGGTTAACTCGTGTCGCACCTTTATATCGAGCTTTTGCTTGCATCCAGCCTTATTCAAATGGTTCCAAACTATTTTTTTTTGCAATGTTTAGCTCCTGGGGAATCGAAACAGTGCTTACGTCGGGGGGTCGGAGTCGACGATATCCATGATTTTATCGAAATGTTCGACAATTGGCCTTCCAGAGCGTAGTGCATCTTTGACATTAATATTACAGAAATGGAATCGATGAAACCAAAATTGCGCTTGATTGGCAGTTACATTATCAGGACCGGAAATAACTAATCACATTTTCAGCCGACTGCCTTGCGTTTTCGCATTTACCGAAGAAAAACTGTAAAATATGGCGTATTTTCTCTTTACTGGTGTCCACCTTTGACGCTTGCTCAAACGGAACTGAGTCAAGAAATCACAAAACCTGCTCCGAAGTTTTTTTAGTACGAAATCTTAACATTCTAACGCCATCTAGCGTAACCCGACCGCGCTTATACAACACGAGATACAGATTACGAAACCCATCTATTGGATTTTTACTACGCCTATTATGTACCTTAATTAGAAAAACTCCAGGACTTAATAGAAATACCAATATCACCAGGACTGCTGTCAAGAAAACCTGTTATTGGGTTCACGTATTCATCCACACCAGACTTCTGCCTCAGACATTCATCAGCATATTTCAGGAGACTCGTAGTAATATTAGACAAAATAGGCAAATCAGCTGATCAAGTGATCGCTTATGCCCCACATCAAAATATGGTATTATGGGATTACGACGCATCATGCCTGATGGACAAATGAAGAACAATTGGATAGCGCAAAGAGAATATCATTGGGATAAATCATAAAATTCAGACTGGAATTTCATAAAACACGCTTATGATAGAGAGTTCAATAAAACCGCAATATCGGGGATCATATTTACACCCTCCATTCATTCAGCTGTCAAATAATCTTATGTACGCTTTGATATAGTCAGGTAGACTCATCGATTGACATAAAGCAAGCACCATAATGCCACCATTTATTGTTTCAAGCCAATTGGCATGTCTGCTAACAACCAATTGGAGACCTTTCAACAATAAATACTCTCAAATGTATGCAATTGTTCAGCAAATATTAATTAATTCGTTATTGTAAATAATAAATTTAATTACAATTGACATTTAGTATCCAGAAACACGCACGCAGGCACACAAAAATACACATACACAGAGACACACACACGCACACATGGCTTTAATTACTTAATTAACCTGTCTACTTTGCAATGTGAAATAAGCTCAGGCGAAGTGTGGCAGCGCCTGAGTGCCACACGTCAAATGGCAAACGCCAAATGACGGCCAGCCAGGAGAAATAATTAAGTTTGGCAAATCAGTGTAATTTCTACGCCGCCAGCAGTTGCATAAAAACACGTTATTAAACTCATAACTAGGCTGTAATCTAAGCATTCTTACGATATGTGCTGCAGTGCAAATTGCCAATGAGCCAGCCCCAAATTAACTTTTAAAAATGACGTGCAGGAATTTTACAAATGATCTCAACTAACAACACTTGTCAGCAAGGCACAGACAGCGCATGCAGCAAATGCGGCAACAAATGCAGCCACAAATGTAGTCATTTGCGTCGCCCGTTGCAGTTGGCATACATCGAGTGGTGCATATGGTAATAAACTGTTGTGAGTCATTTGCAGAAACTCCAGCAAGCACGGCAAAACCGCAAGGAGCGCTCTTATCTGCATACAAAGTCAAGAAACGTGAGTGCAAAATCCGTTCCGTCAGTTTCGAGCAAGTTGCTCATCCCCGTTGAAGTGGCTTTTAGTACTCGTACCTTTAAAAACACCCAATCCCAAATCCAAATCCAAACTAACGTGACGCGCTCCCACATGTGTCATGCGCCTCGTTTGCCCAGCCAACGCGGAAGTTAGGTCATGTCTCAATGAGTTGCGTCGCATCGCGTCGCCAGCAAACGTTTGGCGATGATTGATCATGTCAAGGCGATAGTTTTTGCTTTTGTTTGACATAGCTTGTTTTTTTAATGTGGTAGTTAGAAAGAATCCAAACTTTTCACTTATCTGGGCGTGATAAAATATGTACAAATATTGAGCTTTATGTAAGCATGAATGGGCATATCGTTCCCCCATTTGCTGAAGTTTTTCTATTTATATCTGCATGAAGATATAAATATGAAGGGTATAAGCGAAGATATTTCATTTTAGATTTTCATTTACAGTTGTCAATAGCTTTAAGGGTGGAAGTAAAGAAGTGAACAAAAGTTCTGGATTCTACTTACATTCTCTAACAATAAAATGGCAACAAGACGAAGGACCGGTAAGTCATGCTAGGCATATAAGAATTTGAATATGAACAAACAGGAGGAAAAGTCAATTTTATGTTCGGTAATTTGGGACAGTTGCACTTAAGCAATCGTTAATTTAACTAAATTTTAGTATGGTCTGATTGTTAGTCATAAAACAGACTCCACGCAAATTTTGGGCATATCTATTTCACAATACGAACTAATCGATTATAACAACGCCGGTTTTGTTCTCTTTTATTTGTAAAGAAAAAAACACATCTCAAAGTATCTGCCTCAACATTTAAACATTTGAGTCAATGGTGAAATCAGGCACTTTCATATCTTTAAGAAGATACAAAGAAAAAAAATAATTATATACATATTTATAAAAAATGACCTGACTCAATGTAAAAATATGTGTCAAATGGTGCTGAGCTTTTTATCATTTAAAGATTGTGTTGAACAATTTAATACTCGTACTTGATACCAATTTCAATCAATACAGCAGTAGACCAAAAATTAGCAGCCGAACAAGCCAAGCGTGCCTCACACTTATTAATACGAGTACTCATACTCATTTCTCACTCTGCCTCACGAAGTGCTTCTCACCCTCTGGTCGCTTGCTCATTGCTCACGAATGCTCCATCAGGCTAGCCGCCGAAGAGCGTAACTCATTTGGCCTACTTAAATGTTAACACTTTTAACTCTAAATCAATTTTTGAAATTCATATAAAACAATGAAATGAACGAACTTTTGCGGCATTTAGCAGCGCCGAGCTGCTCAAGGGCACAGGTGCGAGCGGGGCAGTTTTGAGGAACTCAAGTCTGAGAGAGTGGCCGAAAAATAAGACACCAAACAAAAAGCACGCAAACGAGTGAGAGAATGAGTGCGTGTCTGGCTAACGGCGAGACACGCATCTATCGACATGTCTTGTCATGTCAATGTAAAGGCGAGCACCGGGGCGAAGTACATGACGTATGAGTAATCTGAATTCTGGTGAAATTCAGCGGAAATAACTGAAACTCATAGTGCGGTTGGTGTTGAGTGGGATAGTGTGACTGAGTGTGGATGTGTATATGTGGTGTAAATTTTGTTGGCCTACAGCACTTTTGCTTTTAATTCATACGATTTTTGGGGGTAGGGGCTTGAGCAAGTGTTAAATCAGCGGATATGGTTAGGAGTCAAAGAATTAGCGGTGGGGGATTGCTCGAGTGTTCGTTCAGGCATGAGTTCTCTAGTGAAAGTCAGAGTTAATAGCTCAAGAAAGTTAGAGGGAGCTGTTTGAGGAATAAACCAGGCAAGCGTTGGCTTCTTAAGGGCATGGTTTATAACAATAAATAATTTGTGGAGAGCTGTTTGAGTAATGAATCAGGCTCAGGTTGCCTAGTGTAAGTTATGATAAAGAAGTCAAAACATTTTGGGAGGAGGTGTTTTAGTATGAAAACACGCTGAAGTTGGTTGGTGAAAGACATGGATAATATCACTCAGATCGTCTGTCGGGGAGAGAGGGGTTTGAGTACTATACAACACAGGAATTTGTTAGTAAAGGGCATGGTTAATAGATCGAAAAATTTTCAATGAGAGGCGATTTGAAAAACAAATTTGAAGTTTTCCTGATTATAAACTCAAAAAGATGGGGGATAGAAGATTGTTTGACTATTAAATCAGGCAGGAGTTGTCTGGCGAAAGTTATTAGTTAATAACTGAAATTATTAGCATATTTACAAACTACCGTAAATGATGTAATAATCACCTTACAATGAAATAAAACACTCTTCAGTTAACATGACATTCATATCTGCTTACAACCGAAGTGACCCCCTACTTATCAGTTCAGTCACCCCTCCGAAATTATGCCAACAAAACCGAATTTCTCTTGCGAATGAGAGGGCGAATTTCATAACAAATAACTCCCACACACACTGACTCAATTGGTTGTTGCTCTTCTCTATACAAAATGCGAAAGAACGTACAAATATGGAGCGGCGGGCCCACACTACCACGTATGGAGCGTACAGTAATAATCCAACAGCTGATGGGCTGTGACGTCACGAAACAAGCACAATTTACACCCAGCCAGTCAGACAGCAAACAGCAAAAGACTCAAGTTACTAACACCACGACCGCTATGAGAGAAATCGTAAAGCTACACAGAGAGACAGACAGACAGAGAGAGATAATGGTAAGGCGAAAGAGAGGAAGAGAAACAGATAGTCGGAGATCGCCACACTTGAACTGAACTAAACTGTTTGTAAACTTACGAGCAAACGCTTGAGTGAGTGGCGCTCAGTCATTGCAAAAAGTCAGTTTTCGTTGTCTCGGTTTTCGTTTTCAGTTTTGCGAAAGTCTACCATTGAAATTGTTGCAATTTTATTAGTATGCTCAAAGTTATTGAAGTGTTAGCACGCGTCCGCAATAAAGCGCTGCCAGAGAGCGATACTGCCATTGAGATAAAAGTTATAAATTGAAAGCGGTGTGCGGTTAGTCTTCCTGCCAAATCAATCGAAATAAAAATTTAAAAAAAAACGAAAGTATTTGCTTGCAGTTAGTACCCAGTTCCTGAGTAATTAAACGAATTTAGTGGTACCCGTCGTATCTGTGTTTACTGTGTGCGCGTAGTTTACCCGTGACTGTCAAGTTTTCAACAAATTTTTGAAGCTGCATTTTTCACTCGCTTACATGGTGCGTATGCTTAACATTTAATTATTATATAGCTACGGTCTGGTTAAGTGGTTATTTTTGTAGGGATTGCTTGTCTATTTATTATGTGTCTAAGACAATAAAATTAATTTAGTCTCAATTTCCAAAGCTATTTGTTTTTATGCCATGCAGTTGAAGCTAAAACTATAATAAGTGGGTCCGACTGGATGAAAACAGAATACATATTCATGAATGGGAGCAGCCTTGTTTAGTCGCCCCTGGTGGCTTGCACAGCTACGTCAGCTGATACTAATGCTAGAAGTGTGTGCAGCCTTCCAACGAGCATTGTGATCTATTATTATATTCCTGGTCATGGAACTGCTCGCTATGTTTCTACTTTATGTGATTGTACTACATAATTAATGATCAATTTATAAGTAAATTTCAATGGATGCAGCGGCCTGCGAGGCTTTTATATTAATAAAATACAAATGTATACGGAGATGATGTATGAGGGATAAAATTAAATGTGATTACGTGCTGATCCGCGGAACAACACAGCAATTGAATTTTTTAAAAATTTAGTAAAGATATCTTAAATTTATTACTATTATTTTACTATGGCTTTAAGGCAGATATTTTTTAGTCTAAATACAACCGCCACACGCATACCTTACGTGCTCATTCAATTGCTAAGCGGGGAATTTTCCAAACACTTGACTTTATTACTTCAGAACTTCGTGCGACGGTTGGCTAATACTTGGGTAAATTTTTAATTAAGTACTGCTTTACCGATAAACATCGGGCAAATGCGAAAACAGTTTTAACAGCAACCAAATACAGAAGTGAAGCAAACAAACACATTTTCATTTCGTATATTTCCCTTTAAAGCATGCAATTTTAATTAAACATGCTGCTTTCGCTCTTCACTGTAACTTTATTAGTAATTATTGGCGATCGAATTTTCTGTCAGCAACATAACCGCTGACCGCGGGGCTCTCTATAGCCAGCAATGAGTGTAAATCAATATAATCGCAAGCAATCAATTAGCACAAACCAGCGTAAACCATGCCACAAACTGCTAAAACTTAATGGCCAAAATAACACATTTTCACAGCTTGGCTTTGTGGACACACGGACATACGTAAGTGGGCATGTGAGCCTAATTCGCGGGATGCTAAACGCGTCGCTGATTTGCGTAAATGAAACGGACAGCGTATGAAATTTCCAAAACCCTTACAGTAGACACAAAACATAGTTCTACAGTGGGTGTCGTCGAGAATGCCATACAACTTGCTCTCCACGCAGCATGACTGGCTTTTAGTAAGGCGAAATTGTATCAAAAAATCGTTTATCACAGTTCGGGACAACAAAATGTGCTCGATAAGTCGGCAAACAAATCAAGATAACGTTAAATGTTTACAATCAGTGTGCTTTATAAACAGCAACAACAATTTTAACAATCCCAAGATACCTGCCTTTAGTTCCGGTGCTAATCAGCGTTGGAGCAATTACCGCACGAGTGCGTGCAGTAAATCAACCGCCATCCCCAAATTTGCCTGAATAAAATGTTTCTCCGCCGATTCGGCGATTTAGCAATTCCGATTAATTTCACAAGAATTGGCAACGCTTATTCACTCAAATATTTTTGGCTTATTGTGGTTGTTGTTGTGGTTGATGTAGTTAACGCGGTGGTTGTGGTGCTGGCGGTTTAGTTCAGCCCACGCCAAGCACACCACTCTAGCAGAGTTTAAAATTAAAAATTACTAAATAGAAAAGCAATGAATTAGTCGGATAAACTGCAGCCAGAGATGACCACAATTGCAGTGTCTCGTTCCTACGCACGATGAAATGTGTTGGTCAAAATCAACTAATTACCTACACCCATTATTGTAGGGAGCACCTACCTTCCAGCATCTCAGCTCACTTTGGCCTCAAAAGCGTATTTTTTGTTTATCATATCAGATTTTTTCTTATATGATATTTCGCTTTGTTCGGTTGTACGAGTATCTTGAAGACGATCCAAAATGATGATGATTCATCTGCGTCATCAACACTTTTAATCACGGGAGCAGCGAGCGCGCGCTTTATCGATTTTTATTTGTTTAGTGTACGTGAAAAAAAGCCTCGAAAGAAAATCAAAATAAAAATAGACTTTATACTCTTTTAAGTGCTGTGAATGGCTTCAATATACATGAAAGAAAAATTGTTTGTTTGTTGATATTTGAAATTAGTGCCAGCAGCCGCAGTGGCCTGGAGTAGGGTTTAGTTTCAAAGTACTTGCAAGCAACTGCGGCCAGTTAAAATTTAAATGAAATTATTAAGTAAAGTTCGAATAAATTGCAAATAATCTGAAAGTCCTTCCAAGCAGGCCGCTTACATTTTTGTCACTTTCAAGCCAGGCAGAGGCACTTTTGAGGCCATGCAGCGCATGCGTACGCCTCATGTTAATTGCTTCAAGACAACAATTTTTATTTACACACCTTCAAACGGACACACGCGTTGCCATAAACTCATACAAAGGTATATTTATATGCATAAGGGAGTGTGTGATTGCTTGTTTGGATGTATGAGTGCCAACCCGCAAACCCATGATTAGCAACGTTTTACCGGAGAGTCTGCCGGCCTGCGCGCAGTAAGCTCTGCCAACGGACGCAGCCAACCCAGTCTTATGACTTTTACGTGCTGCGCTGTTTTAATAGATTTCGACTCCACGTTTACAGTAATTGTTGTTGTCCGTGTTGTTGTTGTTAGTTTTGCAATTTCGCATGTCAACAAATTGAAATTGGCAATGGAAAAAAGAGAATCGTTATTCATTCGTCTGCCGGCCAAAAGCGAAAAACGTTAGCCAAACACTGCGACCGCAGGCGCTCGTTCATTACATGCGGAAAATCCCTGACGGCGGGAATTTTTATTTTCCACCAATTGCCACGTTAATCGTTAATTATTGTAATAGCATTTTCATTGAATTCGTCAGCTGGTTGCAAACATTTTTAAATTTATTCCTCCTCCTTCTTTATTGTTTTGTTTGTTTGTGTGTTTTGTTCAGTTATTTGAATACTCGTATTTTATGAATTGAACATATTTTTTTTTCTTCTATTTGCAGTTGGTTGCAAACGTAACGCAACCAAAGAATTTAGCAAAACGGCCAACATAACTCAACAAATTTCCCCCAGCGCAGCCACACGCCGATGTTATTGCCCACAGAACGACTACGAAAACGACGACGACAACCCCAGCGGCACCAACAACAGCAACAACAACAATAACAGCGACGTGTGGCATTTGGCAAGGCGCCCATTTGCGTTGTTACCCACAAAAAGCACCAAAATTACCTCCTCAGGACGTCATCAGCATTTGGCATTAGTTATCTTCACAATGACATTAGCAGTATTAGTGCAGCATCAGCAGACGCTAGCGGGCCCAGCAGTACTGCCACCAACAGCACTGCGCCAACACCATCAGCTGCAAAAGCTGCAGCATCAACAAGAAGTGTCCGAACTGACCAACTGGCTGCCAATCGAGGCACAGTTCCACCAAGAGATTACCACGAGATTACGCAAGCGTCACAGCAATTGGCACGCGTCGTACGAGCAGGAAATGCGTTCACAGGAGATTGAGTGGGCCAATCCTTGCGGTGGTGTGTGGCTGGGGCGCAATAGCACATCGTATGGACCAGGTCAACGCATACCTGTAAAGAAGGTAAGCGACATAGTGTAGTGAGAAATATAATAATGTGTATAAGGGTCAACAAACGGTAGAGACTTGATTAATTAGTCTGGCAATGGGGCTAAGGGGTAGGAAATGGACGAACTGGGTCCACATATCTACGCGTAATAATATTACGAGAAGACTATATTGTTGTAGTATACACGAAATGAAGGAATTTCAGAATCATGCTTATATAATTTACTTAAAATAATAGATAGGAAGTTAAGTTGGGAGCGGAGTTTCGGGGCCTATTAAATAGTAGTTTCCTTGACTACGGAAACACAGTTTTCTAGGGTTTAGGCCCAAGCAAATACTCTGTACCTCCGATAGTATGCAGACAGTTCAGCAGCTCAAACTAATAAATTATTTGACAGTGGGATAGATAAACAGATAGATAGATATATTTAAGGCACAGCGACTTGAAGGATCTATTGTGATGCCCCTATTTATTTGAAAGATGAGGATAGTCTCATTAATTAATTTTCGACAGGAACTCATATATTTTGGAGAAATCAAGTTGAGATATCGCCATTTTCAAAAGTTAAGTAACTTTGACAGTGGGATAAAGCTACTAAATCGAATATAACTGTTTGAATCTATTGATAAGTTTAGACGCACAAAACGGAGGAATGTAACATTGGCTGCTATCATTTGTTTAAGATAATTAGTCATAAGTGAAGTTAATAGTTCCTATAGTAGTTTTCTAGAGACAGATTTGCTCCTTCAGTCTGTTTTAGGCACAAATAAAAATAATAAATAATACCTAAGAAAAATACCGCCATATTTGCAGCTCACTTAACATCCTATAAATGAGATTAATCTATAAATAGTCAGGGTAGTTAATTTCCTCCAGCATATCCTCATTTGCTCTGAATTGTTATCAGACGCATTTCACTTAACAACCACAATTGATCAGTTTAACCACTTTCATTAAAGCATGTTTCTTATTCGAATTTTCTTGGCATTTTCAGATTTTACGCATACTCCAAAACAATGCAGGACGCGAGCAGAAGACGCTGAATCTGACAACACCCGCCATAGACATAAGTGATATACGCATGTGGTCCCTGCACAAGGAGACGTACAATTTCCTGCCAGCTCTGAAGCCAAATTCAAATGTAAGTAAAAGGCAATATTCTACTCCCTACTGTTTGTAGATTCCACGACTGATCCCATCACAATTGTTTGCACGTGGCAAACATCTCAGCAATCTCTTGGATTACTTTCTTCCTTTCCCCTTTCTTCCGTGGATAAAAGTACAACGACCCTTGTTTGGTGAGGGCTACAGTCCGCTTGCCACCATTGTTAACACCTCATGACTATTATTGGGTAATTAACAACTTCACACGTGCAAATGTACTCGAATTTCGGGACTGGGGGCAGTTAAGCCCCGAGTAAGCAACCAGCCAACCAACCGGACAGCCACCAGAGCGCTCACTCACTCGGCCGCTCGCTGGCTCATTACGAGTACGTTTTAATGAAGACAAAGTGATGGAGCATTCCACCCAGCATATATGCCAGTTTGCTACAATTTTAAGCGCTGTCTCCATTCTGTTTGTTTCCTTTTATTTCGAAAATCTGACAAAACCGCTTTTTAGACACGCATCTTGTTTGATTTCGCACTTGTAGACTTCTTTTTCCTCATTTTCAGTTTTATACCATTTTTTATATCGCCGACTTGTCCAGATCTTTATTTTCTGTTGTTTTGTCTTTTATGTTTTTTCACCTCTTGCGCTTTTTCATAATTCGTTCCCACAATTTTGAACAAAAGCGTGCGATCACGGTGGGATTTTATGATCAGCGCTCTTGTTTATATATGCTTTTTTTTCTCATCCACCACGCGAAAGGTTCTTTACCGTATGCTCGGTTGAACTGAGCTGGACTGGACGGACCAGAACAGAAGAGAACGCCGCAGAACTGCAGGGAACGGAAAAAGCTTGTTCTCGAATTAAGACAGAAATTAAATCAGACATGAAATTATTACAAACGTCCAAAGCACAAACACACATGAAAGACACATTCACACGCACTCGTATCGGACTCGCACTCGCACTCACGCCTCTGTTGAGTGTTTGCAGTTTAAAGTGGATTTTGAGTTTTGGTGGTGATCTTGTTAAGTTTTTAAATTGTAGCCTCTTGTTAGGCGCACGATGCCGCCAAAGGGTTGCTCTTACGCAGCGAATGTGCAAAGGAGTAGCGCGGCATGGCGGGGCGCGGAAACGGAGCCGCAGCAACAGTCTACACCGGTTCAGTGCAGTTCCGTACCTGCTGCAGTCGCTCGCTCATGTGCAGTGATAATTGTTGGCGCGTTGCCCTGGGGGCGTTGATTGAGTAGTTTGGTTGGGTTTTATGTGTGGCGCGGCGCGTTTTTCCTCACACAAGGGAGCAACCTGTTGTTAAAGTAATTTTTTCACAGTCTCACATGCGTTAGTTTAGTCCTGTGAGGTGCAGTGTGGCAACAGGCACGGCTGAGCACACCACAGCACAGCAAGGCACGGCGCGCACTCAGTAAGACAACTCAGAAAGACAGCAACGCTCAGCACTCTCGATTGACCAGTGCCAGTAGCGAATTGGTAGCCTCACAGCGTGTTCAGTGGATAAAAGCAACAACTGATGGAATAAGTAAACATTAAACTCGACTTTTATCACCTGCAATCAAGAATTATCAAACGGAAATCAAACAAACGCCAAATACATTTGTGCTGATAATGTTGACTTTAGTATTATTGATGCGCTGACACCACAAAACTATTTTTAACTTTCGCTAAAAATTACTTATTTATGCATGTCAATTTAAACAATATCCGAACCAGCGATCGCATACCTACATACATGACAAATTTCCTTAGAATTACTTTGGCATTGACGTCACAGGCCGAGTAAATATCAAATCAAATGAAAACAATCCGAAGAAATTGTTCACTTGCCATGCCAAAGTACGCTTAACACTAGAATGTCCGGAAACAAACAACCGTCTTCAATTCCTATGGAGAACCAAAGGTTATTTTGTGTTGCTCATGGGCACTGATAATAAAAAAATATGATGAGTGATAAACGGAATTATATGACTGAACAACTTAAATTGCTAGTTAGCATGGATTTCAGTATGGTTCTCTGAAGAATTCCGTTCTTACTATCGGCAGTTGCCACAGGAACCCTCACAGATATTCTGAATTTAAGAGTAACTATTGCAGTTTCTGGCCGATCTTAATATGAGTAGCTTCGATAACCGCATTTGGGCATTTTCAACAATGGAAACAAGAGAAAAGATTCGCATTTCAACCGGTTACACCTTCAATTTACTTGAAAATCACGAAAACCCTCGAAGGGTCACAATGACCACCTCGGAAATGACAGTGTTAAGCGCGCTAAGCAAACAAGCGTTAATGCTCACAGCGAGCTATCTCAGCAGCGAGCAATCGAGGTGTATGCCTAGCGCAATGACACAACCCAAGCGAATATTGTTGATGATTCATGCTGCCGGCGGTCGGTGGAATCCCCGTTTCGATAACGCTCACTCGTAGCGCACGCAAGCTTACGCTCGCGCTCATGCTCATGCTCGCACTCGCACTCGCGATCACTCTCGTTCCTTGAGCGCGCCATAATAATTTATAATATAAACAAAATTATCGCGCATGAATGAAATTGTGAAAACGTCACCGCTCAGTTGGAGCGCACTGGCCAGCGATGTTGTCTGCGGGCTGGTTTGGGGGTGGGGTGGAATGCCGTTATCAGAAGAGAGCGAGCTCGCAAACAGTTGGTTGAGAGCGTGTATCAGTGCCAGACGCGTTAACGATCGATGTATCCATGTTTGTGTGTGTGAGCATTTAATAAATTATTTTCGATTGACGTTCCCGCTCAGTGGACGCATGTGCAGTCACAGCAGATACGACCAAAAAAATGAGTTAGCAATAATAAATAACAATAAATAATAATAAATAATTTATTAGCTTGACTCAAGTGCGCACGCTTCGAAACGGTTGACATTTGTGTGCAATTGACTTTCTCACTTGGGGGCATTAAGTGCTGCTGCTGGTGCCAACCTGTTGGACCAGAGGCGCATTCAATAGTGGGGCCTACAAAGTTCAGACAAGTTATTATCCGGTCTTTTCAATCAAGTATGTATGCATAGAAATAGCATGGAAATTTTGTATGGGGTGACAAACTAAGAAATATGGACCGGGTTCAGTAGAGTTGGAATGGAACTGTGATCATTTGGGGTATGGAAAAGGTCCATGTATACTTGATCATTTAACATGTTTAACTCAGAGAGATTTGATGATATTTTTAATCAGAAAATCCAGAAGGTTTTTAATGTTCAACACTTCTTCATTGATTTAATATTGATATAGGAAATGTGGTTTCAAATTTACCTCCCTCTTTCCTACCAGGAACAACCATATTATAATTGTTAATTTGTCTAATGCTATTGTGTAAGCGTTATGTGGAAAGTTCTTTCTAAGTCGAAAAGAAACAAAACTTCATTATTAAGCTAACTTCAGCATTGGATGCTATCATGAAACATTTTGTATACGCACAAACAGGATCAATCACAATAATTTTTCCTAAAAACAAAAATATATTTTGTGTTTAACATAGTTTTCAATTCTTCCGAAATTTCCACACAAATTATTTATCATAAGAGGCCCCTCTGTTCCACTACCTGTAGACCCTTTAGTTTTGAGTCCACCCCTGCATCGGTCATTTCAAAGTAGCCACTGGCCGCACTTGTTGACATTTTGCGCGTGTTTATGTAACCGCTCAAAAGTTTATTCAACTTTTTGCTTAGTTGTGCTGTTGTGCTGTTGTGCTGTGCACTTTTGTTTGCATTTGCGAAATGGCAATTAAATTTTCTAGTTTTATGCATTCACACTTCATTAATTCGCTTAATTATAGATATCGAGATACTGAGGTATTTCTCGCTCTGCGCATTAGTCATATTTCATATTTAATGTGTGTGCATTTTTTCTCATTCCAGGTCGCCCTGCGTCGCTGGCATCGTCACCTGCAAATGTATGTCGCCTCGTTCGCCTATTTGCGGCGCGCACAGATGCGCTGGGACTACCACAAATCACTGCACGAGAGCGAAGTAGCGCAGGAACTATACAAGTTGAAGCGCAGCGCCCGCAGTATACTGTGCGAACTGGAAACGGCCGTGAACAGCACAAGTGCTCACAGCCACAAACCACATAGCAGCCTCAGCACCATGTCACGCCCCGCCATGGAGAAAAGACTGAAATTTCAAACGCAGCTCAAACACCTCTATCCACCAGCAAGCAGGCCGAGCGAGGAGGAGCTGCACGAGCCGAATCCAATCGATCTGAAATTCGTCAAGAACCGCTACTTTGCGCTGTTGCGTTCCATGGTGAAAATACTGCGTGCGAATAATAACAAACGACCCAGCCACAGCAGCGTGCAGAACAGTAAAAAGCGCATTTCGAATACCGCCAGTGTTAGTCCAGTTATTAGCCGCGTCCCGAACTCACAGCAGCCCACCAAAATCAGTCGCAAACACAAAGCCCGAGGTCAGCGCAAACCCCGCCCACAGCGGCCTAAACAAAAGGCTGCCAATTAAAGCTGAGCCGCTCCTGCTGCACTCACATAATTTCACATCTCTCCCTCAAAGTATTTATTTATTCCACACACACACGTAGGCACCATTCCCAGCCAGCTTTCGAAATTATTCTTAAGTATTTATTTACATTTTATTACTATGATTAACTTTATTTGAAATTGTGCCGCTAGTATTAAACAGCAAAATGCTTACTTGTGAATTTCAGTCTTAAGAATTTTTATAATAATTTATTCTCTCTTTTGTAAGCAATTTGAAGGTATTTATTCATCACTGTGATATAGATTCGTAGTATTATTTATAAGTGCAAAATGCTTTTTATAAAATTTATTCTAATAAAATATTGAAAACAAAAAAACCAAAGCAATAATTTTTAATTAAATTTATATTCAGGTTGAGCTCAGGCTTTTGCAATATACATTCTGGTGTAGCACCAAAGAAAGGGTGAACCTCAGAGTTCTTCTATGTAGAATGGAAAAGTTGTAGTAACAGGTTTTTTTTTATGGGGTGTAAAGCAGTCAAAAACCCATGTAGCGTGGGGCCTTAACCCACTAAATCCACCGATGTCCTGCCGGATTATCCTCTCGGGACTTCACCTTTAGGTAATACGTTGAGAGGCCGTTACGAGCGTTACGGCTCAATCGTAAGTCTTAGGTCTGTCATTTTCAGTTCTACTTCTTCTACTCCACCCCTATTGGCGTTTTCCTCAGCATAGCGCTGGCGTAGGCGTGCTGGTGTTCGGGCGCGTTCAGGGTTATCCTTATAGTGGCAGCTGTAGAACAGACTGCCTGCCATGTAGTGACAAGTATTAGAGATGGAGGATGTAGGGGAGTTTTAATAAGCACTAGCTAGTAGCCACTGAGTCCTTCGAATCGAATGGAAAATGCTTTAGAACACTCTTGTGCAAATGATTGAAGAAGTTGCCCTCGTTCATTTTAAGCAAAGCACCTCTCCTGTAGAAATCACAGTAGAGACTAGGAAGGAAAAAAAACTTTAATTTGAAGGTGGATAAACTAATTCTCTAATTTCTGCTTCATTACCACTGGAATGGTACGTAGTTGCAGCAATTAATCCATCTCGACGGTCAGAATTCAAAGATGAAAACTCCTCCAGTATCACATTTACACATCCAGCATCCTTACAGACACATACTCAAAGAACTATTCACCCCTACTTACACTCGTATATTGAGTGCAGTCGAGACTCCAATTACATCCACGTACAACATCTGAAGCACAATATTGGAATCAATACTCGTATATGAGATAATTGCACTTTTTGTTCCACTGGGTAATAATTTGACATGTTCCAAAATTTATTGCTGTGTTCCAGCTGAAAGAATCGGTAATCCTGGTTTTTGTCACAAATAATTTTATAATTTCGTATCAAGCAAAAGGACAAAACCCAAAAAAAAGGGAGAAGACAAATGTCCACTTCAAACCGTCACAGAGCACAAGGAACACACAACAATCACCACAAACAAAGGGCGGCGGCGCAACTTCAAAGGCGTGAAAATTCACATTTTGCGCCCACTTCACAGCACACTGCATAAGCAAATGGCAACAACAATGGAGGCCAACGAGAAGGCACATCACCCTTCGTTCGAGGCAGGCAGATGACGATGATCATCACAAATGCTCGCAATGTACGCACTCGCATTGAGCACATTGGCCAATTCAATTCAATTCAATACGATTTTTAATTGTCAATGAAGCGAATGCAGGACAATGGCGTGCGTGACAGCAAAGGTCACACAGATTTATAACGCTCATTAGGACAATGAGTGTGTGTGCCCGGAGAGCGGAAAAGGACACAGCAGCTAAAAATAAATGGACGCACTGGCGCCTGTGTGGCCAAGCTGACGTTGTCTTTTTTGTAATTTACCAGACGGAGTTGCAGTACATGAAAATATGACATTTGTTGTTAGACTTGCACCTGGATAATATTTCTTTGTTGTTGCTTTTTTAATGCAGCAATTGTCCTTTTGAGTTACTGACTGAAAATATTCACATTCAGCCGATTATGACACAAAATGAGGCAAAAATGATCAAATCACTTACGAGAATTGCAGCAGCCGAAGCGCAACTCAATCAGGGTTGATGTCAAGTACGCTTGCTAAGCATAAAGTACCCTATTAAATCCACATTCCTATATTAGAGTAAGGGCGTAGCTGCATTTCCCCAGCCTCCGGCTTAGGAGCATTAGACTTAGAGAGCCCGCTTATCAGATTTTCCTTTTTTTGGACCATGTGCATTGCTAGCGCAAATATTGACAGGCGCAACAAGTTATATGTCAATATTTTGGAAATTATTGCTGAGCGCGCTGTGGTATCAGTCAATATTTGTAGCTGATTAAGTGTAACATTTCAAAGGGTTGGTAATGAGCACCTTCCAACTCTCAGCCGGAGACTTGTTAAAAAGAGCGCCAGAAACAAAGGCAACATTTAAAGCAATAAAGGATTTTCTGGCTCACCGCCTCTGTTAAATGTAGGTACGGTCGGCTCAAGTATGTGTGGAAATTTCTTTTCTACTCGTAACAAATAAGCGTGAAGTGAACTGCAAATAAGCCACTTTGGGATCAGTTGAGCAAACTGAGAGTTATGGTATCCTCGCATATAGCATGACTAGCACTGTTTGCTCAGTAGGTGAAATATCAATACTTTGTCAATAAGTTGTGATCACTCTCTTCAACGAGTTGCTTCGTGCGCTATTTTAGACGCGGGTGTAAACAGATAAGTTGCTGTGCCGATTTAAACGGCTCGTACGTTTTCTATTATAAGATTCTCATCAAAGATGGTTTGATATAAGAAATAAAGCGAATCTCTCACCCGTGTTTCTCATTAATATTTTGTGCTAAATTTTCACATCAATCATCTAATTGTAAGTCTACTCCATTCTCATATTGGAGGCTTGGCACCTTCCAAACAATGACACAACTTATAAATATCATTATATTCAGAGAATATATTTAACCTGTGACAGTATTTCACGATCTGAAAACATTTGCTATGGGAGAGAAAGAATTTCAAGGATATATTATGAAATATAAGAAAGAATTACAACGATATATTATGAGACAAATTATGCCAAAGTTTTGAACTGTTCCTTGCATCGCAATTATTTCTCTTTAGTAAGAATTTATTTATACACTAGTGTAAGTGCCCGTCAACTACCACTTGAGTACCATCGGAATCTTCAATAATATCATTGTAGAAGAAGAGGGCACAAGAGAGGAGGAGTCTATTCATTTTCCAAAACTCCGACAAGAAATGGTTGGGAAATTTTCCTAAGCAGGCTCTTCAATTTGTGGCATGGACATTCTGACCTCCATCATTGACAGCAGTAGAGGAGTAGGTACAAATAACTACACTTGGTGTTCTGAAATAGGGATCGCAATATTAACAAATAACTGGCCACTCCAGTCTATTATCTATTGGTTGCTCTTTAATAAAATTCCTACTGCGAAATTTATTGTATTTTTATTTAAACTTACATCCGAAGCATAGTAGACAATGAAGCAAATTGTTGACATAGTGATCTGGAGTTCTAAATTCAGTGATATCTTCTTCTACAAATCAGTATTCTAAAATATACTTCATTTTGAACGGTAATTTCTACAATTTATACTCCTTCTTGTCAAGAAAGTCAACAAGGATACTCATACCGAAATGCATTGACCAATATGACAGATATTTATGTCAAGGTCTTGGACTCAACATGTTCATATGGTCAGTTCCAAGCAGCGTTAAAGTGCGTCAAATAGGCGTCTGAGCAAGAGAAACAAAATTTACATCTTAATTACGAGTTATGGATCCGATTTGAGATGCACCTAGTAGAACTATAGAGCAAGTTAATGCACCCCGGATGCCAAAACCGCTTTGATGTCGATCCTCGCAAAATATATAAGGATCTCAACGAGTATGCACCTGGAATGTTCGTTAGCTCAATTGTCTAATCCAATTATGATCAAAAGTATTTGCCCAACCAACCTGAGGATAGCCTGTATTAACCCCCAACATCAGGCCAAACTTTATTTTTTAAAAGCCAAAAGTTTTCCTCCTTTAAGTGTACCACAAAAGTCTAAATTCATAACATGAATCTCCCCGAGTCGTTTATCACTCACAATAACATCATAGCATCAACTTCAATTCCAGTTCTATTTCTAAGATGCCATGTTTGCGGAACAGTTCAACGGCAGCATTTCAGCACTTGTGTTGAAACTGATATTCAAAGCCACGCTCCTCGCCTCCGTAACGCCTCACCAATGTTTACGGTTATGATTATGTTTATTCCACGCTTTTATTTTTATATCATTATTAAATGAGAAACAAATCTCCACCACTCTGCAATTAAAAGCATTTCAACAGATTTATTGTTTACTTTTCTCACTGTCGCCGTTGCGCCGGACAGGCACCATTTGACCGATTTGCTTACGTTATTGTGACATTTGTTTGCAATTGACTAATTGAGCAACTGAAGCGATCGACAATTTTGAATCTACAAAAAAAGAAAATGCTTAACAAAAGTCGACGAAAACGCCAAAATGATGCATCAGCACTACTTAAGCCTGAGAAAAAAGGTGTTGAAATGTGCGCTACTCGCCAGCTGCTGGCAAATACGCTGAGTATGCTGTGCAGATGTGAAAAGATTTTGAAGCAATTAAATTTGACACTCGAAGTGCTTTTTCTCCGACCATGTGCGAACACGCTGCGGCGAACACATGCGACAGTTCAATATTTTGCGCCTATGTTGATGACAGATTATGCTTTAATAACGTTGAGACTACCGTTTTTCTTAATTGCTGTTAATTAATTTTTAATTTATCATCAATTCTACATATTTCATTTCTGTCTTCAATTGTTTATTTAATTAATTCTATATTCATTAAAAACCAATTTATTTTATAATTTAATATAATTTGTTTATATTATTATTGTGTTGTTTATTTATTTATTTACTTATTTTCCTTTATATAATAACAAGTTAGTGATAAAGTTTAAAACATAGGCTGTATTATTTATTAATTTATATCTTAATTTGTTAATTACTCTTATTGTGTTATTATTATAATTATTTTATTATAAATTTGTTTATTTATTTCTATTTTAATTTATTAAATATTATTTTATATCTTAATTTGTTAATTTAATTATTTGTTTTTTTATTATATATTATTTATATATAAATTTGTATATTTATTTCAATTTTAATTTATTAAATATTATTTTATATCTTAATTTGTTAGTTTAATTATTTGTTTATTTATTATATTTTATTTATATATAAATTTGTTTATTTATTTGTTTTTTAATTTATTAAACATTATGTTATATCTTAATTGGCTAATTAAATTATTTATTTATTTATTAATTATTATGTTAAAATATTTATTTAATTTTTTTGTCATTTAATAATAAATATTCCTGTATTAGTTAATTTATTTCGACTTTTTTGTGTTTATTAATTATTATTATATATCTTGACTTGTGTATTGTAACTGGGTTGAGTTTGAGTTGAAGATGGATACCATAATATTGATGTAAGAGGTACCGATTAAGTGTTCTGACTGGAAAAACTACCATAAAATCAGTCACTATACAAAGTCATATCTCAGGGTCTATGAACACTACAGAAACGATGTTTAGAACTTCGTTTTAAATGATGGTGCAACTTCATTACCTGTTCTCTTGAAATTCTGTTTTCCGACCTTGCTATTGTCAAAGTTATCAGCATTTTATTGGACGCAAACAGACACCTGCAAACCACTGCACTTCTATTTGTACCAGGCCTTTATATTTTTGATTCTCTGGAGATTTTTATTTGAATTATCATGTAGATTACATCCATTATGATATAGTGGGGTATATATTGTCAGCACCATCACTATTATAAAGTTCAGTGTATAAGGACAGAAGTGTGAGCAACACAACCAACAAATCAAATAAAGTGTTGAATTAAATTTGTTGTACAAAGGATACATTCAATTCAATAAATTTGTTAAATAAAACATAATAATATTTTAAGTGTTCATTGTAAACAAACAAGTCCCTACTTCACAATATTGCGTTGTTGCAATCTGAATATTGAGCTCACTGAATATCGTTAAAAACTAAAGTCGAAGTTCTGGCATTTTCATACGTATCGTCAGAGTTACTCTTTCTTTATCCTGCCTCGAACTTGGTCTCTAAAATTTATCTTTCTTCAAATTTTGTTCTTCGAGTCGTGCTCGTTCCCTAATCCCTTGCAATCATAATTAATTATGGTGTCAGATATAATAATAATTCTATCTAGCCGCCCTCTGTGGTCTAGTGGTAAGCATGATAAACTCACTCCCCGAGGGTCGCAAGTTCAAATCCAGCCATGGGCTTGGCTTCCAAAATGCTTCTTTCTATAAAATCTTATTCGCTCCATGTCGAAAAGCCTCTGTAGCTAGTACACATTCCCCGAAAGCGTCTGTAGCTAGTTTGTTCCCCTAATACCTTGCACTCATAATTAATTATGGTGTAAGGTATAATAATAATAATAATAATAATAATAATAATAATAATAATAATAATAATAATTCTTTCCTTTAGCAGCCACTTCAAAATAACGCCATAACTACCGATGACGTGGTGGAGAAAGCACCTGCAGATACGAGTTTGTTGCTGCCAGGCGCCTCAGCCCTTTTCTCAGTTGCTTGTGAATTGATATTTGCATACCTACCGCTGCTCAAATTCCGAAATGCTTAAATGCCTCAGTTTGTGTGGGAGCATAGTTTATGCCTGGTAAACACCACTAACATACAGAAATTATAATTTATAATTAGGCCTCCCGGTAAGCTTACATTGGAAATGCATTGAGCTGAGCCCGATGCAATTCATTCACTCCTGTGCATAATAGGAGACAAACACTACTCAAAAGCTGTTTGCCAATAATATTAACAAACGTTTGTGAAGTAATTTAATTTTATGCATTTTCTTTTTAATACCGCAAGCAACATGCAAACAAAGCAGAAGGAGTTGCTTCTCGCTTTGTGTGCTCCATGGCATTAAATCATAAAAATATGTCAAAAACCACTCAAGGATTAAGCACATCACAGCGGCATTCACAATGCATAGTGAAGGCACGCCCCTTTCTGGGAATTTCAAAGCCCAACTATATTAGTTCCAAATATTCTAAATACAGGCAAGTGAGTTTGTTTTTGGCAAACCTCTCATGAAACAAGTGTTCCTGGCGACATTTTGTATCGCACCAGCTGACTCTTGCTCCGTTGAAGCGAAAGTATCAAATGTTACTTGACTGCTTGACGCGCTGGCCAATGTAGTGGCCCAGCTGGTGTAGAGTTTCAAACGTTGTCCTGGTGGCTCATCCATCAATATGGCGTGCTTATCCTTATTAGTCATAAGCGCTGTCTCTGTGCATTATGAACGCTTGTCTAAACGCGTGTGGGGGTTGGATCAAATGACAGATGAGAATTTTTTAACCAATTCACAAACCTTCGCATTTAATTTTCACACATTACGAGTAACTATCGTTTCATACCTTGATTTTCAGCTGTAAATATTTAATTGTACTCGGGCATCTTTATGAACTCGATTTGTATGCGTTGCCACCGCCGCAGTAAATTTCCGCCGCTCAATTAGGTTTGCTGCATTATAAACTTGTCCTCATACTTTATGACTTTGAAATGAAATAAAATTTTATGAGCATCATCATCAAACTCTTTTCTCTTCATATCTTTTGTTATTAAAACTTATCAACACCCAAAAATCTTCTTACTTGTGTCTGAGAAGCATCCTTTTTCCTTTTTTTCCACCTTGCTTCACCTCAGTTCATTTCGTTGCATTTCGGTTGGGCTACTTTCACAGCAGCAGCCAGCAGGCAGCGGCCAACAGAGGATCGAGCAGCAGCAATTGCAACTAAATACTAATGTTGCTGGCTTCAGACTGCTGGCAACTGGCAGCCAGAGCACTTATCTCCGGCAATCAACAATTGTCATTGTTGGGTTTTTTCCTGCTCCGCCTGCTTTTACAGTTTACGTGCTCCGATTTGTCGCATTTTAATATGCAAGTGATGCAACCGCAGTAAAGATGCTTATCGCACACGGCACAAGATGCATGCTGCACTGTGCCGTGTTATCACATGTGAGCATTTGAGCATGTGATCATGTTAGAAGGCTTTTAACTTTCTGACCATTGACAAAAATTTTACCACTCTACCACGGTGTTCTTTCTCTAAGGCGAGCAGCAACGTAGCACCCCTTTTCTTCTAAGCCTTCTTTGTTGGTAGTCATATTATAATGGTGGCGTTTGTGAAAATATGCCCGTACACTTAAAGAAACTTTAACACAAAAAATGTTGTGTACTGGGGTTAAGGGAGAGTATTTCAACAAACTAACAGAAGATCTCCAGAGCATCAGTGTTTAGTCTGTTTGGAAACTGAATACAATTCATGGATGGAATGGGAAATTAGTTTCCACGATAGTATCTGTGACTGACGTCAAAAATCTGTGAAATTGTTGACTTGTGAGAACAAAAGGACCTGCTAATAAGTTCTTCTGAAGTTTACATGTGAAAAAATTATCACATTTCTATCATAGCGGCTTTTCGAATATCTTTTATCTAAAAAAGTGAACTTCGATTTGCTATTTAGATATAGTAGATACCTTCAAATATATGAGAATGTGAATATATAGAGTTGCTCGCTTGATTATCTTTTGTTTGAAATTCAGGACTTTGTACATTTCCAAACCACCGGGAAGCACCAATGAGAAGCATATGCATGCCTGCATTGGCAAACTCATAGAGTATTCGGCAGAACACGTCATTGTAAACATCTTATTTCCAACATTGTAAGCAATTTTATCGTTACAATGCAGAAATTCGACGACTTCAGGTACACTATCTAAAGTAAGAAGGATAGAACAACTGTGTTGAGGATAAGAAGGATTTCTTAACACAGTTGTTCTTTTCGACTAGGTTCGAATTCCCCCCTCTGAGTACGCAATTTTTCAGTAGAGTCGAAGAAGCAAAATCGTAGGGGCCTTCTTCTATGTGGCATTGCAGTTTATATGGGACCATTTTAATGAATATTTTCCTCGTACAGTTCGCAGTAGCTCCTCAATGTTTTATTTTGTGTGTTAAGTTTTTGTCGAAGTCTAACTGCAAATTATGGTGGGAGGAATTTTTTTTTATAAATTTCTGCAATAGATATGGGGAAACTCCACCACAATAATTTTTATATTGCTAGTTTTTGGGATTGCATTATAAACTAAAGATCACTTGACACTAAAGACTGCTTGGAAATATTGAATGTTAAGGTAAAAATCATAAGGAACTCTAATTGGGAAAACTCTGTTTCCCCAACGGATGAAAATTTTATATATTGAACATTATTTAGCTTATTAAGGTCGAGTCTTATCGGAAGCATTTGTTATCTTGCTTTACTATCTTTTTCGATTTGTATTGTTTGACTTCTGGAGTTTCAGAAAATTCACCCTGGAAAATCTGCAGTTGTTTATAGTACTGAACTCTTTTTTCCGACTGTGCATCATTGAGATTAACATATATCTAAGCAAATATGAATAGAGATAAAAATAACTCAATCTAAGTTAAGCTTAAGGCTTAAATCATTGTAGCTAAACATTAGCTTTAAATTTTAATTTTAAGTTAGTGAATAAATAATAATAATGAGAAAATCCCCGCATTGTTGCTGGTGTGATAACGACCTTGAATATAATGTTCCCATTCATTAAGTCCCACTCGCCAATCCGATTTTTCTACGTGTAAGAAGTCGACTGATGAGCGTTTAGGTGCCGCACGTACGCATTTTCAACATTTAACATCGCGTTTTATGTTTTTATGATCTTCTCGGCTGCGGTTGTTTTTATTAAAATTGCGTTCGCCTTTATTAAAATTGTATCTTTTTGAGACATGAGAAATTACCACATTTTACACGCGGAGTATGTGATGCTATGCACTTAGATTCGGGCGCAAACAGCCTGTATGTGCGTACTGTTTGTTGCCTTGGTGGCGCTCAATGAACTTTTGTCTCCTGAGCCACATTCTCGCAGCTGAGCCGACTGAGTGTGTGCGTGTGTGTGTGCGTGCTGGCCAGCCAAACATTTTTCGGTATGAAAAGAAATGCGATTTTTATCTTTATGTTTTATTAGGTTTCTTTTTCATTAGGTGTGCATACGTGGAATCATTTGTATGAGAAAAATCATAAAATCTAATTTTTACTTACAATTAATAACAACAAAAAATGTACAAAAAAAAAAATGAAAGAGATTCAAAAATATATAAAAATGAGAAAAGATCGTATTTCGGAACGTTGACTTTTTGATGAGTTTTTGAATTATAGTTTCCGCTACCGATGCACTGTGGCGATATAATTAACATGTAAGCCTCCAGAGTTTGTCCATTGAGCCAGTTAGACCCAACTAGGATAAGATTGAATGCCACAATTCGAAATGGCACATGTGCAGACCACCACGAATTGGAACTCCAACGCCGACCCAACAAATATTTGTGAATTATTCACTTACACAAAAGTAATTTTCCATGCTATGAAATTCCTTATGTAACTAGTTTACGGTATTGACATATGCTGCAACTCTTTCACACACAAACGGTCTATGTGCAGCGTTCGCTGCAGGCGGCGATGATGGCGTTTATTGTTTTAACACATTAGCAGCGAACTGCAACAAATAATTACCATAAAGCATTTTAAGTGGTACCGGGCGGGTAAACACAGCGCTGGCGTGGTGTGCCAACGCCAGCAACAACAGCAACAACAGCTACACATA
The DNA here is from genome assembly GCA_920105625.2 of Clusia tigrina. Lineage (NCBI taxonomy): Eukaryota > Metazoa > Arthropoda > Insecta > Diptera > Clusiidae > Clusia > Clusia tigrina. The sequence goes on along the minus strand of OV050033.1, from coordinate 176,114,390 downwards.
AAAGAAATGTCACAGGAAGAAAATATTGGTCTTTGTCATTAACCAAAAAAGCAACAAGTGATGAAAAACCAACAACAACAACAAAAACGCACGAACAACAAAACGCAGGCGCGCTTGTTTCACATAATGCGCCCATCCGGTATACGAGTAATTGACCAACACATTCAATGGCAAACGCGGCGAAATTAACGAAATGGCTTAAATGGTAACACTCCGGCGGCGGCCCCAGGAAGGCCAGGGAAGGGTACTTGGTACTTGTACAAACAAAAAAAGAAAAACAGCACACAAAAATGAAAAAAAAATTTTAAACAAAAAAGTTGTTAAACATGCGTACGTACGCGCACTTATTGCACTGAACAAAAAGTGTGGAAGAAGACGAAGGCAACAACAACAGCGACGACAATTACCAGCGCCAACAACAACGAGAAATTAAAACATAGTTCACAAAAGTCCCCAAAATGTGACAAGAGCAAAAACCCGAAGAACGATTTGTTGTGTGAGAAACAAATCTGCACCATGTACACCGAAATGAGCGGCATTGTTGCTCACAGCGGAACAGGCAGTACTCATACGCCACATGTGGCCACATATGCATGGCGGTTAATGGCCACTTGCGACCAAGCGCCACCAATTTTTTGTTCTTTATTGTATTGTACTCCATTTCAGTTTCACCAAATTAAAAAGCCAAAGAACCCGAAGAAAAGAGTCAACAAGCGGCGTACGCAACAATTAAGTGCGTGCGTTTGTGTGTGATTCCATATGAATGCGTCAGTGTATTTGTGTGTGTGTCATGTTTGGTGTTGTTTCACAGGCAGGCATTGACAAAAAAAAGAAACCAGTGTAAGCCCATCGCGCACCGTTCAATTAATTTTCCCAGAAATTCGCCTGAGTTTCTCGCAATTTTATGATAAATTCATTGAATTTCGTTGACGTTGTTTATTGACTTTGGCCACATCATCGCTTGCGCCCAGCATAAGTGTTTGCGCATGAGTTCGTATGTGCCTGGAACTAAGCCTGCATGAACATTTTACACACACTCACTCACGCATGCACGCACACTAGCAGCCGGCTGACTGTCGGATATTCGGTCAGTCAGTCGGGCGCTTACAAAAGTACACTTCCAGATAGTCAAAGCACAACTCGCATTGCGACGACGGGCATTCCTTATTACAAAATATGCAAGCTTCGTGCGTGTCCGTGAGTGGGACTGTGCATTTGTGAGTGTATGTGTGAATGTGTGTATTGCGCGGAGTGCGCTGCAATTACCTGACGTAGTAAATTAAAGCCACTTTTCTTGCCCATAAATCATGTATTGGGCATTTTCTTAAGTTTTGCGGCGATTTGTGTGTGATAAGTTAGTGTAATGTGGTTGGCAGTTTGTTTGATGAATTTGTTGTTGTGGCATGTTAATGACAGCTGCAATTTTGGCTTTGGCTTTGGCTGAGAGGAATGGTCAATGGAAATTTATGTTAAACTTTTTCTACTTTTTAATTATTTCAGTGGTTGGTTAGCGGTCACATTCCTATGTAAATGTTAGCCGAGGTGGGAAAAGCGTTTAAAAGATCTAAGAGTGAAAGACTCCTCTAACTTATTATTTTGGTAATGAGTGCTAGAGTCCGAGGTAGTTCCTTGTGGCCATAAACATTCTCTTCAATTTTCACTTATGAGTTAAGAACACATCCATTTTGAAAACTTCTAATTCGTGAATCGTTCTAAGCCCCAGCTATCCATCTTAATAGTGGACAGCTTTTGGATGTTTGCCGGCTAAAAAGGCGATCGATTATTGGTACAATCATAATGAAAACTTCAGTCAAAGTTCGTAATAAATAATTTGTTGCAAATATGGGAGTTGATTTTGAGGACGAAACCTGAATTATACAAAATAGAAAATATATTCTGACATTTAAACCACAGACAGCTCTATTTCCGCCATTAAATCCCTCTAAATGTTTACAGATTAAATTTTGGAATGAATTGTCAACTCGGTGTCAACAATGCAGTTTCTATGAACAGACACATTCCTATTTGATTGGACTGATTATTGCGTTGATTTCCAAACTCAGCGATTAAGGTCCCTGTAGCAAAAACACACAAGCTAAATTGGTATGTGAATTGTTGTTATGGGTCCTTGCTACTTTGGAAAGAGAAGCAAAGGAAAAATGAATTTATTTTCCTTATAAAGATAAATCTCCTGCATCTTTATAAAGATAAATCTCTCATAATCTCTTATATTCGACAACGAGGATTTTCTCTTTGAGATTTGATACTATGGTGTTGTCTTTGAGATTTGATACAATGAGTGTTGGACTTAACATGTCTTTAAATGGACACTCAGGCAGGCCGCAATCTTGCGTTGAGTCATCCCCGCTAATATTCTTAATAAATTCTCTACTTACTTCCCACCTCTCACTAAATGCAGAAATATTGTGCACCAAGTGCGGCGAATATGTTTGCAAATATTTTTTCAGCTGGGCAATACTATTAACTGCCCTACTTGCAGCTTGGCGTGGTGCCTCACTATCTTAGCGCAATGGCGGTAAAAAAATTCTTAACATTTCCTTCCATTCAGTTTACTTACACAAACGCGTTCTTGCATACCAACCAAAGCGCGTCTGGCTTTCTTCACATCGCGTTTACTACCGCCCCAAGGAACAGTAGTGCACCTACTGAACACATAACCACACACACACACATACATGCACTCTCTCAAACATACTCACCGCGCAACGAAACACAAGTTTCGGCCAACACAGTCACTTGGGAAAAATTATGAATGACTCTGGGCAAGTGACCGACCAGGCCGCCTTATAACGCTGGTGCTGAGCTGACTGCTAGCTGCCGGCTGCTGGCAACAACCAAGACGCAAACCATCGACCAACGACATTGTGCACTCAATGAATCTCACTGAACAACATACTTCATCATAAATATGTGAAAAGTATCGGTGGCGCATATGCAGCCTAGCAAGCGTACCGCCCGACAAGGGCAACAATTAAGTCGGTATACGTAGCATAACGGCCGAAAGTAAAGCCACGCAGAGTGTTGAAAAGTAAAGAAGCTTTAACAAATTACCGCCCAGACGCACCACCGGACGCTGCTCGAGTACGAGTCGCGTTCCCTGGCAACAGTGTTACCGGACGTCCCGAAAACAGTCACACAAGAACTTTCAGCTTCACATAATACAGGAGTAGTAAACACCAAAGTGACAATATGTCGACGGCTGTGGCGTACTTTACTCAGGGTTTTATACTTTTCGAATAATGTTGCAGAGAAATCGATGAACAATTACTTCATGGGTTCAGGACCTCAATTTTAATTTTAAGTCTACTACATACACAAATTCATCCAATCTTATTCACTTTGGAATCTTATGAATGGATTGGGCTTAATTTATTTCTTGATCAGTAAAACAATTCCTAAATATGAGCCCATTATTATGATAGTCCTTAATTCACAGCTGCTCTGTAATATTGAATTGTTTCTAACACCAAAATTAATGCATTACCTTTTGAAAAATTGCTTCTTGTGGGACTTTGGGCAAACCAAACTCGTCCTGGCTTTGTTATATTGTAAACAGGCATTCTCTTATTAAATCCTTTTCGTGCATAAATAAATTTCTATATAACAGAAGAGTTCCTGTTCAGTTAATAGTGATTCGAAATTTAGTATAAACCAGATCCTACGAGAAGAATGCACTTTAGTGCTACAGGAAATCACATATTCAAACTTAAATAGTTCTTACAAGAAAAGGTTTGAGTAGACCTGTCATCCTCATCATTGAAGAATTAATTTTGAGTTAGACCAATGTCTGTTAGGTTCGGTCATTAATCCCGACTTGGTTGAAGTGTGACACCACAAAACTGTTCGAGGGACCATGAACGACAATTTAGTGCTATACTTGGCAGACTTTTCAGCACTTTCATTGTCATCAAAGCTACAATGAGCAGCTACAGATGATGTTCCCTGTTCTTCCTAAAGGACTTCTTGAGAGTAACTGAAATTGTAGTTGCAAGCGTTCATAGCTTCAAGGGTCTGAGTATGTACATTCATAAATATATTAGAAAAGAAATTGATTCCAGTCATTGGGCAATGATATCACTTAGAATAGAATAATTTTTCGATGGTAATTCGATAATGTCACCCTCTCCATCTGGCAACCCTTGCTGACAATGAATGTAAAAGTCGCTAGGAAACGATTTGCTGCGGATGAACAAGAGACAGACTCTTGGACGGACACCGTTTCATATGCCCAGCGGCACGACATTGTTGTGCGGTGCCTGGCCAAGTCAAGCCATGCCATGATATGCCATGCCATAACTGAGCGGCAAACTTATGACTGAGTAATTGCTGGCGATATTTATGCGAGGAAGCGTTTCAGCAGTCGATCGTTGAGTTGTGGTACACAACGTAGTTGCGGCAATTCGAGTTGTCGGTGCTGCTCCTGTTGTTGTTGTTGTTTTTGTTATTGTTGCTTTTGCTATTGTTATTCCGCTGCGTTAAAGCTGAACTTATTCGCATAGCTTCACATACCGCAAAGCGATGTATTTGCTGTCTTTCGGAATGTAAATCATTCGCTAAGTGCTCGATTTAGGCGACCGAACGACTGACGGTACCACCAGGCCCAAAATGCGCATGCGTTACATGGCAATACGACTTTCGTACATACAACCACACAACTGCAAACAGCGGCACACACACACGCACATATACACAGAAAGCACGCTCAATGACGAAAAGTAATGCGCCGAACATAACTCATCGCACATAATGAGACTGCAATAATTCATTTGCGCTCTGTGGTCCAAGCATCCTCACATCCACAGCACATCCCAACGCATCACAACGAATCATAACCCAGTGTCAGCTGCAGTTGCAGTTGTGGCAGGCACACGGCACAAGTGCAGCTCCAACACAGCTCCAGCCCCGCAACCGGCTGGTTGCTTATTGCAAGGCTGTGTTGCTGCGTGGCTGTGTGGCTGTGTGGCTGGCTGTGGCAAGATCTTCGTGCAATCCTAGCCTGCTTGCTGGTGGCTGCTGGCTGCTGGCCTGGCTGTAATTAAGTATAATGAGCGTAATTGTTAATGTGCATGCAGCACGGAGTGAAATTAAAATGTATGACAAAGTGCGTGCAATAATTCGTTCAAATTTAATGAGTCCATCGCAATGTGGACATTTGTCGTCTAATTACGCCGGGTATGATACTTTAATTGGTGGCCAGAACGGCGGCGACTATGCGTAGCCGTATTTCTGCCTATGTGTGGATCTTTTACAAATCTGCACATTGATTTGGCGTGAAGAGGATCATTATAGCAGCAACAGACCCGCAAAGCGATCGGTAACTGCTGCCCGTGGGAGCGGCTTTGCTTTTAGTATACTGACACACACACACACAAACATACTAGTTTCCGCATCTGCTGTATCATTCCCCAAAGCCACCAAGTACTATCCGACTGATTGATATGTCAGCCAAGAGTCAACGCCCCAGCTTAACACACTGAGAGACAACCTTCAGTTTGCTCGCATGGTGTGCAAAATATTTGCACAAAATACCTTCAAAATAAATTGCAGTGTTGGTTTTATGAAGTGTCAAACTGGAGCAGCTCTTTTTGCACTGTTAATAACCACACACACACACTTACACAAACAACCAGATGCATTATCATTTAAGTTAATTGACGAATATTCTGCTTTAGCCAGCAGTACCATTACAGTCAGTAGTGTAAAAACACGGGCATACACTGCCCGAGCATACGAGTACAACAAAAACCTAAAACAAAAGACAGAGGAAAACGAAATGTAAACGACAAAAAGTCTGTGGAGGACACTGGGACCACCCAAAAGCGCCGCCGTGAAAAGTAAAATGGTGCACAAGCTGTGCCAACTCATGCCGTGTGCAAACGTGAAAACGACAGGATGAAGAGGCACGAAAACAGCGACCATAAAAGGAATGTGCAGAAACAAAAGTGCTCACAAGCAAGTGAAGAGAGTGCTAAAGTGATAACATTATTAGAGCTAACGTGATAGCTTACTGAGCACTGCTTGACAATGATGGCCAGAAAAAAATGATTGTAACTACAAAAGTAAATGAAAGTCCTAAAAAAAATACTGGTAACACGGCCTGCACAGTTGGATTCGTCGTTACTGCCACTGCGCTAAGACTACGCGCTCTCACTAGAAGCCTTGAGTTAGATAGTAGTAATGCTGGGAGGAAATGGTGTTTCAGACCTCCGTGAGTTTGGCTCCGTAGAGCTCTTTCATGAATCTGAAATTCAGTAGGCAGCTGCTGACATCCTTTCTAGTGCAAATACACACATATACACACCTATCAGCGGGTTATTAAAAAGCCTTCACAGAAGGTATTCTTTCCTTTTCTTCATACTCATTTCTTCATACTCATTGCATTCTAAATGGGCAATAATAGTCAGTTAGAATCCTTGTAGCAATTTGCATCAAATTCATATTTAATGAGAACACTTGTTGTATTTTAAATGCTGTTATTGGGAAAATGTTGGTCCAGTACCAGTTTTGGAGAGCGTTGTCGCTCTTCCTCTGACTTTATTCGATCTTCTTGGAGATATGAAACTAAACTCTGAGGAGGCATCTTGCCTGCCACACTTATTCCTTGTCCCGATGGACAATTGATATACATATGTATTAGGTGGTTGATAGGTGTGTATGTCAAACCGTGGACAGTTAACAGAAGTACTCGTAGCTCTGTGATTGACATACGGAGACTGTCATGTTTATTACTGTATATTGCACTTAGAGATAGGTCATCAGTCAGTAAGAAGAGTTTGTTGCGCTCTCCTAGCTGAGCGGAATATAAGATCAATTAAAGTGAGGGAATAAAACAAAACAAAAGAGACAAACATTTGTCCGTAGCAAATTTCAGGGATCTCCGGTATATTATTGTGTATACCATATACCCAAAACGGGAAGCGAAACACGAGTACAATATCCTAAAGACTCCAGAAGCACTTAAAATGTTGCCACACATTTTTGCTTTCAAGTAGCATCTTCCTTCTGAACTTTGAGGGAACTTTATTATTAGATTTGTTAGAATAGATAATAAGATGGTAGAACAGAGACACAGATAACTTCAAATACCCAATTTCGGTGTCATATCAGTTTATATTATGGCAAGGGCCTGCGAAAATGAAACCAACGCCGCACATTTTGTACCTATCAAGTTAATAAAGATCTTAATTCTAATTAATTCTTGTGACCCTAACCTGTCTGGGCCCAATCCGATTAAACCTCGATAACATCGTGTTGTCCAGAAACATTCAAAAAAGGGATTACTTCCCGATAAGACATATTATTTTAGCTCTGTTGTTACTCTGGTTTTGATCCACTAAGAATGTCTGGGCTAACTAGGATGATTTGGGAGCAATTGCTCAATGTTAGGCATACCCTGAGAGATTTATGAAAGTTCCTGCTTGAAACTATTTTTCAGAGCATCAGTCTTGCCCCATCCTTTAGTTTACTCTCTCTTACTTAACATAAAACTACAAGGATCCCACATACGATAGAATTTCCTTGATAGTAGGGCATAGGATACCAGCATACTCATATTTATATTGCCGCTTCCAAGCATTCCAGCTTCAATCTTAAAAAAATGTAAAATAAAAACATGTAAAATATGGTATTTGGATTTGGTTTGTTGGAACTTTAAGCATTTTTTTGGACTCACTTCCTCCTACAGCAAAATGGTCCAGCATCCAGTTCACAAAGAACACACACAATGATGCAATTATCAACTTATTACCACTTGGACGTGTCAAGTCATGCTGCTCTAGTGGGTCGGCCTCTGCGCTTAGCTGGTGTTCCAAATATTGGGAAACCAAACAACTGCAGACAACAAAGCACATTCCCCATACTCCTTTGCCTGATTCATTATCATTTCGGAATTTTGACATACGCCGCAGTCGAAGAGGTACCACCCGATCCGACCAGAACAAACGTACGACTATGAGTACAACCAACAAACACTTGACGAGGTGGCGTGTCATTTGTTGCAACAGCAGCAACACCAACAGCAGCGGCAGCACAAATCATTGCGCTTGGCAGTTGCAGATCAAAGCAAGTGTCTCAATAATGATAATCATCATCATCGTCATTTTCGTCGTCGCCATCGTCATCATCTTTTCAGCCTCGATACACGCTGTGGACCTGTGTATACACAGTGCTACTGACCACAAGCAACTGGCAGTGTCTCCGACTTGGCTTATCATTGTGTTTCCTTGTGCCCCACATAAGTGCAGCGGTTGCCATTAAGCGTGTGTATAAGAACCCGTGCGTTAACAATTTCAAGCTATATGCACATACAACGGCTTAAATATGGGATCGTCCGTGGCTTGATTTACAGATTTTCAAGATTATCATTGTTGTTACTGTTGTTGTTCTTATTATTGTTGCTCTTGTGATGTATTCTGTACGCATACGAGTACAAATGCAAGATTAATTCCCTTTGTGTGCATTAACATAGCTGTGAGTGATATGCATCGCTCGTTCCAGCGTTCGTACTCGTCTGCGCAGACTTACGGATAGGTGCGCTTAAGCTTATCCATCAGTCTATCTTGTTGTCGGTGTGTCTTGCTGTAAGTCCGCTCTCTGTGTATACCCTTTCAAGGACTCTCAATCACATCTGAATTGATTTTATTGTTTGCATGCGTATGCATACGCGTCTGATGACATGTGTATGTGTGTGAGTGTGTCATGCACAATCGAAATCAAAGTAGCATTTTTGTTGTTGTTGATAAGTTGGTTGAAATATGTTTTCCACTCCGGTCATAAGCGTTGCTTTTGTAGCGCTTTTGATTTTAGGATTAGCTGATTTTTTATTGGATTTGCTGAGTTAATTTTTTTCCTTTCTTCTTTCCTGGTCTGCCGTGTGAGACTGATTGACTGCGCCGATGATTTGACAATTATTTATTTGTTTAATTTTTAAATTATTAGTTTTGTTTGCAATGTTCTCATGCGATTAACACAGAATATGTTTGAATTATTTGCTTTTGACGTAACTTCAGCCTCCAGAAGTTTCAGGAACCGAGATTAGTAAGTGAACAAACTGCTTCAACTACATGGAGGCTGGATTGATAGCAAGTCCAACTTCCAAATATTATAAATACTGTAATAAAAAATAAATGAGTGTGTTGCAACACTCGTACTGAGTTTTGCCCACTATTTCCGGAATTATATCCAGCACAAAACTTTATGTCCTTAATTTAAACAGACCGTCGCTTTCATAGAAAGTAGCAGTTAAAGTGTACGGGATCGCAAAGAAGTAAAACATTCTGTATTATGTCCTTATAAGAATTTAGAAGCCTACTTCTTTGTACTTATAGTAACCTAACACATAACTTACGAAATGAGTATCTCAGAGATCACTCTTTATTTTTTCCTTAATCTCAATATATCACCCTCAGTAGTCTTATGCAAAGCGAATATAATGAACATAAATGTCCTGTATGAATTCTGAACTCACTCCACAGAATACAGAGAAATAACTCTTATATTGCGCACACTTAACTTTGGTAGTGTGGCTGATTTTCTTCAGAATTCTGGGTAACCAATGATAAACAAACCTATCCATATAGCAAACTAATGATAAACAAAGACATTTTTTTAAAACGTTGGAAAAGTTTACGTTTAAGTGTCCTTTCTCTGTGTTCTCTGCTTACTCATGGACGGTATCTTAAGCTTCTTCTTCCATATCCTGATTTTCTTGCAGTAATCCTTCCCTTTAAGCTTTTCCCTTAGATCTATCATTATAAACTTTACTCTTTTCATGTACGAATTCTTCCCCTAGGATAACAAACCGGCCAAAAGTATTGCACTGCCTCCTTACGTCGACCACCCTCAAAGTTTTGTTTTCTTGCTCATACAGTTAAATGCATCAGATTTGTGTGGACGCCTGCAATTTTTCTTCAATTGCAGCGGGAAGGAAATGCTGAATATTAAAGTAATGAAAAAGAAACCAAAAATGTCAACTTCATTCAGAAAATAAATAAATAAAGTAGAAAATCTACTCCTATTCCTTTCTCTGATCAAAGCAAAATGAAATGTCAAACTGTCGTTTCACTATTTTTCTTATTTTCTATATAGTCTTCACTTGCGTTCCCCTGCCTCTCTCTCTCTGCTTCTACCGCCGGCCTTACCACTACCCTGCCAGACTCCGTGCTGTGTGCTTGGATTTGTGTACTAGCTCGCTTTTGTCTGCTTAAAAGCGGAACCGATCAAAGTCATTCAAACATGAATGAAGTTCATTAAAAACTGATCAAATCTGTTAAGACAACAATGCAAGAGCCTACATATTTCGACTACAAGAACAAAACAACACCAACAACAACGGCAATAATAAATAAAAAAAAGAACAAACACATAGCCCAGCTCTGCCCGACACTGCTGAGCTGTGTCTTGCGTCCACATTTTCTACTCTGCTCGTAAGTGCAAACAAAAACGCAGATTTGTATAGTTTCATAAAGTAAATAATATGCTCCTCCATTCAGGAAAGACACACACGCACGCACAAGAGCAGACAGCAATGAACATTCACTCATTACCACTACATTCACATACAAGACTTTGTGCTACGTGTGGCATAGTTTTGTGTGGCATCTCATGCAGCAACAGCGACAGCCGCAGGAGCAATGGAATCTAACTGCATGCCGCCAGGCGACGTCATTTTTTGGTGTGTGTCCTGTTGCCAAGTGGAACTGGGTATCCTTTGTTTGGTTGGATTCCTTTTCTGTTTTCTCTTTTCTTTCTGTTTTTTTTTCATTTTTCATTTTTTTTTTTGTTCACTCGTATTATTCGAATAATGACATTTCCTGATTTTTGTACTTTTGGCTGTTGTAATGCCAACACCTGAATTAAGAGGTTGACAGTCGTAAACAGTTATTTTGATCTATGTGCGCTCGCTTTGTAAGGACGAGTGGGAAGTATATGGATATCGCATGAGTGTGGCAACAGGAAAAGTAGACTTTTCGGAAGTAGTTGAATGTGTTCGGTGAGGTAAACACAGCGAAACGTACAATGCCAAATATAACTGTAAAAAACAGTGTTTGATTGATAAATTGCTGTTCCTTAAACAGATTCGAAAGAATGACTTTTAAGGATTCAAAATTGGGACCCTTACAGTGAAGCTTAGCTACAACAAGGAAGTGATTCCGCTCTGGTATGTGACAGAAGTTAGAATTATGTTAGAAGATCTGATGATATGCAGGTATGTATATATATATTGACTTATGTATATACAAATATTCAAATTCTTAGGCAAATTTTGTATATTTCATTTAGACATTAAATAATTTCGAGGACCCCAACAACATTAATATCCACATTTGACCCAAATGAGCTTGCCTCTCCCATCTCACACATATTCTATAAGCAGGCTTTTGCCACCATCTCTGATATTACCAAATTATATGATCTACACTCTCATATGCTTATGGAACTTACTCCTGTCTTAAGAGACCCACAGAATGCTGACTAATTCAATCCAAACTTATAGTCAGCGATATATCTACTGAAAATGCGGCTGAGGAACCATGCACCCATGCGTCATCATAAATACTCGTATACTGTTCAGTGTCAGATTCATACTAGCAATTTTTGCTGCAACCTCCGCATGCGTTCCTTCTGAGAGTGAGAGAAGCTGAATTGGTGAACTGATTTATTCATTTACCTAACGCTGCACAAAAATGACCTCATTTCCGCTCTATGAGAGCAGGGATTAGCTTTTCACACATGCCGGCAGTCAAGAGACTCAACCTTGATATTTGTACTCGTTGACTTATACTCGTAAACCTTTAATTAAATGCTTCATAGTAAATTTATTGGTAGCGCCCAAACAAAGCCAAATGTTGCTGTTTTTGTGCAGTGGGACTGGATGAGCGCATGTTGTACAACTTAAGCTTCACGAATTGAACCCAAGGATGAATGCGGCGGCGGTGCTGTCAAATACCAGGAATTTCAGCTGGAAAGCATTTGCAGCAGCTTCCGTTTGTGCATAGTTTTGATTCTCATTACCTGCGGCAAATATGAGTATCCCAAGTAAATTTAGGAAGAAATATTTCCAGAATCTAGCAACACGTTTAAACATGCCGCGTTGCCGAACTTAGTCAACACACACACACTCGCAACTCACGCGTATGGTGCTTCCACAATATTGGTGAGCCTTTAAGCCGCACATTGGCCAACCGGGCGGAATTCGTCATGCAGTTGCACGTACATATAAATCAGGCAATGCGTTTATGCTGTTTTGTCATTTCGCGGCCCAAAAGTGCGTGTCACGCTTAAATTGAGGCGACGATTAGCGTAGCCAATCGCAATTACACGCACGGTACCCAGCATTTGGTTAGGAATCCTTGAGAACGTAAATTTAATGCTGCTTTATTAGCATTGCGCATGGCCAAATTGTGTGCAAGTGCCCTTCGGCAGCAGCAGCACCTCTGCCGAAAGCGATTCTGTTTTATGTTGCAGAGGCGGTCGGAGCGACGCTTTGAAAATGTGCAGTTTGCAAACAAATCGTATTGAGCGTGTAATGCGTAGCCAATCCCATTTTAAGGAGCGTGTGGAAGACCGTATGGAAATTAAGATAAAAGTTGGCACACAAAAACAATTTTGCAAAAAGTTTGCATATAGTGCCTGGCGAATTTTGAAATATAGAAAGCGAAGCACTTAAAACGATCACCCTTGGGCATGGCTGCTGTTTCTTTAGCGTTGGGCAGACGTTTCCTGCAGTGACAGTATTGGTGCCAGGGTGGCAGTTTGGTTCAAGTGTGAAGTGGCCGTATTGCTGTATACTTTCATATCCCTATTTTCAAGTCAAATGGAATTGACTGAGGGTGTATGAGTGAGAGAAATAACTACAAACAGGGAGAGAAAATATATCTCCAAAAGAACAGCAAAAATTCCAGCGAATAATGCAACACCTTCCATTCATCATAAGCCGCATATGTCGAAATCCACACCCTCTCAAGCTCTCCTTGTATCTTCTTTCTCCTCCTTGGAATATTGTTTTGCAATATTTTGGCATACATTCAGTGACAACAACAACAACAACAGCAATTTGAGTACCAATGACTGCACATATTTTATATAGACCCCATTAGTACCGTTTTTAAGGTCAAACCCCAACTGAGACAACAATTACAGCCCACAATCTAAGATCTTAACACATGCGGACGTGCTACGTACTCAACTCACGTTCGCACCGCAGTGAATTATACACACACATACGCACTCCTGACAATGCTGGCGCGATTAATATGCAGGGCGCGCAAATAGCAGGTAAATATCCTGCGCCTGCACTATAAATCAATTACCTTTGCCTGGCATATTTAAAGCGATCGAGTGAGTCGAAAGCGACTTCAGCTGAGTTGATGTGAGTTGATCTGAGTTGAGCTGAGCGCGGCTAAGCTGAGCGAAATGCATGCGCACGCAGCTCAGGATGCTGGCAGCAAACGCACCGATACTCGTACCTAAAGCAACCAGCAATTCTCGGAATGCAGCTCTTTAACTTTTTTCTCTGCGTTTTCGGGATTTCGGCGCCGAGATTTCTGGGCTTCTGCGCCGCTACACAAACGCAAACAAAAGTAAACATAAACGCACAGGCAGCACTCGTGACCGCTATAAAACGATAAAGTCATTTTGTGTTCCATTTATTGCAGCAGGCGTCATAAAAACAACCGAAATATGCAAGTTGCCTGGTAGCTGAGCACAGTTTAGGTTGCTAGCATTTTCAATTTTGTGTCATTTGTCGCATTTATGGGCCGGCAGTAAACGGTCTCTGTGTCAATATTATTTTCGCAGAAACTTCTCAGCATTTTCTTTTTGTGGGCGTACCGCGCTAAGTTATACAATGACAGTGGCTTAGGTGCAAATTACGCTCTAAGCGAAGGATGTGCATGATTTAAGCGCTGGCCTAGGATTGAATTGGGTTAGTTTGCTCAACTCAACTCGACTCGGTTGTCGTTATGTTTGTGTTTTGGTATATTTCATGGGTTTTCTTGTGTCCTTGATGCCGTTGCGAGTTACTGATTTCCATTTCAGTGGACTGCTAAAGGGATTTTTAGCATATTTTCTGGAAATTCCATTCAAATGTGCTGCAAAGGGAGGTAGCACTAAAAATTGCAAAGATAAGATTTTATTAAAAGTGAGAGGGATTCTTTTTTAAGATTTTTAAATAATTTTAAAAACATGGCAAGTCGTAAATCAAAGACAAGTAGAATAGAAAATTAACTGAATATTTGTATTTTTTCTGTACAACAAACAGAATGGTGCTAAAAATATAGTAATGCGTGGAATTCCTGGATGCGAGCGAGAAACAATAACAAGGACTGCTACTTACATGTTCAACATTACGTTTTGGCATTTTTGAAGTGGTGTACGACTACCTTCACAATGCTAATGAAATGGATTATACATGTATTTTAAGTTTACTTAAACAGTAACTCTTGACAAATAGTTCCTGAAAAGCAATACACTGAAAAAAAGGCATTAACACTTTAGACTATAATTCAAGGACTTCAGTGCTCCTAGTATAATGTGCCTATGTTTTATATTAATTGCACTGTAACTAAAAATGTTTCTCCTTGATGAATTTCCAGTACTGTCACACTTCTCGTACATGTACTATCAGAATTTACTCTGTATATGTACTTGACTTGCATTGTATCTAAATCTGTGTTGTCCCTCAAACCCAAAAACTGAAAGGCTTTTGTTGATTTCAGAGGTCACGAAGCATTCTCATCTGAAGTCCTGCACGGTAAGTGACGCCTGCTTAGCCCTAGTGTCTCAATCTTACAGTGATGGCTATAATAGTAAACGATGGTATTAGCTTGTGAATGAATGCTTAGATTTCCACACAGGAGCGCAACAGCTTAGAACTATTTAGTAATGCAATTCAAAGATTCCAAGAATTGTAGAATCGAAATGAAAAATAGCACCAACCTTTAAACAATGTTCAATGTAATCTATTTAAAAAGCATTAAAGTGTTATTGGGCAATGAAGGACTTTAAATACACAGCTATTGACAATCTGAGGCTACATGAATATAATTTCAGGATACTCTGCAGACTTAATTTGGTCATACTCAAGCCTTTACTCTCATGGAAGTTCGTGTTATTGTTGGCCAAAAAATGTCCACCTTCCTCTGCTTATTTTAATTTTATACAAATCCAGATCCACCAGAAATTTATTTGCCTATCAATAGGACACAAAAATTGCACCAAAATTTCGTGTGGTGTCAATGAAATTTTCAATGGTGAACACAGTGGAAGGCGCAATCTAGAATTTCATCATACTTGATTTAGAGTCGTTTAATACAGTTCACTGACATAACCAGCACCAAGAAAAAGTAGAAAAAATTGCAAGTCACACTTGCCGGTTGGAATTGTTGTCACATTTGGACAATTAATGAAACCAGTTAAGACAGCTGCGCCTGTCACCCCAAACCCCCAACACAGAACCCAAAAACACACAACAAAGAGCGCAGAGCGCAAGTTCAATGCTGAACACTGTGAATCAAGACATCCAGTTTTAATTACACTTTTAAGGCACATTTCATATTTTTATAAACACATAAAAAAACTTAAAACAACGAAAATTTTAGTGCACGTCTATTAATAGCGTAATTTGAGCTCAGCTCGTAAATGTTGGCTGCAGTTCAACGACATCTTTATTAAATACTCGCAGCGGCCGCTGTGTTCGGTAAGAGTACGCACGGCTTCAATTAAAGGCTTTGAAAAATTATATAATTTAATGGTTTATGGCACCGCTCGTTACTAACTTATTTCAAGACGTCTGTCTACCTGGGCCAAGTAGACGGGAAGGCATTTAAACTAGTTCTCTTTATGACTGGGAACATTTCAAATCTCAAAATGAAAAAGAAGAATAAATGCATTTAAGACTATTTTGGCACTTTTTTTCAACCACTTTTCTAGTACAGCATAAAAAGGATACTTTTTCACTGGAAAAATGGCACCAAAACAATAAAATGCTGAAATTACAGTTATGAGCTGGACAGAGAAAAAAAAAATTGCATCCCAACTCGCCTATGGGCACAATCGCAAGGACATGATTAGTTATTAAAAAATGTTAATCTTTCACTTTTATTGTTGCTCAGACAAAATATTCAAATTTCAAACAGTTCGAACCGAACACCGAACACCGAGGATACAGAACTAAAAACCGTAAACCGTAACCATACCCGTAACGCTGAGCAGAACAATGGCATTGATAATTGTGCCTTGTCGCTAAACAGGCACGCAGCCAGCAGAAAAAGTGGCACTGCTTGAATGACACTTGACACTCTTACGCTCATGCCAACCACTAACAACGGCAACAAGGAATTCGGCTGTGGCAGGTAAGCCATGGCTAAATCCGACAGAACCCAACTGACCGTACCATAAACACCACAACGCAGACGAACAATTGCATCGCATAGGGCCTTGCAGTTATTCGTCCTGAAAGATCATCAAATGCAATCAATAAACGGCTTAAGACATGCACTGCACATGCAAGCATTTCCTGCCCAAAGCCCCGCACCGCTCAAGCTGCTGCAACCATTGTTCGCATTTGTATATTTAATCCTGTTGTCTTTTTCGTGTTGGTGCTGGGCAGGCAAAACTGTTTGTTGTTGTTGCTGATGAGCCGTGGCCAATTGTGCTCAAGCGCTTGTGCACTCCTACGCACCCTAAACAGCTTCTGCGGCAACACACCACTGAAATTGTATGCGCACATCCTGCTTTATCCTTTCTTTAAGCCACGACCAAGGTGTGCCACTGAATCGATACAGCTTTAAAGGAGATTCGCAAACGAGCATCTTTGAGGTGTTTGCGCCCGATCAGCTCAGGCGCTGCAGCCGCTCAACCAGGTGCTGCCGGGCCAAATTCCGCACAGCTTAGTTATCTGACAGCTTAAACAGGGTTGGCTTAAAATAGTTTTTTTTCTGCTCTCCCACAATTTCAATGCTAATAACTGCTGATCCTGGTGTGTGCTATTTGCAGTCCTTTCTGTTAGCATTATCACGGCTTCCTTACGTTGCGGCACAATGCTCGGCATTAACAAGTAAATTTACGTAAATCTGCTTAAATCAACAATTAGCATTGATTTCAACGATTTGAACGATTTAGTTTTCAGACTTATTTCCGATGCTGCTGATGCTTTGTTCCTGGTCTGAATACGAATACCATGTTGGTCGATTGCTGGACAAGAACTCTGTGGGGTGCACTTGACTGGCCATTATGCTCATGCAATTTTGACATATGCTTATTCAGATTTTGCTCCATTATTCGTTATTATCCCTTAAACAGCTTTGAAGTCTTTTTTAGTTGCTTTAGTAACTGCTTGTATCGCCAGTTTATGTACTTACGTGAACATGAGTGATCTCTTAAAAAGTATCTGTAAGCTAAGCTCACAACAGTAAATATGGAAATATTGGCAAAATGAAGCCAGCGGGTGTTCGAATTCTTCCTTTCCATACAATCCTTCTGCACGTGCTGGTTTATATTTTGCTTGGGATAACCCAGGAGACCTTCAGTTGTATTTCTACGACTAGACTAATTTTGTTGATTTATGAAGACGAAGGCCTGATAGAGATGAAAGAGCTGTTTTACTATTTAAAGTTAATAAACGGAAGTATGCAAAGATCTCCGCTGCTTCAATCGTAGTTATTTGAATGAAGAACAGATGCAGGAATCCCGATTAGAAGAGGTCAGTTACCATGTCTACTAAAGTTGTATCACTTTTTGTATTTTATGGAAGTAGGTATCAGGAATTCTCTATTGAATCTCTATTGAAGTCTATGCCAGTTGTGTAGGGTATTTGTATCACTACACCTGTTGAGCCACACTGACTTTCTTTTATAAATCCTTAACATGACAAAACATTGTATGGAATATCAAAAAAAATATGGATAATGTGACAGAACTCCAGGACAGCCCACTAAAAACTGCCTGAATCAATTTCTACAATTACGAAGTCTGTTGCGTTCTCGAGCACATTGAATTAAAGTAAGCTAAGAAGCAGACCGATTGGTCAGAGAGAGATATAACAACTTAGAAGAATTGTGGCAATCAACGAGTACATTAGAAATGAATATATATAATACTCATAAGAGCAAAAGGTTCAACGAATACCTCTAGTGCTTCAGAAGCTTCAGTGATACGTCTTGAAACTCATTCCAGGCAAGACTCCTAAGTATTTATTCACATCTTTTATACAGAAAAAGCACCAGTTCCCATAAAATATAAATATAAAAAAGAACAACTGATCTGAAAGGTGTTCTCTGGCTTAAGTATTTTAAAAATTTCTATATTAATCAATTAAATTGCTACAGATCAACTGAGAATATATTTCCTGTTGGGTAGTTAAAATTTTCTGAACGTATTACCTGGGACCAGGACAACTGAACACTTTTTTTTCGATACCAGTAAAGTAGGCCATTTAAGATATGCTACAATCCACCCCCAATATGCAATAACATGACAATTTGTGGTCAGTTTTTGTGCATCTTTCCGAATTCTATATGAATATATACGAATAATATGGTTGACATATTACCACCCACTTTTTCACTCCAATTATGAGCGAATCAGGTAAAGTTTTTTAATAAATCTCGTTCTGGTATCATAAAGGATATTTGAGGTATCCTCCCCATTTTTTTTGCGGTTTATAGTTGGTTGTTTGGTTAGTTTTAGTGGCTGATTCAAGTCAGTCCTCACATGGATCACAATTATCGCCTTAGCGACGATTTGATACCACAACCTCTCCTAACGCCGGAGAAATCGATGGATTGTTCACTAAATCCACTTTGTGGAGTTTAGGTATCTTAAAAGATCTTTCGGTTTTACACCCGACAGATCGGATAAACTCGCTAGGAAATAGTTTCCTAGTATTCTATTTCTTGCGGCCGCTGGAGTTGGGCATTTGCAAAGAAAATGGATTAAGGTTTATAGTACTATTCATTATTTAAAATATCTCTAATGGACCATAGATAGGGCTCAAATTTTGGATATGTGTGAATTATAGGTGTGGCAACTGAATTATCCCAACGAGAAGTAAATAGTCAAATATTAGCATCAAACTCAGCTCTGATCAATTTTAAATATGCTTGGAAGGTGGTTTTATATGGAATGCAAACATGTTCTCTTTATGCACCCCACACATTTGTTGTTTAACTCTATTTGTTTATTTTATTATTCTCATCGACTTTTGTACAAGAATCTTGTATAGGTGTCCACGAGCTTTGGGGGTATTCAGAGACATTCTTCATATACTCGTACCACAAATACGTTGCATTATTGATAGAAACAACGCTTTGCTCATTTTATAGACGTGTCGATAGTTTTAGATGATGGCGTACCATAGTCTTCTTTCTGTACATATATCAATATCATTCTGTGTAAAATCCAGGACAATTTGAATAACATAGAAAAAATTTGTATCAGTGTGGACAAATGGGGCAAGGCTAAATCGCTTTGAAAGTTTATGCTGATCACTAATTTATACATTTCCATATCTCCCTTGATATGATAATGGCCCAATCCATTCCCCAAAAATAAATTGTCTTTCATGTCTGCCTAACTACACACTCGATGTAGCGACTGAACAAAAGAAGAAACTAAAACCACATTATTTGGTTTCATTTAATATTTTAAAATTTTATTTACAATGTAAAATATTTAAATATTTCTTATTTTAGTTTTAAATACCGATTAACTTAGATGCTAAATATAAATGTACTTAATTTTAATTATTTTTTTATTGTTTTTCCTTAATTGCGAAGGGGTCTGCTACCTACCTAAGTACAATTATATCACAGAGTGAAGCAATAATTGATCATAATCACCACAACTATAAAATCTAAGCTAAATATGTACAACAAATGCAAGTGAAGCTGATAAGAAAACTATTAATAATTAGAATAATTTATGTACATAAATAATAAAATAGGAACCAGTTCAGTTGTGGGAGTGGGTGGTGGGCGAGTGGGTGAGAATGGGAGAACCGCACTTTATAATTACTCATATCATCAAATGCCGATAAAAGTTTGTGGCGGTTAATGTCGCTGTCGCTGTCTCTCTTGATGTTGGTGTTGTTGTTGTTTACGTTGTTGTCGTTGTTGTTGTTATTGTTTCTGTATTGTTGACTAGAATTTTATAATCAAATAAAATTGTGCGGAAAGCGAAAGTGTGCGGAGTCGTCGCAGACGAAAGTGAGCGCTATGAAAGTGTGAGTTGTGTTAATTAAAAATGCAATATACTCGTAAGTATAAATAAACTGGGAATGTTGATGGAATGTGTCTATCTGCTGTGCAATAAGGCCTTCGCTGAGAGCTTAAACATTACGCTAAAGAACTTCCTAACGATAACTGAGTTTAGAGTTAAGGGCAAAAATAATACTAAATTAATTAAACTAGTTACCACGCAATCAACCAGTCTTTTGGCTGGGTGAGTGGTTGGAGAAATACTTGAGATTTGAACCTGAATGATACATTTCGACTGCTAATCGCAGCTCTGGCTCACATTTAAGATTTCGGCTTCGTTGTGCTGATGCTTGAATCAGTTCGGGGCTTTGGCATACGTTTGTTGCTCTTGTTTTTGCCTCCACCTCCAGAGCGCGCTGTATTGGCGCTATCGCTGCCGTTGCCACTACTGATATCCCCTGGGCGCGCTATGCTGCCGAAATGTTCTTCCACTTCATTAAACGTCCTACGTTGATTATGCTTGAATGGCATTTGTCCTTTGCGCCTGGTTTTCTGGCGCAAAACTTTCCACATCTTTTCGAGAAATTCATAATAGTAGTATTTGACAAACTTCAGATCGATGGTGTCCGCCTCCTGCACCACGTCGTCCGTCATGCGCTCCATGCGCCGCTTCGTACGTAGCTTTAGATGTCGGTTCATGTCGGTGCGGCTGATTTGCTTCAGGCGCTTCCCTTTCGGCCGATGTGGATGCGTATTATTGACGGCCGTCTCCAGTTCGCACAACATGCTACGTGAGCTCAACAGCAGATGTTTTAGCTCCCGAGATATGCGACTCTCGCGCTGTGACTTGGAATGATCCCACTTCAGTTGAGTGCGACGCAAGTAGGCGAAGGAGGCCACATATGTTTGCATATTGCGGTACCAACGATTCAGCGGAATCTGTTGTATGAGAAGATAAAAAAGGAAAGGGCCGAAATTATTAATGGAACTTTGAGTATTGTATAGTTCAATAAACTAATGCTTATTCATAGACACTGGATTGGGAATTTCCACTCACATTCACGTGCAACAAAGCGTATCTAATGACATATCTTTGGTCGATGAAATTAATTTTGCTGTGAAACATTCAACATACAGCCCTACACGTGCGAACAACACCTGTTAATTGGCTCTCAATCCACTCTACATACGAGTACTCCACCTCATCCAGCTCCACTCGGCTCTATCGTAATCTGCGCTCTGCTCTGCTCAACATTATTTTGTTGTATGTTTTGTTTTCGAATGCCGTTTGGTATGAATCACAGCTTTTAGCCAATTACCTTAAAACAATTGTTTAGTTATGAACACGCTGCCATAGAATTGTACACATTCGAAACTTGTGAGGTAATTCTAAAAATAGTTCCATAAGAAATTGTTAACGGAACGTGTCATTCCACTCGCAAAACAACTACTTAAGTACTTAACCAGGTTGCTCATACGCACACATGTGTTCTCAAGGATAGTACAGAGAAAAGGAAAGATCGTAGACCTACAAAGACAACACCTGCTGATTAGGCTAAGCGCTTAGATTGCTTAATATCATAAATATTGTATCATCTCTTTATGTACTGTGAATGCGGTCGTCACTTCCTTGTAGCTAAGATTAAGATACGAGCAAAGTCTTTGAAAGTGTGTACGCATGACTTGCAACAAAACATATGAAAACAAATCAAAATGTAGCACAATCGCTGTGTCAATCTACGATCACAGTTATTAGTGAATGACTAATACATTATTATGGCATGCTTACTGTTAGCAATAGTACAAGTATCATTACCTCGGTTAGCTATGCAAACAATCAAACTTACTCAGCGAAGCGTGTCGCAGCGCCCGGTATCAAAGTGCAAATACGATAAAAAAAAATAATAAGAGTAGTGAAATTGTACTCAAAATTCTCACGATAGTTTTTTAAAGCTAAAATACACTAAAAAAATGTGTGTAGAATGTAATGGAATTAGGGGACTTTGTATATGAATTACGGATATAGATAGTAAGGGACAGGTTCATGAAGTTGGTTCAATACCAACGTTGGTTGGACTGTTGAGTTGAGTTTGAAACTCTGGAGAAGCAGCCCAATTTGTTCACTGTGGAATATGTTATAATCAAAGTAAATTTCGCCATTGTACTTTTAAGAAGGTTGACCTGTCATTGATAGGGACTACACCCCATAGGAAACAACTGTTCCAAGCAAAGGTACACTGAGGGGAGCCTGGATTGATTTAATTGGCACTTGTTCCTTTCGAAAGCTCATACTCAGCACTTGAAGAGAGAGAGAGAGAGAGAGACAGATACAGAGAGAGATAGCGAGAGAGAGGTAGAGGTAGAGAAAATATGAAACTACTTCCCACTTAACTCTATTCGAATTTTTGACATTTGTCATTTTTTTACTGTGTACTGTCAAAACTTGGCATTTCCGTGCTACTTTTTCCTAATGCTCTTGCGGAAATTCCAAACTAGCACGCTTTGATTACGAAGCTTCGGTCAAAATTACAACAGGGGCAACAAATAGATAAATTGTACAAAAAGCAAACGCAAATGTGACTTACACTGGAGTTCATCTTCAGCTTGGGCAGAAATTTGTACGTGTAATTGTGCAGAAACCAAATCTGGATATTGCTTATATCAATATCCTGTTGGCTACCAAGCAGCGTTTTGAATTCATTTCCAGCTGATTTTTTCAGGAAATTGTAAATCTGTAAAAACACAAAAAGCAAAACCAAAACGAAAGAATGTTAAAAATCTTCCAAAATCACAGAAAAGCAATCAATAACTCATGATTATAATCATGACATGAGTTGTGCTCGTAAGTAACCGTGATAATTAAGTATGAAAGAAACACCACCAACCTGCTTGGAATTTTTACGCTTCACACGCTCACTACTTGGCACCACAGCGGTGGGCACATAAAAGCCACCACATGGATTGGCCCATTCCAGTGTGGTTGAGTTCTCATTGAAATTGTAGTATTCGTACCAATTGCTGTGGCGCTTGCTGTGACGTTTGCGCAGGCGCGTGTTGTAGGCGGGGTTTGCCACGGCATACACTGTGCCTGGTGTGGTCGGTGGTGTGGTTGTTGTCACTGTTGCTGGGCTGCTGCTATTTGTTGCACCTACTATTGTTGCTGTTGTTGTTGTTGTTGTTGTTGCTGTTGTTGCCGCTATTGCTGCTGTTGTTGGTGTTGGCGCTGCTAATGCATTCGCCATAGCTGCCGTTACGGTCATTATTAAAAAAACGGAATCGTAAAATTTCAATTTTGTTCCGAATTCGTTTCTTTTTCTTCTACTCCTGCAATTGCTGTTGCTGCTGTTCTTATTGATGTTGTTGTCGTAAGGCAGTGACCACACGTGACAATGACGTGGGTGTTTTTTGGTGCAGTTATGTTTACTTTGGCACGCCGTTTTGCTAGTTTTGTCGGTTGCAAGCGTATTGCAACCACCTGCAAATGAAAACCAAAACAAAAGCAAAGATAAGTGATAAGATTACGACGAGTGCGGTAACTGGTCTCGTAAATAGATTTCCGATAAGCGAATTCATAAATATAATGAGCACAAAATTAGTTTAAATAAAGCCATCACGACTTAAGAGAGTTTATCTATGTTGAAGAGTAGATATGATTGCAATTGGCAATTGCGTCGATTATTTAATATTATTTCTGTAATACTCTATGGAAATTTGTATTGCTGGAAGACTGTCAAGGATTTTTCCACTGTCAATGCAGATGAGGAATGTGTCATTCATACCAAACAGCCTTATGGGTTTGCCTGATTATTGTCTGACTGATATGCTGCTTTTGCTCTGAACTATTTTCTCAACTATTGTACAACTCTGCTATGCTCATTTTCTTATAACACTGATTTCTTATTAAATGCAGATGTTAAGCATTAGATACGAGTATGAAAGGCTAAGTAAGATTGATATTTATGTAACTTAGACCGGACACGAAGTTGCTGAGTCGGTCGCTCTATGAAGTTTCTTGTAGGGCTAAAAACTTCGGTTCTTAAGTGAACTATTTCTGACTACGAGGCCAATGGGCCATGGAAGAATAATACTTAAAACTTCCCTCCATTGTATATGACCATAGACAGGTCCTTGCAACAATAGTGCATAACGGTTTTCATAGTTTCTCCAGAAGAGCTTCGCAAATTCATTATTCCCTCATTGACATTCCCATTACATTTTTCGGTGAACTTTCGATTTACATTCTATATCAGAGTCTAATATTCCCCAGTCTGAAGCAACATCAAAAAGTTATTCAAGTCCAGTTGGCATACCCTTTAACTGATCTATCGACATATATTTTCAAATATTTGCCTGGTTTATACCCTGATCAATACTTAGATATATGAACAAAGTTCAGGAGGTGCATCCTTGCAATGAACATGATCGACGGAAATACTCTACTACTAAGTGATTTTATTTTCGATGGAATAATTGATCATTTAAAAAATATGTTTTCACTGAATAGCACTTCCATTAAATATACTTATTTACTTGATGAGCTATTCAATCATGTGTGGCATTATTCGATCACTTATTTTTATGAGATCAATATGTTGTATTATATAATATCTAAATATACAGGAGTCCATTAGGAAAACTGGGAATAGACAAAAATACATTTGTAAAAATAATCATAGTGAAAATCAGCTGTCTTATGCCATTTATTATACGAGTACTTCAGTTACTATATATTTAATGTGCTCAGGTAACTCTAAAAATTTAAACAAAAATTGTCTTGAACTGCATGCTAAACAAACTTCACTATCACTTAACTAATAGTTTGATAATGAAGTTAAAAGCTATAAGGATACAGATATGAAAGGAAACTCTGTAACATAAACATACTACTATGAATTTCTCCAGGGCCCAATAAAATGTAATTATATATTTAAATATGGGAGGTGGAATATGAATAAAATATTTATAAAATCCATCAACTTTCAAAAATATTCATATAATGAACAGAGAACGATCTTTGTGGTAAGCAAATATTTACAGAACCAATTTTATTATAATTTTTTTTTTCTAATTATTTATAATATTACTATAGTGCTCCACTTAAATACTTAAGACAGATATTCTTAAATCAAACTAACTTTAAGTCACTCATATTTTAATGCCACAAAATCTATTTCATTTTAATGCGTAACATAATGCTCAAGTAGGAATCATATATGGTTTCCATTGACTCACTTATATGAAGGTTTAATTATAAAGGCAACAGATAACTACAGCTGATGGTTTATGGTATGATTGAATACATTAAATTTGTATATAAAACTAATTATAATAAATCAATAAAATAAGTCGGGAAGTTATATTAAATTCATTATTCCCTTAATCCAATAGAATTATCATGAAGGATAAAGGATTAAAAGACTTTTCTGAAAACAAAAGCTAAATCCATACTGAAGCGAATGTACCCAACAGCTTGGAGAATATGTTTTATATATGATTCTGATTTCCCTAAACGGAATTCTGGCTTCCAATCTTAACTAGTATTGTTTATATAAAGTAAACAAATTCTAAATAACAATTAAATATTGCTTCCTTTAAATACACAAAGTATATATTTAAATATCTAACAAATTTATGAAAATTATTAACAATAATTTGAATGAAACTAAAAAACTTTAAATAATTCTTAAATCGACAATTAAATTTTGATTTAATTGTTCAAATAATAAACTTAATTTAAAAAAAAAAAATTTATAAAATTCAAAAATAATACACACACCGCATAATAGTCCAAGAAAAATATTAGAATTATCCAATGGAATGCTGCAACCTGAACTGCAATAAAATTGCCGTAGGCCGTCACAGATACTTCCCGAATAGACACTTTTAATTTTTGTTGATTTCACAATTATGCGTTAAAGTGCTCGGTAAGAAGTGAATTCTCCCACCTACACCCTAAACTCAATTTTCACAAATAGTTCTGCAAGAGACGAAATTTTCGATTGAGGCTCGCGTATTACAACAAATCGTCTGTCAATGTTATAAGAAGAACTTGAAAAACTTTTGGCGGATTTTCGACTTTCAATGCGATTCTGTATGTTCGTACAATTTTATTGAAGCGCTGCTCGCTGCCGTACTCGACAAAGTTTGAAACTAGACTGAATGTTGACGGCGCTGATTTTGACCAACTTTCTTCTTCGCTAACTAAGACCGGCCTGAGACCCTACCGCGACCAAGCGATCAACCGACCGAACGACAGACTGCACGCTGTCCGTCCATCGGCAACATCATCGTTCAACGCCATCCCCAGCGTCGTTATCGTCTGCGTCATCACCGTAGCGGAGTGTTCTTGTTGTTGCGTTGTTGTTGTTGTTGTTGTTGTTGCTATTGTGTTTCACAAGTTCTGCGTCTGGTAGCGCTGTGAATTTTCTCACCCAATGAAGTTATTCTGCTCAATTTTCCACCGTGAATTGAGTGAGTGAGCTTCGTGAGCTCTCATTAGCCCAGCGGGCTATGTAGCCAGGTTTGTATGTATCCGGCCGGCCGGTCGGCTACGGTTGCGCTCTTTGTTGCACGCACACGAATTAAGCGCATGCCCGATTGTCTACTGTCGCATTTGCGCTCGTCTTACCTGTGCTGGCACGAACTACTCGTAAGTAGGTGTGATGGCTACACAAGAAGCCAGGGTATGCTGCATATAGCTTCGTATGTGTGAGATTTGTTCGTATATAGACTGTGCTCGTGTATACAGGAGCAGAGGACTTACTACTGGTAGGCAAGTATAAATTTAAATTAATTAAAAATTGTATGGGGAAGCATTCCTTATCACTGTGACTGATTGTGGAAGACAGTCCTTAAGTATATCAGTAAGCTTGAATTATTTACAGGTAAATAGGTATGATTAATAATGAAAGAATAATGCAATTTTCAATGAAAACTCAACGATTGAAAGTCAAAAATACGCGAATAGTTCTTATATAGACCGTGTTACACGTGCGTCAATTGTTCAGTTTGAAAACGAAGATTGGCATCACAATCCTTGTAATAGAATTTGAAGCATAACTATTTAGAGCATAAATGTATTCTTGGTCTGTAAATGACAGAAATAGGACAATATTTCGGCATGCAATATTCGTGTGTAACTGAAGACTGCAGGTAGCGATTTATTGTCAATTTGAAACCAAATATAAATGGATGATCGTAAGACATTAAAAACGTAGACCAAAATTTAGTAAACGTTTCGTTTAATGTATCTAAAAGTGAGCACAAAACCCACAAACAGGTAACAAAATCAATAACGTTGCAGTATTCAAATTTTGTCCTTATACCAATCTGTTTTCCATTTTGTAAGCAATTAAAACTTTCTAAGAATTAAAACATTACTTGTAAAAGGTTTAGTTTAAGCAACCGCAGATCTAGAGAATAGAAATATAAAATTACTTCCAATCATAAGACGCACGCGTAACATCGAACTATTCGAAAATGCTTCATTAAATAGCGTTTAGTTAAGAAACTTACAAAAATGCCCGGAATATAAATGGGTCTCCCTCCAAATGTTCACATCTCTGTTTAATCAGCAACATAGTAATGCCCGAATCCTGAAACTTATGATAGAACAACAAGATATCAATTCAATTGATCATGATTCCTCGTCTGAATTCATCGATAGTTCTATTTCCAACTGTCTACACCAAATTACATTTCCATAGAGTTTTATCCACACAGAGTTGTGCTTCGAAGCTGATCGTGTACAAATGGAAAGTATGAATAATTGGTTCTGGTATGCAAAAATGTCTTGAGGTGTGTCGCTTACGTGCAGCATAATCAATTTGTGATTTTATTAATAATTATTTCACATCCGGCACAGCATCATTGTGAAATGTGTGAGCTCAAAGTCACACATTCCTCTAGATGAGAGTTTGCAATGAATATTTAGGGGATTTTACAGCAGCACTCATGTAAGCTTGGTATCGAAGGTCTATGGAGACATTGTTGATGAATCATAAAATACGCCACTTACATTGTAGGCGTCTCTTCTCAATCAAAATAAAAAAGCATGTTACCAAACAAATGATGTAGACTAAAAACTTACAATCTTGTTCTGGAATAACTTGCAAAAGAAGATTAAAAGCCTGGAAATGGCAGGATTATTGTTATTATTTATTATTATTATTATTGCTATGTCGGAATATACTCGTAAACAATAAGAATGCACAGTGGAAGTGTCGCTGGAGAAACGTTGACAAATAATTTATTTAATTGAATTATGCCGATATGTGGTAAATGCCACATCATATTTTGGCCAAACACGATCACAAACGCCCGGCTATGGTCTTTGTCAGAACAACTTCCCATCAAAAAGGAAATCCTGAAACGTAAATGGAGCTGGATTGGACATACGTTACGTAAACCACCTGACGACATTGCCAGACGAGCCATAATGTGGAACCCTCAGAGCAGCAGACGCAGAGCCCGCCCTGCACACACCTGGAGAAGACAGATTGAAACGGAATTAGAGAACTCCCAGCTAAATTGGAATGAAATTAAAAGACGTGCGAATGATAGAGTAGATTGGAATAATCTTGTAACGGCACTTTGCTCCTTAATGGACTAATAGGAATAAATATATATATATACTACTATGTTGCTTATGTGCAGCTTTTTGCAGGTACCTGTGGCAAATCAATATGAAGGACTGATTTTTCGTTACTGTACTTTGTCGATCAATTAGCTATATATTATTATTTATTTTTATAAGTAACAATTGTAATTAAATAAACAAATATATATAAAAAACAAACTATATTTAAGATATTGGATCACATAATTAGTTGACCTATGTGGCATTTCAAACCATATATCAACTTATATGAAGCCTTTATCGCTCACCCTCGGGCCTGCTCAATATAGTGTTATTTAAAACAATAAATTGTAAAAAACGGTATCCATTAATAATCGTTCCTTATAATTATTAAATTTTCATCTATGGGATTTTTTTTAAAGTGTCTGATTCGACTTAGCCACGCGAATTTTGGCGCCGAGAGAAATCCAACTCAATGCACAAACAACCCCAGAAATTGTAAGAGCAACAACAAAAAACTTAAAATTATTGTCATAGTTTCTTTTTTGTTATTCTTTATTTTGGTTGAAATTCAATTATGCTCTAATAATATTATATGAAATATATTTTTGATTATTTTTCCGAGATTTGAGATTTTTAGTTAATTTTTCCATAATTTTTGATTTTGGACAAAAATAGAGCTTCTAACATCAATTACTTGTGACATCACATTCTCCTCTTTCGATCAATCGCCGAGTAAGATAATGTGTAGTAAACATACCATATTGACATTGTTGACAAGGCCTGGGATGGGCAGGTAAATAGTCTTTCTGCTCTTTTCCACAAATAACTACAATTTCGCATACTTTGCTTGTAGTATTTTGTAACTTTTCCTTGTTTTATTAGCAACATCAGTTCACATTTGGTTAATAATCGTTATTTTGCTATTGCTAATCATTATTTTGCTATTACTAAGGTAGTTCCTGCATTGCTCTTTAAACATTTTTGGAGCCCACCACCTACTGGCGAAACAGAAAATCTCATCCAAAGATATTATCTCCCAGAAGAATCTTTCTTTTCCTACTGAGAGCCCTTCATATGCACAGTTTTTGTAAAATTCAGATTCAAACGATTAATGGAGAAGTGGAAAAAAAAAATTTCCCCATTTGATAAAATGTCTCTAAAACTTTTCCAAATTCTTTTGGATTTTTCATGTTATAATAATTTGTAATCCTGGCCCTGGCATGGTCTGAAAAATGCTTATTTCTAAACCTTTTTCTCTTCGAATCTAAGGCCCTAGTTGCTAGTACCTCAACCCCTGACAGTCATAATTAATTTTGGTGTTAGGAATAATTATAATAACAATAATAATAATAATATAATAATTCCTTCAACTTATATATAAATTCGAAAATTGTCAGACAATCCTGGAGGTGAGGCTTTTGTGTGTAGCGACCAT
Organism: Clusia tigrina; assembly: GCA_920105625.2. NCBI lineage: Eukaryota > Metazoa > Arthropoda > Insecta > Diptera > Clusiidae > Clusia > Clusia tigrina. The sequence goes on along the minus strand of OV050033.1, from coordinate 176,084,158 downwards.
AAATTTTCCAATTTAAATATCATATGTTACCAGTGATGTGAAATATGTTCGGAAAGGCTGAATATAGTTCACAGCACTCAGCTCAACTGTCGCACAGAGACAGCGTCAGTAGCTCGAAAGATAAATGTTCAGATATATTTAGAATTGAAAACCCCCTCGGATTACAACTTGTAATTAGCCGCCTTTTCGACGCCAATAACTGAAATAAAAGCCCGCAAGCCTCAGCAACCTAAACTGTGAGATGTTTATGGCCTTATTAACACGTTCCGATCGCCTGTCCGCGCTGCACCGAGCGTTGCTGCACTTTTACAGCTTTATTAGCAGAATTAGGCAGATTTTGTGTGCGCACACTCCATTGAAGCGCGTCGAGCAATTGCAGCCAGGCAGGCGCTTTTACGACCTGCTGTTGCTGCTGCTGCTGCACCTATTGCAGGTGTGCCAATGTGTGCGTGAGTGAGCCTGCATTCGGCTGCCTGCTTGGCTGAATTATGTGCAAAATTCAGAATCCTGCTGCATAATTACGTTGTTGCAGCTTGTCTCCTCTGACGTTTGGCAGTTTTATTGCCTCGGCCGAGTGCAACACAGTGGGCAGCATTTTGGTGCACAGCAAGTCATGAATCGGTCGAGCATTTCGCTAACTGGGTTTTTTTGGGTGGTCTATTTTGGCAGTTGCTGTTGGTAAAATATTTTCGTTGGTTTTTTTTTAGGAAACAATTGAAGAAAATTGTATGTGTGGGACAAAGTTGCTTTGAAATTGCCGCAACACATTCCTACCAATAATTAAAAGGAGAATGTGGACAATTGCAGGACAATTGAATGACTTTTGTAGCCACATTGCACAGAAATACAATTCTTCGATTTCCTCAATGTCTTCCTTTCAAATTAATTCACTTACTTTGTGTTATTTCAGAAGTAAAAGAAATGTGGAATATTTTCTGTTAATACCACAGAGGGGACCAGTGGGGGCAACTCCACTCGACAATTTTATTATTAGCCCTTTACGGAAGAGGCGTCTCACAATTTTATGTATACAAATTACGCAGCTCACGCCTTTTTAACACTGTATAATCACAAGTCTGTGTCATAAGAATGAAGACATTCTCACTCCTGTCGATTTTATTACATTATCCACAACTGTCCATAGCAGCATGCATGCTGCATTCAAATGCATATGTGCATCCTTTAATTTTCACCCATTGTTTCGGCCACAATACAAATTTATTTCATTTTACAATTTTATTGTTTTTATTGCCGAAACCTTTCGCTCAGGTTTGCGTCTAACCGAAACTATGGTCATTACTATGTGCTAGGCATTCTACCATTCTGCTCTTTGGCCAAACGCAGACCAATGCGAAAATGGCAGAATGGATGAAATACCTATCAGCGGGGTATATCGCTTGATATCTGCCGCCATGCCACCAAGGTACAAAATGCCAGCGAGCACGACAACAACACGAAGATAGCAGCAATAAATATTGACCGAGTGACTGCTCACTGCCGCTGCAAATTTCGTTTGCCATTGTGCCACATTAGAACAGCAGCAACAACAACACCAGAAAGAGGCAACAATAAAGAAAACTCCAAACAATAAATGTGTATAAATTGTGTGTCCTTTGCGTGCACAGAGGTGAACCCGTCAAAGTTACGAGTATCTCAATACGCTGCCAGTGGCCCTGGGCAACAACTTCATTTGCACCATTGCAAGCACAGGATTAATAGCAACTGGGAGAGCGACAGCAACATGATTATTGCCCTGATGAGCTCCTGCTGCTGATGTCGGTATACAAAAAGTGCGCATACACAACAGGATGCCACACAACAGCAACAGCAACACCAACGGCAGAAGCAGCAGCATCCTTGCTGAACGATGCTACACTACTTTTACGTGTGGCTGCTTGCTTCTTCACTTCCTTGCATGTCCTTTGTGTGAGCCTGCCGTGACCGCTGTTTTACTTGCATTTCGTTATGGACACCAAATATTTTGGTAAAAAAAAAAGAACGAACATGGTCAAGAATAAATTGAGTTGTTCTCTACGGCGTCGTCCTTTGAAACACTGCCTCCGTGCGTTGTTGTGCAGCGTCACGGTGTAATTTTGTTTGTTGCACCACACACACAATTGGCGTGGCTAATCGAATTGATTCGCCCCCTGAAATGCATACCTACGCATATCAGCGCAAGCAGTGGCAACATCATTCATGCCTCACTTACTGCAGTGGAAAATTGTTACAGGCGTGGAAGCGTTAGATACCGATACAAAATGCGTACATTTTACGCAGTTTACATTGTTTGCATACATTGTAATGGGGCGTGAAATTTAATTACAAGGTGTTTAGTTTCAGAATTCAGAATCTATCAGATGCTTCCACAGAATGGACGAAGAGCTACACAGTGGACCTCATGACCAGAAAATGTCGAGGCTTAACTTCTGCTGACAGGCTTAGGGAACTGAAAATTATTTACTGAATACCGAAAGCAGATCAATATCAATAGTTGGTCATTGGAGGATGATATAAAACAAAAACTTATCAAAAAGAGAGTTATTCATGTTAAAAAGGAATCAATCAATTTGAAAGTTGCATATAAAGTTGAACAGTATCACTTGAATTGTTTCAATTTGGGGGAAACTATCTCCTTAAGTGATTTTTGTATGCACCACAATTTTATTTATTATAGTTTATAATTATTACTAACAACTTGCAGAAGAATTATTTATATACGGGTAGACTCGAAAGAGGATGAAAATTGCAGTAAGACACTCCTCGTATTAAAAACTATGAAGATCATGATTCAATTAAGTGGGCCACACAGAGAAAATGCGTGCTGCAGTTTTACATAATTTAATTATCTGCCGCCCTCTGTGGCCTAGTGGTAAACTTACTAGACTCTCAAAGGGTTGCAGGTTCAAATCCTGCCTCGGGCTTGGGCTCAAAAATTCTTCTTTCTAAAAATTCTTGCTCCTCGAGTCGGAGGCCTTCGTAGCTAGTACTTGTTCTCCTAAACCCTCATAATTAATTATGGTGTAAAATATAATAATAAGGACTAAAGAGTCACTTAAATATGGTTAAAGAATATGACATGAAATCCTATGAAATCAGATATACTGTGCATCTCAGTTCAATCGAACAGACCTGTGAAGATACCATAATATTGCGATAAGAATTCCCCTTTCCGAAAACTGTAATTCCAGTGGAATTTTCCATCACCGAAGCAAAGACATTGCCTAATTCCATTCCCCTGAATGCCTTGAAGTTTAAGCAATATAAATAAATTATTTACTATATATAATGAAAATGTTAAAATTTTTCCAAAACCTACCAAAAATTTCTCAATAAAATTGACACATTAATCAACAAAATTTTTAAATAAATGGATTACAATTTAAAAATGTTTTTGTCCAGACTCAAAAGACAGAAGTAACAGAGAGTAAGTCAGGCCAGGACCAGATGTGTGAAAATCTTATTTTTGTTCACTTTTTAATACAATAATGGAAATGGAATAATGGATAAAGTTGGATTACAAATTATGATTCATTAAAATTGGATAAAAAACAACTACTTACGAAAATGTATGCTTTTGAGCTTTCAATTATTAACCAATTCCTTTAGGATTACGGAATTTACGTATAATTACAATTAATTGGAAGTATGATTTTTGAGTTATATGATTGCTAATGTAATAATTTGCAATCTGTTAAGGTTAGAAGAATATATATAGACTGAAAAACTGTACTTACCTATATTGAATAATTATGACATCTGTTATTTTCAAGCTTATGTGGCTCCTCTAAATTTTCTATGTTCTCACACCTTTTAAAACCCAAAATACTCGTCTCTCCCACAACAGAATCCAGATAGGACATTATATGTCAGTATAAGAATGACACAATTTGCCAAGGATTTTTATTTTAGAATCGCTTATTTTTCCATTTATTTATTATTATTATTATTATTATTATTATTTATTTTTTTTTTTAATTTGTGGTATGCTTATTTAGAAGTTTCTTCATATTATAATTTTTCTACATTATTATAATTTACATTATACATATTATACATTTTCTACATTATTGTAATTTACATTATAATTCTACATTATTATTATAATTTTTTATTAATTTTCTTTTTTTTTTGTTGTATGCTAATTTTGTAGTTTCCTCATATTATACATTTTCTACATTATTATAATTTACATTATACATATTATACATTTTCTACATTATTGTAATTTACATTATAATTCTACATTATTATTATAATTTTTTATTAAGTTATTTATTTACTTTTTTTTGTATGCTTATTTAGAAGTTTCTTCATATTATACCTTTTCTACATTATTATAATTTACATTATACATATTATACATTTTCTACATTATTGTAATTTACATTATAATTCTACATTATTATTATAATGTTTTATTAATTTTCTTTTTTTGTTGTATGCTTATTTTGTAGTTTCCTCATATTATACCTTTTCTACATAATATTTTCTACACAAAAATGTAAAATATTGTGAAAAATTCGAAATTATCACATTTTACTTCAGATTATGAAGAACACTCTTCGTTTTTTGATTCGTTATTTTTTTATACATTTTTTTATTATAATTTTTTATTATAATTTTTTTATTATAATTTTTTAATCATTTATATTTTTGGTTTTTTTATATTTAAAATTTTTTTCTTTTTGTTCTTTTATGTGGGTGAAGATATTTATTTCCATCGATCAAATTATTCAGCGTAGAGTCTCCCCATTTCCTAAGTCAATTTATTACGGGGATTCTATTATAACTTTGGGCGTCTTTTCGTGCATCTACCAAATCCCTCATTGGACATTCGTATATCTACTCGCATCGCTTGCTGGCCTTATGTAATAAAAATGGGAGTTGCCTTACATAAATTTGCATTGGTATGTATAAATCTCTCAATTCTGATTCGTACATCAGCACCGAAGTTCCACTCAAAAGAATCAAGCAGATACATAAAAATACATAAATGCTGCTCACCAACACACACCCAACCAGCATATGATGAGAGCGAGAGAGAGCCAAAAATAGCTGGTACACACACTGGCGTGGGGAACAGGTTGCCTGAGCATTCACTACTCACACTTCATTCATAAATTTCTTATCAGAGCAGCCGCAAACGCCGGCCGGCATTTGGAATTCAGCTTTTGAGTGTACGAGTCTTTTATTGCACATTTCCTTTTTTGGGCTTGTGTGGGTGACGTGGCACAGATACCGCTAGAGCGTTAATTAGTGTTATTTACTATGGCTTAATACAAATATTTACGCTCCGGTTTGCTCGGCGTCATGTTTTGGGCAGGTTAAGCGAATTCCTCATTGATGAGCGAGCGGGTTAAGTGAATCAGACAACAGGCACTGCTGATTCAGTCGCTCGCAGACAATTCTGCCAGCCCTCGAAGAATGCATATCAAAGTCGAATTGGTGGGGTGGGTCGGCAATCAATCAATGTGAGCAAAGCGGAAGTTGGGTGCCGATAAGCAAAACTTTCCTATTGAGGTGAGCAATTGCACAGGAAACGTTTATGACGTACATGGAACTGGTGGGATTAAGCTGCGTAATTTTAAATATTACAATTATTTAACGCTCAACGGAAAATGTTAATACACGTAGGAATTTGCAGGCAATTTTTATTAAGTGAGACCACATTTTTAACAACTTAGATCATAAGTTCCAAAACAGTATTTAAATATATAGGAGATATAGGGGGAAATATCGTAGGGGATTCAAAAATATTCAAAATTTTCTTTAAAGATGAATTTTTAATTTAAATTTCAAAAAATTTGCGGATAAACTGATAAAAATTATCGGTTGTAAAACTTAAACTCAGAAAATGTATGTTGTAAATTTATAATAAAAAAAGGAGGAAATATAAAACTTTGTTAGGACTTTCAAATTTAATATACTTGATTTGCTTGACATCAAAATTGTTTAAAAATTTCACTAACATTGGTATAGCCTAAACCTAGAATTTGTGTATTTTAGAATAAAATTAAGGAGACATGTCTTTGCTTTGAAATTTTGTCTTCTGGCAAGGGAAAAGTCCTCTTTAAGAGCTCGAATTGAATTGGAATATTTTGGCGCTTAAAGAGTCCACAAAGCAAACAGCTTCTTATGCATTATTGCTAACCAGAAGGAAGCAGGACACCATGTATTAGATTCAAAAAGTTAACTACATCTAGTGACGAAATAAACGCAAAGCTGATAAAGACACGATTTCCAATTACAGCCTTTAAGCTTTAGGAATGTCGACCTACTTTTACGGCGTCATTGCTAATAAAGCACACATCGTCAGCAGGCATTTCCGTTGAGCAACTGCAACTTTCTGCAACAAGCAAACATGTTGGCCTTCTTTTGGCAACTGCAGCGTATTTAATGCCAAGGCAATGCGAGGCAACGCACCTGTGACAAATACACATTTCGCTAATGCTCAACGCGACTGAATAAAAATGAAACTAAGCAAAGCAAATGCACGGACAGCGGGATGAGTACGTGTAGCGACGCCTTGTAATGCGACTGATTTGATGAATTTCTTGTCATAGACTTGTCACATCGCTGCTATTCGGCATAGCTAGGGAGGAACAAGAGAAACAGAGAAAATATTAATACACATTTTTAAAAGGGAACTCAGACAAAGACACCAGGCCAGACGGTCGGTCACTTCAAAGGATTACCTAACGGCTCGGATTAGCGCGAGGACTAATGTCAGCTCATTATTCAATTTAATTTATTCATATGCCACCTTTCGTAGCGCAGCCAGGCATTTCACTATGTGTGCGTTCGACTGCTGCGCCGCAGACTTTTACAGATAATTGGCACAGGTTTTCCTTTGCTGCTACTGTGTAGGATTATCCTGGATGAATTCATCAATTCTGTGAGTGATTCATTGCAGGTCTGAAATAAATTTTGCCTTTTAAAATACCTTCAAAAATGTTGTCGGCATCTTTCAGTCTAAACCCGACAGCAAAACTTTCCTTTCATTGAGTAATTTTTGGATCCTTTTTATTCTCATTTCCCCCATCTTTAGTATTTGCCTAAATGTGAATGAAAACGCTTGTCGCCTTGCAGCCACACAAAAACGATTTATAACACATAAAAATGCTATTCATAAATTCAAATTCCTCAATCAAACGATTGAGGGACACAAATCAAGTCCTTTGGAATTTGTGCAATTGCTGAGTTAAAGCGGAGATGCTGCCCGCTCTTGATCTCCTCTTCATGTGGCATCAATTTGTATTCAAAAATAATGAAATTAAATAAGAGAGGGTTAACAGAGGAAAAATAAATAATCAAAAAAAGAAAGAAAAAAACATTGAACTCAACGAGAACAGACCATACTCGCAATAGCTGCGACACAAAAGAATTTCAATCATTGCGACTGTGGCGTGGTGCGGTGGCGTGGTGGCTGTGCTTACCGGGCCGAGCTTATCTTCAAGTACATAAATATATTTTAAATTGAAATATGAGCAGTACAATGCGCAGCGACATGACACCAAAAATGTGTGCGCATGCGCACCGATCGACCGGCGTATACGCAACGTGCCGGCCGGTCTAAACGCACAAAACCCAACCACCTTCGTCCATGCAACTATGTACGTACCTCTTTCGTGTGGATACATACGTGCATGTGAAGGGCCACTTGATGTGGTCGGCTCTGTTGTGCTATGTGGCGTTGTGTCTGTTGTGTTTGTTGTGTTTTGCCTGTCTGTCTGCAACCGCTGCCGATCGTCATCGTCATTCTCAACGCCGCCGCACAATCGCAGGCCCTGCAGAAGTGGCAGTTGCACACACTACACACAACAATAGCATGGCAAATCACAGCCCAGCCAACAATAAGAGCAGCAACCGTGACAGCGTGTTAACAATTCCTGCAAATGTTAGAGACGAAAGTAACGTTTAGTTCGCACGATTACTTGTATTCACCTAAAGCAGTTCAGGTAGTCAGTTGACTATGAAACAAGCATTCAAACACTGTACAAAACTTATAATCTTTCTTTAACACCCAGCAAGGCGGTTTACGTGATTTACCTGGATAAATAGTCTTCATTGAGGAATATTTTTCTGGATATTTCAGGTAACACTATAGTAAAGGTATCTCAATTTATTATTATTATATATGTTTATAATTACTATTATTAACACTACCTCCAATTTGTTGATTCTGAGATATTTTCCACGCTACAGACTTTTGTTATGACTCAAAAGATAAACACTGATTATAGATTCAGTTCCACTTATGCAAAGGTTGTTAGGAATTTTTTGCGATATCTCCTATTAACTTAAATTAATTTTAATCCTATTCTTCTTAGTGTACTTACTATATTGTCCTGAGACCCTGTTGACAATTTGTGGTTATTTTGTTTCTATGATTATTTCCTTATCATTTAAAATCTTTATAGCCCACTCATTTAGTGACTTGTTTACCCCGAATGACATACGGCACCACTTAAGTTCACAAAAAAAAAGCAAAAGCACGAAACGATACATACGAGTAACTAGAACAGTGTCTGGAAGGAGCTCCAATTTAGGTGTCTTAAGTGGGCTTGTTCTGAATAAGTATTCGTATACCTCGGCGAATACACACAGTTACATTTGAGCTACGTGTATCCAATTTTACCATTTAGTCCTTAATATCTACGGCATAAATTCTCGATGTGTTGATTATACCACATTTATCATTATAATTATATTATTCTTTTTCATTACAAATATATTATTCTTTTTCATTATAATCATATTATTTTTTATTTATTATTATTCTATTATTTTTCAGGCAAACAAAAAGGAATACTGAACTATGGTTAGCTGAAAAAACGGATCTCAAATAGCCTAAATTGATTTAATTAGAACAATTCTCCTGGACCCCACATGAAAGCTGTGGCTCCTATATTTCAAAACATATCTATATTTATGATCTATACATTTGATATATACATCTGATCTACACATCTGATCTGTACATCTGATCTATACATCTGATCTATACATTTGATCTATACATCTGATCTACACATCTGATCTATATATCTGATCTATATATTTGATCTATACTTCTGCTCTACACATCTGATCTATATATCTGATCTATACATTTGATCTATACATCTGATCTATACATTTGATCTATACATCTGATCTACACATCTGATCTATATATCTGATCTATACATTTGATCTATACATCTGATCTACACATCTGATCAATATATCTGATCTCCACATCTGATCTATACATCTGATCTATATATCTGATCTATACATCTGATCTATACATCTGATCTATACATCTGATCTACACATCTGATCTATACATCTGATCTATACATTTGATCTTTACATCTGATCTACACATCTGATCTACACATCTGATCAATATATCTGATCTCCACATCTGATCTATACATCTGATCTATACATCTGATCTATACATTTGATCTATACATCTGATCTACACATCTGATCTATATATCTGATCTATACTTCTGATCTATACATCTGATCTATACATCTGATCTACACATCTGATCTATACATCTGATCTATACATTTGATCTTTACCTCTGATCTACACATCTGATCTACACATCTGATCAATATATCTGATCTACACATCTGATCTATACATCTGATCTATACATCTGATCTACACATCTGATCTATACATCTGATCTACACATCTGATCTATACATCTGATCTATATATTTGATCTACACATCTGATCTATATATCTGATCTATATATCTGATCTATACATCTGATCTATACATCTGATCTACACATCTGATCTATACATCTGATCTATACATTTGATCTTTACATCTGATCTACACATCTGATCTACACATCTGATCAATATATCTGAACTCCACATCTGATCTATACATCTGATCTACACATCTGATCTATACATCTGATCTACACATCTGATCAATATATCTGATCTCCACATCTGATCTATACATCTGATCTTCACATCTGATCTATACATCTGATCTACACATCTGATCTACACATCTGATCTACACATCTGATCAATATATCTGATCTCCACATCTGATCTATACATCTGATCTTCACATCTGATCTATACATCTGATCTACACATCTGATCAATATATCTGATCTCCACATCTGATCTATACATCTGATCTTCACATCTGATCTATACATCTGATCTATAAATCTGCTCCTTCCCAAAAGTAATCGGTACCCAGTGCAAAGCGCTGCGGAGGTACCATGTATCCAGCATCTCTATCACCACTAAAACTAACTTTATACGGCAGCGTTTCGTAAGTTTGAATGCCACGACCGATCGATCGGCCAAGAAGGCAGCACACACCCGGACCCTTCTCACTGTGGCCTGCACACAATTGGAGCGCGTTTGATTTTTGATCCTGCCTAACAGGCAGCGTGCAAAAAGGAGGCGTACGGGCATGTATTGTGTTGCGGTGCGCTGCCTCTCGGTGACATGCGCTGACATTGAGCTTAGCTAGTGCATAACATGGACGCTTGGCTACTCGGGCGTGCGCAAATTTGCGTGCCGTTTGAGGCAGCCTGACAAGTGCTAATTTGATCGGATTGCTGCGGTTTTAAAGTCTGCCATTTTAAACAATCCGCTTTTCGGTGATCCTTTTAATCAAACCTGTTGCAATTTTATATGACTAACGGTATTTGCAGTCGACTAGCAGTAAAAACCGTTGCAAATTTACACATGAGTGCTTTGTGCGTGCTGCAAAGATGCCGCATGTACTGCGTCCCTTGGTGGCAAATAAATTTAGCAGTGGACATTTTTGTTAATTATTCGTGTTTGATAATTTATTTTTTGACACTTTCTTTCACAATTATAATTTCACTACGTATTGTTAAATCTATTTAAATGTAGTATAAATATTAATAGTAATATTGAGATAATTTGTGCACAACTAAATGCAAAATGATAGCATACAAAAATCCTTCGATGCTGGCGCATCTATGCAGAGCGATCATTTCCTCGCATGCATGGTAGGACTTGCAAATTGCGAACAATTTCGCAACTTGCCTACATTTTAATAAATAAATAAGTACGTTCAATAAATAAAATCAGCATTGCCTCATTCAGAGCATTCCAAAGCAAAAATAGAAATTGTTCGAATTTTTAATACAAAAATTAGTTATATTTCAAAAAAATCAGAAAACTAACTAATCGAAACTTAAAATTATTAAATGTGCTTAAAAATAAACAATTGTATAAGTAGGGGCATAGTTAATAAATAAGTTATAAATTAAATATTGATAAAAATTAAACCTGGTAAAAAAAATGTGCCCGCTGAGTTGGCGGAGATCGAAATCGGGCCCACCTCACCCGCGGGCAGCGGTCAGCCAATTGGGTAATTTCTTGTTGTAACTAACATGGTCCGTGTGAGAGGCGATGGGGAGTGGCGCGAAATGGAGTGCCACGGAGGTGAAGCAGTTACAAACACAAACATAAATATCTCAAATAAATAAAACGACAAAAATGAATTCATGTAAAATGCGAATAAATTACAAAAAAAAAAATAAAATAAAATAAAAAAATAATGTGCAATGGAAAGTTGCATGGCGTAAGTACATTAATATCTCTATCAATAATCAATATTCTAATTTATATAACAAGTAATTTGGATTTTGTGCCTTTTCATGGACCTTTTCTCTTCTTTCTATTCATATTATAACTCTCAAACAGTTGCGATTTATTTTAAGACTGATTTTTACATGTGAGATGCAGTCATTAAAATATTTGTTTACATTCTCATCACTCACTCACGCGCTGCGCTTTGTACGCCACACTAAAAAAATTACATTTCACTACTCCTATTCTGCAGGCACCGCAGCAAGTGGTTCTTCCATTGGGAGTTTGCTTCCCGGGGCCGTTGCGTGCCTTTGTCCACGCCTACTGCGCACACTTGCTCACTAAAATCGCGTAAAGGGCACGCAAGTATTGCATAACACTCAGGTGCTCTTCGGCCAGCAGCCACTCGCGAACGGGTGCGTCGCGATTGTATACCGCTGGCCCCACTTGCGGCAGTGGTATGGCCAACTTGCACATGGCCTCCTCGGTCTCCCGTAAATCGTAGCCGACATGCTGTTGTGCCTGCTCGAAGAATTTGTTAATGCTGTCGAAGAGTTCACGATTGTTGTTCAGATCGTGCAGCAAGCGATCCTTGTTGAGAGTGCGATAGGCAATGACTTCGCTGAAGACATTGTCTAAGGTTTTCAGTGTGGTGTACACGTTCTGCATTTCAGTTATGAGCTGTAATTGAAAGAAAGGGAAAATGTAGAGTTATTTATGCTAATATAAGAAGAGTAATATAAGTAGAGAGGGGAGTATTATTACTACTGAGATAAAAATGATGGCTTATATATATATATATATATATATATATATATATATATATATATATATATATATATATATATATATATATATATATATATATAAGTGAAGGACTCGAGTATCGAAAAGCATTTAAAAAATAACCTGAGATAATTCGGAACAAGAATGGAGTTCCGGATCAGATGCAAACAGAATGTATTTTTACACTTGCTGCAACCGAGTGGGCGGTATACGAATACCTTGCATTGTAATGTAATGTAAAAGGGAGGTATATATAAAGTACTGCGACCTAAAAGACCTATTGTACAACCCTCTGCTAATATAGGATAACCCTATAGAAACTCATCCAGCTTTGTTATCCTTAGAAATTCTAGGATATCAGCTGGATCTAGCTTTGCTATTTCATTACCTGGTATCAAATATGATCCCAGGCATTTGTATCTGTTGTGCATCAGTGCTCCACAGCTGCCTAATATGTGCTCGGTTTCCTCGTCGCAGAATCTACACAATGAACTTGAAACGATTCCTAAGTTGCTTAGGTGTCCCTTGAGCTTACACCTTGCATTACCAACGACATTTGCCAACCTGGGCACGGCAGTGTACAACAATATTCTAAGGCGTTATCTTAAAAACTTCACACCAACTTCAATGTACTAAGGGAGTAAGTTTTCATGCCACATGCAGTTCCAAGTCAAATTAGAATACTCTTCCACGAACCCATCGACATACGGGCACACTTGTGAGTACCTTCAACAGTCTGTTTCAATAAAAACACCTCCGTACGTACTCCTTCATGAACTGATGTTTAAGTATAATTAATTTGTGACTATTTGTACTAACCGTTTGCCTGGAGATCGGTCCATCAAGTAAACTCTGGAAATGTGTTTGATCAGGCATCACGCTGAAATCGCGTAGCAGACTTTGTGAGTAGGGATGCACCAGTTGTAAAAAATGCTTCTGCCACTCCTCGTGCAATACTTCAGGTGTTTTATTGAATTGTTGTTTGGTCTGAAATAGAATAAAGCAAATATGTTGTTGTAGTACAGCAATAAATAAAGTTGGGGGCAGAAGTTAACAAAAATCCCCTTAAATCCCCATACGAACGCCGCACAATTATTTATGCAACAATCTAATTAGAAAATTTCCACCGCAAATGGGAAAAAAGACAACCATATGGATGATTTTTCAGTACAAAATTGGACAGTTGTTCGATTACTTACATATTCACCCAAATAGCCGCGTATGGTGTTGAATGTGGCATTCGCCTGCTTTTGTGTTTTCTTCAACTCCTTCACCACCCTCTGGCAGTAGTAGTTGGCGTCGTTGTAGCTGTTGTTTCCGTTGTTGTTGTTGCAATTGCTATTGCTATTGCCATTGGTGGTGGCCGACGCCAGGAGATTCGTGTCCGGCATATTATTTACCGAACGATGCTGCAAATGGTGGCGATGCGGTGTGGGCGCCGGGGCACGTGAGCGATGCTCTTGTAGTAAGTTCTGGTGGTGCCGCTGGCGGTATTGTGATGTGTGCAGGATAAGTCTTTGTCCGGATGATGTTACTGGAATAGCGTAGGATGTTTGTGAAAGTATGGCACACAGAAAAATTAGCAGGAAAACGCAGAATTCTACCAAGAAGAAAGACAAAAATTAATAAATTATTATATATAAACGTATGCTTTCAAGTAAAGATAAATTGAAGAAAGCGTAGGTGAAGTTATCGGAGTGGGAAGCTTAAGGAAGGGGAGTGTGAGACTGTTTAAATCGCGTAGGAAGCAGAAAGAAAGCATAAAGGATAATACTGCAAGCAACATTAGACAGGTATTCGTATATCAGAGGGACTCTGTTTACCAAATGATGATACCATGATTTTCTCAATGAATTTTAAATTAAATTGTAATACAGGATCAGAATTCCTATTTTTAAGTTATATTTCAACATGATCTGAAAGAAGTCACGGATGTGTGAATTAATAAATTAGCAGCTCAAATTAGTGCCATCCAAGGTGGTCGGTCCATCACAGAGAGGTCAAGGGATCTAAGTCGCCTTACTACTATCTAAACTCGTTTACATTAGAACTGCGAACTCTGCTTCGCCTCCGTTTTTTTTCAGAAGAAGTTTTGCGACTTTACTCAATCAGTTCAAATACCCAAATCTCCCAGTTGTTTCTAGGCAGAATTTGACTCATCGTTCGACCTCCCTTCCAAAAAACGAAAAATGCCTGTACCGATTTGTACTAGTGCAGTTCTAAATTGGTTTCTTTACATTTCCACAATCCACAATAGTCCCGATTAGGTGTTAATATATTCAGTACTCTATTTCTATTGCTATTCCTTCAGTTTCGACATCTGCTCTGCCAAATTTGTGCTAGAATTGTTGTTAAGCGCACTGCTACGTGACTTCATATACGAACTATTCGCGGCTGCTCAGTAAACGCAGCAAAAAAAAACCCAAATGAGTAATTGACATTGGGTGAGTCGCTGGTCACGAATAACTAAAAGGTGGTCACATATCGTGCAGTTACGAGTACATACATGTATAAAATTGCCTATCACTGTGTTCCTCCTCTCTTTCGGTGACACTCGTACCCCGCTCTCCAGAGTCGCCACCTGCGTGTGGAACTTTACATGGTGCAGATGTGCACAGCATTTTGCCTTTCTAAACTGTTTCCTAAATTGCATAGCAGCAGAGACGCGCAAAATTGTGTGCTCGAAACTTGCTCAGATCTGCACTAAAACCAACACTACAAGGAACAAGCATCAATGGCCGCAATTAGCTGAGCGCACGTTGACATTTTTCTGTGTTCAGCCGTGTTGTGTGTGGTCAGTAAAGGAGGCGCAGTCAGCCAGTTGCAGCAATTATAGTCGTAGTTATTGTTGTTAAGTAAAGCATTTGTATGATTATGTTGAGAATTTTTTAATCTGTATAAAACAGTTTACCGCATGCTGCATGCTGCATGTTGCCGTGCAACCTGCCGCATCCAACATGCCGGCCGGGAGACAGACTTGCTTTAATGCGATGCGCATTATCGACCGCCATGAAAGCCAGCCAAACGGACAGCCCCGGCAGCAGCAGCTGTCTTCCGCGCTCAGTCAGCGAGAAAGCTCAAGTTCAAGGCACATGTGCGCAACCATTGTCAGTGCACACAATGAAGTTGTTGCAATGCGCACTCAGTAATGTAAATGCACATTGCTGTGGCCGTGGCAACATGAGCTTTGAATTTATGTCTGCATTGCTAGCATAGCGATGAGCATTAGAAATTTGCTAATTAGCAGCATTTATCGGCATTTTGTGTGGTAGATTATCGATTTTGAAGTCATCTTTCCCAGCGTCTGTCAGTGTGTGTGTGTGTGGTCTGTGAAAATCGAGAAAGGAAATACCCGCAGTGCAGTCTGAAGGCATAAAAAACTAAACGACAATGCAGAAAATTGAGCACAACGCAAACAAAAAGGTGTGCGTACCACCATGGCGTATGATCAACCTGCAATGCAGTGTAAGAGTGGTTGGAAGTACTCGTATATTAAAATGCCATTCATTCTCATAACTGTGTTGCTGCTGAGTTATTTTAATCAATACGTAGCCATTTTGTGAAGAAGTCTAATTGGCATTTCTACGCTCACTCATTCTGTATTTTCTATCAATGGATTAGAGACATTCATTAACAAAAAGAAAACTACCCACGCACAGACCGAATATGTGCGCACTGTCCCGTTAAATTTGCGCAGGACACGAAAACATCGCACTCTTTCTATACACTCGCATATGTACGTGTTTATCATTGCAAAGGTTAAGGATTAGCTAACAATTGCCATCATCCTAATTAAGGAGAAATGTGGGTATTTAAGTGGAATGGCGAAGTGTCCTACAGACAAGATGCAGGTGAGTTCACAGATATTGATTCGCATGTGGGCGATTTTTTTCTTAATTGAAACATCTGATGGTGCAGCGGGATTCTGTGTAGGTAGCAAATGTAGGATGATTGGGAGACGGTCACCAACGCGTGAACTGTTTCAATTTAAACCACTCATATACTGCATCCTGGCTGCATTAAAGAGTGTTGGCGTTATTTGTATGTATTTTATAGTTGTATTGGTAACTATGAAGGAGTGGGTGTAGCTTCTTCCTGCTGTAGGTGGTTTAGTCCCACATTTTTATATGTAGTGCATACTTTACATCGAAATAACTTAAGTGCGTCGCAATATATTGTTGAGATGAGTCACGTTAATGAAAGAACAAAGTCGCAATTCTACTCAGAATGCAGTCAGCTGCTTTGCAGAACTCTAAGATGCTGTTCTCCTCTGCAGGTCAAATATTATAAATGATGAAAATACGCTAATGAGCCGGCTAAGAAACCAGCCGGTTAGTTCCCGTATGCACTACAAATAGACTATCAATATTCCTAAATAATCATAACAACATACAAAATAGAGTCAATAAACCTGAAACCGTAGGCCAAAAGTACATGGAGGAGAATAATGCTCAGCCTTGGGAGTATTAAAAGAAAGTGGTAGACTAACTGACATCTAATTATATTTTAAATCAATATCGAACTAAATCTGATATCTTTTGAATTAGTAGGAACAAGGATATGCTTTTAAGAATATTATTGTTTAAGCATAAATCCTGGTATTGCAACTGCCTGAATTTATGTATGGAAATAATCGGGCTCTAATTACAGACTCCGCAATGAAGAGGATTTTGCGATAGTGACTCGGAAGAGTTAAATTGTTGGGGAGTAACAAGAAGTTTATTTGAACAAAACTATCGAAATAAATACAGAGTGTGATATATACTAAAGTCCTTGTAGTATGAAGTAGGAAAGTGTAGGACACTAAATTCTGGACTGATTAGCCAGAGACTCATTACAATTATGTTGAATTTACTAGTTTGTGTTTTCTATTAAATGCCTACAAAATGAAAAACAATTAACATGAATAAAATGTGTAAAACAACAATTTACTCAATTTATTTTCAAAGCTTACTGTTGTTGTTGTAAGTTGTCTGGTATGTTACGACATAAAATATTGTAGAGTGAATGCAAATGAATGTAAATGCAAATGCATTTGACGCACTTGAATCATCCACAGATTTCAAGTTCAAGTTCACGAGTACACAAGGGGAAAACTGTCTGGTTTTAATGAAATGCATGCAATAGTAAACAAAAATATATAAAAATATAAATTGTTATTCTTGATGTATAATTTAAATTATAATTACAATTGTAATATTGATATTTGGTTGTCCAAATTAGTACATGTTTAGTGAAGCTAACTTCAAGAGCTGTTAGGAAGGACACTGAAACTATGACCCAAGTCCTCAAATGGTCGCTCAATTTTTTTTGAAGAACATTCCCTTTGGAGAACTCAAGCAATTGGATTTTGTCTATGACGAATTATACGGGTAGATTACCTGCCAGCATGGATGATTAAATTGAAGAAGGACTAAGCTTGATATTAAGAACAAATTTTCTGATTCCGCAGATATTGAAAATGAGGAACCAACCAGTATCAATATATCTAAAAACTTCTGGGCTAAATGACTTTTGCTGAAGACCACCTTCTCAACACTCTTCGCTTCCAAATAGACAAAATAGGTAAACAAAACTAAAATTGAATTGAAGAATATGATATTATTTTAATAATTTGATCACTACACCCAAAAAAATTAATTAATTTACCTAAGGTTTAATTCAAAACTAAAATATTAATCAAAATAGTCACATCCTAAATTCCACACATTTACTATACTTAAATTGAACAAATAATAATTCAATAATTTAACTTTTAATTTTAGAGTATAATTAAGAAAATTAAAATTTTGAATTTATTAAAAAATAACGTTTTATATATATGCTTATTATATTTATTGATAGTTCCTCTATTCACAAAGGACGCTATATTTAACTGTGATTCTGTTGAAGGACACTTACTCGTCTTGCGGGTTTTGTACATATTGGCCGCGGAGTTTGCAGCATATTTTGCATGGCGGGATTTGTTCTCACTGAAGTTGGTGTTGGATTCGGTTTGTTCTTTTGTTAATACTAAATTCTCACAGATATTGCTAAGACCTGCTGCTGAGGCACCCCGCTGTCTTTGTCTAGTGCTGGTGACTACAGTGCGCGGATCGGCTCGTTCCAGTAAGATGTTCGGAGGAACTGCGCATAGGCGGCAGGATGTTGAGGATGTTGTAAGTGGTGTAAGTAAACACATTTTGCAAAAATTGTACTCTTCCGTTGGTGCCGCGATAGTCCCTCAGTGGATTATCACAGATGATTGTTTTTGTATTTTGTACAGTTTTGTATTTAAGATAAACTTTTCGATTCTTCAGTTTTCAATTAAAAAAAAATTTTATTTTTGTTCACAATTTCATCATAAACAATTCGAATTGCACTTATGCACAAAAGTCAGTTGCAGTATTTCTCACTTCTGCTCGAATTGAACAATAGCCAAAGCTAACAAACAAATACTCGTATCAAAGCAAACGACAAATTATTCTCAGTTTCGATTGGGAGCGTTCGAACTGTTAAGCCATCAAGTTAGGCAGTTGTTAACGCGTCAAAATCAGAAGTATTAATAACCAATTGGCTTCGTACAATCGTCTTATAAGTGAATTTGAGCCTTGCGCTACTGCTCATCATCGTCGCCAACTTACTACGACGGCAGTCGCAGCTACACCAGCAACAGCGACAGCGGCATCGACAGCAGCAGCAACAACAACAACGATAAAAACGGCGGCTCCCAACAACATCCCAACGGACGGCTTAATACAAAGTTTTTGCAAATACATAAATGAATACAAACAAAAAACAACTACGTACACCGATAACAACAACAGCAGCAACAACAGCTACAACAATAGCAAGAGCTGCTAATCATCGGCAGCAAGACAAAAACAACACAAACGAGTAACCAACCAAAGAGCAGAGCACAAGTTTTAATTACACACGAGCAGATACCAGATACAGTATCCATACAGACCCACACAAGTGCGCAAACGCACACATACAGAGGAAAAGGCGCTCGCACACTCGCAGCGAGGCGCAGAGCTCAGCTCTGGCACGCTTACTCACACGCTCATTTCCAGTGTAGCGGGCGTAAGAAAGCTTCACACGCTCGCGAACAACTTAGAGGCCTGGCCGGCGGAGGTCTTATGCTGAACGCTGGCCGCTGGTCGGTCGACAGGCGGCCAGGTGAACGTTGCACCTGCAGCTGCAGCGACGGCAACAGCACAGCACACGCCTAGCTTTTGCACGTTCTGTCGAAGTGACGTTTGTGTGCTTCACGGATCGAATTCTTTTGAATCGGAGCAAACTCGCCCGACTCTACTCACGTGAAGCAAAGTCACAGCGAGTCGGATGCGGTCGAAGCTACGTTCGAAAGTACACCGGTATATTTGCATATCCACATGTGACCTGCTGCACCTGCTCACGTGCTCGGAACTGGGCAGGGAATCCGCTTTCATGTTTGCTCTACTGAAATTTAGTCACACAGTTTCTAGGGAAGATGTTGAGAGATTTTTCTTCCAGCTTCTTGGTTGTTTTTCGACTGAATGTATGAGAAATTTTCCACTTGCAACTGCAGCTTAGGCCAAATTCGCAGTATATTTATCAACGCCCGTGTTGCCAGATGAAAAGGATGGAATTGTTGTGATGTGTTTTGAAAATTGTGCCATTTTAAGATTATTCCACTATCTCAAGAAATGGTCTGCTCTGGACAGCAAAAGAAGGGAAAGTATTCGAAATTTTTAAATTTTATTGCTTTTACTTTTTTCTTCCCAGAAGAAGGTGAGGATGGGAGGTGATATCTGGAAATAATCAGTTGGTGTTCGAGTCATGTGTGCAAAAAGCAAGCAAGACTCGAGACGTTTGGATACATGAGAATTGTATCATAAAAAAGGGATATGGTATCGTACTAATAATATCCCACTCTTCCTTGGAGATGAGTACGAACCTAGCCGAGTGTATCGAGCGGGGCTCTTGACGACTACAATTTCGATATTTAGATAAAGTATTTCTATAGAGAAAAGTACTCCATAAGATATTCGGTCCTCTTCGCGTGGGCGATGAGAACCGTATTCGTTGGAACAACGAGCTGTATGAGCTATACAAGGACATGGACATAGTGAAGCGCATAAAAATACAGCGGCTGCGCTGGCTTGGACATGTTTCGCGTATGAACGAAGAAGCTCCGGCAAGCAAGGCAGACCTACGAGACGGCACCCCAGGGTGGAAGGCGAGGAAGAGGAAGACCACATCTCCGTTGGAGAGACCAAGTTATGCAGAACCTGTCAACCTTGGGCATCTCCAGCGAGCACAGGACAGAACCAGCTGGCGCGCTTTTCTGGACTCGGCCAAAACCGACATGTGGTGGTAGTGCCACTTATGTATGTATGTATGTATTTCTATATAATAAATGTCGATCCATAACGACTCTAGCGGGTGTATTTACCACACTTATCACTGAAGTCCAGTGTAAGGAAACTCCTTCAATATACATGGTGATACCGTGATTATTGCACTTCTGGCAACGCCACGCAATACAGTAGAGTTGCTGTTTAATGAGATTCAGAAATTTCAGTTGAAAACTTTCGAGAGTATTTTTTTTTAATATTAATATTAAATTTTGTTTTTTCTTCTGTTCAAAACTTAAGATAAACATTGTCAGTTGGCCAGTGTGGAGAGCAGATGATTCATCGTCGCATTCTTTAAGCTTTCTGACAATTGACTTTGGGGAATTTCCTAAGAGTGGTGACCAAAAAACTCAATACACAAAAATATGTCATGCTTCACTGTTGTTGTTGTTGTTGTCATTATTATTATTGTTGTGTTTGTCTTCGCTGCGTCTGCCGCTGTTGTTGCTGTAATCCACACAAATTGGCATTAATTGAGTCAGTTTGGCAATTTCTTTCTATTTATAAAGGAAATTTTCAACACCCACTCAAAAATTTCAAAACTTTTCATTTCTTCACTGTTGGCGCTGCTGCTGTTGTTGTGGTTGTTGTACCTGTTGTGGTGATGATGAAGGTTACCGCGCATGCGTGCGATTGTCGTTTAGTTTACGCGCCTTTTTTCGTTTTTCATTCAACATTTTTCTGTGCACAATTTTCTTTCCACTGTCTGCTTCTTTACGCAGTGTTCATTTTATGTGTTCATTTTTGTATGAATTTTTGTTGTTGTTGTTTTTGTTTTCATTGCTCTTTTGTTTGGATTTTTATATAGTTTTGTTGGTAGCGCTTGTAGCGGAAATCACTCACGCACTTCTTCGTTGCATTTTCTGTGAGTTTTATTGCTGTTTTTTAATGTGGTGGTTGCATATTTTGTCTCTTCTGTTTTGCCAGATTGCTGCGTGCGTCGTGTGCTGCCAAAACGGAAGTAACTCCGCCGCCGTTGCGGCTACCACAGCAGACGCACTTTATGGGCAACGAGCAGTGGTAACCCATTGCAAAATTCTTGTGTGGCAGTCAAACGCTTTGCAGAAATTTGCATTTGCCTACACTGAGAAAAGTGACAAATGAATTCAAATGCCCGAGTATATTTAACATTAATTAATTACAATTTCATTGAGAACAACATCAGTGACTCAATTGACTAAGGGGGCTTACAAATACCTACTGTGTATATTATGTGCTTATGTCTTCAGCTCATGTTGTTATTAAAACAAGATACTTTGATAGCTCCATGCAGCAATAATTACTTCATATAGCAATAATTACTGCATGAATTAGTCACTCAAATAGCACGGAATCTTTAATAAAAACAACCAAACAATGTACCTCTGGCAAAGTCTGCATTCAAACACATATTCGAGCACCAAACACTGATGAAATACGTGATCTATATCCGTAAGGAGTGTAGCAGCTCATTGCTGTGAGCCAATGTTCGGACGATATCCTGAAAGATGATGCCAGATAATCCAGACCATCAGTGGTATTATGTTGTAGTAGACTTTTATCCACATACGTATATATTTATTTAGCATTAAGTAGTGAGAAACGATCAGCAAATATAATCGCTATAGCGCACAGACACTGTCAAAGCTTCTTACTCACTTCTATGCCAACACAATTGGTTTATTGAAGCACAAAGATCAATAGAAATGTACTTCTCAATAATATCTTTTTATTTTGTGGACTTAATCCACGAATGAACAGTGACTATCCAGTTTTTTTTAAAATATATTTATTTATTAATTTATTAATAACACTTGCATTCACATCATTGGCTTTTAGCATATATCGTAGGCAACATTTTCGTATTCAAGCCTTTACACATAGAAATTACACTCCCGCACGGTTTCTATAAAGCTAATCACATTATCACAATTTATTCGCACTGCTGTCACGAAGTCTACGCACCGTTTGTCACTTTGATCGTCGCATAACTAAACTCAAGCGATTTCAAATTCTACGATGTACTGACTGAAGTGTTCAATCAAACTTACACAGCACCTAAGCCTGCTTCCGAAGAAACAGGAATTAAACAATAAAAGAGAAAAAACGACGGATATGCAAAATGGCAATGCAAAAATGTGCAAAATGCAATAGCAGGGAAGCAACGGCGGAGAGAAGAAGCTACGAGTATGCCAAATTGTAAACGTAGAAAGGTAGGTGGCCATAACCGTCTGACCAAATGCTCCCTGGTCATAGGCGTTTGAAGAATAGCTGCAAGCGACAAACAGCTTCGCTTAGCACTTCAAAATACTCATATTTCGTTTGATTTATCCACAGCAATAAAAAAATATTGATAATTTTATTATTATTCAATTAAAAAGCAAACAATTGTGACCACAAAAATTTGTGCTGGTCGCAGTGACTCACGAGTGTGTGTGCGTTGGTCCGTTTATGTATGTGTGTGTGTATGTGTGGTATGTGCAAATATCTGTGATCGTCTTCTTCAGTTTCGATAACGATCTTGCCACAGCGACTCGTATGCTCTCAGTATACTAATTGTGCTTCATACTACTCGTATCTTCATTCATGATTTTCGTCTAGCGCGTATCCGCAAAGTGGTCAAAACTCTGCGTTTCTGAACTTTATGATGAGCGATATGAGCGGTTCTGTTTTAGTGCTGTCAATCGCGAGCTGTGAAGAGAGGTGTGGTCAGCACTAAAGGTGAGATCAAGAGACAAGCAATATCAGACATATTCGAGATTGTTTCCTCAAAATTGAAAAGGAATGTTTTAGCATTACTATAAATACGGCTATACTCGTCGTATATAGAAAGTCTTATTTGGAAATATTAAGTGAAATCCTATTGAAGGGAATACTCGCAGTTTATGTTCCAAATAACGTTGAAATCCAGCTGATTTGAGTTTTAGTTTGATAGTAGTAATTTGTTAGTAATAGTAATTTAAGAGTTCACTGAAGGACATTTTAGATATAAAATAGTACTTGAGGATGATGTGTGTGGAGTAGAAAACTGCATTGGGAAAATAAACTAGGAATAGGAATGCACCTCTTATCAGAAGAAATATTTCTTAGGCCCCTCTTCATTTAGTATTTTTTTTTTTGCATTTCAATTGGTGTGTACAAATGCACATAAAACAAAATATGATGTCTTATGTACTCCTTCTAACCCTTTATATATTTGTTAATAAGATCATTTCTCACCGAGCAATATTTTCTCATGCACTCCATTGTATATTTAAATCAGTACGTCAAATCAATAGTCAAGTGCAAATTGACTTACGCAGTTTCCAGAATAGCTTCATACTTCATACGAAACATGAGAGCAGTAAAACTAGCCCGCAATTGCCAATCAGTTTATTAAATATTCTTCATTTAGTATATTAAGTATTGACATTTCAAGAAACATGTTTTCAGTAATATTCCTCTAAGGAAATACATACAATTGACTTAACAAAGATGAAACGGATTGGAAATTAGTTGCATTATTTCTTGTACTCCTGGCAAATTATTTACATGGCACCTCTGATCAGTTATGGTAAGTATCAAATTTATTATGAAAAGATTAGTTTCAAGATTCCATAATTTTAATACTTTTACTTTAAATTACACTCTTGTATGAGAGTTATAGTCACTGCACCAAACCCCACACCTTCATTTAAGACGAATGTTTCTCTTGTTGATCGGAATCGAACCTGGGCCTTCAACTATTGTAATATGTCCATCCAGACAGAAAAGTTATGTACTATGACACCACTGAAATGTAACAAAAATAGAAAGAGGGACTTAACGGAACAAATGAGGGGTAATAATGAGACACAGTAGTTTGGAGTGGCAATACATGGACGATAGAGAATACATGGACGCAATTTGATCAGTGAGTTCACCACCTGCAGTTAGCGTAGTTGTTTGGATGGACAGATTACAATAGCTGAAGGACCAGGTTCGATTCATGGAAGGGTTCATAGTTGCTGTGCTGTTGATTTCTGAGACATGATAAATGCTTGGGGAAAAATTGCCTTTCATTGAAAGATCTCTGATGAGGACAAGTGACTTGTGCGAAATAGTTAAAGGATAAAATGTTTCAATAATTCTCCTTCTGAAAATTATTACCGTGGCATAGACACACATACACAATTCCAACTACCGGTGCAACTTGTCTTGTCAATAAATTCGCAGATAGATAATCTTAATATTAAATTATTATTATAAAAAAGTTGTTTGTGGATTTTATACATAAATATAAATGTAATAATTTAAGCCAAATGCGTGACCGAAACAGACAACTGTTGGATCAAAATGTGAAATTTTAAGTAACAGAACCTTTTACAGACCAAATTTTACCCAAACAAATTATTTTCTTATTATTGAATGATCACATGTGTAACATTGAACACTTCAGAATTCATCTTTTAGCGGCTATCTCGGAAAATATACGCTTCTGTGCCTTATATGTATGTACATATGATAAAATATATTTTTATCAATGCGACTTCCCCCGAGCACAGAAAAGTTACTTCAAACTTAGAGAAGGGGAGAGAAGTGAAGAAACAATAAATCGGCAATCTTTTACTATCGCTCTTACACGTTTCCGTATAAACAAATATTTGTATACATACGAGTATTTATAGAGCTGTTAATTCAAGTTTACTATTACTACTATAAGTCGGGATTGAAGATGTTTTGATTTACTTATGAAGCAAATCAAAATTTTGCTACGGGTTTTATCGAATTCGAAAAGTGGAATTCCTCAGACGTCATTATTTGTCGTCATTATCCAGCTACGATACGCATTGCCAGCGAAATGTGGAGCAATACAACCAAAAACGCTGTGTGTAGCGTCTTTCAGCTCTCGCTCTCTGCGGCTAAGCTAGTTTGGATTGCCGTTTCTACCACTCTTCTGAGCTTGACTATTTTGAATAGATGACTCAACGTCATCGTTTCGGATTTTTGACCAAACAAACCCCGGCAAAGCGGAACGGCACACGCAACGTGCGAAGTAGACGTCATGGATAAAGCGAGACCCAGGAGTATGGGCGCTAAATACAAATTAAAATTTAAAATACTAACATACTAAAGCAAAATCAAGAAATAACAACAACAGCGCAGCGGCGGCAGAAAGCAATCGCATAAAAATTATTTTTATGAATGGAAACTTAAAGCATGCACGAAGCAAACGGCCTGGCAGAACGTCGCGTGGCACACGGCGACGTCGACGTCGACGACGACGACGCCGACTATGGCGTATAGGCGCTCAGCTTGGCGCGGACAGGTGTGAGTTCTCCATAATAAACCTGTTGCGGTATAAAATACCCACCGAGCGTTTCTTGCTCTTTTTCGTTTTATTTCCATAAATGTTTTGTTTGGAATTTTTGTGTTTTCATCCAATATTTCACCACTTGAAGCAATTTAAATAACTTCATTGTCAACTTTTGTCACACAAGTGCAATCTCCAATGCTTGCTTGTGGCTCGTAAGCTATCCAAGGGTTAAGAAAACTGCACCTCTGCTTGGCGGGTACTTTACAAAATACGGTTCGCATAGTGAGCACGCCCAGCCGGCCGGCATCAAGGCCAAGGAGAGAGTGCTGACAACGATGACGCTGCCGTTTTTCGTGTGAATTTTCACACAATTTGTGCGAAATGCTTTCGTGACGTCAGTGGAGGCTGCTTAAGCCAAATTAGTGGGGCTGTGCCGCTCACCTGCCTAACAAGTTGCTGCTTGTCTGCTCGTTAGGCGGGCGTGTGTGTGCGCTGAAGTGTAGTGTGTGGGCTATTTTTGGAACTTTTGTTCTGTGAGCTGGTTCGTTAGACGGATTTACCGATTTAATTTGCTCACTACTCTTCCATACATTTGCCATGGAAACACGACCAAATGCTACATTTCCAAAACTTGTTATGGAAAACCTATTAATAAATATGGATATTCTATTTATTAATTGAATGATTAAATACAGAAAAGGAAAAGAGTGAACCCCCGACGCTATGACAGCCAAGCGTGCGTCAATTTACAAGTATCTTCCCTAACCATTGCACAGAACCATAGTGCAGGGAGATTGACGCAGAACTCGCAACAAACAAAGGTTCGTTTGGTGGTCTCGTGTACATAGAACAAATGTAAGCAACCTGCTTGTCAACTTTAACACAGTCACTACTAGCGACAGAATCTCTGTTCATTCATCGAATCAGTTGACTCACTCTTGACGAATGTTCAGCCAGTCTACCACTTCTTCATTTACATACTGTAATAGACCATTACTTGGTCCGCAGCATTCTATGTTCGCAAAAGCCAAACCAATAGAATCCCCTATTTGTTCGAAGTATAGTCTACATTCTCACGAGACGCCGCAGACAAAGTGGCTACGAGTTTCTGATTTGCATATGACCATAAACAGTGCAAAGCGGCGACTATCAATGCAGTTGTTTCTACGATACAATCGAACAACATTTTGTGGGGAAATATTGAACAAACAATTATTGGGAAAATGCCTGGGATAATTTAATTACATTGTAAAGTATATCAAAAACACAAGTGGTTGTTCAGTTAGTCCAGGTGAAGAGATAGAGAGTAAAATACTGAATCACTGAAGTTCCTGAAATTGGATGTTTTTCAAAACACGTCTAGCGATTGAAGTTAAGCCGCGGTACTTCTTCATTTACATATTGTAATAGAGCCTTTACTTGGTCCGCGGCACTCTAAGTTTGCAAAAGCCATACCAATAAAATCCCCTATTTGTTCCAAGTATAGTCTACATTCTCAGGAGACGCCGCAGACAAAGTGGCTGCGAGTTTCTAATTTGCATACATAGTATGTATGTCCATAAGCAGTCCAAAGCGGCGAGTATCAATGCAGTTGTTTCTACAACAACATTTTGTGGAGAAATATTGAACAAACAATTATTCGGAAATTGCTTGGGATAAATTAATTAATTACATTGTAAATTATGTCAAAAAAACAAGTAGACCTGTGTTTGTTCAGTTAGTCCAGGTGAAGATAGAGTCTAAAACACTGAATCACTGAAGTTCCTGAAATTGGGTGTTTTTCAAAACATGTCATCTAGCGATTGAAGTTATGCCGCTTACCGCGAATAATCTCTGCTTAGATTCTGGACATTTCCAATGAAAATTAGATATTTAATGGACACATAGGTACTATTGATGCAAGTCTCACAGTGTCGTTGGCAATGAGATGAACAATCACATAGATAACCTTTGAACCATGAGTGTATTTGATCACGTGATTCGTGTGTGAATCGCTCATGTTCTCGGTGTGTTCTAGAGATTTCAAATGCATGTTAGTGCAAAGCAACGCCACTGTTATAATTCAGCGAGTTAGTCATTTAGAACACAGGAATAAGTGGGAGTCACATTTGTTCGAAGCAATTTTTAAGCATAGCCTAGTGAAATGTCTCTTTAGTGGCCTCACGAATAAGAAGTAATAACATTGAAACCACTTTATAGCATAATAGATACTAGAACAAACCATGGAAGATCGATGAAAAATTACTTAATGTACACGGCAAATGGTATCTTCTATTAAACTACTTTCCGGAGCGAGTCACTGCCAACATCAGTTGGAATTTTTTTATATGGAATAAGCAAGTGTCTTGAGGAGGCCCTAAGGTTAAATCCTGTGTGCTAATGTGGTCATTGGATTTTGTTAATATATCCTTGAATGATGTTCTGACAGATGATGGAGTTGAACTAATTGTCTCTAGAGTTCGAGATAGCTTTAAAATTAATTATATATTACTCTCCCAGAATTATGTAAAATATTGTTAAGCAGCGATGCAACAGAAGTCAATCGTGGTACTAAAATTACAATTAATATGAGTAACTCAGATACAAATATATAACAGGATATAATGTAGAATATATATAAGTATGTATATACCTATGTAACAGATCATAATTCATATGTAAAGCTTAAATGAAATGGGTTTTACTTGGATATAACTGATCTATAATTGATACATTGTATTATTGGTGGTAACTGAAGTCGGAGCTCCAGCATAAATTGGAAGGTCAACGGAGAATAGTATTAATCTATATGTAGGATATAAAAGATTAAGAACATTGTTTTAACTTATAGGAAAAATCTTATAAAAAATCAAATTTTTGTCTAGAAAATATCAACTGGAATAATGGTGCGATCGGTTCATTAGGGAAGTCCAGCAACAAATCCATGTATTGTAATAAGATTGAATGGCCATTTTCTGTTGCCATTTCCTTCACTTGGTAGATATGATTGTCCAATCAAAGGTTGGGTACACTCAACATATAGGAAAAATTATCAGAAAATGTTCATACTAATAAACATTATGAAGAATTTATTTGGAGGCCGGAACTGTTCCGTATTATAAATAATGCCAGCCCTGCCCACCAGAAATCTATGTTAAATTCTTGTGCGTAATGGATTGAGTCATAAATGAACTAAAAAAACACACAACGCCGAGATCCTCCCACACACAAAACAATGAAAATCGAGAGATGGCCACTGCTCATTTGTTGTGGTTTTCCCATAATGGCTCAATGATAAGTTTAGAATATTTGCAAATGTGTCGTGAGCACAATCGCCACAAATACAGATCCGTCGCCTGCCTCCTCCCAGAAGTAGTTGTAGTACTCGTTCCAAATTCAACAAACGCTTTTGTTTATTTACCCTTTCCCATGT
This sequence comes from Clusia tigrina, assembly GCA_920105625.2. Lineage (NCBI taxonomy): Eukaryota > Metazoa > Arthropoda > Insecta > Diptera > Clusiidae > Clusia > Clusia tigrina. The sequence continues at coordinate 176,054,716 of OV050033.1, read as the reverse complement.
TGCTGTTGTTGCTGATGTTCTTTTCTATTTGTTGCTACATATTTACATACATATATGATGATAAAATTGTTCAATGTCTGCATAATGCATACGTGTGCACCCTACTATCAAGAAAGCTGTAATTTGAAACCAATTTTTCAAATGTGACATTTTGCGATTCAGAATACTCTTCAAACATATTGGGAACTGAATCAGCGCTATGATTTAATTTATGTTGAATTTTTACCAAATCAAAGATAAATTTTGTGATCTCCCGAATAAGAAAAATCTTCCCGATTGCTATGGTTTCTAATCTTAGGATTCTAGCTGTTCCATATTACTTCTTGTTCCTTCTTCGTTAATGTGGTCATGACTCTCAACAGAATGGGAGCCTACAAGTATTATTCCAACAGTACTCGGAGTGTTCTTGTGACTTTATGTCGAAACTTTTAATGATATATCAACAGACCAGGACCTACGACTATTAAGAGTTCATTGGCTTTATAAAATAATAAACAAGACTTTAATTATATATTCTCTGCGGTTTCGTTGGTCCTATTTTGCCATGCCTCTTTGTTTCTAGCTTGGTCAAAAGTTTGCAGTTCGCCACACATCTGGCGACTATCCACATATTTTGAGGTTGAAGATTTGTATGCCTTGATATACACACCCGTGGAATCATTACAATTGTGCGACACGGGCATTTATTCTCATTTAGTGGTCGTAGAGTGCCGCCTGGTAGAGTGCCGCCTCGTAGAGATTTCTGCGATATTTTCTTATTTGCTTGTTAGCTTGTTTGCGTTCCGCTGTGGCCGCCGCTGTGGACGCCGCTGCTGCTGGCCGAAACCGAGTCTTTTTCTCCATGTACGTCATTCACCTGTACAATTATGAATTTTTGTGAAGTGACTGAAGGCAGCAATTATTTTCGGTACTGAGGTAATCGATTTCTTTTCTTATGTGAGGTAAAGTTCCGGTGTTGGGGTATTTTGGTTGTTATTTTCAGCAGTTTAATTGTTTGTTTCGCTCATCGTGGGAGCGATTGTAAACAAAAATCACCGCCGCTCATTGTAATAAGACAATAAGTTTTACAGATTCTCGGCTGTTCTAATTTTGCAGTGACTAATTCTATTCCCACTGTTCCAGATTCTCACTGAGAGATGCTGTTCACTTCAAATCCGGAATATACCCGTAGCTACATACATACCGAGTATATCTCGCAGCCTCCACTGATAGGCGAAGGCGTCAATTATTGCCGCTGTTTGGCAAATTCACTCGAGGGACTTCGCCAACAGGAATTCCGTTGTACATGATTCAGACACACAATCGCTTCATATAATGACGTCGCCGTCCAATCGGGCGTCATACGTAAACAATTGCCCCGCAAGCGATAAGTGGGCTTGTTAGTTTGCCGCTTGTGGCGGATTTGCATGACTTGCACAAGAATTTAGCACATTTTTTCCCACTCAACTATTTACAAACAATTCACTAAAAATAAAGAGTCTCTGCAAATAAACGCACAAAAATGCCGGGTACACACTTGTAACGGGCTATTTTTAAAAACATTAGCTATAAATGGAAGAGGGAAATTTCAGTGGAACGCCGCGGCCGGCCACGATGACGTTATGCTAGAGGTGTCAAATGTGGCACCCGCCAGCCAGGAGGATGTCGACTCAAGGCATTCTTTGAGCTAATTGTGAGGCAGTCTAAGCAGGTGTCCCGCCCTCCACTTCACTTACTTGAAATCGATATTGTTTCTCCAATTGTAAAAATGCCAAAATTGTCTTTCGTCAGCTTCCATCTCGTGTACTTCGACGTCTTGTAAAATTATTATGTAAAAATTTCCAAAAAACAAAAAAAACTTTAACAATATTCTCCAAAAATATGAAATCACTCGGAATTTTTTTTTATTTTTATTCACAATCTTGTTGACAAAATCCAAAGCGACCCGCTGTCAATTGAAATTTTTGGCAATGTTTTCTTTCACGTTCCCAGGCACACGCGCGTGTTGAAAGGCGAGTTGGCGTTACGATTTCGCGTCTTATAAAATCGCATCAGTTTCGAAAAAAAACAAGCAACAGTTAGAAAATAATTATCACAGAATTCTTGCACGTCCAATTTGTATAGCAGAGAAGGGGGGGAATTGTCAAAATAAGTGATATTTCCGAGCAGTTTTGAGATATATATATTTTTTTTGTTTTTCTTTTTTTTCTATAATTCATTAACAAACGATACAAAAAACACCACAAAAATTAAAAGCTTATACAAAATACAAAAAGAAAATGAGCAAAACAAAAACTGAACCCTTGACAAGATAGCGTCGAGTGACGATAAAAGCCTATTATGAAAAAAATATTTAAAGCAACACAAAATTAGACAAAGTGGCAGACGAACTGGAGCTGCAGTAGTGATGGTCCGAATTTTTCTGCTGTCAATTTTAGCGGAATAGGCACAGGGGGTGTGAGAGGAGTGTGCCTTGTTAACGGAATTAACAGTTTAATGAGAATGGCAATATGAAAGCGAATATCGAAAGAGTGATAACAGGCAGTTCCAGAACAGTGAGCGCTGAAAGTTCCCCTACCAATGTATACAAAAGTCTCACTTACCTTAATGAGAGACAATTAGAGTTGACCAGGAGAAAACTGCAAAGAGAAGGAGACATTATTTATAGTATTAAATTGTAATAGTAATCTGAACTCAAGATATAAAGAATGCAATCTGGTGTATTCATTATCATGCAACCCAGACACTTTTGAGCTCTCCCCATGATTTGGGATATGACCTCAAAAGTGATGTGTTGCCTTTTACTGGTTTAAACTCTATGTGAATAATTTCAGAATAAACAAGGCAAGAGCATCCTAGAATATGTGCTCTCACTAATATATTGAATAGATTCTAGAGTTTGTAAAAATTTGTTTGTGCCCTGCAGCTCTGATATTTTAGTTCACCAATATTGGCAAAACTAACTCCAACTTTGTTTGGTGTTGAATGACCCACTCATTAGAAAGTTCTAAGATTTCTAAGAAACAAACTAAAGCAAGACCTTGGTAGAAGTACGTTCTTGCAAGAAATCGCGATTCTGTCATTTTGTGCTGCGCATTATTGTTAAAAAAAACAATGGAATGGTTGCAGATGGTTGCTACTTTTTGATAGACCTTACTCTGAATTTAATCTAAATATATTATTAAACAGTATACATACAGAGAGATTGAATAACTCCCAATTTTGCGCAGTCGAAGTAAAGGCGATTTCACAAAAATCGATGAGCGGCAAGGGGAAGCAAGAAGCAATTAGTAAGAAAGGCGTTCACTAGAAAATCCCTCAAACAAAATTTTTGCAACACTAACTTCATTCGTCATGCGAGCTCTATATACTCTTTGATATTATGTTGCTTAAGTGTTTTCTCTCTCTCTTTCTTTCCCTTGGAAAATTAGCATAATTCAGCACTTGCACTTTCAATGCATTTACACCATTCTATTTTTCTTATTAAGTAACGACAGTGATCCACAAAAGAGCTCAACTAGCAATAAACAGTCCGTGAATCTTTTCGCATTTTGATATATTTCTATTATATTTAGAACAAATTCCAACAAAATAAATAATAGTGAACAAATCGCCGAAAATAAAATTTAATTTCTATGCCTAAATTAATCGTGTATTCTATTCACTTAAAAGTAGGCACTAAATCGTATTATCGCTTTGCTGTTCTCCAAGCATCACGATCATTATCCAATTCAGTGCGTATTCCCTGCACTTACACAATCGCCCTAAATCGTTTTCTCGCTTTGCTATTCTTCTAGCAATCCGATGGGTGACCCTCTTTTAAATCGGACCACTGTTTCCCAAACCTCTTTTGTTCGGAGGAATATAGTCTCAATTGAAATTGTTGCAATTCTTGATGAGATACCGAACTTTAATGCTGTGAGCACCCCTGGCTGGAACGATTCATTCCTATATCTGTTTTGTTATTCTATATTTCTATATCAGAATGTAGCTGGCCCGACTTGAATACCACCAAGTATCACTACTACAAGGATACCGAATACTAGCATTATCCTTATTTTTTTGGCCAAAAGAGGTTCCGTAACATCGACCATTCACTCTTTATTGGGCACCATCAATTCTGGTAATGCAAAAATTAAATCTGATCATGAAAAGAACCCGTTACAGTACAAATCACGATCCTCGTATCTGCACATAAATCAGTTGGATTTAAAAGATATTCCTATAAAGCGAGACCAGGTTTGCTCCAGAAAACAGTATGATTTATTTTTCTGATTCTTAATTTATTATTATTGTTATTAATATATACTAGCCTATAATTAAAATTAGAGCTAATATCTTAAAGCTAGAACTACTATGGCCTTAAGCTTAGATTCTTAATTTTTTACTTGTTATTCTTCAATTGGAAGCACCGCAGTACCACAGACTTTTAGCTGCTACTGTGTGAGCAACGGCTGTCCCCCGCTTGACCACATTGGCTGATATACTCTTTATAATTATATAATTTAAAAAGTACTTTTTTCCATTTCATGTGTTTATTTATTTATTTGTTTATTTTGATTTTGTTTCTTTTTTGTGTTTTGTTGCTGCTGCTTTGATTGTTTATTCTTCGCATGTTATATTTTCGTGATTCCGTTTGTGGTTAATTAGCTTAAGTGAAATTGATTCGGCCGTTTTTATTGCAGACTTTTTGTTGCTTTAACCCATATTCACATGGGTGTGTGTGCTGCGGTCATATCTTGATATTTGTCTACATTACTCATTTAATAAATAATTGTTTTTTATTAATTCTCATATAAATCTACGATTACTTTTGTAGACCCTGGAGAGACACGTTTTGGACGATTGTAGGAAGAGTACTAGCAGTTGCGAAGAGAAGTCACAACAGCATTTCCTCATGTGATGAGGCCACAAATTGAGCTTGTATCATGGATGGGCTCATATTGTACGCTGTTGTCGGCATAGAATTATAACTAGGCTGCTTAATGATATGTACTTATGGGGGACTACAGAGATACACTTATGCAATAGGCCAAAATGCCACAGCAATATAGTTTTATAGAGCAAATTGGTTCTTTCAGCAAGGGAAATTTAGCTTTGCTGATGGTATTTTGGCATAAATGAAATTTCACGCCAATCTTGGTATATTAATATACATAATGATAATTTAGCTTTAGTAGTTTGCCCCATGGCCGACACTGCGACCTAAAAGATCTTTTGTGTCATATATTAATATACATATATCTTCTATCTCTTCCAGCTGAACCACCCACACCCATTTGTTCCTAGAATTTCCCCAACATCTTTGGAGTCATTGAGAGTGGTAAACTGTGGAATAATTGTCGTCAATGATGCTGGTTGTACTTCCCTTCCTCTTATCTTTCTTCTTAACATTTACTGCAATGCAGGGAATGTTTTTAAGTCGACAACAATTCCAGTCATGCAGGCAATCTTCAGTCAATAAAACCCCGTGCGTTCCAATTTCCACAGACGCAGTCTCACAGAACTGTTCTGTTATGTGTGCCAGGCATAAAACTGATAATGACTGTGTTGACAACTGAATACTAAGCACAGATGGGAAGCATGCCAAAAGTGTTACCAGGTAAAGGACTGCGGAAGAGCCGCTCTAATAGAGATATTTTTTATGTTTACAAAAATTGAGTGGCTGTGATTAGATTTCTTCTATAAATCCATAAATTTTTAAAGTTTGAACACACAACTTCCTTTGGGCTTTCACCTGATAATAACTTTTACATCTATTGCAACAACAAGAAGCAAGTGTTGTTCCGTAGTTGTCATTTGTGTGTCAAAGAAAGAGGATTGCATTTGAAGTTCGGTTCCCTCTCCTTTTCATTGCAGAAATTTCACCAACCGCTCACCGACTCAAGTACTTGTACAAATTCACAAATAAGCATCGTTCCTGCTTCAGAAACGTCAGGAAACAGAACTCAAGAAGACTTCTTTGTACGAGTATTAAGAGTTGATCTTTTTGACCTGCAAGGAGGGAGCTTCAAATGGCAACGTTTCCCTGCAATTAACATACTCGCTTTATTTTGGCGACTTTATTCCCGACACATTCAAATGGATTTTAATTTCTCTCGTACGGCGTTGACTGTGTCTGAAGACCTCGTTTAGCAAGCAAACAGCAATTACACTGCCTGCAGACAGACAAACAGCCGCGTACTGTGTGGTAAGTACATGTTTATGGTTTGTGTGCCGCCGCCAAGAAAAAGCTCCGGAAATGCCAGAGCGCTATATCATTTTTGTTATTAAAAAAGTAACGAAATGGAAAAATTGTATAAAAAATGTACCGGCTCGCTAAAGCACAACATTGCTAAATGAGCCAAGCAAATTGTACACAAAATTTGCATAAGTATGAGTATTAATTGAGAAGCGTGTGAACGTTGAACTGAAATGAAGTTATTAAACAATGTTTCACGTCCCATTACGAAGGCAATAATTAATGCCTGTTTAATCACAGAAACAATTCAATGAACATCTCGAAGCAATGCAAGCCAATATTTGAATATGTAATCGACTGTGTCGTAAATGTCGAGCGGAATTTTAATTTGCATTTGATCGGTCGCCAATGTAAACTAATGAAAAGTGGCAAGAGTGATAAAGAAAGAAGCCGTTGACAAAAATAAAAGACAACTGTTTGCAGTCGATTTGTTTGATTAACAATTTTTCTATAATGCACAAGGAAGTGGGGATTATAAGGTTATTATAGAAGTAGCAGTTATCTCTCTGAACAGGACTTTAACACCAACGTCACAATCTGAAGCGATGAACAAAACTTTTTTCCGAGTTGTCTCTTACTTCATTTTCTATAAATTCACCATGACAAGGACCTAAATTCCATAAGTTGGCAATAATGACGGTGAAACTTGATTCATATGCGGAAAAGTTGACACGGCAGTTTGGTTCCCAATTTGTCAGAACTCATTATAAGTTCGTATTCTTTGGTAAGGCTAGCATAGTAGGTGTATGAAATCAGATCCTGTTTATGTTGGTTGTTGCGTCCAATTCGTTGGTAAGCCTAGTATGTAGTTGTCTCAAATTATATCCCGATTAGGGTGATTGTTGTAGTTCCCACAGTCCAACTATTCAATGAAGCATAGTGACGCATTGAGAATAGCATGCAACACGCTTGTGAATATGTGCCGCAATGGCAATAGTAGAAAATCAATAACAGCCACAAGAATCTATTGGTTCTATCATGTTTATCTCTTACTATATGTGGATTAAACGAAGATTCTTCAACCATGAATCATGCCGATAGTTATGAATATTGCGGTTAAAGATGCAAATTATGTTTCTTTTGACCCAGGTACGGGTGGGAACCAATTCAAAACAATATATTAACATTTACCCAGACATACAGGGAAACAACACGTAATAAAATTTACGAGTCTATCTCTGGAAAGTACTCATATATATTTATTCGTATTGATCTCCTGCATTCTGAGTTTGATGAATCGACCACAGAGTTTGCCAAACCAGTTCGAAATCGTGAATTAAGATGATCTTTTCTATCGGTTATAGAACGGGTTGAAAAATAATTGAGTCTCTATTTAAATTGATACGAAAATTTGGTGAATTTCAAATGACCTTGAATTTTAAAATCCAAAAAATGCATGTTTATCAGTAATATTTTCCAATGAAACCTTAACATTGCTTACGATAGTTTTATCAACTTTTTGAAAATAATGAATTTTTCCAATAGAATTTCCTGTTTAGATTTGTTAAGCATTTACTCAAATTTTTCAAGTGGAACGGTTTGTCTATTCATATATTGAACTGTTGTGCCTAAGATTATTTTCAGCACTATAACGTATACAAATTTCTTCGCCAAATAAAACGAGAGAAAATCGATCGTCTGAATTGGCAATTATTTAAATATCTGAGAAGATTCTCCAAACGAAATAAATGCACAACAAATTTTATCAATATGTTATTCACCAAAGATGTGATAAAATAAAGTATTCGTGTCTGGACTATTCGTTACTCAAGTATTCGCAATGATGTAATCGTAGCTTCTGACATGTCTGAAGAACTCAAGCTAGAATTAGATAGAAGTTTCCAAAGCAAATCTCATTCATTGCAAAGAACATTTTTTGAACTTATTTATATTACAGTCTGTCGTAATAAAGCTATATAGAAAATTAAGTAATTAAAAAAAATTATGAAAAACAACAAAAGGAAAATAACCAACATCGCAAAATAAACCAATGTAATCCAAAAAGTATGCTACAGTTTTAATCTTATTGTTGCTAATAAGACCTCCCATTCCACATTCGTTATAAATTTGTTCCTTCATTTCGCCGTCAAAAGCACTCTTTATAAAAGCTTAGCATAGTTTCAGGTGCTAGGTGTTAACTAAACTGTATTGCTTACACAAACCAATTCAAAAGCGTTAGGAAGCCTTACAGTGGCTGCTAAATGAAAGTTCCTTTTCTAAATAACAGCCTAACTGGTAGAACAAATTACCTAAAATTATATGAAAATTGGAAATAACACTACGCAATTAAGACAATTAAAGTTAAATTAGCGTTAATTACAGACACGGAAGGCGTGTGAGGTGTGCTGTTATATGTTGTGATATTAATGATATTTTGTTTGTTTTGTGAGAGAAAATAGTATTTTGATTTTTAGGGTATTGGCCAATTCAGTAGATTAGTCTAAACATGAATGTAAAATGTTACTGGGTGAGGCATACATAATTTTCGACTAAATTAACAAGAAAAATATGATAACTCTACATTAAAGAAGGACACACTGCCTTAAAGGATGGACAACAATATGTGAACATACCAATAAACTGACCTCAAGGGAAGAGGGAAATTAAAAACATAAAAATTGTTGTTGTTTTATGTTATCCATCAAAAACTTTTGTTTCGTTTGCTTAGAAGTGTGGGTAGGTAGGTAGAGAACCTCTGTCGAAACAGGTCTCCAAGCACTCAGACATTGTACTACTATATTCGTTTGCTTACCTCTGGGTCTTCACTCAATTATGGGTTAAGTCCTTACATAAGCTTTGTCTCTGATGGAGCTGATGGATTGTGAATGATGGACGCAGGATGGCAGGTTACATGAAGAATATGATGATATGATAATATAATGATCGATGACAAACCCACAAAATAAATACGTTTAAAAGGGAGGTATTGACAGCAATTCGAATAACCTACAATATGAATGAAATGAGAGAGAGAAACACAAAATTTGTTCAACTGCGTCAAACGGAAAGAACAGACGGTCAGGAGAAAGGAAGCTATTTTAAGGAATTTGTAGATTTTACACAATTTCTTAAATATATCTTAAATTTGTCAATTATAAAGTGAATTATAGAGGAATATAAAATATATTATATAATATATAAATCGAAATATAACTACTTTTTCAAAAGGAATACAGTTGGGTGAGCCATTAGGACACTTCTTCTCCCGGTTACCCAATTTTACATCGTAGAAATCAATGTATATGAACATCACAAAAAAGGCAGAGCCGATGAGGGTGGACAAATATACTATATACAGTAAAACTCCCCATTGCGGACACTTCTTATAACCGGACACCTTCAATAACCGGACAAATTTCGTGGACACAACCATTTTATTAGTTTTTCCATACAAATATGACTCCAATAACCGGACACTCTAATAACCGGACGCGGACACATACTTCAAACCATTTTGACCAAAAAATCCCTCATAAACGGACAAAATTTAAAAAATCCCAAACAAGTTTTTTAAAAATCTGGTAATCCTTACAAAACAAATCGCATTTGTGCTGATAAAACCAAAATTGGTGATTCTCCTTTTCACATTGCATTGATAAACACGAATTTGGTGATTCCCCTTTTAACATGTATGCACACATTGTGTCACTGCATATGTGTTAAATAGTATGCACATTTTAGTTCAGTTTGTTAAATACAAAAGGTAATTGTGAATTGTGTTTTAATAAACTCGTAATAACATGGTATCAAAAAAAAAAGTACTGTCCATTAAAGAAACAATGGAAATTATTAATGTGTTCGAAAAAGATAAATTGTCTGTGCGTGAAATTGCAAAAAGGTAAAGTTTAATTCCCATAAAAAATGAAATTGTGTTTTGTTTTTTGTTTTCAAAGGTTCAACATTGGCAAAACTCAAGCAGCAGAGATCAACAAAAATAAGGAGACAATTCGTTCTAAATGGGAGTCTGGAGTAAATGTACATCAAAAGCGAGGTTTTCTAAAGGAAGGTGGCTCTGAAATAGACAAAATGTGCTTTGATTGGTTCGCCAAGGCTAGAAGTCAACAAATTCCTATATCTGGCCCTATTGTAAAGGCAAAAGCAATGGAAATTGCAGTCAAATTGGGTGTACTTAATGTCAATGCTTCAAATGGATGGTTAAACAAATGGTGCATAAGGAATAATATTGCTTTCAAGTGCATATCTGGTGAAGCCGCAGATGTAAACCAAAAGGATGTCGAGCAGCTCAGGGCCAAGCTGCCATCTCTGTTGAGCGGATATAAGCCTCAGGACATTTATAACGCAGATGAAAGCGGGCTTTTCTTTCGCGCATTACCTGACAAAACACTCGCTCTGAAATCCGAAAAATGCATTGTCGGTAAATTATCTAAGGAAAGACTTACAATTTTGTTTTGTGCAAACATGGCTGGAGAGAAAGAGGAGCTTTTGGTTATAGGTAAAGCAGCCCGACCTCGAGCATTTAAACATGTTCCTACCACGGAACTGCCAGTGAATTGGAAATCTAATAAAAAAGCTTGGATAACTCGAGAAGTTATGACTGAATGGCAGCAGTTCAATAGGAAAATGAGGTCCCAGAATCGAAAAATTCTCTTGTTTTTGGATAATGGTGCATCTCATCCAAGAAAATTAAACTTAACTAATATAAACATTGTTTTTTTGCCTCCAAACACAACGTCACTAAGCCAACCCATCGATCAAGGAATAATCCAAAATTTTAAAGTTTTTTATAGAAGCTTACTTTTAAAACACTTGCTACGTAAAATTGACACTCCAAGTTCAGCATCAGAGCTGTCAAAATCTATTAATGTGCTTGAAGCTGTTTATTTCATCAAAACATCTTGGAATAAAGTAGAAGCAACAACAATCCAAAACTGCTTCCGAAAATCAGGGTCTTCGGAAATTGATGATGTTCTTCCCGATTTTGATCCCGAAGATGACATTGCACTGGCAATCTATGCTAAATTTTACGAAGGACTCGACGTGGCAAATAATTTCGACGGTTTTCTCCAAATAGATAAAAATATCTGCACTGAAGACAACAATATAGAAATTCAATTTGATGAGCAAAACGATATTATGGATATAAATAATTCAGAAGAAGAATCTTACGAAGAAATAAGTGAGCCAATAACATCGTACGATGAGGCGTTAAAACTTGTTGCGCGTTTGAAACAATTTGCCAAAAATGATTTTGTAGCTTTTCAACACATTAAAAATATCGAGACTCATTTTGAAAATGAACATTTTAAATTAAAACAATCACTATTTAAGCAATCAACTATTAGAAAATTTTTCAACCAAAGTAGTAATGAAATGTAAAAACTTGTACAGTGCACATATGTATTATTAAATATTATTCATAAATTCGTACAAAATATGAAATAAACGACAACTTCTAATGATTTGGAAGCAATTAAAATAGAATTTTTCTGAGCCCCCTTCGATCACCCTCCATAAGCGGACACCTCCCATAACCGGACAAAAACACTGCGACGGTGAGTGTCCGGTTATGAGGAGTTTTACTGTATACTACATATTATTTCTATAGATGCGACTTAGCAAATTAATGTTTGATGGATGGTCGCCGTTTAGTACAGACATCTCATATTTCGCTTGTTTGGCATTATTTTATAAAAATTACTTTATACTTTACTTAATAAACATTATTAAGTGACTTATTACTTTATATAAATATATGCGGCCCTCCTCTTATTAGCCCTCTTATTACAGTTCTAATATTATTAGCTATTATTGAGCCACTTAGTTTGTGCTCAGCAACACTATGAGTCCACATTTGCAGCATGTGAGTCGTCCAATTTTTATGGAGAAGCAACAGAGTATTATATATTATATATATATTATATATTATTATATTTGACCCTGTATATCTCCATTTAAAATGAGAACTAAAACTTTGAAGAAAATCTTTCAACACAGTGAAATAATTGAAAACTTCGAAAGGATAAGTTTGCAGTGATTTTCTGGCGAATAAAACATTTCTTATGAAGACCTCGCTCGCTATACCCTGTATATTAATAGTATGTGCATTTAATAACTGACTAATTAGTACGATAATTTGATTGATAAGATAATAGTTTTCGACGCTACTCTTCACTACTTTGTTTTGCTCGAAGTAACTACGTCGCAGCACTAGTCATAAGCCCACTTTACGTGATGATATTCGAAATAGTTATGAAATTTTATGGGGTGTGAATTTTATCGGACTTTATAGGTGAAATACTCAAAAGGAATGCTTGCTGCTGCTTTGCTAGGAGGAAAACTCAAGCAATTGTAAGGAAATACTAAACATCGATCGTAACGCGGCTACTGCAGACGCACATGGCGCGTGGAAAGATACGCTCGCGGTGCGAAATATTCAAATGCAGCAAAAGTGTGAAGAAAGCTGCTCCACACTGGCCATAAAAACTTACCGGTCTGCTGTGAGCTGCTTCGTGTCGCAACAAGAATTCTTCACGCTTGTACGATTTCTGCTGACGCGCTGACAATGACTCAAGTAGGGACGCTCGAGCGGGTCGACAGCTGATATTTTGTGGGCAGTAGACGCGTCGACAAGTCGAACGTGGTGGCGAAGTCGCAAGCGGTAGGCGGCGGCAAGCAGGTGTTTTGGTTATTGTTCAGTCTGGTTTCGCTTCTTTTTTTGGCTTCCCGTATTTTCTTTATAATAAAACAGAGTGCGGGGGACTGATCACTTTTAAAAAATACAAATTTTTTCACCACTTTGTAAATTATTTTTATGATTCACAACTTTTTCTTCTATACGAGTATTTAGTTAGCCAAAATTTAATACCACTGATTTATGTGTAGGCAAGATTAATACGCTGGTTCAAACAAAACACAGGCGATTTGTTGTTAGAAACCGAAAGAGCACTCACACACACACACACACTTACAAATACACGTAGCTGGCAACAAAAGAGCTGCTGTTGCCACAATTGCCGAACGAGAACTGAAATTTGTGAATTTTCGATGTTCCTCAAGCGTGTTCATTCAGCTCAATCGAGTTCCCTTGCGTCTTCTGTCGACTGGGCGGGAGCGTTCGTTGAGGTGTTGCGATAAGTGGAAGCTTTCGAACGAGCGCATTCGATGTATGCCAATATAAATGACACTCTGATTAAATTGTATTGTAGATCAGAGACGTTCAATAGTATGCATCGTTAGCAATAAAGTACGGTATAATTCTTTTGCACCCTACTGCAAGCCATTTGGGCGGGTTGCTTCTATATTCCAGTTCACTTCAAACAAGACTCGTCAAGTAGAATATCAATTTCGTGCACCCTACTGCAAGACATTTGGGCGGGTTGCTTCTATATTCCAAGTTGAAAATCCCTGTGAAGGAAAATGAAAATAGAGTTGGAAGCAAAGTTTTGATAATGATGTTTTTGACAGGTCTATTAATGACAATCAGAGTTAATGATTAAGATTAATATGCCGATATTTGGAAATTATATTAAGCCCTATGATCTTGATCCAGTAAATTTTTTGTTTCCGAAGATATACGAGTAATTGACATATTCTATTATATTCCGAGCAAATGAGAGCATGAAATGCATGTAAGAAGACTGCTGGGATCTTAAATAAAAGGGACACTGTCATATGCAATTAATCGAATGATGCACTCCAGTCAACGGGTTTCTATGTGAGATAGGAAAATATGAAAAATACCGAAGTAATTGTTCCATCAGACACAACTGTTTTAACCAAATCTGAACTACTCCTAAAGAATTTTCTTCGCTGCGTTGACAGATGAGACAAATTTATGGTGTTAAGGCGAAGTCTCTCTTTCGGAACAACTATGCAGCTATATAACACTCATAACATAAGACAACCATTGTACTATATTTGGCGAATTATCTCTCCTCTTAGAAGAACACGAACCAAATATGTTATGGTGCCGTTGTAAAAGAAAAACAAAGTTGTGAAGCACTATAGTGAAGCTTTCCCTAAATGTTATCTATGACATGAGTATGATGTCAATAGAAATATTTTACCATAGCGATGATTGCTTTTCTTTGAGAGTTCAGGTAAGAGGAGTGAATATATAAGAGAATAATTCAATCGTTTACTAACTATTACCGATAATAGCACATATAAACTATCATAATATTATAAGATGCCGAAATCAGCACTAGCACAAAAATCATACTAAGATGATAATCTAAACAGAACTTTTGTTACATATAGTTCCAATCTTTCTCCCCTGTTCCTCTTATAACACACATGTTATGAGACAGGAGTGGACAATGTATGTCAATGTGGACAACACATAACTATGCACAGGAAGATTCCACCCGTATTATTTTTTGTTCTATCTAATCTCTCATTAGTTGAAATCCCATGGCAAATCGTATCAGAACATCTTTGAAGATTTTAATTTGACCGTTCCACCAAAGAGGATATGCTCACTAAATTTCACTTCGGTTCCATGACTGTGGCCAATGTTTTAAGCTAAAAAAGTAAAACAAATTAATTAATTTCATCCTGATAACTTACAGGGGGTATTTTGCCTTCTAAATGTTCGTTCCAACATTTTTCTGTACAGATCCTTGGAAACACTCTTAAATTCTGTATCTTTCATCACATATTCTGCATATCCTTCATCACATTTCCCATATTTATTGAATACGTGTAAAGCTTTTTTTACCTGCCACGACTGTCGAATGGTTTGCGTCCTCACTTAAGTAATGTAGGCAAAATTCCAGACAAAATCCTTAGTTCCAACACCTGCTGAGAGATTGCGCTGTTAAATGTTTTCAGTGAAGTATTAGGAAATGGCGCTGTTCAATATCTGAAATTATTGCCACTTCCTTTCTAAAATGCTGACAAGCAAATTTACAATGTGTGCCGGAAACACTTCGGATTAACATTCCCAATTCCTGACACAAGCTGCAAAGGTTAAACAAGCCAATAAATTGCCATTAAATCGCCACTTGTAAGAACACGCCCACTAAAGACCCAAATAATACGCAACACATTCCAAAGAATTGCGGGAGGACATTTGTGCGTCCAAGCTGCCGTGTAGCGCGTGTTGTCTGGTTTCATGCTTCGATCTGTTATAATCTAAAGAGCAATTCCGTGGGTTGCGAGGCTACGAGGCTGGCGCCATCACTTGAGCATCCTTACACGCTTCTTTTAGTTCTTAAGTTGCATGTATTGAGTTGTGGTTCTGGCAATTAGCTGCGACGCTCTGCTAGAATTTCATGCGATTTGATTTATTTGAGTGAGTAAGCATCCTTAAATTATGCGTGAGAATATGCTCTGCATATGTTTAAGAAATATGTTTTCGTGTGGGCGTGACTGCTGTGGTGACATTTTAATTGGTATTTATTGCTACTTAAATTCAAGGGTCTTGTTAACATTTTTCACCTCATATTTTACTTTTTAGAGAGCACATCCTTCTTAATGTTTGAGGGGGAAACACTTGAGAAGAAAAATAAGTACAGAGGAAGGAACAAGGTAATATTTTTCGATAATACGAGGTTTTCCAAATTGTAGGAAAGCATTTAAAGAAGCCTACGACGAATATGAAATAATGTAAAATTTCTTTGACACAAAGAAAATAGTTTTTCTAACATCCTTCATGATGCACCACAGCTCTCATCACTTGCCTGGCAAATGCATCATAATCGAACGGGACTACTCTGCAGTCTCATATACGAGTAGTCCCTGAGGTCTTTTCAAATGGGTGTAAATCAGTGGATACGACGGTTCAATAATTCGGTCTGGGATCTAATGGCAATGGGAAGATATCAAATAAAAATAGATAACACGGCTTCAATAGAATCGGTATTCTGTTCTAATTATGTTGTGTCCCGTTCCAATCACAGAAAATTCAGATCTTGTAGTTGGGACTTTCATTTCCATGTCTACCTTCTTAAATAAAATCGAATTTGGAATTTGCTTACACGTCACGGTATATTTTTCATCGTAGTTCAATCGTGTTAACAATCTGGAAGGTGTCGTATTTAGAGTGATGAGAGAGTTTATGTACTTATCTTGCCCAAGGTTCGCCGGTTGTACTGAATATAAACTGAGGATGCTGTTCGATGACGAGCGACATTTTACGTCCTTCGTTCTTGGCGAGCAGTCAGTACCGAATTGAGCAGTCCTCTCGACCTTCACGGGTCACTGGCTCGTGGGTACTCATGCAAATAAATTGCAGAGACCATACAATATCCATTGTAGAAGTTGTGGAAACTCAGAAGAGAAGGAAACTTTAATCCATGTTCTTTGCGAATGGCCGGCTCTGGCGGCCGCAAGAAATACAACACTAGAAAACTACTTCTTAGCGAGTTTATCCGATCTCTCGAGTGTAAAATCGAAAGATCTTTTAAAATACCTAAACTCCACAAAGTGGATTTAGTGAACAATCCATCGTTTTCTCCGGCGTTAGGAGAGGTTGTGGTATCAAAACGTCGCTAAGGCGATAATTGTGATCCATGTGAGGACTGATTTGGATCAGCAACTAAAACCAACCAAACCAACCATCCAACCAAACCAACCAACCAACCTCTCGATTGGATCTACCGTTATACCATGACAAGATGAAATTTCTTGCCCCGACATATTTGGCATACCTTTACTGTATAGTATTATAAGTCTCACGACAAACACATTTCCTATTAACTTCACATCCACCAGCGTGAACCTACAACCACCCTCACGAACAGGTGCTGCTTTAGTTAAAGAATGGAAAAGCAGAGTCCCACATCCTACAAACCATATACATATATGCCCAACAAGTCTCTCATCATGTCCCTTATGCTACAGAATCTCAGATGATAGAGAATAACGATGAGAAAGGCTTTAAAAATTACAAAAGAAAATCCTCCGAAATATCTACTGGCTATATTTGTCAGGGGACCGTGAGCTGTACATGTTTTTACACCGAAATAGACGTAGTCCAAGAAGTATTCAAAGATCTTTAGTAAGGTTACACCCGAACACTACAGTGAATGGAAAAAGATACTCTAAAAGATCTCGAATTTAATACTCAGCATTGCACGAGATCGTCTTCCCAGCTGGAGGACTTCAGTGAGTGAGAATAAAAACAACTTTTGATCGATAATTCACAGAGGAGTTAGTTTCACAAGGATTTTTGGAAGCCTTGTATATCGACAGCCATTCTTTGCGACTAACTAAGTAAAGTAGTGTCTATAGCACTGTTGAAAGTTGAGAATAAGGAAAACAATATCCGCTAATTCCAGTCGTTGAGGTTGTTTCTTGCGCCGCGGAAGCTGCAACTGAAATTGAGGCAACCAGAATATTTAAAAATCCATGCCATGCGGTGTGAACTATCGCCCTTAATCCAATTGCATCGACTGAACGCCTGCACCGATGACGAATGTAAAAAATATTCAAATCAGATGAATTCATTATCTTTCTAAGATCAAAGTTCAATCGTAAGAATGCATTGCGTTGAAATTGCAAATTAACTTGCAACAAATGTGCAGAGAGTACTGCAAAACTGCTTCAAGAAACGGGGCGTAATCTCTCACAAATTACTGAATACCACTTGAAACACCCACAACAAGCACTGTCGAGGCAGAGATATTCCTACACTAGCACTCAACAGACGTGGCTATTTTTAGGCTCACACACAGAACGCCTGAGAGCCAATTAGAAAGGCTGCGCTAAATATGGAACCGCCATTGAGAGCAGCAATTCGTAGCACGAAGAAAAGAGATGCCAGAAGAAAACGGAAAAAGAGGTCGGACCCAGCGTGCTGCAGCGCCGATGTTCCGAGCAAGATCATGCAGCGCCGCAAAGGAAACTCTCGATTTGAATTACTGCCAACGCAGCAAAACGAAGAAAAGTGTTCAATGAAAATCCCAACAAGAATTTTTGAAAATAATTTCAGTAGTCAGTCGGCTTTAGTATGGTTTAGTGTTGCGCCAGCAATTAACTTAATTAACTCATTTGTGAATTTGCTAATTAAATTAGGTGCCGTGCAAACTCAAATAACAAAAAAAAGTCATAAATCGCACAAGGCACCCGAAATTGTGAATAATCAAGCGCAAAAATCGCTTCAGCAGCGGCTCGGAAAGCGTCGTCGCAGAGTGCCAACGAATCTGCCGCTTCACTCTTTTGTGGGTTTTTTGTTCGGTTTTGTTTGATTGCTGCTCGGCGTTTTTATTGTTAATTACGTGATGTGATGTGACGCGCTGTCGTTGCCAATAGAAACTTACAAATTATCTGGCGGCGATTTCCGTAATTAATCGATTCGTAATTGAATTATTTCGCGAGTAATACGAGACTAATTTGCTAATTCGCACAAGGCGCGAGCCAGTCGTTGCATTTGACATTTGCCGTTTGCCGCTTGCCGCTTGGCCGTTGGCATGAGAATGCTCAACTATCAGCAGCAACTGCACATGGCCAGTAATGTGGACAACGGCGACACACCCGCCGATGGCTTCTACTACAATGCGACGCAGCTGCACAATGTCCCAGCAACAAGGCCAGCAGCGTCCACAGCCACAGCGTCGACCGCATCCCTGGAGCATTTGCAGTGCTTAGCACAGGACACCAACTCGTATGCGGGGCACAGTTGCCATAGCAATAACCGCAGCGACGGTACCAACAACGCCGGCGCACAGAGCCACGCACACTCTGCAGCGGCACTGGCGGACGAGTTGACCAAAGGTGGCGCCTTTCTCTCCGCCAAAGGCTCGGAAAATGTGAAACGTTTCTCGGTGAACAACCTGCTGGAGTTGGCCAACGATTGTCACATATCGCACAAATTGCAGCAGCAGCAACAGCACTTGAGTGCGGCGGACCTGGACAGTTTGGGTTAGTAAGAAGTGAACTGGTCGAAGTACTTTGAGCTGCAAGAGCTTGCAAAATGCACTCCAGGCAATTGGAAAGTTTAAAAATTAATATGGCAGAATTACCTTTAGAATGAAATAGAAGAGAAATAGAAGAGAAATAGGGGTTGATAAGTAGGCGAGCATTTTGGTTGGGTACATTTGGAGGTAGCTTGAAATTTAAGAACCGTCGGTAGTTTGTTCCACATCCGCTTAGCAGGGCGAAGAATAAATATCTCCTGTACTGTGTTGTATGGTTACAATGTGGAAGGACATTGAACCAAGGTGATAAATACGAGTAACTTTGAAAGAAAAGTGTGTCTGGCGAAGAAGCGAACGGGTGACAATGAATTTAGAATAAGGAATAATGTTTCTGTTATAAGCCGACGGCAAATCGCTCGATTCGCTCACATGGCTGTGTTTTCATATATTTGAGAACAATTTCTACTATGCAACTTTTCCTTTAATTGTTATTATTATTATTATTATTAATACTATTATATCTGACACCATAATTAATTATGTCCGCAAGGGGTTGGGAATGAGTCCTAGCTACTGAGGCCTTCGACTCGAAGAGAAAATATATTTTTTGAAAGAAACATTTTTAAGAGCAAGCCAGGGGCAGGATTTTAACTTGCGGCCTTATGAGTGTGAGTCCAGCATGCTTACCACTAGGGCACAGATGGCGGCTTATCCGTTACGTATATTTATATATTTTAGTTAAAGGTAATCTTAGTTTCGGGTAAACATTTGATAAATTTCTTAACTCTGTGAGCTAAAAGAAAATTCCCAAAATGATTTCTCAACTTCATTTCGTTTCTATAAACTCTGTGTTGTTCAAGGAGGAGTTAACTGGGCTACTAAATACTCTGAAAGAATTTTGACTGTATTCAAAGCACCTCACAGTTGTATGAGTCCCTATAGTCACAAAAACCCAAACTTAAGCATTCATACACTTTGATCAGCCGTACTCTTCATAGGAGGGAAAACGATTTGATTTGATAAGCAACTTTGTTTCGAGCAACTTATATTTTAACCGACACAAAAAATTTGTTTTGATATAAGCAACAGGGGATACCAGTGAAAGAAGTGTTGTTTTCAATAGCAACTCCTTATATATTCCAGTGAAAGAAGTCTTATTTTCAATAGCAACTCCGTTTCTATTTTTCCTCGCGCCGCCCTCTGTGGCCTAATGGTAAGCATGCTACACTCACACTCAGAGGGTCTCAGGTTCAAATCCTGTCACGGGTTTGGTCTCCAAACTGCTTCTTTCTAAGAAATCTTTTCTCTTCGAGTCGAAGTTAGTACTCATTCCTCTCAACCCTTGCCGTCATAATTAATTATGGTGTAAGATATAATAATAATAATAATTAATATTTTTCCTTGATATATTGAGGAAGATAATGCTGAGACCTAGAGAGCGCTAGAGCTGAGAGATAATACTGAGCCATTTACATTCAATAATTCAAAAACGTCGTTGAGAATATTTTCTCTAGAACTGCACAAGACGCTTCACTACGACCTTTTGTAAACTGCTCTCAACTCTTCAAAACACAATTTCCAACGAATTTACTTTGCAGAGCTCCTTCACAGATACGCTATTGTAAGTTGATCTTTGAAAAGTATTCTCCATCGGTCTGACATAGGCTGCTCGAATATATTTGCTTAGAATATACTCTGATGTTTTCCTTTTATTTACTTAGTTCTTATAATCTCAGATCCTTTAACAATTTATTAATTTCTTCGAGCTATTTTTCATCTGATGATATATGAGCAATTCAATTGACCCTCAAACAAATAAAAATCATGTTTATAAAATATGAAATTAATCAAATTCTATATACAATTAGCGATGGTCAAAATTCACGTTTCCAAAAGAAAAGTACCATATACGATATATACTCGTAGTTGTATCGTATAGTTATATAGTTGTATTATAGGCCAGTTAAAGCCCAAGCTAGTCCAGATCCAAAATCTTCAAGTTTTATATAATTTTTCAACTTGCCCGAATAGTTGGCCAGAATCACTCTACTTCTCACCATTTTCCAGGTTGTCACAATTCTAGTAATTATACTACTTGAGTCAACTTGGTTGCCACCACTAATTCAAATATTTTCTATAATTAAATATATTTATATATCATAATTTGAAACTATTTTATATAGAAAAATATCAAAGACTATAAAAAAGTGATAATCCAATTTTCTTAAAAATATAAATCATAATTAATCTTTAAATAACTAATTAGTACTTTATTAAATTTACAGTAATTTAAAAGTGATTAACCAGTTCAGCTGAACTCGGCTTCGACGGTCTGCGAGATATGCTTATAAATTAAATAGGCGTGCGAATTATACGATTTAAATATATGATTTAAGTGGCTTTTCAAGAAATGTTTTCTTGCGGATGAATTCTGCAGAAAGATGGGCATGGCAGTTAATACAGTGTGCCCACTATTATAAGGGAGTTTCTTAGTCTAAGTTCCCACCAATACTATAAATGTTATTGTTAAAGATCCTGAAAAGATCCTAAGTTTTGGACATAAGTAAATGGGAGTTAGCCTGACCGTTTGTTGTTAAGTTTTTTATAGTGTTACTTTGTACATGACAATCGTTGATAAGTTAGTACCACAGATAAAAAAGGTCCCAGGAATAGTAGAAGTGGGGTAGGGCGGAGAGCCGCCGAAGAAGGAGGTCTCCAAGCACTCAGGCATTGATGGTCATGCTACCAGTAATAACTATGTATAAATTGCGGAAGCAGACTAGTACCAAGGTAAGGTACATTACTACCACATCGAAATTGTATATCATTAATATGAGTCTAGTAGAAGTTCTTTTAAATGAGGCCTTCAGAGCCGTTTATAGGAAAGAGTGTCGTTTTCTCGATCTTGTCTGCTTTTCTAACAGGGTTTTTTAGTGATATTATTATCCTTATATTGAGTTATGGAAATATGTGAATAATGGGCGTGGTAGTCCGTCAATACGGGCCATATTTTGCATTGAGCGTATTATGGACCTAATATACATACGCAATAAATTGTGTCCCTATACCAAGAATTCGAGGGAAAGAGTTGTGATTTTAAATGAACTGCATGTATGGAAGGTAGGCGTGTCCCTTACGCGATTTGGTTCATGTACAAATATAGTCCTATCTTCAGTTTAAGGCGTTCTTTAAATTATCTGTAATATATCATTGAAATATCAGTAATATTTTGCAGGGAAAAGTGTACACAGATTGCCAGAGAAAAGGACAGGAAGGGATGGAAGAAAAAGATGAACAATTAAATACCTATCGGGATGTTGAAGTGGTCGATTCGATCCCTGCACTGTATTAGGACTTTGTGAAGTATACTGGGCTTGTAATACCAGTTGTAGTTTTCTAAATAAATTTCTCTTGCTGCAATCTCTAATAAGAGAATACTCTACGCCTGAGAGCATGCCTGCCGAATAGCCAATGACCAGTTATACAAGCCACAACCTTAGAGATATCTTCTCTCGACAGGCAAGCAAGTCTCTCGATTTCCTTCTATCAAGCTCAGGCCATATTAGCCTAGTCGTTAAGCAAGTGCCTTCTTCTACCCAAGGCCTATTGGCCTCACGCACGACGCTATCCTTCAACATATATTTACAGGTGGCAATTGGTATTCCATCGTCGCAACAGTCCGTAGGCTTAGGTTGGGAAGCCCGTCTGCGTAGCTCATCAGCCCTAGAGTTCCCCTCAATATCCTTATGTCCCGGAATCCATATTAGGCGTACCCTGAAAACGATACTGATATCATTTAGGGTTGCCAGGCAGTCCTGAGCAAACTTTGATTTCAGTGCCCCTGAGTTCATTGACTTGATGGCCGCCTGGCTATTCGAGTATATATTTATAATATTCTTTGTTACAGCGTGTCTACTTAACTAGACGGCTACCCCCTTTATAGCTAGGACCTCTGCTTGATAAACACTGCAGTGGTCGGGGCGACGGAACCAAAGCTCCAGTTTTGAGAAAACTCCAAAGCCGGCTCTATCGTTAAGTTTGTATCCGTCGGTGTAGAAATTCAGTTCCCCCTTTCTCCATGGCACATGTACATGTCCAGCTTTTGCTAGAAATAGGTAGCGTTTACTAGGATCCCACTTCTTAACAAGTATAGATGGTCTATGCCAGTCAGGTGTTAACAACCTTCTTCGCTTTGTAAAAGGCTCAGGGTGGTTCAATCTGGAGGGGGAAGCGTAGCCATGCCTCGCATCCGCGGCTCACAACGGATCCTCTGGTTTATTGGTGATGCGGCTGCCCTACCTACCTACCTACCTTCTCCATGCCATGAGTGTTTGCCACTCCCTTCTAGACGGAATATGTGTCTTGAAGTGCCTATCAAAGTTGAGATTAGATATAGAGTGGTCGATGTGTTGCACTCCAGGTGTGCACGATAGTCGAATGGCCAGTCTGCCGATCATTCCATAACGCCGTGCATTTCAGCCTTTGCGCTGATGCGGCGTCCACTTGTTTCCCTACCAGATCTAATGTAGGTAAGTTGAGTCTCACTTCTAATGCTTTAGTTGGGGTGGTTCTTAACGCACCAGAAATGCACAGAAATAACTCTGATTCTGAGTGGCTGGCCACCATACCAGTACTCCATATAACATTATGGGTCTGACCACAGAAATGTACGGCCAGTGCTTGATTCGTGGGGAATAAGCTAAAAAGTTTTCATGGTTTTAGAGAGAAGATTTTTTTCGTGAAAAGTGAAAATTATTTTTGAAACTATTTTCAAAATATTTTTTTTTATTATTTGGTTTGCGGATGAATTCTTTTACAAATTTAAAATATGTACTAAAAGAAAGAAAATTTCAAAATTGATATATCTGGATATACTATTGTCCTATAAATTATTTTTACAGTTTTGATCAGAAAAAACACTACAAATATTTTCGTTCTAAAATTTTAAAAAAATACTGAATATCGAATTATTATTATTATTATATATCTTACGCCATAATTAATTATGAGTGCAAGGTGTTGGGGATAATGAGTACTAGTTACAGAGGCTTTTTTTGTGTAGAGTCGGCAGCGGTATTTATTCCGACAAGCTGGACGTAAACATCTCCCTACGTCCCCCAGACCATTCCAGCGTTTTTCAAGCTGAGGTCATGGCCATTTACCACGCAGCCAAATGGATGCTGAGTAGTGATATCGGCGCAGTTGACGTATCTATCTTCTCAGACAGCCAGGCCGCCATTAAATCTCTTTTTGGCTCCACGGCCACATCAAGACTAGTTCATGAATGTCGAACATCTTTAAATGAGCTCGCAAGTTACTCTCGGGTGCACCTAGTCCGGGTTCCCGGACACAGCGAAATCACGGGAAACTGCGAGGCGGACGAGCTTGCCAAGGCAGGCACGCTAATACACGACATTCACCCCCCCGTAAACATCGGCATTCCACTGGCAACAGCCAAGCTTGAAATCAAACGAAAATATCTGGCTGACGCCTACAAATCCTGGGCTAACGAGGAATCCTGCCACACTAGACTAACTTGGGCAAGAATGGACAAAAACAGAACCAATCAACTTCTTCGACTTGATCGCGTATCACTGTCGACAACTGTGTCGGTTTTGACCGGCCACTGCATAATGGGACAGCACGCAGAAAGACTGAGCCTACCCTCAAATGACTTTTGCTGAGGCTGTGGCTTCGAGGAGGAGGACGAGACGGTTTTCCACCTCTTATACCACTGCCCATCCTTGAGGAGAAGAAGAATTCGCACCTTTAGTGCCCCATTTCTTCCAAGCCTGACAGAGCTGTCATCCATTAATATTAGGGACATAGCAAGGTTCATCAAAGTATCAGGATGGTTTCCAGAAACATGACGGAGGAGTCGTGCCTTTCCAGGCGCTGTCCTTGCGCTGACTGTCACCATCCCAAGTATGGGAACTTTTTAGTCAGTGCTTGAACGGCGCCACACCGTGGTATCTTATTTTTATAGAAAGAAGCATTTTAGAGACCAAGCCCGTGATTGGATTTGAGCCTGCGACCCTCGGTGAATAGCGAATTATCTTTCAATGTATAGGAAAATGAAAACATTAACGGATTTCATTTATTATTATTGCAAATGTATTTTGAAAAAAATTTTTTAGCGCCTAAAATGCTGTTAAATATTTTGGCTTTGAAGCACTGTGGCAGCCACAATTAATTAATTCAACATTTTTTTGTTTTATTGAATTTTATTAAATTAATTTCCTAACAAACATCTTTTTTAGCTTTCCTTTAAAATGACTCTAATTTTATTGTGTTTTCAAGTAATGATGTTTTGACTCTTGCCAATGAAACGAAGCACTGTGCCATGTAAGAGTCATTTACATATTGATACGAGTGATAAACTTTAAATGCATCTCCTGAGCAAGGG
Organism: Clusia tigrina; assembly: GCA_920105625.2. Taxonomy (NCBI): domain Eukaryota; kingdom Metazoa; phylum Arthropoda; class Insecta; order Diptera; family Clusiidae; genus Clusia; species Clusia tigrina. Next base: position 176,029,269 of record OV050033.1, on the reverse strand, counting down.
AAACAACTTGGAGTACTATGGCAAGCCCAACGATATGCTTGCAGGGGCATTATAAAATTTGTCGGATTACATCCTCAGTCTGCTTCACTTCATGGCTATATTGATTTAACTGATTTCGTGTGCGAAATTAGTGGCTGTGCAAAATTAGACGCTCATTCTTTAAAACGGATCTTGAAAAATCTGTTATAATCTTGAAGATCTTCATAGCCCCAAAATATTAATAAACTTTTACTTGAATTTTATTATTATGATGTCCTTTGTATGATTTTTTTCTATAATTACACCAGTTGAATCAGAGGTGATCAGCTAGTGGACCATTCGGAACTCCCGCTCTTTGATAGAGTATTGGAACTCGCGGTGTATCCATTATATTGCTATTGGCTGCTTAATAGGAGAACTATTTGTCGAACATTAACAGAATATTGGAACCTTCCGTATATCCATTATGTTGCTATTGAAGAGGTGAACTATTTCTCGAACAATGATAGAATATTGGAACCTTCCGTATATCCAGTATATTGATAGCTATTGAAGAGGTGAACTATTTCTCGAACAATGATAGAATATTGGAACTTTCTGTATATCCACTGTATTGATAGCTATTGAAGAGTTGAACTATTTCTAGAACAGATGAGTTTGTCCCAAAGATGTTTCTTTGACACTTAACTCCCTAACGACATCAACATTTGTATTGTCCTTGATTACATCCAAAGTGATTTATGTATTTATTACAGTTATTTTTGTATTTGAATAGAACTGTTTCGCAACCATGTGCTAAGACCTTTTCCATGCTTACTCTTTTATTTTAAACTTGAATTCTTCCTGTGATAGTTTGTGCTTCAATTGCAAATTGCTAGCACAACTTTACTGATTCCTTGAACGTTTTAGAAAATCACCAATTGATACAATGAAATCTGACTCTGCTGTGGTACTCTGTGTAAGAAATATTTACTGTATATGGAACGATGCAGTGGCACTATTAGATCCCATACCTTAACGGCGTTTGATTTCTGCCTTTCAACGATGTTTACTCTAGTGAGAATACTTCTAAAATTAGTGATCTTCGTCCACAAATGTCTTTGCGTAGTATGGAATCTGAGTGAAGAACCAGTCTACATATACTCGTATATAACTTTAAATAGCGCAGGTGAACCGAATAGCAAAAATAATTATGCCGATGGACGTAAATAAAAATGAAAATAAAACTTAAATTAATATTTGCTTCATTTCAAAAAAATTAAAAACAATCTGCACAGAAATACTCGTCATTTTGAAGAAAATTATGACAATTTCAAGAACGCAAATCTCGAGTGTCAACAACTCTTCATGCACCAAACCGCCGAGCCACGCGATGACACAAATTGTGAGCGGTCGCACATTACTCAAAAGCCGCAGCGTAGCAGCCGTAGCGAACGCAGCGCACGCACACACAGTCAACAACGAAATGATTTATAATTAGGTGAAAATTTAGTGCTCTTTAAAATTTAATTATTCATTATTTCGTTTGTGTGCCGCAACTCGCTATTCCTGCTGCGCTGCGGCTGCTGCGGTTGCTGATAGTGTGGACGCTGCTCGTGACGCTTCTTGATGCTGCCTCCGGCTGCGATAATGACTTGGTGCGCGCACTTACGCCATATGTGGGCAATTTACGAAGGCGGTCGGTCGGTTGCAGGATTTGAGATTTGACAGCGACGGCCGCGGTAGCGTCTGTCAACATGAAAGGCATCAGGCACACACACACACACAAACAAACACACTGCCTGGGCTAGAAAGAAGACGGCATGACGTCGTCATATAAAATTAAGACACTGACACCCGCGCTGCTGTGGCGTTCTCCTGCAGCATTTGCGGTTGTTGTGACAGGCAGATGGAGATGCATTACCACGCAGTGCCTCAATCCGATGAGGGGACTTTGTCGGCGGCTGTGAGCTGCGGAATGAGTTGATAGGTAAATTAAATGCACGATTGCCATTTTCAAGTGATGCGGAAATGGCAAAGCTCTCTCGCACTGCTGCTCGTTGAAGTACATGTAATTGGATGTACTTAGAAACTGCACATATTTCATATTGGACAAATGCTCGCTGCTTACTCCCACTGGACCTCTGCAGTTTTCAGTCTCTCGCACAGCAATTTCCGAAACTTCCTCGCCTGTCACAAATAAATCTGTCACAGCACAAGTGATGGCAATTTGTCACCCAACTCGAACTCGATCGCTTAAAAAGTGCGCAGCACCGTATTCCCAGGGAAAACAACACCACAATAAAAAACAAACAGCTCGTAAAACAAAGCAAAGGAGGGAATACATTTCAATTGATATTCTGTCCAATAAAAAATAGCTCTATAAAAACAACCGCATGAGTACAACTTTTTATAGAAAAGCAGCCAGTGAAATTTGAAAAGGATACGCAGTGCTACGCTGCGTTGCACATGCTGCACGCCGCTCAAGTAAATTAAAAGAGACATAAATGCACGAGCAGGCATTTAACAACTCTCGCAAGACAACTGCGTCTTTTATTTATTCAAAAAAACCAACAAAAAGAAACTCCTGCCAAGCACAAGTTCAGAAAAAGTGAAAATTGCAGTCAAATGCACCACGGCAACTCCACATTTTCCCCTTTTTCCTGCTGACTCTGCTCTGATCCGATTTGCTCTGGTTCGCTTTGGAGACTTTTTGTGCCAGCGATAATGTATGAGCGCGTCAGTGCTCCTGTGTGCGGCCGCCACTGTCAACGCGAATTAACATTATGTCATGTTGTCAATGTCGGCGCTGTCATGCAACCCCTGCTGAAGCCCCTGCACACATTGAAGAAGCCACATTTGCACTGCAGCCTGCTCTGTGCCGTGCTGTGTTTGTTGCATTGATTTAGAGCGCGTCCGGTTCCGTGTGATTTCTTTGAGCATAGACCGCTTTAATTAGGGAGCATACACTCTACGCATTCAAATATATGCAGACACTGTGTTTTAAGTTGCAGTCGTTAACATAAATTTGAATATGCAAGGTATACAATGGACTGCACAACTATCCACTAGAGACATGATATCCACAAGATTGAATACTTCTGAGATATATTCCACGCTGTGTATCTAATCTAACTAATTTGATAGCCAATTGTGTTTCTATTGATCTCCCAGACTGGGTTTTTAGTATCACATACAAATACTTTTATCCGAGATGGGTCCTCCGTGGTATAGTGGTCAGCATATCACAGTTTTAGGACAACGGTTGCAATCTTGCCAGGCCATGGTCTCGAAATGCTTCTTTCTCAATATTTTTATCTTCGAGTGGAAGGCCTTGGTTGCTAGTACTGAATCCCAATCACTTGGTAGGAGAAACTGCCGACTTCTAGTACGACTGATGACGGATCATTGTACGTGGGCTAAGCATATGCAAATGATAGGCATTGCAGATAGTGTACTGTGCCAGGCCTATGTGAAGGAAGGAGGTTTGAGGTGTTTGGCACTGACATCCTAAGTAGCGCATACTTTAGGTACTTAAGGACACAAGATCTACTGAGGTTCCAATTGGTTCGCTAGAATTAATATTGGTACTCTTATATCTTATACATAAAATGCCAGATCTTTAACACAGAACAGAATAGTTTTCTAACAGAATTTCAGGAAATTTGTAAGGCAGTCCATGGTCCTTATACACACAAACTGTTGATTGTGTAGCTTGAAGTATACGTCAGGCTTACCAAACAATTATACAAGACCTATTGTCATCCCATTATCACCAATTTATATTCCAGAAATATATCTATAAAAATACTGAACAAAATTCTCGCTACACACCCAAACACTTTCAATTTGTTATGCCCAATTCGTATACAACACTTTAATAATTGAATTACACTAACTCTGTAGGGAAATGACCCTGCCTCGCTATTCATAAATTGTGACAAGCGTCAGCATTAAATCAAATCTTTACTTTTACGAGATTTTAATTCGATTGCAAATGCATGCGTTAACTGCACTTTTAGTTGGCATACTTGCCAAAGGACGCTTTACGAGCTGAAGCCAGCAGATTTTCACCGAAAACTATGGATGGGGTTGTAAACTGCCAACAGGGCATTAAAAGCGCCACGAAGTGCAAACGGCAAGGGGCCATCAACACCATCAGTGAGGGCAGCGCACACTGCTCACAGAGATGTCCACAATTTTACGACAATACGCACCAACGAAATTGATAGAGAGCCTCAGACACAATCTCCTGCGAGCACATTAAATCAAAGTCGGGGATTGTTGTGCAACAAATGTTGCGTGTAGCGTACGGGGCAGCGGTCGATTTAAGAGCGTGTAAACATTTATGCGCCTCCACTTACACGGAATTAAAGTGCAATTAAATTTTTAATGGCCCCAAATCGATTTTGAGTTAATTTCTGTTTGAATTTTGATTTAATGCATTTTCGGGGAATTCCCATTAAACCGTGTGCTAAAGCGACTCTTCTATTTTCACTTTCGTTGCATGTGCGCCCCACATCTACTCGTGGATAGATGACAGTTACCGTAGCGATTTCGGTGGCGATCAAACGCAGTCCGCACACTCCCGCAAGCCGCGACGCAATCGCACCACATTCACCTCGGGCCAGCTAACGGCTCTGGAGAAGGTGTTCGAACGCACCCACTACCCAGATGCATTCGTGCGCGAGGAACTGGCCACAAAAGTGGGCCTCAGTGAGGCACGCGTTCAGGTAAGTTGTCATTTTTTACAAATATGTACAGAACTTATTCACCTTTTCCACGGCAGGTTTGGTTTCAGAATCGACGCGCCAAATTCCGCCGCAATGAGCGCAGCTCGAACGCAGGTCGCGCCATCCTGTCGACGCCGCCACAACCGGTGCCGCCAATAACAAGCGCTCACAAATTCTCCGCCGACAAAAATGCTTCCGCTTTGTTTCACCAACAAATGGATTTGCCACACCATCACGCCCCCTATTCGCTCAGCTTCCCCACGCTCGGCATGTATCCGTCCAAAAGTTATGCGAATTCGTACAACGCCTTCAGCACATCAGCGGCTGCAGCCAACGCTGCCGGCGACGTCATCAATGGCGGTTGCACCTTTTTCACACCTTCGAACTATTGTGCGTCCAACTATCATCATCAGCACGGTTATGCCTCGCTGCGGTACAAAGGAGCACAAGGATTTTCAGCGCTGTGAACGCAAACTGAGTTTCGCTTAAAGAGCAATTTAGTAAAATTACTTTAAACTTTTTACACTAATGAAATTATTTATTAATAAATTAAATTAAATCGCCATAAACTGAGTTTGTCAATGCGCACAATGAGTCCTTATTAGATTGTGTTGTTAAGGAAAGAACGAGTTATTCTTCCGTTCTTCGTATCACCAAGTTTTCTATTGTTCTGCAATTTAAGCTTCGGAGGTAAATCATATTAGAGAGGCATAATTGGGCCCTTCAGAAATATGCTGATGAATTTGAAGAAACAGCGGGTAATTTGCGATCGCTGGAACGGCTGAAAGTCTCATCTTAGCTGCAGGGTACAAAAATATGCGTAACTTATATTGTGCCACCTCCATTAAATCTATTCAGATTCTTTGCTTGTATGTTCCTACATGTATAACCCTCTTATAAAAGAGTAGTGGATTGTTCAAGTTAGTTGTCTAAAACTGCTCTGACACACTATTGTGACATCAGTATGACGAATTTCTCTCTCACAATCACGAAAATTGCTTTGAATTAATCCGGTAGTTATGAAGATTCGCAGACAATTAAAATTGTGTATGCCTAGCAAGGGTAAATATTTTATTTTCTGATCATTTCCCACTTTCATTTTACATCGTTTTGTATAACTCTCCTATTATTTATCATAGCATTGTTCGATATCTGAGACACAGTAATTGGAATTATATCAACTCAATTTGTTGGGTACTCAGGTTTTTCTACGTGTAGTTAAAATGGAGGCAGTTCTCTGAAGATTGCAATTGTCCCTGTTGTTATTTTATTCACATTTACATCCCATTCCATGCTCTTAATGTGATGTATCCTAAAATGATACCGCTTTCCTAAAATATCAAGCAAATTTAAAGTCTCTTAACTTTGGACTTCATTACTAAGCATTCAAAGAATATGTTAGAGAGTTTATAGGACTTTATATGGTATCCTGAAAAAATAAAATCGAAGTACTAAAATTGTGTTAATAAAATCCACATAACTTTGTACGAATTCTAACAGCCACTTTGTTATTGGCAGTTATGCTGGGAGGCTAAACTACCGTTCAACGACTATTGTCGCGAGTTGTGCGGAGGAAGAGGAGCTCAAGCTTAAAATGTCATATAATGCCCTGGCTAGGATGAGACTTTGTTCTTGAGAGCTCGGTTTCTCAAAGATCTTACTGAGCTATCACCAAAAGCATTAGCTTTTAATTGGGATACTCCATATCGCTCCTTTTATCAAGAAATCACCCTACAGTCCCGCGAGGTTGTATCAGTTTAAGGGAATCACTTTCTCTGTGGTACCATTTCTTGGACTAAATGAGCTGCCTTTAGCTGCCATCTGAATCTATCCTAACATCATTAGAGTAGGAAATGTTAAGCAAACTCTTAATGCTTATTTCTCAACGAAATTTTCGGATATGTAAACAAAAACTAAATAATTGTTGGTTAACTGGAGGGCACATGGTACGTTCACGATCACTATTCTCTCAAATTCAAGAAGTTTTAAAGTCCTGTAACTTCTAAACGATCCTTCAAAAACCCATCAAATTCTGCAAACTTCAAATACCGGTACTTTTTCAGTGGAACATTGTAGCATCTTGACCAGATTAAAGTACTCCTTTTTTCTTGGAATTTGGTACACAAGTCATGGCTCTGCTACCACTGAATACAAACATATAATAAAACAGTACACAGCCAAACTTTATAGGCGTGTAATTTCTAAATGGTCCATCATAGAACCAAAAAAGTCTAAAAACTTCAAAAACCTGTAACTTTTCAGCGGAATTTTCATCTTAGCACCAAAATATTGGACGAAATGAAAGTATGCCTTTTTTATAATTTATGTAAAGGGACTGAAACTCCCAGAGTTATTGTAAGAAATATATGGCTACGAGTTATCTGGCTTGGAAGGAACTGCATTTAAGTTTTGATTAAATAATTCTCAGAATCATTAATTGAGTCCTTGTAAAGTAGTTCCACACATTATTTTTCATAGACCTCCCACAGGTATACACTCACCTTCAGTTATATAAATGAAAAAATATTTAAATTAAAAATGGAATGGGAAAGAACTATCATTTAAAAAAGTTGCCCTTTAGAGTATTTTCCATAATTAAATGTTCAGTTTAATTTGAAAATATCCGAATATGAGAGCAATTGTTTAAATAAGGATGAAATGGTTGACATTCCACACATGCAGTTGACTGCTGGCACATACACCAGCAGATAACCACGGCGGACCGCAAGTATTTCACATATAACAACAGCAACAATAACAAAAACTACAATTATAAATAGACGTAAGAATATTCTGATTAAAGTTCAAATTTCGCTTGGAAGCATTTTCACCATGGGTAGGCGATGTTGTTGCATACTCGCATTGCAGCGAATAGTATGCCTTACCGCTCCACAGTCCCAGCAGTAGCGAATTTACCAGAAAGCTAAGAATGCAACACTCTAGATCAATAAACAGACAATTTGTTGGTGGATCGTGTTCAGGTGGTAATATTAACTAATATTTGTATTTCATGACGAAACAGTTACTAAAATATTGATCACTAAATTTTTGTAGCTGTCCCGTTGTCTCAGTCACTGGTGAAGGACAATAATTGGCAGCGGACAATAGTATCTTTCTATCATAGGTGAGTTAATGATGATACGTCTTCTTTCATACTGTTGGAGTTAAATGCATGACGTTCTCGGGATATGGTGGGAATAATAATAGGAATTCATGGAAGCAATGATATGAGTGAATTACAAATAGCAGTGGCACTTGAGACACTACAGGTTTATGTTAAGCTTGGAGTGGCAGCAAAAAGCACACTCAAGTTCAAATAATGGCCCATTGTGATGATGAGACACTACAAAGGGAAACCATTTTCAATGATTTCCTAAGGGAATTGCAGTGAACTGAAACAACTTTCTTTACACACAAATTTTTTTTAAATTTTTACTCCATATCCAGTGGTTTAAATTATTAGCACAAACTAATTTTCCTTACAATATATTTTAATACCATATTCTTCCTTTCGCCTCGTATTGTAGAGACAACACCCGTCAACTGCAAATGGTCCATGGTGCAAAAGTTGAATCCGGCACTGTAACCTAATCTCATATCGAACTTCTCTGAAATTTATTCAAATTACTGGCATTGTTGTTGTGGTTGCAATTGTTGTTGTGGTTGCAATTGTTGTTGTTGTTGCATGCGAAACATTTCATAAATACCAGAGTTCATTTGCTTCATTAGAGTGTCGCATTTCACTGCAAATTTGATGCTTTGTTGGTTGTAAGAGGCTTTGAGGGACCAATAACCACATGAAGGTAGGAAGCTTACACAGGTATTGGGAATTCTTAGTAATTAAATGTTTAGCTCTGTGCTCGTGTTCGAATCAGAATATAGTCGGTAAAATTTAAATGCTTTGTAATGGTTTCGCAGAAATTCAACCAAATAATTCATTCGCAGAAACTCAGTTGAGCATATTGGGGAATTTCACAAAACAATGACGCAAATGTGCCTTTAATAATGTTGGTATGCGAGCAGTAGTCGCTCAACACTCTCATATCTTAGAAAACATATCTCACTATGGGCAATCTCTCGCTAGAACCTCAAGGAAATTGCTCACCTAGCTTACCTGCATCACCTATCAGTGAAGAAATCCAAGTGGGAGTGTTCAAAGTGTATTGTGAGCGGCATTTCAGTAGCGTTTCTGCAATAAATTCTTACCATATTGTGTCTGGGGTTCTCACCCTTTTGATTTCTGGTGCAGTGCTGTAGAAATATTTCAATATATCCATTTATTATTAACTTAAATGTAGACAAAACTGTTCGTCAGCCTTAAATTTGCATATTTAGAGTTTCACAAAGATTGCCACAATAATTTGGGCACATGCTACGACAATCTATGGCTACATTATTATCAAGTATTCAATAGTAGCTCCGTTTCAGGTGAATGTGCAGACGAAATCCTTTATAAGCTCATGATTTATTTACAACACACTGGGAGGGAAAGTACCTCTGAGTATTCTACTTTTTTTCCCACGTTTCTGTTGTCTTTTTGAATACTGAATACTTATATAATCTTGCCATGTTGTTAGACTGTGCCATATTTTACGGACACTTCCGAAAGTGAGAGAATCCATTGTATACCAATTCGCTACATATGTTTGGAATGTAGGCATTACTCACTCCAGGCATTACTCACCCCAGGCATTACCTACCCCAGGCATTACCTACCCCAGGCATTACTTACCCCAGGAATTACTCACCCCAGGCATTACTTACCCCAGGCATTACTCACTCCAGGCATTACTCACCCCAAGCATTACCTACCCCAGGCATTACCTACCCCAGGCATTACTTACCCCAGGAATTACTCAACCCAGGCATTACCACCCCAGGCATTACTCACCCCAGGCATTACTCAGCCCAGGCATTACTCACCCCAGGCATTACTCACCCCAGGTATTACCTACCCCAGGCATTACTTACCCCCGGCATTACTCACCCCAGGCATTACTCACCCCAGGCATTACTCACCCCAGGCATTATTCACCCCAGGCATTACTTACCCCAGGCATTACTCACCCCAGACATTACTCACCCCAGGCATTACTCACCCCAGGCATTACTCACCCCTCACATTATCTTTGAACTCGTTCTCTCTTTGAATACCAAGGAGATTCAGTGGAATATTCAAGAAGATTCACTGGAACATGTCCCCCCAACCCCACAACGAAATAAAACACAGTATTTCACACATTCACGAGAGAAAATATTTGCATTTATTTATTAAAATATGTTTTTCATAATTGATATACTTTACATTCTCTTTGCTTGTCTTACATTTACTAAATAAAATATTAATAATTGTAGATAATTTTCTTGTATTTTATAAATAATTTCTTTTTCAATATTTTTTATATTTCTTCATTTTATTAGTTTTTTTTATTATTTGTATTTAATTTCCGTAGACTCGAAAACGTAAAACACAATTCAACGTACAATTAAAATTGAGATTTGAATTTGAATTTTGCTTAATTTTAAGTTGTTTTAATAATATTTTGGATCTAATTATTTGCATTCTCCAAATTGAGTTTAAACAAATGGTGTAATATTTGCCTGTTCTTATTTGCAATTGATTACTTTTAATTTACAATTTTTTCTTGTTTTGTTTAAACTATTTATGCGTATTTTCCCTTTTCCCCCAAAGCAAAATATTACCTGCTGTGAATATTTTACAACAAATTTGAGTACATACACATATTTAAAAACATACTCATATACATAAAGACGAGCAACTTTACATTAACAAACGAGCAAACGAGTACATTTACAAATTTGACAGTTTAACAATTACCACGCTAATAACTTGTACGCCTTGTGTGTGCATGCCAACTGACATGTGCATGTGTATGTGTTTAGCTGGGCTTGTGTAAGTGTAACACATGCACATACATAAATATGTGTGGTATTATAACTAGTATCTAAGCGACTACACAAATGAAATGTTTAATTCTAACAATGGTTTACATTAATTCAACCAACACATTCAGATTTGTAAATATTTGTGCTAAGTTCTACCTTCGATTATCATTTTCCAAACTTAACAACAACAATTGTCCGTTTAACAATGATCATATATCATAAATGTATTTAGTGTGCAATTGTCATTTGCTATTGGACTCAATGCTAAAAGTAAGAGACAAACAATTACAATTGCATTTAGGGAAATGCTTAACTACGACTAATAACTTCTGTTGCTAAAATGCCAATTGCATTGTTGCTGTACAATGTCATTTGCTATTGGACTAATGCTAAAGGTACTAGACAAACAAGTACAATTGCATTTATGTAAATGCTTAACCATGTACGACTATTAACTTCTGTTGTTAAAATAACAATTGCATTGTTGCCGCACAATGCATGACTAAATGTATTGAAAAATCCCAATTAGGATCTAATATTGTTGTATTTAAGAATAGTTTACGAATATTTTGAAAATTTCTTACAATATATGTATATATAGTACCGCAGTAGTAATGACAACTTCGAAATTTCTTTGTTTGTGTTTATAAATTTTGTCATTTTGGTTGTGGTAAATTTATAATGCAAATCATGTTGATGTGTTTATTTCATTTACTATTATTATTTTGAATATTCTTTACTTATTTAAAAATGTTTAACAATGGTATTATTATGACAATTACATACATTGAGGATAACAATTTGTGACACTTCACAGTATAAACAATTGTACTTTGTTAGTTTGTAGTTTTAAATTTCGTACTGAAAGGTTCTGCCGCGTAATTTTTACATGTGGAGATATAAGTTCATTCAATGCAAGTGTGTAAAAGAGTTACAAATAACATTGTCGAGTCGATTGTAAATTGTTTTATAAACACTACTTAAAATTAAAATAGAAAAATATATTATTTTTTCTTGCTTGCACACTTGTATGCGTTTCGATTTGTAAAGAGAAAATGCCGATAATACTTTTAGAGGAAAAATAACCAACCATTTTAGAAAAGTTCAGTTTAAAATAAGAAATTTTCTCAAAATATTTGATGTATTGTCTTTGTTGATTAGTAGGTAGGTTATAATTTGTATTTTGTGTTTTCCGTTTTGTTTTCGAGATATTTAGTTGAGTTTTGTTTTAATTAAGTTGATTCATTTTACACTTATCATATGTAATTTAAGTTTATTGGCATCATTTGTTTTTAAAATATTTCTCACTTGTGTCTAAACATTTATGTAATTTATATAATATTTATTTATAAAGTGATGTGTGAAAAGCTCAAAGATATTTCTTAGCGAATTCAGTTAACTATAAGTCACTTCTGATTGATATATGTAGAAACTGTACGAACGGAATTAGCATAAAAAATAACAATATACAAAATGTTCTCGTACTCAATTCAATTGCTTAAGAATTCTAGAATACAAGCTATTGCCTGCCTTTATTACAAATTCGAATATTCTGCTCATCTACATCACAAGAAAATATTTTCAATCTAATGTCTATAATATTGAAAAGAGAACTCCGTAATATTAGCAACGCGAGAACTCGAAGAGAGCAATGCTAAGCTTCGAATGTGCACAAGGAGTACTCGTGTATCCTATCATTCGAGGGTGACGCAGAATTAGGCAACCTTCTTTTGAAGAAACCTCCTTTCTGTGATCTGCTATGTTCAGAAGAAGATTATGTATTGAAGTGGATTTCAACTCACTTGGAATATAATCATTATATTTTTCTTCGGAAATTCAGTAGAATTGCAACCAAATCAGTGAAAATTTAAGAATTTCGAAATGTAATACCTTTTAAGTTGTGTGTAGAGAAGGTAGATAATGTAAGAAATTAAGAATATCAGAAAAAGGAGTAAAAATTTAAGATTTTCTAAATATTATACCTTTCTAGTTGTGTGTGTGTGTGTGTGTGTGTGTGTGTGTATAGAGAAGGTATGAGAAGTGTAGATAATGTAAAAAATTAAGAATATCAGAAAAATATGTAAAAATTTAACATTTTCTGAACATTATACCTTTCAAGTTCTGTGTGTGTGTAGAGAAGTTATGAGAAGTGTAGATAATGTAAAAAATTAAGAGTAGCAGAAAAATTAGTAAAAATTTAAGATTTTCTAAATATTATACTTTTCAAGTTGAGTGTGTAGAGAAGGTATGAGAAGTGTATATAATGTAAAAAATTAAGAATATCAGAAAAATCAGTAAAAATTTAAGATTTTCTGAATATTTTATCTTTCCAGTTGTGTGTGTAGAGAAGTTATGAGAAGTGTAGATAATGTAGAAAATTAAGAATATCAGAAAAATATGTAAAAATTTAACATTTTCTGAACATTATACCTGTCAAGTTCTCTGTGTGTGTAGAGAAGCTATGAGAAGTAGATAATGTAGAAAATTAAGAATATTCAGAAAAATCAGTAAAAATTTAAGATTTTCTGAATATTATACCTTTCAAGTTGTGTGTGAAGAGAAGGTATGAGAAGTAGATAATGTAAAAAATTAAGAATATCAGAAAAATCAGTAAAAATTTAAGATTTTCTGAACATTTTATCTTTCCAGTTGTGTGTGAAGAGAAGGTATGAGAAGTGTAGATAATGTAGAATTTTAAGAATATTCAGAAATTTGTAGTAAAAAATATATTAATAAAGAAAAACAAATGATTGTTGTAAAATTTATGTTATTATTTATTCACAAGACACAAAAAAACTCTACGCTGATAGAACAAAAAAAGTGTTACTCGTTTCAAGTCTTTGGCGACCAAGAAATGATTTATATAACCATCATGAACTAAATTCAAAGTTGACTCAAAATAGTTTCAATTGACTTCAAAAGATTTTGATTTTAAAAGTTTAATAGATCATAGTTTAGAGCAATATCAACAAATTTCCTATCAATTTAATGAACTTTACAGCAAATTCTACGCTGCAATTCAAACTGGCTTGACTTGATATTTTCAAGTCTGTACTTCTGCACAATTTGCATTCGAAAAATTTCACTCCTTTGCTGCGCCTTTCAGTAGTATTTAGTACCAAATTAAATCATCGCAATCTTGTACAGTATCGCCAGCTTTTGCTGATCTTTGACACTACCAGTATAGAAACATAAGAGTAACTGCAACCAAACATGAACAAAATATTTTTTAATTAAAAACCAAAAATATCGTAGTAACTTTATAGAAAGATATATCCATATAGCATATTTTCCTTCACATTTTAGCTTCGCTTATTAAATTCTTACTTCGAGTCTTACATGCTCCAATTCTCAACCAGGATATGTGGGAAAACTTCTCTATTCATTCGTTTGTACAATAGCTGCCGAACTTGCTGCTTCATTCGTTTTTGAGGGTGTTTAAGTAAAGAAATAGAAAAATACACTTACAAAAGTTGTCAGACATTCAGATACTTTTTCGTGCAACTGCATCAAATGTTTAAAAACTGTTCTTCTTATTTGGTTTTGGATCTTTTTGTTTTTGTTCGGATATAACGCTTAACATTTGAACATTAATCACATCTATTAAGAAAGAAGGAGAAAATGCAGAACGGCTTCGCCTTGCGTGGGTTTTGTTTTTGGTATTGCAGTCATTGTATCTCTCCATGAGCTTTGTTTGTGTTCATCGTCTCTCTTTGTTACTTATGAGTTTCGTTTTTGTTTTTATTTTTATTTATTCGCAATATTCGTAGATTTTATGCATATTAGCTTATTGAATAATACACATCGAGATGTTCAAAAAAGAGCAAAAAAGGGACTATTCAAAATAAACACAAATATATAACATTCAAATATGATAATGTCGTTCATTAAGTTTATGAGGGTGTGGTATTTTCCTTATATTTGTATATTACCATTTAGTTCTTTCTACCATTACTTAGAAGTATAGACAAGATATGGCTACATACTTGGTAATTTTGTCACTGACAGATACTCTTACTACGACTATTTTACATCACACGCTAGTTGTGGTGTTTTACTGGTAATTATAGAATTTTTGGTTTATTTAGCTGTCTCCCTTCGCGCCTTCGAACACGGTTTTGTGTTCTACGGTATTATTTACATATTTATTAGACACATAAAATCAATCATTTAATATGCTCACTTACAATAATAATTTATCATAATACATAAGAAGTCAATGCCGCCGATTTAGTGTGTTTCTGTTTGTCATTGTTTAATTTGTTTTATTTGTATCTCCTTGGCTTCTAATTCATTTCTAATGCTAAGATTGACAATATTTAATTTACAATAAACTCTCCAAGATACAAGCTTTTAAAATTAAATTGACTCAATTCGTTTACTTCATACCAAAACTTTTAAACCTGTACATAAAGGAAATAAATCAAACATGGGAATTGTTCAGTATAAATTTCGCATAAGAGTACTTTACAGAACAGTATGAACTCAAACAATGTGTTCATTGTTGCCTGGACTCAGACAATCTTTTTTACCTGGAATCAAACAAAGTTTTATAGTTCAGAAGTTATCGGCTCTTTCCCATGCCCCTCCAGCTTTTATTCTAACATATTAACTTGCATTTGTCTTAATTGACCCCCTGCCATTTTAGGTGTCAACATGACCATTTGTATAGACAGTGCCATTCTTTGACCTTGGCATTGATAGTCGCAGTAAGTACTCGTATGAGACCCATGCTTCAACACGACTGGAAGCGGGTGCAATTGTAAGGCGGGAAAATATAGAAATGATGGAAGGAGAAAAAGTACTGAGCACGAATAATCTTCTATGAAGAGTTCATTGGTGGAGATGATATTCGCAGTATGCATGAGACCCATGCTTCAACACGACTGTAAGGCGGGAAAATATAGAAATGAAGGAAGGAGAAAAAGTACTGAGCACGAATAATCTTCTATGAAGAGTTCATTGGGTGAGTTGAAAAATTGCAGCTTATTACAAAGAATAACTCGTCATTTTTTCTATGAATTTGGTCAGAGTTTAGAAATTATTGGAACTTGTTTAAGCTCTGCTCATCTTCTAATATACCTCACAAAATGATTGGTAATTTCAAATTGTAGCTTCACTGTCAGATACACTACTAATTTGATGTCGGCTGTAATTTGGAATAATAACTTTGGAACCCTCTGAATTTGTACAAATTTTATAAAAGGATTATGTAAATTTTTATAAGTTTCAGTTGAGTTTCATACTTTATCCCTCTTGGTCCTATCTGCCTTATTATCTTATCTAAGCATGCGTAGCAGAATTGATTCACTTTAACTTCAAACAGCTCGTTTCCGTCCTCCCGCATTACTTTATCCAATTCACTCAAAACATCAGGTTTCTATTCTGGATTTCATTATATTAAGTTTAGAACATCTACGCTAGTTTGCTAGTTAGTCTGCTAATAATCAAAATATATTGTATTATTTTATATATTTATATATAATTAAAATAAAATGGATTATTATAAATATCTTACATATACATTACGACTTGAATTGCCGCCCTCAAAGGGTATTTAATAGTTTTTTCTTATATCATATATTGAAGAATGAATATCTCTATTTCTAGCTCTAACTTCATTTGAGAGATTTTCCTTGGAAATATGACTCAATCCATATTTTGTACGCATCGTGCTTGAGTTTGTGTTTTCAAAATATAATTCCTAATTCATTTCGAAACATCCACTCTTATAATTAGAATAAAACCTGTCAGTGTACAATGCTCTCTTACAATTCGTTTCAATTTGTTCCTTCCGAATCGAAACATCTACCAAAACTAGGAATCAAAAATGGATGAAGTTTGTGTTGTTTGCTTCCAAAACCGTGCTCTGTGTAGTTGGGGCGATCTAATCGGGAAACTCTACACGAATTGAATATGATCAACGAAAGGTAAGGAACTCAGATAGTTTGTCGGTTTAAGAAACAAAATAGTTTCAGTATTAAAACGGCTCATTGTGGACCCCATAGATATCAAATAAACTGTTTTTTCTTATCCTGTCAATTGATTTCTGAAATCAACCTTCCTCAATTCACTTTTATCCCACTTTGTTATGTCACCGGAGCACTGTGAGTCCTCTAAAAATTGAAACTAGCACGAGGAATTGGTAATTTTATGGAACTACGTATAGTCCTCTAAAAGGACTTAAATATATCTACACACTCATAGCGATTAAAACGAGGGATATGAACCATGTTCAAATGGGCAAGAAAATCATTCCTACTTCTAAAGCTACCACCACGACCTCCTTCAATGTCCACATTTGCACTTACTTCAGTGTAAATATCGATTTGCCCTTCTATTATTTAACAAACAAGTCCTTCAGTGTTGAGCACAGAGAGGCATCACATGTGTCCTTTGAGTCGTCCTCCTCCGGCTTGCTGAACCAGTTGAGCGTGGAGCGCACCGCATTAGTGGCTTGAGTTTGTGTTCGACTGCGACGGCTGGAAGCCGAGTCCTTCGGTACAGCGCCTTTGCTGACAGACGCGCATTTTGAGCTAAGCGCACTTTTAGCCACGCTCGCAGTTACCGAAGCACTCGTCGTGGAGCTCTTGCGCAAAAATCCCTCAATCGCCGAGCCAATGACAGTGGCATCGACAAGGGTGCCCTTGGTGGTGTCAGCCCAAGTCTTCTGTTTGCTGCGTGGTACCAATTTCGGTTTGCTGTCGCGGGATGCATCCTTTGACTGCAAACGGTCCAGCATATCCTTGGAGAGGGCCATGGCTGTACTCTTGCTGCGCACACTCTTCTTACGGGCCATCGGCTGGTGACGCTTGGCGAACCAACCCGATAAAGCGGCGGAGCTGTTGTCCTGGGCATCGGTGACGAGCTGTTTGGCATTGTTGAGTATGGAGACGTCGAAGCTGTTCGAGCGTGTGGAGCGCCCTGCATTTGGGTCAAGTAAATTCGAGGAGCTGCTGGAAGTGGCTGGGGCACCACTACCGCCCGACGTTTTGGCTCTGGCTGCTGCCGATGTGCTCGGAGTTGGTGCATCCTCGCATTTGTTTATCTCAATGGCGGAGGATGTCAGTGTATTGAATATTGAAGTGATGTCGGTGCGACTGCCGAGCAAACCGGTCTTCTTGCGTTTTGTGGAAGCGCGGTTGCTGCCGGGCTGCACGATACATGGGGAAATGATGGCTGGGTGTTCGGATGCTCTGCGGAAGCTTGGCGACACCGACGGCTGCGGAGTCACACACTCGGAATAGCGACGATTAGTGTAGCGCTGTGGAGTGCTGCCACCCATTTCATCCAGAGTCTGCACTTCGCAGACCTTCTCATTGCTGGTGGTCCACAACTTCATGCGAGCCTTTCGCGACTGCACAATGTCGTCCATGATGTCCAGTTGCAAGTTGTGAATGCTGCCGATGGGATCGGTGGACGGCGGCCCAGTCGATGTGGTGCTCTCGCGGCGGGAACCGGGAAGGCGACTGGTGAGATGGAAAAAAGGTTGAAGTATAAATTAGCGAATTAAGTGCATACAACAAAACAACCCCCTTCCCCAACTCACGTGCCAGAAGGATAAGCGGCCACTGATTCGCGCCGCGAACGTCCAAACAAAGTGGTCGGCACCTTGGAGATGGTCACCACCGAATGTCGACGTCCCGACGGTGCTGGCGCCTGTGATAGTGTGGCCAAAAAGGCGGCCTCCTTGGGCGATGGTCCAGAACCCTCGCCACCACGCTCTGAAAGACGACGCACCTGACTGGCGGTGATGCCTTCGGTGACCTGCTGCGAGGGTAGCGAGTGTTTGCGACCTTCGCGTGGATCGCGCCATGGTGACAACAAGTACGGATTCAATGGTGAATCAATCTCAAGACTGATCTTGTGTGTGGGTGTGCCCGAACTGGTCTGTTCCTCATCATCGGGCATGTTCGATTCTTCAACCACAATCAGCGGCTCCTGCTTGCCACCGGAGGCGAAGCGCGAGAAAGACGAGCGGCGCAGGCGGAAGTTGTCTGAAATAGAGTATGCAGTATAAGTAAGTAGAAATATAACGAAATTATAGTCAAAGTGGGATGTTGTGTAGAAAGTAATAAATCAAGAGTAAAATACATCAAAATTTGCAGTAAGCGTAAAACCCGATTATATTCCGAGTCTTTTTATAAGGGGAGTAGCTATAAGTGAAAAGTGCTCGCTATGATAGTTCATCGTTGACATGTTGGTGGCAGGTACAATAACGCAGGACTACAATGCTTTTCCTCTCATGCTCCTGGTAGCACAGAAATAGCAGGCTGGCTGAATGATTCTGTGCATTCATACGCTAAATGGCAGCATTGACAATCTATAATCGAAATACTCCTAGTCAGATATATACTCGTAGGCAGGTATATGAGCGTGTGCTTTATAATTTCTAAACAGGTTGAATAAATCGAACTGGAAATTCGCTTGTCTGGCGCATTCCGATGTCACTTTCCAAGTCTGCGTATGTAGAAAATGATTTTCTCCTTCAGCAATGATGAGCAATCATAATTGAATTGAACTCATATTCAAATGGAAATGTCAATGCTTAAGATGCATTGAATTTCTTTTCCAAAAAGGACAAACAAGCTTCTGACATGACAAGGCAGCTCAAATTATGCAAATGCCAGTGTGAAGGCAGTGAAATGTGCAGAGCATTGCAGAAGGAAGGGCAGCTGGCACAGCTATTGAATGTGCCTGATAACTGCCGAGCACTTCACTTACTCGTACATTGATTGAATTAAAGCAATTTGCATTAATTTCTATAAATATACTAGAAATAATTAAATCCTTTGCCGTCCTGCATTGGAACAAAATGGCAGCAGCTGCTCTCACGATACGCACATTATTGCTTGGCTTTATTAATAATTAGATTTCAATAAATTTAATACTATTCGTATTTTGGAATGTCGTGGCGATTGTGGCAGCTGTACAAATGGTGCGCCAATGCAAATTTACGTTCCAAACACGTGCGTCCAAATGCAAATGTGTCTGCCTTCAAAAGCCACAATTACCAAAATTATGAGTATCACGTTGCTCAATGACGACATGCAAAAACAAAGGATGGTGTTGTGTGTTAAATTAAAGCTTATAATTGCGTTGAAGTTGTACTGATTTATGGCATTTTAATGGGTCATTAATGTCGTCTGGAGGTATTAAAGTAATATTACTATTATGTAGTAAAGGTTTTGGAACCGTGACTACCAGCAATTAAAGCCTTCGACTTGA
The DNA here is from genome assembly GCA_920105625.2 of Clusia tigrina. Lineage (NCBI taxonomy): Eukaryota > Metazoa > Arthropoda > Insecta > Diptera > Clusiidae > Clusia > Clusia tigrina. The sequence goes on along the minus strand of OV050033.1, from coordinate 176,009,443 downwards.
ACGAAACGATTAGGAGACCATGCACTGGTCGGTAGTTGAACATTCCACGCAACCAAGAGTGGCATGGTTGCTACTAGACCCCGAAATCCGAGGTACGAGTAACAAAGTGAAACATTGATGTATTTATATATATTGGGGCAGAAGTGACTTGGTCCAAAGAGGCCCAGTGCGATTGTATCTGGGTAGATACACAGAGAAGGGAAGGTGGGCGAGGAAGGTGTAAAATAAAGTTTCATAAATGTGTGTTCCCGTTTCGAGCTCAGTCAGCGTTCTTTGCCTTCTCTGCATGTGGCAGCAAAATGTCAAAGATTAATAATGAAAATTCAACTTCATTTTGCTGACTTCGCCCATTTCACAGTTTTCATATTTTCTTGCACTCTCAATTGTAACTGTAACTGCATTTATCCTCAATTGTTGTTGGACATTTGGTCAAAAACTTATCGAGCAGGTCATTAAAAACTCATTTAGCGATGGAATTGCCATGTTATTGGACGCTTTTTAGCACTTTAGAGCCAAGCTGGTGCAAGTTGGAGATGCTATTCGTATTCAGCAATCCAATGTTCGCCTTCTGATTCCAAGGATCCAAGACCAGCGCTGGTTGGGAGGAATTCTAACACACAAAAAGGAAACTGGCGAAAATTGCCTAGCTTTATGAGAATTTCCCTATAGGTCGGAAAAATTCAATATGTCCCACTAGTGGGTGTGTTGATTTTAGCCTTTAGAATGAATCGTGTGTCCTACAAACAATCTGAGCCTTTAATTACAGTGAACACTCTGCTTCCCGTTACTGGAGCTGGGCTGCGAGGTTTTTAATGAATTCTGCCTCTGTTTTTGTGTGGTGTATGCACAATGTATGTGTATGTGTGTGCCTGACACCACCCACTGCCACGCGTGACCTACTTCCACTTTGATCTGTTTGACGCTTGACGCGGCTGTCACTTATTAAATAAATTGCTGGCGTTATTGCTGCCTCCCATTCGCATTTTTTCATTCATGCAATTTTGCCTCGTATCAGTTTTGATTATTGATTTGTCTTCACTGGTTACTTTTTCATAACGAAATTGCTTTTATTGCGCCTCTGGAATGCGCGAATTCGTTTTAGTGATGTGGCCATGCCCTCAGCACTTATGTAAATTAAGGCGAGATTGCGGTACTCGTAAATTAAGTCACACAAATATAATTGCTTCGTGTATTCTGTCAGGATTTAAGATTGATGTGCAAAATTTACCAACAGGGAATCGAACCACTGCAAGTCCAACGAAATTCCTTTGAATTTCATAAAATCATTGCAATTCGCTTGGTTCGAAAGTCGTTGATAGCTAATGCACTCTCTCCTTGCACATTCCACTTGCTTTCCTCCTTTACAGAGTTATTGTGTTTTGAGGAAATAGTACTCCTGAGAAAAGTTTCGTATTGCTTTGGATAATTCGATTTCTTTTAACTTATTTCTTTGACTATGCAAGACATGGAATGCCCCAGGTTTTGCTTGTTATCCTCAATACTCTTCACAACTACAACTAAAGTAGGGACAGTAGTAGAAAGGGTAATAAAGATTGTATACGCAGAATTAGCCAGATGCTGTTTTGTTGCTGAATCAAAGGAACACAAATACTGAGAAAGTCAATAGAGATCTAATAAAAGTAAACTGTTAATGTAAGTTTTGTGTCCCAGTTTACCAGGAGCATGCAATCGCTTCTTTACTTTACACAGCTGAGAAGTTCATCATTTCGCTGAACACACTACCATGGTGCACTCGGTGAAGATTAATGGCTGTCCTTAACAAAAATCCACCAAAAATCACCTCTTTAGAGAAACCATAAAAAAGGTCCTTAAATTATTTATTATTTTTATATGTCTCCTCTTTTTCTATTAACTGAATAAAGCACAGGGAAATTGCCATTTTTATTACACAAAAATTCATTTCATAGAAGAGCGCATCTAAGCGTACTTAATGTGCAGATAAAATTTTGTGAAGAGCTCATGAAAGCGGCATTTTTATTATTATTATTCTCGCAAAGATGTTGAAAAGTTTCACTTGAGCAGTATTTATGATATTTTCTTCTGGGTTTTGTGTTCTTTATTTAGTAATATTGTTGTTCTTGTGGATAATTTGCGTATTAGCAGTTAGTCAAATAGGAATAACTTTCTGTTAAGACGATAGATAAAAATGGCAGGTTTCAGCGCACAGGTGAGAATCGAACGCAAATATTCAATCCACAGCTCTGCAACTATTTTCAGTTATACCAGAATCAGTCACTGAATTTCATAGTGGCAGCAAAAGTGATATCAACGACATGAGCAACTTCAACCTACTCACTATGAAATGAAGTGCCTTTAAGGTCAGATCATCATCACACATCAGGTGAGTATGACTGCTACGCAAATCAGTGCATTATCAAACTATCTTCATCATACTACGAAACTATTCATAACCGTTGCGTGTCAGTGTTAATAATGATTAATGATGATTTTGTGGTGGACAGGAAGACCACTGAATTCTCAGAGCGGAATGAGTGCCTGGACATTGTACTCCGCCCACATAGCGGATAATGGAAGGGGTGTTGAATACGAAAACAAATGAAGACATAAAAGGCAGGAATGTCGTTCATTACACCTCAAATGAATTTCATTTAATGAGTCTTAGTTAGTTTATCAAGTATTACAGATGGATGGCCGCCCTCTGTGGTCTAATGGTAAGCATGCTAGACTCACACCCCGAGGGTCGCAAGTTCAAATCCTGCCACGGGCTTGGTCTCCAAAATGCTTCTTTCTATAAAACCCTTTTCTCTTCGAGTCGAAAACCTCTGTAGCTAGTGCTCATTCTCCCCAATACCTTGCACTCATAATTAATTATGGTGTAAGATATAATAATAATAATAATTACATACTGAAACCCAATTCAATGAATCACGGAACGTACTTCAATAACCATTAAAAATATTTATGAATTTCACTTCCCGGGTCTCACTCATTCCATTTAAGTTTCCGATTAAGGCAAATCGGAACTCGTTGCATTCCTGAACCCCTTTCGTTGCTCCAACCACGACGAAATGCTGCAAACAAGCTCTCTGAAGAGACACGCTTATCTGCACCATAAACCGCTTTTTTTCTTTTATTATACTTTTCTCCTGTTCTTGGGTATTTTCTCATTCCTGCCAATTTTATGAATTCAATGAAATCAAGTCACTGAAATGTGAAAATCTAGATTAGATTGCTTGAGAGCGGGAGCAAGTCACCTAGTCACTGCGGCCACCTTTGAACCTATTGTGACAAGCTCTGCAGTTACCAAACATTCCAGAGTTTAGAATTCATTAAGAATTCTGAAATCTTCTTAGAAGACTCGTCCACAATTTCTGGGTGTTCTAGGTAATAGTTTCCTAAGTAAATGTGGGAGTACATTCCTTACTAACTCCACACTTACCAACCGGATTCGTTATTAACATGTGTGAATTGGCCCTCAAATTTCTTTATACAGACCTGGTATGCAACATACTATCATAGCGAGCGTACGTCATATATAATATATATAAAAAATATATACTATATAAATATAACATAGTATACTCACCCATTTTGTTAGTTAATCAATTTCCAGTTTCCTGCAAAAAAAAAACAAAAATCAATGTTAAAAACACATTTCTTCATTTCATACTTTCATCATCACACTTTCATTTCACATGCTTTTATTTAAATAATTAGATGCAGATTGTTATTGAATTTTAGTGATACTGACTACCAAGATCTGTTATTTGCTCCTTATTCAAACATACGCACAACAAATGGCAAAAGGTTTCCGGCAACAAGCCTAATCTTCTAACAGAACCTACTGGAAAACTTCACCAAGCTCATCAAACAGTTCCATGACATGAAGTTGGCACTTCGCTCTACGTGACGGCGACTTCGACGCCCAATCACAGTCACACATCCCGGCTTAATGAGTGAAATTAATGAGGCTGCAACACTTTACAATCACTTGGCGCACCACAGAGTATTTTGCACTTTACTTTACCCAAGGCGTGTCTGGCGTTTCTATTGACATTTCCTCTTCAGCGCTGCTTAAGCAACTTGTCAAGTACTGCGCCATGTTTACACGCTGTCAAAGAGAAGGGCCACGCTTTGATTGATCTGCCGAATTTAAACATTTTGCCCCAACAAGGACTTTCCACATAATTACTCAGCATGTCAGCGAAATGAATTGTTGTACAAATAAAGCAGAGTTCAGCAAGATGAACTTTTTGTGTTTACTTTCCCAACTAAAGTAAACACAAAAAGAACAAAATCCGTTAAACGAAAACTAATGTTTTAAATATGAAACATTCACAAACATGCTGCAAGCTGCATTTTTGAGTGCATATTTCGTAAATTGTTTTGTTGCATTTGCGCACAAAACGTATTAATAAGCCGAGTACGTGCTGCAATGCCAAAAATCCTCGTTTCCACAATTGCACATGCACGTAGCAAAAACATTTATATAAAAATAAAAGGATTTACTGGAAGCGTGTGTTCTGCTCGTACGCTCATGTACAATATAAGTGTACAAAGTGTGTGCATGTGTGCGTGTGTGCGTGTGTGTGTCTGTATATATAAAACACAATTTGAATTTGTACCCCACTTAAGTGTGTAGGTGCTGTTATGTGAGTCCATCAACAAAGCGGTGCCTCCAGTGGACTATCAACATTCTTGTTTAATTTCAAAGGAGTTCTCGTAAAATATTTTTAAAGGATGGTCCAGAGAGGAAAATATAATTTAATTGTAGAAAAATTTCAGTATATGTGCAGCTTCAGCTTCAGGGGATAAGGGATTCCTTCTCTAATTGAATTGTTTCAATATAAGTGAGCGTCACTTTTTAGATATACGAGTAAACACTTAAAGGAGATCAGAGAATTTCTTGTCTCCTGTCTCTAATTGAAGTGTTTCGATAGACTGCTGAGTGTGAAACTATAATCGCAAAGATAAGTAATACTCTATAACTGTGGTTAATCTATGGATCTGTAGTTATTTGAGGTGGCAATATATCAACCACAGTAGGTAGCAAACGACTATTTTCTTGAATTCCGAATTGGTCTGTAATAGGATAGATTCTAAGATTAGCAAAGAACACCAAAACGTGAACGTAATTTTCTACCCTGACTCGAAAACCTTGAAATCAATTCATTTGGAGTCAACAAAGTCGGAAAGATAAATCAGTGCTTCAATATTGAAAAGATAAGAAATTTGCCTAATGCTGAAGTCATGTGGAGAAAAAGAGTCTTCAATTATTTGTCAATTGGAAGGACAATCATTGAACTTAGTCCCACAAATGATAACATTAAAGTTTCATTTTATATGCAGGCTCATTGAAAGCACTAACAAGAATGGTTACATAAGGAGACTTACCTAGGTACATCCTTTCGCCTCATCAAATAATGTATAATTAAAACAGACACTTGGTTTTTTAAAGCCCCAAATAAGTCCAACAGAAAGGCATGCAAATTATTGAACACGCTTTAACCATCATCCTCATATGGTTTAAGTTGCAAAGAAATTCAAGAACCCGTTAAACGAAATTATTTTTGATGAACTCCGTATAAACAAGAAAGGATAGCGTAAACCCTCAATAAACCAGCGGCGATATTAATTGTAAAACAACTCCAAGGAGCTTTAATCAATACAAGTCATTGTAAATCAATCCTGGGAAGTTTCACCATTCGGCTCGTACACGGCTTAAATTCAGATGACTTCCGGAAATTATTGCAAAAAAATTTCAATCACAGTTGCTACGATCTCGTTGCACTCGGGTAGAAGGAGTATCAACGGCCACACAAAATAAAATCGTAAAATGCAATAAGGATAAAGTCAGCGATGGCATGTGTAAATATCATTACAGGCATACGAGTGGGCGCCGTACACGTGCTGGGCGCCTGCATCAATATGCTGGCAAGTAAAACGTGTGCCATAAAAGATGCCTGCAGTGAAATGCAAAGAAGTGAACTGAAAATGTTGCGCAATTCGATGCATGTGGAAGCCATTAAATTGCCATAGCTGCAGAATTCAGTAAACAACCTCCGGAGCCAGAAGCGGAACGTGTTTCAGACATGTGAAACAAGAGCTGGGGAAAATTCTGTACGTACTAAACTGCTGTGGTTCCTTTGAATGTGTGTGGAGAAATACTCGCACATGAAATATTCCCAATTGAACGTGGCTGCCAGCTCTTTTGGTATGTAAATTTAAAACAGAATTAACTGTCGAAGGGGGCACGGTGCGATTGGGCGAAGCGGAAGCTGCTGTATTGACTCTTCGAAACAGATTAAGAAACTGTATGTAGTAAAAAAAGAAAGTTTGGATAGTCATTGCCTAATTGAACACTAAATTCACACACAGTTATTTAAGCAAGGAATCCTACTAAGGAATGCATGAAGTTACGCAGAGAATTTTACGGTTGATTAAGAGAATTGTGAGATATGCAGCAAACGATGTCAATTTGTTATTAATCAGCATACAAAATTATAATATTGCAGATCAAACTTTTAGCGATTCAAAAAAGTTGTATAAAGAATGTTTTTTAGGACTTTGTTCCCGAGGGTCGCAGGTACAAATCCTGCCACGGGCTTGGTCTCTCAAATGCTTCTTTCTATAAAAATCATTTTCTCTTCGAGTCGAAGGCCTTTGTAGCTAAACTTCCCCCAACACCGTGTCATAATTAACTATGGATAATAATAATAATAATAACAGGACTTTATTTTCACACTCATTTATAAACTCCTTAATTCTTTTCGTTTAAATTTCAGGCTCCGCTGGTCAGTGGTCACCCCTCTAGACACTACCCAGTATGTAGAATAATACAACACAAGTATACTAAATAAGGTGTCTACACATAGCTATGCACACAATAATGGCATACAAAATAGCAAAACGGTCGCGGTTGCTGGTCAGCGAAACAGTGTCCTACTCAATCACCGCCTCGTGGCTGATTTCATATCACTTTTAATGACAGAACAGTCGCTACTAATTGACAGCATTGGAAATTCTGCAACCAATGCAAATCATGACACCACTGACAATTTCCATTGAATGCCGCTAATTAGTGTCTACCTCATTCCTGTTGATGCATCGCACAATGAGAGCCTTCAAAAGGATATGCCAGTAATATAATCAGCAAAGCGCTAATGATTGGGGTGCGTGAAAGAGCTCCCTTATAAACGTGCATATCCGATTTCCAAATGCTTGTGCGCTTCTGGTGTGCACTCATTGTGTGCTTAGCTGTCACTTTCCAACAATGCATTCAGTTGTCGGTATTAAAAATTGCTAAAAAGGATACGTTGGCGGATTTATGCTTCCCGCAAACATTTCATAAAATTCCGCACAAACTCTTTGCATTGGAGCCACCTTACACGCCAGAAAAACAGCGAACAAACCCCTTCTCATTGCATATGCCGAGTCACGCACATGTATTGATTAAGCGTGCTCGCGCATGAAATAAAGTGCGGCACTACAAAATGTAAAAACAAGAAGAAAATATTTGCAAATCTGCTTAAAATGTTGATTAAAACCACATCAATTACAGTGAAACGCGAAGAGCAAAATTGCAAAGTGCTGAATGAGAAACTCCCGACAACATTTTAATAAATCCATTTAAAGAGGAGATTAAGGAAAAACTTTGCTACCAACATTAAGAAAAAACTTAACCCATCCCCGCCTGTTGAGCTTGTACGTGGGGAGTGGCTTAATCTCAGTACGTAGATCTGAACCCAAGTACTCGTACGGGTATGGTAGCGTTTTGAGTATATTTTGAATATGTCAATGATGCTGTTAATATGCAATTAGGGTTTTAATATGAAATGTCCTGTGAATCCTCTGATGTTGAAGGCCTAGTGTGAGATTTTATAACAATACTTATTACCTCAATCATTGACACTGAGAGACTATTCAAAGCACTATACAGAAAAGGACACCCTAAGACAAATTATCCTCATTGTCTCTCTGGGCACACAATTGTAGCGTTTGTATTATTTTGCAATCCCAGATAAAAGAGCTAAAAAACTTACAGAGCGAATTGAAAATACTTTAAAGAGCTCTTGTGCTCGTAGTTTTTATGCTATTCACAGGATGAACATTTGCCTTCCTCTTCCTTTTGCTCTCCACTACGCTTAAATTCCGTGCTCTAATTTCATTCCAGCTGCAACTAATGGAATACAAGCAACAATGAAAACTTTTTGTCGCAACATTAAACAAACTGAATGAAAATTTGCGAGTGCGCTAAAGCGAAAGCACATGAAATAGTTTCACAGCGTATAAATTTGCAATTTTCAACTTTTCCACTTATATTTGTACGAAAAGGGAATGGGAAAACATGTAAAAGGAAATGAGCACAAATTGCTAAGTAAAATTTGCGGCAAAGAGCGGAGTTCAGATTTATTAAATTTAAACCAAGGCATAGTTAATCCAAAGTTGATGCCTTCAACTGTCACTTGGCACGAAAGTTGCCGACATTTAATTGAGTATAATAGTGTGCCCTAAAAATTTGTATATTGTACCCTAAAAGCAGGCAGTGATTTCATATGATGTCTGCATTGATTGTAGCACAAGCTGGGATGAAGTCTACTTTTAGGCAGTCAGTATAACAACTATTTTCATTTATAAACAACATCTTGCTTATGTTTACATATGCCTATACCGGACTTTCCCTCCAAGCTTGTAAGCTTTAAGTCTGTTATGATGCCGTTGTCACATTTTGCCGCTTTATTGCTAGCTGTGGTCAGTCAGTTGGATTTCAATTTAATATGCTTAAATTTGACATATTACGTGCTCTCTTCATCGCCGAACAGGCTTTAAACACCACATGAGCAAGAGTTAAATTGTGTGTCGAGCAGTGACCAGCCATGCAAAACAGAGCTGCATTAACGAATATGAAAGGCAACATGGATAGTGGGGCACTTTGTAGGCAAACATGCTCCAGATGGTTGGCCTCTTTATATTTAGCAAGGTTTGTAAAGCCTTTGAGGTGTGCTAAGCTTTACTTGAGCGGATTAGACTACAGTGACTGTCCGAAAGGATTAATTTGACTTTTGTTGTGTTTACTTTTAAGTGCGTACTTTTTGTTAGGTGCACGTAAACCAAGCAAAGCCGCAGACTCTGTGCTGCTAGTACTCAAAGTGGAATCTTTAAAATAAGGTACAAAAAGTTTAAGAAAGAGGAGACTACCCAATCCAATAGCACATATGGTCAACTACCCTAATAGTAAAGGATTAAAGGATGACTAAACCACTAAAAGGTTAGTTCGTAAAAGCTCCAACTAAGTCTATTCTGAACACAGAGAAGACCTACTAAGCTCATAGAACAAGTGGCTTACACATCTCCCCATTATCACTTTTGTTCTCCCAACGGCTCGCACATCCTTTAAACTATTTATGCAACCAACCCTTCCTTTCGGTGGGCATATTTGCAAGCGAGAGGTCGTAAGAATTGCTCAAGCTAACGAAAAGGACTCTCAGCTGCTTTGAAAATTTGAGAAATTCCTGCAAATTATTTACATGACTGCACAACTTATCAATTGCATGCTAAAAGGCACTCAAGTTATCCTCTCGCTACGTGTTTTACTGGAAGGATATTAAGGCACATAAACTTTTAAGAGCATGTTAAAATGTACATTTAGTTAGTTGATTTATTTTGTACAATTTTATTGTTGTTGTTTTTTGCGTTGGCTGCCAATTTGTATTGCCTATGTATCCTTTTACCTTTTCCTGGCTTCTCCCGGGGACTTTTTCATATACTATTAATGTCTCATGTCTCTCTTTTTAGCTTTCTCTAACAATTCAATGCAACTTTAATGATAATGACAATTGAGCTTCATCTATTATGCTGCTGGCTAGCCTCACATTTAGTTCAACGCATACTTAATATGAATATCAGCAAATTGTCGGGTATTTGAGAACTCCACAAATGATTATTTGGTCGTTTCTCGGCCAAAGTTAAAATACCCAACCACCAGTGCGTAATAACAAAAGCGATTCTGCTTTGAATTTTACTGCTGCTCGTTGCCTATTCATGACTATTTCATGATCCACCCACAAGCCCAATAAAATATTCCATGACTTTTTTGTTTCAATTTCTATGCTGCCGTTTTCCTTTACTGCTATAATTATCAATGAAAGCCGGACCACTCCTGGAATGACGCTACTACATTGCTTATTAGCACAGCATTTATTATGCTGCACATAATTGGGGCTTGCGTAAATGCTTAACAAAAGATGACCAATAATTGATTCCTTTTTCATTGAAACACAAGGAAAAAAGCTGTAGGTGAGTCCAAGGTTTACCGTGGCGAACATTGGTGTGTGATGGTTAAGGAGTTTTTATTTTTTTTCAAGTTTAACTTCATTATTCTATTCTGCGAACAAAAACGAATGTTCGTCTCGTATGAAGTATAATAATGGTTCATCCAAAAAGAATGCTTTAAATTTATCACTATAGTCGAAAATTTGCTTCTGCAACAAGACACGTCACAAAATTCAATGTCTACTTTTAGGGTGCATGATTATTGCTATTTAACAATACGAATGATCGTTTCCTTATTCACACAACGCTATCATTTATTTTCAAATTAAATTTGTAAATTTCATGCTCAATTAATTATAGAAGATTTTTATTTTTGCAATTTGTCAGAATATTTCATAAAGAATTGTGGCAATTCTATTTGAACAAAACAAATTTTATTACTGACAGCCAATAAAAGTAAAAACTGACATCGCTGTGTCAATAGCAACTCAATTCCATTAAAAACAGAAGCTTCCTGTTTCCCTTGCCATGCAACATAGCGCAGTTGCCGAGGGTTGATATTTGAGTTACGTAAAACATGAGGCGTATACTCCCCCACATATGCAGGTGGAAACGAAATATGCACGAAACAAAAACGTCGCACATTGATGTTGCACATAAATAAAGTCCATTTCGGTATGGTAAATTTTACGGCGCAGTTGTGAGGACTCGCTCACTGCAACAAGTTTGAGTTGTGTGGGTAAATTAACAACAAAAAGTGAAATTGATGATGATACTTTGATCCAGCCATGCCTTTGCAGCAAATTTAAAAAAAGTCTATAAATTGTTTGTGGAATGCAACGTGCACTCGAAAGAGGGTTGGAAGTAGTAGGGCCATGGAGTCGGCGTTGCAGGTTCTGTAAATATTCCACACTGAAGTTTCAAAGCTGTCAATGTAAAGGAGTTGTAATACGATTGAGATAACTAAAAGGAACTAATGGATTAATAATATGATTCAGATAACTAATATGAATTAATCGATGATTCAGATAAATATAATGAATTAATCGTTGTGAAAATCTTGCCCAAAAAAGTGATTCCGTTGTACTTAGTTCATAATAGGAAGATGAATCTTCGAAATATATTGATAATTTTGAAATGGTTGGTACTCTGTAAGGAAACTGCTTATATATGAACTTTTTTGCTCTAAATTTGAAGAAGCAGAAAAGTGCCCAAAGGTGAACAAATCTCTTAGAATGTGGTTAGAGCTTTAGAATAAGCAATTAAATATAATTATTATTATATTGTTACGAAATTGCCCTCCTGACAATTTATTGTAACTCTCAATACTCGGATTCGTACCACTGGATTGTGTACTAATCAAACAATCGCTGGTTAAATTAAAATAATTCACTTTATTGAATTATTGTAATTTACACACTTAATCTTAGGCTTAAAGTTTACTTTAATACAATTTTGCACATTATTAAATATTTCATTAATCACTTTATTACTTCGCAATCACAATTACAAATGTTGCTGTTTCGATTAAAATGCCCGATGTAGACATTGTTATGGTTTCTTTTCAACTGTGCCTCGACTTTAAATGTGTGGTGGCTTATATACCTTTCTTAGAAGTTGAAGTAGAACATTCTAGAACATACCCTCTTTGGTAGAAGTTCAAGAACATTCTCGAATTTTATGTACACTTCGAAAGAGTGTTCTTGAGTAAACTTCTTTTTCGAATAGATTGTGTCTCGACTTATATAAACCTCTCTCGTAGTAATTGAACTTTATAGAGGTATCCTAAAAGTATGCAATCATTTATACTTCAATCTCTTACACCACAATTAATTACGACTGCAAGGATTTGAGAGAATGTGTGCTAACTACTGAGGCTTTCGACTCAAAGAGAAATAGATTTTTTGTGGAGTAGCATTTTTGACACCAAGCCAGGAGGATTTGAACCTCCGACCCTGTGAGTGGGAGTCTATCATTCTTACAAGTAGACCACAGAAGGCGACCAAATTCAATAATGTATATACCTGGTTATTATGTTCAAAATATACACAAACAAAAAACTGGTCATGGTTCAAAGTACTTTAATATCTTCACTTCACAACAGAATTTATTTTGTGACCTTTACTAAAGTAATCCAAAAATAATCAATAAAATAAAATTCCACTTCAAAGTCAAACTGCACTTCTTATGAAACACAAGCAATCTGTGGCTTCTTAGCTTTCTAAATACCGGAAATTGTTATGAAATTATTTCTTAATAAATTCAGTTTGGTGGAAAAATTTGCAATATACAGGAATGAAATGGATTGAATTCTTTCTCTGAAAAGACAAACAAAATTGTTTGCCCAATGAAAATGCAGCAAGAATCCAGAGAGCAAAAGCAATTTCGAATATTCTAATGCAGAAGAATGTGTGCGAGCCAACCCAGTAGGGCATGACTCTGATTGATGCCGCATGCAACGACCTTAGCATGACGATGCAAGAAGGGGAACACGACTCTTGAAATGCCTCCCACGAACTGAACGAGGAAAGGAATCCTTCCCATAAAATCTTCAAATCGGCATTAGACGAATTAACTAAATTAGATTATGAATAGATTTAAGACATTTGTCTAATAAAATAGGAAAATCATCAGAATATATAAACAATAACAGGAAAATACTTGTTTAAATAGAGAACATTGAAGATGAAATTGTTGTATGCTGAAAGTTGGCTTTCTCTCGCATTTAGCATCATAAATCATGGCAAGACATACCAGCAAAAGTGCTTGGAATATTAATATAAAAAAAGGAATGAGTTACAGTTCAAGAAAATCTTGCTTTCACTTCACAACACAAGTGTAGCACTGGAATCAAGAAAAACCAGAAAAGGACCTCCCCTCATTGCTAAGATTCTGAATTCGAACACAGTCGCTTTCAGTAACTTTTTCATGTTTTATATTGAAAACATATGAACTCTCAAATACTGGCTACAATTGCACACTGTGTAGGATAAATACTTAAATATTAAAAAGACGTTCACATTGTGAAAGGGATAAACGAAGCATCCTTGAAAACTTGACTGAAAACTTACACTGTGACCAATCAATTCATAAAAAATTACTCAGAGCCATCATTACCTGAGAGTTAAAATTTAATATCTCTCCTAAAAGCAACTCTCAAATACTGCCCTCCAAATATATATGACTCCCTCATCCAGCTGCAAAGCACTTGTATACAAATCCAAAAAAAAATTCCATACAAATTGGATCGATAAATGAATATAAATAACAACAGAACTCAAAAGAAAATTCGAAAAATGTCTGCAATAACAAAAATTGTACAGGCAACCAAATTTCATACAGCAATGTAAGCCCTTATGCACGTTTAATGGCACTACCAACTCCACTGTACACCTGTATCCAAGCTACACACAGTCTGAAAGCAGACCGCCCAGGACCTTTTACCATGCTGCGCTTTCAGCAGCTGATACTTCCGCCGGTCATTTTAAGCGGTGTAGCATAGAAACGGGAGAGAGTATGAGCAAAAATTTGTGGATAATTGGGCGCTATCTTGCGTCGAACTGCTCATGTATTAGTAGGGGTTGCAAAGCATGAAATGAAGGATTTTAGCTAATTAGCGTAGTACAACAAGCACAAAGGCCTGAGCAGTACAATGAAAAAGGTACACAAAGCATTTACCGCCAGGGTGGGGGTATTAGTGTTCGTGTGCGTGAGTGCCTTTGTGCAGATTTGTTGCTTAGCGCGTGGCGAACAATAAACCGGAGTTGACCATTTATAAAGCAATCACGTATGTATGCTTGAGCGGCTGTACAGAGCTATGCCAAAATATACCGGCAAACACCCCCTCCCCCCAGAGAATATGCAATGCGAAAGGAATTCGTACAAGCAAACTTGAAAGCATTTACATGGAATGCTGCTTCATTAGCTGCTCCTTGTTGGCATTTACGGATGACCCGAGGCGTCTGTGCAGATATGAGTATTTTATGTCTGTGTGTGTGCGTGTATTTAACAGACAGTGAGGGAAAAATTTAAATTAATTTTTAATACTTCGCAGGCCATTTCATTGCCTCACTTTTCACATTAAAATGTGAATACAAAAAATGCAACAACGGAAACAATTGCGGCAGATTTTTATCCAATTCTGCCTTAATCAGAGAGCAATTAAGGGAAGTTGAAAATTGATTTTTACCAACATTTTATTATTAATTTTAAAATTTAATTACAACAAATCATAAAAGCAGACATGAAGGGAGCAGCTTGGCACGAATACAATGAACCAACTTTATGATTATAAAAACAAAAATTAATATAAAAATTGTCAGTCTGAGCCTACCTGCACCCAATGAAGTGCAATATGGCTGGTTCATTAACAAGTTAATTATTGCTCCTGAATAAGTGTGAGTGTGTCAGTGTATGTCCCCGCGTGCAATCTGCTGTGCAGTGGCAGCGTGTATATGCATGTCCTGAAGGCTGTTTCAATCATAGCCTGCTGTAGCGCGGTATTTGCTTGCACAGTGAGTCGATTCACAGACGTAAGTATGAAACAATCGTTGTTCTCTTAAGTTTTGAGCTCTTAATATGTCGATCAGAATCTTTCTATTGCTTTGTTTCTTGAGGAGTATGAAATCAATTAAGTTTGAGTAAGCATCCTTCTTTGCCATGTCCTTCTGGCATTGGGTGTACGATTTGTTTCGAAATCTTTAGAAATATTGTAATGAAACTAATTATAAACATTGCCTGGAGTATAAAGCAGAATAAGGTTGCTTTTGGAACTATCAAATTATTTCAACCAAATTGGAGTACATATATGAGGAGCCATCTTAGCCATGTCCTTCTGGCATTGGGTGTACGATTTGTTTCGAAATCTTTAGAAATATTGTAATGAAACTAATTATAAACATTGCCTGGAGTGTAAGGCAGAATAAGGTTGCTTTTGGAACTATCAAATTATTTCAACCAAGTTGGAGTACATGTATGAGGATCCATCTTAGCCATGTCCTTCTGTCATTGGATATTGGATTTGTTCGAAATCTTTAGAAATATTGTAATGAAACTAATTATAAACATTGCCTGGAGTATAAGGCAGAATAGGGTTGCTTCTGGAACTATCAAAGTATTCTATTTTGTGACTCTTTTGTGTGATATCGACCCACTGTGCGCGTCATAAAATATGAACCATGTGTACACACAAATCCGAGCGTACAAGGCATGCAAAGCCATATAAAACTCGGATAAAGCTTTCAACGTGTACGAAGGAAATTAATTGCAGCAATTTCAGAGCATTCGATGAGCAGTCGTATAAGCACAGGAACGGGAGGTTGGTGCAAGATGTGACAATTTTTATATTAATTACTTTTTATTTTTTAATGTTTATTGGAAAATTTTGCTCTGTCTCAGGTGGTGTATTTGCAAATAGTGATTGGTATTTATATATAATGTATGTAGCTTGATTCATTATGATTAATATATGTATATATAGGGATTTACTTCTTTGCTCCTTTTACTTATAAACTCATTAATAATCATTTATTCATTAATAATTTATATTCTTAGCAATTTTATTATTAAATTTTGACATTTATGTTCTAAATTAGGTTCAAAATGGTGCCAAATTTTGTGAATTTACTTATCTGTTTCGGTGTCCTGCAAATGTCAAATATATCTACAATCGTTTCTGGATACAAATCATTTGAAACAAAAATATTGTTTAACAGTTTCCATTAGAAATATAAAACAATTCAAATACTAAATGTCTAGTTTATGACTCAAATTAAATTATGATTAAATACCTTCATAATTTAGAGCTAATTGACCACAACTCACGCTTAAATTAGCAGTAATTTAATTAGGCTTTTCTTTATACTGGCGCATAGTTTTATTTTTCAATTAAATTGAATTTCTTTAAGAAAATTTAATTAAAACCAATTTAATTGGCTTGCAGTTATGTGAGGAAAGGCAAAATCCAGAAAGAACATATATCCATATACATATACATATACATATACATATACATATACATGTCCACACCACATAGGCAAATGTCCTTCTACGTTACTATTTGAGTGTGTACTCTTCACTTTACTCCACTTCTACAAAAGCAACTTGGCAAGTTGACCATATTCATTGTTTCAGAACTTATATTTGCGAGCAGATCCAAATCTAGAAGTGTCCAATATTTCTATTGTTCTCTAAAAGTGAGAATCTGATTGAACCACCGCTTTGATTCGCTTAGCTGCTGGATTACGCAGGACCTTTAATCAATGTGGGCATATTAATGAGGAAAAACCTTGTTCTGTCTGAGGAAGTTTCTACATATTTTGCTTAGAGGCTCTTCTTTGCTTTTGAGGTAATATAATGCAGTTTTTAGAAAATACCTATACTCTTATATAACCAGGACATGCACTTCACCACTTTCCAATAATATTGCAGTACCAAAAGTTACAAAATTTAGAATATTTCCTCATATTATGTACCAATCCAGTTGAGTTTGCTCATTTTCTCTAATGACTGCAGTGACTACGTGAAGTGAATGGGGTGCTGCGCGAACAACGTTTGTTGAAAAGTATAAAATCACTGCAATTAATTACTTTGCCATCTCATGCACAAGCGACACAGCATGAAATGAGTGCTCACACTCGTTCTTCCACACCCACACCCACTCCCACTCGCTCTCAACCTCTTATGCACAAGCGAATGCGCGGCAAGGACTTGAATAAAGCCCACACCACATAAAGCACTACGTTCACAGCTCTTGACTGCCATCATAAAGCATGCATGCTTGTTGCACTTTGTGTGCGGAGAACACGCAAACAATTTTGTGGGCATGAACAGTAAAAGGAAGCACAGCAGCGTTAGTCCTGTCTACGGGCCCTGAGTGCTTTGTGGAAGATTTCACGTGCGGTTACTGCTGTAGCGACTGAGCTTTGTGCAACTTAATTAACAATGTTGAAGAGTTATGAGAGTGTAAATGGCAGGGAGGGCAAATGGCCGTCAGATTAAAACTCATAAAAGTTAATAAAATCGTTCAAAAAAAAGAGGTTACTAGTAAGAAAAAAATAACTATCGTAACCATAGAAAAATGTATGGTCATGCAGAGTATTACATTTATTGACTTTGAGAGAATTTTATGAAAGGTTTACCACAGATTTTCGCTTATAATACCCACAATTTCAGAGGGAAACATTTATATACCCGGCTTATAGAGGACCTGTAAGAATTTTCTACCAATATTTACATTCTCCTGTGGGTACTTTTATACCTCGATCGTTGGATTGCTGGTGCGTTAGTTTGAAGATGAGTAGACAGTGCCATGGTACAGTGGTGAATAATGCTAAACTGGGTACAGCGTAGAATATAATACTTCATACCCCACATCGTAGAAGAATGCCACAAGACTCTGAGCCGAAAAACATGTCAACTTCGTTAATGCCTGCTATTAAAATCTGAAGTCATGATAAGTGTACGGCAATTGGACTTATAAAGTCGGGAAATATCCCACTTAGTTAGCTTACAGAATTCAGTAAGGACTCAAAGAGTAATCTACATCAACTTAGTCCCTGTTGATGATGATTTCTGCTCCCATGTTAAATAATAATTGCATATATGGAAGATGTGCAAGTTTTCCATCTCATGTTATTCCTCTATTTTAAGGACGTGGCAGTACGTATGCGAATTTACTTTCAAGTATCTCCAACGGTTTACACCAAAAAGAATCTAGAATGGGAAAAACCAATCGAAACGAGCAGCTGCACAATTCATGTCATTAATTGTACATTCAACTTTTTCACTAAAACTGTCGCCAGTAGCCAAATTCATTGGAACGCTACAAACTAATTTATGAGTTAATAAATTAAAAACTTCGGCAATAAGCGGAATACGAGGGTTGAAAATTTTAAAAAAATGTTCTCCAACTCTCAGAGTAGTTGTATTAATTAAATGAATGCAATTTTGCAATATGCCAACGCGAACTTGCCGCAAATTCAGCAAACTTTTATTTTAGATACAAAGGAGCGGGAGAAACAGCTTCGCAGGGACATTCAGCATCTTCCCACACGTGCAGGGAATGCACGCACGGACGATAAAAGAAATATATAAAACGCGCGTTAATAAATGTCTCTGGGTGTGGCAGGGGCGACTTGATTTAATATCATTTCTCAAATGTCCTTTTGTGTTAAGTGTCTTTTAATAACACACACAAAGAGCGCAAATGTCAGTTTGCCAAATCGCTGGTGTTTTCATTTTATTTTATATTGACAACAAATCCACGAACAAGGATCAAGCAAAGTGCCAACATAATCCATACAAATAAAAACAACTGCGTGGGTGATATTGTTTCGGCAAGTGCGCCGCGAGGATGCGGCGCCCCGTCAGATGTTCAAAACGTAAACGCAGGCAGCTGCACAAGACGCTTCAAGGAAGTTTGCTGTATTGTAGTGTATGCACTTGACTGAGTGCTTGAGTGAGTTAAGCAAGGATGCCTTGTGAGTATTTTCAGCTAACTGCGTTAAGTGGGAGTAGCTTAACTGAAGACGTCTAGTAAACAAATCCGCTTCAAAAATATTGTTTTCAGCACAAAAGCTAATAATAACAAAAGTGTGCACAACAATTAAGCATGTGAAAGCGCAGGACCGACATATATTCTAGCTAAGAATGTAATCACATCAAGAGCATAGATGGCGACCTAGAGATATCGTAACGCTACATAAGTCTCAACCGAAGTATGAAATCAGAATACGTTTCAGTTGGCAACCAAAACTTTCACAACGCCTTCTCTGAACTGACAATGTCGTTGTGTTGCACGTCTTCCTTGAGACTTTTAGTGAAATGTTGCAAATCTCGCCAATCTCCAATTCAAAATTGATTGCAACAACACCACTATAAAAGCATCACGCAACTTTCACTCCACATCCGTGTCAGATCCTGCTGTTTGCTAATAAATCCCTGCTGTGCTATATTTGTGCTATTTACAAGTTTCTCCGAGCAACTCGCTCAAAATGTCAGTCATCATACTTGCCACTACGGGGAAGTACGAAGCAAAGCACTTACAGGCGTACTTGTACTGCCTTTCGCTGCAATGACATCCTAGCACACAAGTGCAGCTCCTGTTGAACTTTGTACACACACGCATTTAATATTTTATCTCTATTATGATTTTTTCCTCCTGTTTGGAAATTCTTTGCAATATACTCACACATATTAATATCCTCCTTGGCTCCTCTTAAGTTGTTCACGATATTGTTGCAATATTTTCGCAGTTATTTGTAGAGGAAAATTTCAAAGAAAAGTTCTGAAATTATTTTTGGAAAATTGTGTGCAACGAAGTGAAATCAGGAAAAAATTATTTATATTTAACTTAGGTAAATCTCAGCAAATCAGCTTTGACTCTTTGCCAGATGTGAATAAAAATTCATTTTATATCCTCAAATATCCTATATGGAGATTCTTTAACATGAATTGTGGGAATACTTCAAAAAGTGGCTGTGTCGATGTTCTGCTTGAAATTTTATAATTTAATGGGACCATGAGTGTTCGATTTATAAAGTTAGGAATAAATTTGTAAATCCATTAAAGTAACGTTAAGAGATTTATAGCTCACATTTCAGACGTATTATAGAATGAATTTAATACTGAATCAGAATATTATTTTTGTATATAGTTGGAAGGACTTTATAAATCAGTAGAAGGTCTTACATAAATGTTTTAAAAGGCAATTAGCCGCTCTCTGTGGTCTAGTGGTAAGCATGCTAGACTCATATCCCGAGGGTCGCAGGTTCAAATCCTGCCACGGGCTTCGTCTCCAAAATGCTTCTTTCTATAAAATCCTTCTCTCTTCGGGCCGAGAGCCTCTGTAGCTAGTTCTCATTCCCCCAACACCTTGCACCCATAATTAATTATGGTGTAAGATATAATAATAATAATAATAATAATAAAAGGCACTTACAAGGCTCCCAACATTGTTGTCATATGGTCTCGCAATACTCTTTTATATTCGACAATTCAGCAGTATTTGCAATGTAGTACTTCAAAGTTTACCAGCTTTTAAAGAGGTAAGTCCTGAATTCGCGTATTTAAGGTCTATAGAATGGAAATATATAGGATCTGCTTTTCAGTCTCATTAATCTCATTTATGGATGAAATAAATTCGTAAATGTTTAACTCAACTTTTCTTATAGCAGTGGGGCAACAAGATTTCAGCACAATGCATGCACTTAAACATCATGAAGATGTATTTATGATGCCTCCATAAAGTAAAAGAATTCAATTATTAAAATTATACTGAAACATGCAGCTTTCTTGCTAGCCTTTCGCAATACCCGCTTATTTAATTATTCCTTCAGAGACGAGCAAGGCTATAAAATCATTAAAACATAATATACATGAAAGCAAGCAAAAACGAGCTGCTCTTTAAGTACCTGTTCGTTTGTCCCCCTTCTTTATTTTTGTTTTGGTAATATGATTTCCCAAACTGTTACGAATTTGTTTGCAAACAATACAAAAAAGGATACATTCCACACAACGACATTAATACCTGGGAGGAAGCTGAGTGAGGGAGTGATGGAGACACACAGACAGGATAAAGAAGATTGTGGCGCTCATAAAAAATTCCGTATTTCCTCTTTCTCTGTCTGTCGCTCACATGAAAAGCGCAAAGTTAAGTTTTATTTATGAGCTTACTTAATACTTAATTCCTACTTAATGCCTTCTTACTTAATGCTACTTAAATGCCTACTTACATATAATTGTGTCTTACTTGTGCTTACGAAATGCGCTCATTAGGGGCAACAGCCCAACAAAGCAAAGGGAATAACTTAATATCCTTCATGATAGTAGAGTGAGTGGAGGCACTATTCTGAGCGATGCTACTTTCAAAGCGAAGCTTCATTCTGTTCCCTCACATTCGTAATGATGTTTTAATGAACAAGTGAAATTTTTAAAAGATATTTTCGCCAGATCAATACATTTATTTTCACACATGAGGAAGGCACTAGCAACGCGGCTTAAGAGTTGCGAAAAACTCTGCCTATGCTTGAAATGTGAGCGGAATTTTCCATTTCCTGCCACGTTGGCACGCTATTTGACGTACATGACGAGCCGGTTACTAAGCCCACCTGAATAGCTGTTTCTGTGTATGTGTTGTGTGCGTGTGATGGGATGCATGTATGCGTGTGACTCTTATCGGTGAAATGGCAAAATGTCGTGACTGGAGGCAACAGGTGCGTTTGTTGTTTCCAAAGTGCTTTGTCGATTGTAAAACAGATACACTCGTAAAATAAAATCATTTCATTGTCAGCATTTAGCAAGAGGAGGATACACACTCTGGTGCCAACAGGCGTAAATACTGCCGCCCATGACTGTGTTATCAGCTTTCTGCAGCAGGCAGAGGCACTTTTTAAAATGTATCGGAATACAGCGTTGTAAGTTGGAACCATGGAGATTCCAGACTTAAAAGTGACGTTTGTGCTGTTGAAGGCTGGAGGAAGGCAAGGCGTATAATTTTGAACATTACTCAGGTACTCGTATGGCATATTTCTATGCGGAACACGTACAATTTTTGTAAAATATTTCATATAAGTAGAAAAGTACATAAATAGATACAAAAATACTCCCAAGTCAGAGTCATTTAAATGTTAGAAAGTAGGTTTATTTGTTATTATTTTTTTCTAAAATTCGTATTATGTTGTAGAATATTTGACATAAGTGTCAAATATATAAATAGATACAAACATACTTTAAGTCACACCGTTTAAGTTTTAGGAAAGTGGGAGCATTTTCTGTGTTTTTTTTTATAAATACCTCATTTGTTGTAGTAGATTTGACAGAGGTAGAAAAGTAGAATGTAAATACAAATATGCAAAAATATTCCACGTCACCTTTCATAAATTTTAGAAAAGTGGGAGGATTTTCCTATTTGGTATTCTGCATGTTGCTTGTGGACCATGAAAAGTGGAAAACCTTAAATAACTGCATCTTGCAAAGAATATTTTGGTATATACGTAAGATATTTGTTAAAGTATGAGATACATTTGGAGGGGGATTTGTGACGCTAGAAGAATTTGAACATTTGGGACTACACACGAATATATAAACGTCAACACACCACATATAGGAGTATGTAGTTATTCTCTGGTACTGTTATCTCCAGAAAACGTCATAAATTCTGACGTATTTATACTGAGTATACTACTATTTCTACTACTAAGTACTATAAGTTGGGAATTATGAGTCAATAATGATGCTATTTGTTTCTACTATATAATGGAACAATAATGATTATGTATGCTATGCTTTACTGGCCTTTATTGGACATATTATGGAATGTGTTACAGTGATCTCAATAGTGTAGATCAGGTATTACAATGGATTTTTGAATCGGCAGAGTGGTTCAGTTGTAATTTAGTCCCTAGGGTCAAAATATGTTATAAAAGTATTCAGCTTGATAGTTTTGTGCGTGCTTTTTATATATTTACGAGTACATGTCCTTCAAAATCTTTAAACTCTATTTTGTCAATGAAATTCTCATAAAACAATATAAGTAAATCAGATGAGTTGCTAGGAGCATGAGGCAAAGAGCATGTAACAAAGAGCATGAATGCCTTAAATGGCCATGAATTATTTTTACAACCCACCTTCCTGCTTTGCATGCGCATTTTCCATAGAACTCCTTCGCGGGGGCGCATTCAGCACTAATTCCAACCAATAAAATTGAAATTCATATTTCCAAATAAGCAACGAGAGTAAGGTTGCAGATTCCCATCCCAATTTCAATGAAAGCCTGAAAAGCGTTTCTGTTAAAGTGCGGCAAAGAGTTGCAACTTCAAACAATTTCACTTGATTATGTGTACATACATACGAGTACGTGTACTGAATGCCTGCACAAATGTGTATTTGCAAAACAGGATACAGACCGCTGCCGGCGTTACGATGAAAAAAGCCACAATTTTGTAATATTGAGAAAGAATTGCATGCGTTTGCATACAAACAGCAAATATTTGCGTATGAAGATAAGTAAACAAGGTGAAAAAGCAAAATGGTTTTCCTGCAGCAACAAAGGATCCTCATATTAATGTATGAACATAACGCACACAAAGCGAGCGACGTGTGAGTGTACAAAAAACAGCATTTATTAAAAATCACATTTATTGATATCATCCGCTATTCTCATGTTTCAGTATTGTAGCGAGGAGTAAGAGAATTGACATTGCGTATACGCCCTGTTGGACTCGCCGTTTCTGTGATACTCAGTTTCCCTAACGGCACTTGTTGAGATAATAGTCAACACAACTCAAACACAATTTTACTCTTCTTTTCTTAAAAATCTTCAACAATGAATTGACACTAAAATCGCCTTGCAGAGGGGCAAGGAAGCAGAGGGCCTTGAAGTCACTTCTGCGGTGTTCGCCTAAATAAACACAACCGAGCTCACTACGAGAGCAAGCACACTTGTTGGCATTGTTGGTTGCTTGTTGATACGCAACTATTTCTGAGTTGTTGCTGCTGTGGCTGTTTACTTATGTGTTGCTAGACACACTTCAAAAATATCCAAGCGTATCACTTCCAAAAACCACTCAGCTGCTTTTGTGTTGCTTGCTTTTGCGCTGGCTTTCGATACCCTTGATGCGAATTTTTTAGTTGCGTTCTGTAAAAATTTTACAGTAGAAATCTATGAGAATGTGTGCGTATGGACATGTTTTCCACCTGCTGCTGATTTTCATTGTCCGCAAGTGTTAGTTTTCATTTGGCCTTGATGCAGGCTGAACCTGTGCAGCACCTGTGGAAAATATGTTCATGAAAGTGGAAACGTTTATGCAGCAGGAGTGGGAATAATCTTTTTTAATTTGCTTATTTTTTGTTAATACTTTTACTTAATTCGAAATTTATGATACGTTTGTAACGGTCTTCTGGGAATTCTCCCGTTTATATCGTTTGATTCATTAATCAAATCTTTGGACATAATTTCACTTATCAATAATTTTTGCTGCAATATTCCTGCAGCGACCATATTGAGCCACAATTGAATAAACAGTTTAAAATAAATGAAATTATATTAAATAAGTTTAATAATACTTCAGTAGATATTCTGAGAAATGAACTCAACGGAAATAAACAGAAGGTAGACCTTGAAGAAAGACCCAAAATGAAGAAACAAATAGCCACTGGGGACTTAACTGAAACGATGGTATGAGTTAATACCAAGAATCCTGCAATTATTGGCGATCAAATTTTCAATCTTCTCGACATTGCTTGAAGTTACTAATGATCAACTTGGATTAAAATTCCTGATCAACTTGGATTAAAATTCCTGATCATCTTGGATTAAAATTCCACTTGTTTTAGATAGTAAACCGCTTGCTTTTGAACAGCTATCTAAGTTGTTCGACGAAATGGAAGCACAAAATATGCGCTCTACCATTATATTAATATTTATGGAAAGACAAATGGCTACACCCATCAAATCAGATTGGTAGAAATCACAACCACTTCAAAAGGGGTAAATTAAAAAGAGGGCCAAGAGAAGAACCTCAGTAAACACCTTAAATTTCAGTGCAATTCCAGCACAGTTGAGTCGCATTTCTAGGAGTCGCTGAGACTAGAATTCGCCACTTCATACCCGAAACAAAAGGGGAGATTGTATGATAAGAACAAACTATCGTCAAACTATCGAACAAATTGTATCAGCCAGCGGAGATGTTTCAGATGTTCTATTCGAATTAACAAAATTACTCTGATTACATTGACGAAGGCTGCCTGGGAGAATAATGAAGAACGTTATGAGTAATTTTGATGAGAAATAATTGGAACAAGTAAATTAAAAGATTCGGAAGTTTTCATGTAGAACAATACAAGGATTTAATTAAGAATTCCTCCGTATTTTAGTGAGATGCGTATATAGGAACTTCTGTGACAAGTCCTCACATGGGCAATAAAGGCAAAATATCGTGACGTTGTCAACTCTTACAAATTACGTTTTAGTCAGTACTGTTCTCCTCTACAATTATGTTCTTAGTGTTCATCTCTCAATGTAGAATTTTTGGAAACTCTGCTTCCTCTTTCCTCATAGTGCAGTCAAGATTCATATTTCATCCTGCGAGAAATTTGCTAGAAATAATTTTAAATAGCATGGAAATCAACATTCTCCTTTAATGTTCTTGGAATCCCCCGCCATCACCTTTTGTATATACGGTAAATTTCAAAGTAATTTGTAACCTCTCCGAATTTATCTGTCTCCTGGTCTACACAAATTTTCCCCCAGTTTCACCATTCAATATCAAAATGAATTCAACGAATCGCTCTACTAATAAACTCCCCGTACCAGAATCAAAGTAAATATAATTATGCAAATTTACCATTATACGATGTAAACTTATCCCTGGCCAAGGCAAATACGCATTCGTGTTCTGGATGTAAACTGCATGAGGATTTGTATGTCCTAGTGCGGGAGTGCGTGTAGATTCTGGCATGAAATGCGAAAATATGTAGTGGAAAATTTAATTATGGCCTCGCCATAGCGTAATCAGTAGCAAATTGAGAGGGAATTTCCACAAATTAGTTGGCATTGTTATTCTCGTAAGCACAAATGGGAATGGAGGCGTGTTTGGTTTTGCCCATGTGTGGTGTTATTGTGTAAATTGCACAAATATGTGTGCGCACATTTGCTATGATGAAGTTAGGCTGCTACAATCGGATTAGAGGCAAAGAATTAAACATTTATTAGGTTCGCAGCAAAAAAGTTGCCTCAATTCATTAAAATAAAAGGACGAATGTGAAAATTTTATTTTGGCTATTTTAACTAATTTTTATTTATTATTTAAAGTTTATTATCCAAATATGTTCCAGTATCTCTGAATTTAAAATGGTTTTCATGAATAGTTCGGGTCAACATTATCATCCAACTGCAGTCATTCAGCGTATGTTTGGAGAATTCTTAGGAACGGACTCAGGAGTTCCCAAACCAGCACTCAGCTGATGAACATGTAATTCCATAAATGAATTTCGGTAAACCAGAGGAAACATCAGCAGCCACTCAGTAGAGTTCAGTTTGCTGATCCAGTTGTATTACGGTTAGTGAGAAACCCTGTATGTCGGCAGGACTCTGTTCAATTAGTTAACATAATTGAATACACCGCATCCGCTTACAATGTAGTAATTAATTTATTTGCTCTGTGGCTGGGCAGTAATTAATTTTTACTAGCTCCCATATCCAATTTCATTGTACTTTTTAATAGGCTTTTTTACACTTATTGTAATTTTAGACCCGTCAAGTTCATTGAAAATTAATTAATTTATGAGAATTATGGTTGCAAAATGAAGCCGACGCTTCCACATGGTGAAATTGTTAAATAATTCAAAACGAGCTGAACAACTACACTGAAATATCTGGCAAAACAGATAGGACCGCAATTAGTTTAATACCCCACACAAATAACCGTAGTTTAGGTTATTTAAATAGGAAGAGAACTACTCCGGCGGGTCATCAAGTACGCCGCTAGGGTCGTTATGGGAGGTTTATACACCGATATAAAGTATCTTTTAGCTTCTAACTTAAAGTAATTGAGGACTTTTTTCTTTCTAGTAATCTTTAAACCAGCCGGAAATCTGCACATATAAGTATATTAACTAAATTGTCGAGCAATTAAAGATCAATAGTTAAATAAGTATTTTGAAACTAATTCACAGAATCCAGTAATGGGACTCTCAGCGTAACTTATTTAAGTACTCCTCACAGCTGTTTTTTGTGGTTTTTTGTGGTGTGTAGTAGTTTCTTCTCGTATCACGGAGAGCGGTTTGGGAACACCAGCCAGTACGGACACCCTTGGTATGTTATCCTTGATCATCATCGAACACCAATCAAATAAATTCCAAGTGAATTAATTTATTAAAATTTAAAATATTATTTTTAATACCTACTTCACTATGTCTCCAGCTATTCACAGATATTTTTATTTTATTTTTCTATTTAGCTTTCTTAGACACATATTCACTCACAATTCATAAACGACGTTTATTGTGCATAAAACTCGTATCTGTTAAAGTTAAGTAAATAAGAAATAGAAATGATATTAGTCGTCTTGCTGGAAGGAGTAAACAATTTTTATTCCACAATTTCATAGTGTGGGCCTTTTTATGACGTTTTTGTGGGGACTTCCGCTTTCAATTGAGAGCAAAAATTGCCTGCAGTGCACGTACGTGCGGCATGCGACACATAAATATCCAATTGAGTTTATAGATGTTTATCAGAAAATATTTTTCCTCTTTAGAGCCACATGGCAAATGAATTCTGCTTATAGGGAAATTCAGTTTAAAAATATGAACTAAGGCATTTGTGCGGCACGTGCCCCATTTGCGTATGTACGCAAACTTTGCAGTAAACATATTTACGCCAGTGGCTGCAGAATAAGAATGTTGCTCGCAGAGCTGTGTTGGGCCACAGTAGATTATGTTGTATATTGAACAAGTTTATTGGAATTGAATTGACACCCTTAACTCCACAAAGGAGAGGCTTGCTCTTGTTATCCTTGTATATGACAACTTTTGGCTGCACACTCTTTTACAGTAAGTAACTTAAAATCAAATTGTCAGATATATATTGAAAAAAACACGCTTTCTATGACAATCAAAAGCAGAATAAATGCAACTTACTTTACATTTAAAGTAATCTTCATCAGAACAAGCACTGAATATTCTGCGTCATATTTACTAACTAGGAACAGATAATAGAAACAAGAACATCTTGGATAAGGATTTTTAAGCTGAAGTAATTATAAACATGTTTGCTAAACTGTGCTGCATCTACAAAAACTTTGACGTCTTCTTCACCGTTCTCGCATTTTCCCTGTCGCTATGAGCTGAATTATTAAGCGGCATTTAATCCTTTTAGTTCCCTCATTATGCACTTTCTTAAGACCGCCGCTTGTTTTTGTCACTGTTTTAAAGTGCTGCTCGTTTTTTAGGTACTCGTATTTTCTTGCAAATAAATCTTAATAAATCTCTTTTTCAGGTGCTCCCTTCGTGCGTGTAAAGCAAATTAGCTTCTATTATGTGATCCCTTTTTGCGTGCGGCACCCTTACAGGTGCCTTTCGGTTTCCTGATTTATGTTTACATGCATTTATACCCACATTTTTAGTTAGGCTTTTTATTCACAGCTTTGGAATTAATTTACGGTGCTTAGTAATTGAAATTTCTGAAATTCTAGCTTCAATTTTATTAAAGGAATTCCTCGCTATTGTATAAATACGCTACATTGGTCATTTAATGTTATGGACTATTATGATACTGAACTGATTTATGACCATTTCTTGGAATTTCGATGATTTTTCTACGCTTAACGCTTTTAATAATTGACAGAACTAATCAAAAGCTACAAAAGTGCACTTAACAAACGCTCCTAATTTATTTCCTTACAGTCAGATTACATCTGACAACTGTTCTGTATCCAGTATGCAGTTAAATGTATCAAAAATTGTAGGATGTTATTAGATAGATAGATATATATATTTAAGGGTGTTATACACTGCGACCTGAAAGATCTATTGTGATGCCCCTATTTATTTGAAAGATGAGGATAGTCTCATAAATAAATCTTCTGTCAGGTTAATTTCCGACAGGAATTCATATATTTAGGATGTTACTAAAATTATATAAAATATCTGCCACACATATAAAAGTCTGAGTCCGTGCTAGATTCCACTCAAGCCACAGACACACATATTAATGCCTTTAATGAATTCCGACTGCATTGGAGTATGTGTTGATTTAGGTACAGAACAAAAAACTGGAATTAACCAGAAATATACTCAAACATCCTATTAAACAAATGGTTTTTATCTTTCATAGCTCGAATTTTAATCCAATTTTCACAAGTCCACATTAATCAGAATAACCCTATTAATTCATATATAAATTCCAAGGACTACTTGTCGACAGTCCTACTTATTTAGCTTTAATAAATGTTGTTTTCCCTCCTAATAATATCAGCCACCTACGCAGGTAAAGAAACAAACCTTTGCTTGTCTTGTAGCGATTATAGTAATATTAGAACGCCCACAGAGACAATCTATTTTGCGTGTTCGTGAGGTTGTAATGAAGTAGCTGAGAAATGTTTCACTCTAGAATGCCCACGCACTTAGCCTCTAGATAGCTGCCAGGGAACTCCATCTACCCACTATTCAAAAAGCCTGCTTTCTGCTGCCGTCTGCTTTTTCACCTTATGTATTTTCTTGTTCGCGGGGCAGAATGAAGCTGCAAATGTAATACAAATGGCATTTATGATTAAAAATATCGTCGAAGTATTCATAATATTAAATTTCGATGTAGCGCATAGCATCCTCCAGCAAGTAAACATACTAATAGCGACCTCATTTGATGACTCCTGCGAATACTCTTGAAATTACTCGCATGTCACATTGACTATCGAATTTGATTGTGAGTATAATGCTACCCACTCTGGAAGTAAATCAATAATTTCTGCTCACATATCGAGCGGGGTACGGAGCACTACTCGAATAAAACTTGCAACAAATGGAAAATGTCATAATAATAAAATCAAAGCGTAAAACTGACGAACGTGCCAAATTGAATTGATTTGATGGCGCACGCACTGAATACAAATCGAAAACAAATCATGCTAAGCCAAGGCAGGCAGCACGAAGCTCACCAATGTGTCAGTAATGTGCAACAGGCGGACACGCCTACCTACATGCTCGCACCCACCTTCTTGACAGGTGTACGCAAAATGGCTACGCAAGCCTGAAGTAAATTTCTTTCTACACGAGTAAGAATAAAATATTTTGGTGTGGCTCGGCAGCCGTGCAAAATGAGAAAGATAAATAACTCTGGCCCTGGGCCTGATTGTAGCAGCGCTGTTTGCCACTTCCTGCCTACATTCATTTGGCACTCACAGCTGCCGGCTACCGCAGCCTACGGATATTTATCCTTGTCGCTCTCGCTGCGCATCAGTGTTGCTAATTTGCGCTCGCGGTGGTCATGTTGCAGCGTGTTGCAATCGAAGCGACTCAGTTTATCTCTCTTACACACAAGGAAACTTGTTAGTAATAGCTCGAAAAAGCCACATATTTGAAATCATGTTTTCTGCTTTAATCTCGTCTCTCAAACTCATTTCCGTACATATCCTGCTTATGTCCTCTTAACTCCTTCGCTGTGTGTGGTCTTCATTTCTCCACGGAATGCTACGTAATCAGATTTATTTCTCAGGAACTTGATTTAATTTTAAAGTTTTACTTTGCAGAACGTGTGCAAAGAGCAAATTGGAAGTGCTGTGAACATTTGCCTGCGGACTTTGGTGTTGTGGGTGCTGCGCGCTCCGTGCTTCGTGCTGCGGCTCAGCTATTCATCAGCAAATAATTCTTATTTATTTGTTTACACTTCCTTTTTTGTGTTGCCTTTGCCTGTGGCGCATACAATTTCTGTGGTTCTTTGTTCGTCCTACGGGATTGTGTCAAGTTTTTCAATCATTCTACGGTTGTGCCTTTGACTGCTTGGCTTAAATTATTTATTATTACTGCTGATTAATTTCTTCTATTTAATCTTCATGTCAGGGAATTCTTTGTCTACTCGGGCAATGGTACTTCAGCAGGAATTCGCACAATTGAATGCTTGATCTGTGATATTAATTTTGTGTGTTTTTATGTGAAGCCGAGGAGACTTTTCGGACAACGCCTATGCGTGCGGTTCCTGCAAACTAAGTTTTTTGGGTGAAATTTATGTTCTATAATAAGTGATATTTTTCAGAAAAAACTACTTCACTGACTGGAGTCTTGAGCAGTTACGAAGCGGTACAATTGGGTGACAAATTACTTACGATAAATATCAAATGACTTTTTAAATCAGCTACAATGTGTGACGCTATGACTGTGTTAATCGACTACAGTGCCGATACTTTCATTTCTATAAGAAATCCTTTTTCCTGTATCAAGCTTTACTCAGTTTTATATAAGTTGAAGAGGCTGATATATGAACAACATAAAAAGCAAATCATGTTTAGGTATAGCAGCATTCTCTCCTTTAATTTTCATCTGAGTTGCGAGTATGCCTCAATTAGTGTCTCTTGTCTATATTTACAACTCTCTAATAAAGGAGCTTTTCACAAGGAAATCGCTTACGATGCTTACTTTTAAAAACACTTTATTTATCCAACACCACGGCTGTCATCTTGGCCAGGACTTACTCAGCTCCTTAAGTGTTTATGGCATTAATCACGCTTCAAAGTTTAAACAATCACCCACAGCTAAAAAAGCAATTTCCAAATGGCAAAAGTTTTTAATCGCAGCCCAGGCACAGCAAAGGAGTACGGAGTGAGCGGCGGGAAGCCTCATTAATATTTATAACCTTAATTAAACAAAAGAAAACAAAAATAACACACCCACATAAAAAATCCGTGACAATTGTGGCTATTTTTAGCAGACGTTCATTAAAGCCATTTTTATGGGCCACAAAACGAGGCCTTGCGTGGGTGCGGTTTCATACCATGAAACAGCCAAATGCGTTATTTTCTTATTACACGTATTTTTGATGAAGTTATTTTTTATAAATACACCAAATAAACCACAACCAGCCGCAAAGTTTGCTGCCCTCCGCCCCTCGATAGTGAAATAGAATTATGAAATCGGTTTCATTCATTCCCAGCTGCTTATGTGCTCTGCACGACGCCTCTGACCGTGTGACCATTCTTAGCCCTTGCTTGACCTTATACGCCACTTTCGCAACCCATTAAGCCAGCGACAGGCAACAGATGCGTTATCACCTCAGCAATTTGTCTTACACGACATTAAGATAAATAGCAGAATTGTGTTGTTTTTTCTCTTTGGTCGGCAATATTCTTGGCAAACGCCATTAACTTAAATTGCTGATTAAGAATAGCTGGAATTTTTCCACAAAAACATTCCTGCTGGGAACAAAGTCAACGCAAACACGGATTAAGTCATTCGTTGTGGACGCAGTTGGCGAAGAGCAACAGAAATCGAGTGGTGTGCCGATTGACGTGGAAGATAATGGCAATTTGTAGTTTTTCTTGGCTCACATTATGAGCGGAGATGTGATGTATTGTAAGGACATCGCTGTTATTTCGTGTATAATGAGACATCACGGAAAACAGATTAGCATAGATGAATATATTTTAAGATCACCTGGGAGTGCCTTGAGAAGCTACATAGGATAGATAGCAATATAAAAGCTATTAGGCTATGAGTTCCAAGGTAAGAAAAAAAAATAGACTCTTAGCATGCAGTTAAGCGGATGAACACAAGATTATTCTACAATATTTTTAACAGAAACCGAAAGTTTATGGCGGATTGAAACCTAGCGAGTAGGTTGATAGCGATACACGACACTTACAATTAAACGATATTTCATGATTTAAACAATCCAAAACATTCGATTAAAAACACATTCTAACAGTAGGTAAACTTACACAATTGTCTAGACAGATACCACAACTTCTCTTGCTCATTAATAAATCATCAACACCATCATTAAAGATATGAAGTAGCATTCCAAATGGGTCTTCTTTCCTACTTTGAGCGCGCACAGATGCTATTATCTCCTTATATTCAGAAATCGTGTGAGTCGGTTTCCACACCCATTCATTTCGCAGCAGTTTTTATTCCTATTAATGTCCACTTATTAGGCCAAACTTTGGTCTTGATTATTGACTACTGCATGACGTCACACTTTGTGTATTAGATTTAGATTCTGCATTTAACAGATGAATATCGAAGTATGTGCTTGCATAAACTGCTAAAGAGAACTGAAAACTGCATAGACATGTGATAATTTTGGGCTGGAAATACGATAAGACGGACTACTGCCCAAAAGGAATGAGAAACGCCAGTATAGTGGGTCCTGAATTGCAAAAACAAAACTGGAAATAGATAACGAACTGAAATCCTAAGGACCCCAATCTAAGATGAGAATAGACTGCTACAATAGTCAGAGTAATAAAGGCATATTTGGAAAAAACTCTTACTTACATTAATGCCAATCTAATGCAGCAAAAGACTTCGACATGATTGGGAGTAATAAAGATATGTTTTAAATGGACCCCTACTTACATTAATCCCAAGCTAAAGTACCAATAGACTGTCATAAGACTCGGAGTAATACAGGCAAGCTTAGAATGAAGGCTTACTTACATTAACGCCAATCTAAAGCAGCAAAAGACTTCGACATGATTGGGAGTAATAAAGATATGTTTTAAATGGACCCCTACTTACATTAATCCCAAGCTAAAGTACCAATAGACTGCCATAAGACTCGGAGTAATACAGGCGAGCTTAGAATGAAGGCTTACTTACATTAGTCTCAACAAATCAGTAGAAAAGTTAGTCACATATTTCGCCCTCTCCAATCTGGCCAACGAATGTTGCTAGGAAAGTGAACTCCCCTCTTTGAGACTGTGATTTATCACTGATTCCAGATCGGAAGCTAACTCTTTGATAAAACAAATATCAAAGAGTGAGCTTTCGATCTGGAATCAGTGATTTATAATGCTAGTTCGTCCCTGTGATTCATAAGGATTCATGTATCTTTCAGTTCCGAGCAACTGGCATCGGTTCCAGTCTTGCATCAAATGTAGTGCCCGTACTAGATCCGCACTCCTTTCATACATCTCGATATTACTTTCATGTACCGTGAAAACGAATGAAATCTCTGTTTACCAGTGATAAATAAAAACTACAGTCTGCTCAGAATTAAATTCATTACGGGCTAATTTTATAATGCATGAAACTTTTTTGAGGTCAAACTCGAGCAAAACCCAAAATTAACGAAGGACCAAACTTTTTGCTCACCCTAATTTTAAATTGAATGGACTAAGGATTTGGTCTAAATTCTATTTGCAATTAATTAATGTGGGAAACAACAGCGTACGGGGAAAGCCAAACTTGCTACGTAGTTGCAGACAAGTTTCGCTGCTTTGTTTTATTTGCTGAAATTGTTGTTGACTCAACTCAACTCAGAGTTGCAAGTTCAGCTCTCACGAAACGAAAAACTGCAAATTAAGTTTTTCTGTTTACAACAGATTCTTGGTGAGCACGCAAACAACGCCCAATGTCTGATGAAGATTTCATTATCAAGTTTTGCTCACAGTTCTTATGCAGCAACGTGGCACAAAAATGAATTTCATTAGTCTGTTGGGCATTTAAATGCAATTACTAAAGAGAAGGCTCAAATGAAACGACTGCACAAGCAAAAACAATGCAAGTTGCTATCAGAATTGGTTAACAACCTCAGCAATTTATACTCATATCGAGAAGCGAAGCCACTGGCAGAGAAACGTTATTATCGCATCCTTGGCCAAAGGCCCACACCAAAAGCATTTCCGCTTGGTGGCACTTGATATCTAATTAGTTCAAAGACCGCTTTAGACCGCATTAGGTACTTTCAGTAAACCACTTCCTGAAACTGTACTCTGACATTTATCAATGCTCTCAGCGCAATAACAATTCGGCTGCTGTCGAATACCGCAACCGCCACAACCGCAACAGCTAACTTCGGTATTAATTAAGCAACATGCAGTGTCGAAAGTTTGAACAATTCACTACGTTCAGAGTCAACATTGACCAGCGGCTGAGGTGGGATACGTTGTGTGTTTGCTGCAGAAACCACCACGACTTTGTGTTCAACCCTCATCCTGCCTAATGAGCTCTCATACATGCGTACATATGTGTGAGTATATACAGGAGTGGTTTATTGGAAATTGCAGAATGTCCGATCTGCCTTGCACGTGCAGTCGTTTCAAATTCAAAATACCCGGAAAACATGGCACAATACAACTACAAATACAGGAGCTTATTTTTCCAACTAATCCGAAAGAGATTTCTCTCAATTTCAGGAGCAATAACATGGTACATGGTGCTCTCAAGAACGTACAAAAATAATAATAATAAAATTCCACAACTGAAGGGCACAAATACAAGTGAGAGAGAGAGTGTACAAAAGTTCGAGTGGGCGCGTCAGTTACGAGGATACGAATGATGCACCTAAAACCAAAATGTCTATAGACCAAAAGGAAAAATGTGGGCATGACCACAGAAACTACAACTGTAGCAGCTCTTTGTTTATCCTCAATGCAATTATTTTAATTATTCTTAATTAAATGTCACACAACTTTATTTTCCGTCATACAGAAATATTTCACTTCCTGTGTGTCCCTGCAGCTGGTGGATTCACAAAATGTTGTCACAAATTTGCCACAAATCCGATCAAGTTCCATGCTAGTTTTCGTTGCATGTGCACTTAGCTGCAGTGGGAGTTTCGATTGTTTGCCAGATGCATTTCCTCATGCATACAAGCACCACTTTCGTATATTTTATGAAATTTTAGTCAGGAGAAATCGAAACTTGTTTTGCAAATTCTGAGAAGGGAACTTAATATGGAACAAATTCATTAAAATGTGCACATAGTAGTATGACGAAGTGGAGTAAATTCTGATTTTGAAACTCTACCAACCCTTTGGCTCTTGCTTCATTTGGATATGCGTAGCACACAGCTGCAGCATTGGCGGTTTTATTAATATCCATGTGGGTTGAACGGATGCTTTGCATATGAGCCACTAAGACTTGCCTCTGATATATGCAAACATGTTCATATTCTGGGAATACTCGTCAGAGCCTCATAGTTATGCTGCACCACACCAGACGACACTATTCTGTTTTCCACTTTTATGTTAATTTCCTGCTCATTAAGAAGTCTTTCTAACTCGAAGCTATTCTGTGAGATTTCCGGCCATTCTGTTGCATGTTTTTAGTTACGAGTAGTTTCATGACATCTTTGGAATTTATTTCTTTTCCGTTTGTTGACTTTCTCCTGATTGAGGCATCTGTTCTTTTGCCGCTATTCTTAAAGCCATTCCGCGTTGCCAGACTCAGAAGCTCATTTTACCGTTCTATTTGTCTATGCTGAGCCTGGTGTGTGTCTCAACCATGTTGAAGTAATCAGAGTACCCATGCTTACGCTTATCTTTATAATTTCTCTTAGAGTCGAAGCTCTTTGGTGTGGAAATTTGGTTCCGCTTCCTTTTTGATATTAATTCCTGAGCTCATAGTAGCAGAAACATGAGGAATAAACATTAAATTAAAGTGTTATGAGTCAGGTTACCCGTAAATGCGATAATGGCCCTCACAGCAAACGCTCTTAACACATTTACTTGGAGTACTTGGCCATTACAAATTAAATTGCTTGCATATTTCATTTCAATTCATTCCATTTGAATACGAGTTTTGCGCAAAATTTCCACTCTAGTCTCGCCTCACTTAGCGCCAATTACTTGAATGTGCCGCATAGTGTTCAGGAGCAAAAATCAGAAGTGAAACGAAATGCTCAACTTTAAAGGTAACAATATTCAAAATTGGAGTGATTTTTATCTTTCGAATGTTTCAACACTTAGTTTTATGAAGGCAAAAAGCCCTCAACAAGTTAATAAAATAACCAAATAATAATAACTACACGACAACGAAGTCATCACCTTTTAAGCTCAACTATCCCCTTCGGTCATTTCGACACAAAGCAGAGAACACTCAAATGTGTTCTCCCAAGGGACACGAGTATGTGACAAAGATACTAACTTCAAATTTTTACTGTCTCAACACTTGACCTTTTTACATTTATGCGCAGATATGAAGTGATGGTTGGAAGTAAGAATATTTGTGTAAATGTGTGTTTGTGTATATGCAGGTGTGTGTGTTTGTCTTGATCCATGTGTTTCTTTGTGTGTGTTCTGTACACTGTTCGTAACAAAGCACTTCTCCATGGTGGCATGTTTCATATTCCTTTTGTTAGTTTGTGTGGATTTCAAAATAAGAGTCAACTGCAGATTATTTGAGACGCGCCCGCAAACAATGTCTCTGCTTGCAACTGCTTCCTTGGTCTCGATAAAATGGAAACGAAAATTTGGGAACGAAATGTGGCAATTAAGATTGATTGATCTTCAAAGTGGAACTCCTTTCTTGCAATACCGTAAGTGAAGTTTGCTCAGAAGTATTAAACCAAAATTTTTTTATAAACTAATTAAAATTTGTGATGGAACAATAAAATTGTTTAAAATAGTCCTTTTTTCCTGAGTCTTACTGTAACCTGTAATAAAGTGTCAAACCCTAACTCTGTGGCACTTAAAAAATGTTTATATTCCTCATTTAACTGAGTTCCTATTAAATCAGCGCGAGCTCTTAAAAATTCCACCAAAATTAATCAATGAAAACTCGTCAAATTGCCTGAGTTCCTCAGAGAAACTGCTGCTTACTTTTTCTTAGCTTAATCGCCAATCATATTCCTTACCCACACTTATGGCATCCTCGTAATAATTTTTATTTACACAATCGAGCAGCAACGCTATTAACCTTCACCTTCACTCGCCTTTTATAGCTGGAAGCAATCAACGGCCAAGCCCGACGCAGTCCTTGCCACAAATCGCTTAGATTTAAAGACAGACACACCAACATATAACTGCAATTCACGATGCTCTTTATTTGTGTCACGTACACGCCAGTCATGCAGAGCAATACGAGCTCTTGGATTTAAAGTTACTCCCAGTCAAGCGTATGTGAAAGCGTGCACTCTGAGCTATGTTGCAAACGAAAATTCGTGCTCCACTTGTTTTATGCATTTTGAGCTGCTTTTTCAGATTGCATTTTAGATTCCGCTTAGTGTGTGTGCTGCGAGTGGAAAGAATTCTTGTATTTTTCCGAACTTTTCCTATGAAAAACGCAGAATTTCTCGAAGTATGTGCACAAAACCAAACTTCAACAACCCAGACACTTGGGAAAATTCGCCTGAGTTGAGAGGAAGCTTTCATTTGCATACTCCGAGTGAAATAAATTCAAGTTCTTTGCCATCGTTCATCCTAAAATATGTTCGCTGTAAAACCACTCTACGAATAGCAACTCAACTCAAGTGCTGCAATTTAAATTTATTTGCCTGATTTTATATCCGTTTCTTCTAACCGGCTGCTTTATTAGTTTCATTTATAGCCACATTTAATTTTGCTCAATTTCCGAATTCCTTTTTAATGTTTCATGTAGCACACGCATTCATTAAGCAGCACAGATGAAACCGCATCCAGCCGCAAGTCATACAAAATGGAAGCTCGACCAGTGCCGGAATTGATTTGAAATATTTTATGTTTATTTTTGTGAGAATATTACAAAATTTAATTTATTTTGCATTTGTATCCACCTTCAACGGAACTGTGTGAATTGCTCAAGTTGACCACGAAGTAGTCGTAAATGTGCCATAAAGTGTCTCAGCAACGGTAGACAAATTGTGGGCCTGCCGGCGTGGCTTAATGAAATAAACCTCAATAAAATGGAAGTGGCTTTGATGGATACGAAATTAATATCAAATATTTAAGAAATTTTCAATGGACCAAATGTAAACTGGGCAGAATGGTAATATTTGCAGGCTTTTGTGTGGTACGCAGTGGTGAGTAGGTGTGGCACACATCAAAGCAACAATTCAAAATTAATATACGAGTAAAATGGTAAACATATTTCGAATGGTTGTTTACCCATGCTTTTTCGCTTTGGTAGTCAAATATTCGGTTTACAGTCATTTACAAATTTAAAGAGAAGAAGTGTTTAAAGGGCTTTCAATGAAAGGAACCAAATTGAATATAGCTCAGTATCTTAATAATGCAAATAAAGAAAGTTAATGTGTGTCCTCTGAAGTCTACAATGTTCTGCACAATAGATTCCTAAGGATAAAAGTTCTAGATTTTTTAAGCAGAACAAATATTGCCCAGAAATTGCTAAAAATGCTCTCTACAAGGAAACGGTTATGTGGACGAGTTGCCAACTAAATTTGTTCAATATTATTATTTATTTTCATACCATTTTTTTATTATTTTTACTATAATTCTTTTTGTTATTCTCTTATTTAACAAGCTATCTCTAATGTAGGTACCAGGCCACATAGAAGTAGAGGGAAATGAGAAGGCTGATAGCTTAACAAGACAGGCTGCAGTCTCTCATTTCAACGGCCCTGAACCCTTCTGTGGACTATCTTCCAATACCATTGGAGGTCTGCTGAAGAAGTATACAGATGCAAAAAGAAGTCAAAACCTGGCAAACCCTTCCGGGTTCAAGAGAGTCCAAAGCTCTTCTGGGATATTTTAATCCTAAAAGAGCTGAGGAGTTAATAAATATGCCTCGGAGTAAATTAAGAATCATCACAGTCATTTTAAGCGGACACTGTAGACTCAACTACTATATGAATAAGTTCGTTCGCTCGTATCTTCAGATGATATCTGTCGATTCTGTGGAA
The DNA here is from genome assembly GCA_920105625.2 of Clusia tigrina. NCBI lineage: Eukaryota > Metazoa > Arthropoda > Insecta > Diptera > Clusiidae > Clusia > Clusia tigrina. Next base: position 175,969,920 of record OV050033.1, on the reverse strand, counting down.
AAAGTGACGAAACCTCACTGCACCTGATCACGGACTGCGGACCATTGGCACACAAAAGACTCAGCATTTTTTGGAGAATATATCTTAGATATGAGCAAGATCTCTCAACTTGATTCCTCCAAAATATATGAATTCATGTCGGAAATTAACCTGACAGAAGATTTATAGATGAGACTATCCTCATCTTTCAAATAAATGCAGGCATCACAATAGACTTTTCAGGTCGCGGTGTATAACACCCTTCAATAAATTTAATCTAATAAACCTATTCTCTTATAATGTTACTTCCCTAATTGTTATTCTACCTCAGAATAGAAAAATGTTGAGACCTTCTCCAGGAATTAAATCAATAATAAAAAACTAGTTTTTATAATATAAATTAAGTAAATAATTAAAGAATTATTAATTATTTGCTAACTTTTCATTCACAGAACCGTAACAAACCCGACAAAAATTTCATTATTTTAGAGCAATTGAAAATCTCTTTTGGTGTAGAAAATTATTAAAAATACTTTTTCAATATTAAATGCTCAGTTTCTATGCCAAAATAAATACTTCAATTAACAGCCAACATTTCGATCCAGAAAACTCGCCTTCTGTAGAAGGGGTAAATCCAAGAGACGAAATAAATACTCGTAATTCCATTAAAATAAAAACAATTTGCCAAAAGTAATTTGACCATCCTTCCACGGACAAATATGAGCAATTAAAGGCATTAACTCAATTTTAATACCAATTTGTATTATGCAAATGCGTTTAAAATGCAAATTAAAACTTCGCTAAACACTTGCCGTGTATCTTCTTAGAACCCGCAGACCAAGTTGCCATAATTAGCTTAGCGGTTCTTGGCCCGGACTGCAATGGCAGTAATTATGCAGGGAATTTGGGTTGCTATTAAAAAATCATTTAAAAGTTTGTAGCGGAATTTTTCCGTTCAGAGGGCCACTGGCAAATCGCAACTGCGTAGCCGCTCAACTTTGACTGCAGTACCTTTTCTAATCAGGTGTCGTTATAGTTGCTATAACCGCCCTTTTACGATGGAGTGTACCACAACTATTCTTAAAATATGTACAAAAATGTGCTTAATTTAAGCGATTTACGTGAAGCTATTCCAATTAAGGTAATTACCAAATTAGCAATTTGGCGTAGAAAGTCATTTCACAGCGGAACAGTGAGCATGGGAGTGTAGAAAGCGCAACACGTTCATAGAAACACACACACACAGCCACAAATGCTGACGAAACACACACATGCAGATGGGTGTTTACAAATTTCCCCAGCATTCACAGTGTAAATTGAATTGAAGGCGATGATGGGAAATGCAAATTTAAATGTGTGATGTGCTGAAGTTAAATAAGCGAAGTCGTCAAGCTGCTCTTATGCATGAGTTGTGTGCACTCTGGCATGTGTAGTTGATGAGTCGACAGCATTTCGTTGCTGTCAGTTGGTACAATCAACACCAGTTAGCAGAGATGCAATAAATATGGAGGTAAGAAAACAGACTTCACTCTTAAACGTGTCGTATGAGTAACAAAAATTAATCTTATGATGACCTTTTATATGGTTCTTTAATAGTATTCTAAGTTTATCAAAACGTCGCTAAGGCGATAATTGTCATCCATGTGAGGATTGACTTGGATCAGCCACTAAAACCAACAGTGGAATAAGCATAAAAAGTTATAATTCCGTCTACTTATAGAGCATGTTTCGAGTAAGTAGTCCAGATAACTAAGTGAAGCATTGTCGTCACTCCTAATAACACTGACAAAAATTGGATAAACAAGTTTAAAGCAAAGGAGCGTCCTGTCTGACTAATCATTATTATTAATATTATACCTTATACCATAATTAACTGCGTGTGCAAGGAGTTGGGAGACGAATCACATTCATGGCTTCAAAAATGTAATATCATATAAGACATTAACCATTTATAAAAATTGGTATAAATTGCGTATTTTTCCTACTCCGCTATTTTACATTTTTCTTAATCTTCATTTAATTACTTTTTTTGGGTAGACAGAAATTGGGACAGATCTTTATATGAGCAGATACACAGAAGCATAGTTTGAATAACGAATCGCAAAATTGGGGCTTATTAAAAATCTATTAAATTGTGAAATTAAGGACTTTTAATAAATTTTAACATTCATTTTCCAAATGACCAGCTTTGGATGCAGAAAACTTTATAGGTCATCAGAAAACTTTCCGCTCCCATTCTGATTCAATTTCGAATATAAAAGAAATGCATTTTTAATAAAACAATTTTAATTATTGTGTGCATTAAGTAACCAAAAATCCAATCCCAAAATTGCTCACTCCCGCTGCACATATTTTAGATTAAAGACAACCGCAACAATTTCGGTTTTGCCGTAGCGCACACTCTGACACAGATAAAATGGTGAATTTCTCTGCACCCTCGCACACATTGTCATGCACACACACATTCTCATACAAACACACATTCTCATACAAACACACATTCTCATGCACACACACATTCTCATGCGCATACCCAACCATCCACATAAAGTGGTCATAATATTTTCAATGCGGTTAATATTTCATTTGCCACTCGGAAGGAAAGAGTAATTGTCTCCACTTTTCAAGCTCCAATATTTGCGGTTCCAAAACTGGCGCAATCGGCGCAAAATGGGCACAATTTTAAAATGAAATTAAAAGCCTGAACAAACTGTCATTGCAGAACTGGCGAGTATCTTGAAAAAAATATGCCCTCCACTTTAGTAATAAAGTCCTCTTTGCAGTTAATGTAGCCATAAATTAACGATTATTGCGGCACTCTAAATTTGTTGCCTCTACAATTTTATGACTTTATCAAATTTACTCAACACCATGGGGCGTCTCTCTTATCGATAGGAATAAAAAAGCGGAAACTTCAGAAAAAGTAAATAAAAAAAATAAATTAAAATTAAATAAAAGCAATAAAAATTCCTGCCGATGGAATATTAAAATTTGTCAAGGTCAGCAAAAAATGTCTTAGCTTCGAAGGCCTGTGTGGTGCTGTTCAAGGTGTGCCAGAAGAAATGGCGGCAGTACGAACAGTAACTGGCCAGATGAAGTACAATAAAACACGACACAGATCCACACAAATGTTTGATGATCAAAAAAGGCTGCGTTGAACTTAGTTAAAAAATGTCCTCTAATATCTCGTGATTACTTTTCTACAAAGTCTGTTTGTGCATGCTTGAAGCATACATTCTAGAGTTGAGCATTGTTTAAGCCCTTTCATATTACCACTCTCCTATATCTATACACTAGCACCGTCATCGGGACAACTAAAAACCAAGTAGAACATTTTCCACAGGAATATGTATGCGCCGTAGATCCTGTGTCACTGTGTTTCCCTATGCCGGGCGCATATGTAAACTTTTCTAACTACGTGCTGGGAGCAATTTTCCGGAGCTACTTTCAATAAAAAATCCAAATAGAAGTAATAAATTTACAATTACACACTTACCAAGTATTCAATTGTACCTGCCTGGGTTGGGTTTGCTTCAAAGTCTGCAAAGAAATGTAAATGGAAATCGCACTTTAATCGAATGAGAGAGCACATTGAGAAAAGCTTTGGAATAAAACAACTATTGTGATGGCTGAGTTAATTCAATAAATTGCAAGAAAACAAATTGAAGGAGTGTAGTAAAATCAGACCAATTATTTGAATTGTATAAATTTACACTGAATCCTTCTATTACAACCTCCTACCCCTTACAGCCTCCTACCCCTTACAGCCTCCTACCCCTTACAGCCTCCTACCCCTTACAGCCTCCTACCTCCTACAGCCTCCTATCTCCTACAGCCTCCTATCTCCTACAGCCTCCTACCTCTTACAGCTTGCTTTCCCCTTTCAAACGCAATTTTTCCTCTTTTCCTTTGAATTTTTTTTATATTTTTTATTGTCCCCAGCCAACAGCACTCCAGCCTTGTGCCGCAATCTCGACTCTGATTTGTTGCTCTGAGTCTTTGCATAGCGCTCACTTTGCTCAGGGTCGTTATTTGCGTTTGTTATTAGAACAACGGAAGGAAGGAAGCGTCAGAGCAACTCTTCCTCGGCTGGTTGTTGTGTTTTGTACACAATTTGCTAAAACAAGGTTAAAGTCAAATATAAAACACTGAACGCCAAGTAAACGGTACTCATGTTTACCAGAACAGCACCATTCCAAGGATGTATCAGAAGGCAGCATTTCACTAAATAGTAAAATTTATTCAGAGTAGGAGTTGGCATTGAAACAGCTGCTGCTTTTCTGCTCTGCAAATTCAAATTGATTGATTAAATTTATTAATAATTGATTAGTGTGTGTAGTGGGCATGCGGCCCGGAAATATTTCAACTTGGCTTCAATGTTGCACGTAACCGCACACAGAGCAGATCAGACCATAGAACATCATGCAACTTTGCACTTTGCAAATAACTAAGGCGTCATCTAAGCTGCAGGAAGTATTCCGGAAATTATGCTACCCACAGGCAGGAACTGCAACGAGAACAGCTACGAACATTATTACGGAAGAATCTTCATTTGTTTTTAAGTGATTTTAATAGAATCCTGACCTTTTCCTTGTATGTATGTCCTTTGATGCTGTGCCGACTTTAATTTGCGGTTTGCCATCAAATGCAGGTAAATTGCAACTAAAGCCATATCTGCTACAATGAGTGAGAGTCATTTGCGTATAACACTTAAGAGCAAAAAAAACATAGCTGCATGAGGCCTATATTTAAACACAGGACATATCACTTTCAAATTGACACTATTTTCCTGCTAAGTGCAAAGTTCTGTATTTTTAAGTGCTTTTAATCCCGATTCCATTAGAGAAAATTATCTGAATATAAGCAAAATGTATTGATAAAACAATGACCTGGACTGCGTTTCAAACAGCTACCAACGGAGCTCATATTGTTATTCAAATCCATTTTACGCTGATTGTACGTAAACTGTATTATGTCCTTACAAAACCTTTGATAGCTGGGTACAAAAGTAGTTGAATTTATCAGCAATTTAATTAAGGAATAGTTGATGGACTTTTATATACTACAATAGGAAACTTTCTATGAATCCTCAAAAGACAACGCTTTTAAATGATGTCGATGATGCATAATTTCATATATTATTTGAATGAATAGAATAGAATAGAATAATAGAAATGAAAGTTCAAACGATTGAACGCTAACTACGAATATACAAAAAACGGGGAAAAAACAGCGCAAAGAAATAGCGCCCAACCTCTCCTTTTGTAATCTACCATGTTCACACCGACACTACCAGGACGACCACATACGAATTGAATTACATATTGCTCTCTGTGTTTTCCCCCAGTTACTTGCATTACAACACTCGGGAAATGCATTTCCACTGATGTAGCCCCGGAAAATTTGCGAGTATAAACACGATTTAAGCAAATCAGCCCAACGAGGCATACGCGAAAATTGCTTTATACGAAATTCGATTAAAAGGCGGAACTACTGCAGACAACAAGCAGCGCAACGGTAGAGCGTAAATTAAATGTGAGGAAAATGTAATAAACGAGCGCCCAAGCTTACTAGCGAACACTTCAAGCATTCATAAAGCAATTACGTGAACTTCAGTAGTCTGGGCTCGTATCTCCCTCAGCGGCTGAGCGGGTGAGGAGTAAACGAAATTATCATCATTACTGCCGTTAAATTGTATTTATCTCTCGGGGCACTAGAGAGGGGCTGTAAATAAGCATTTTCTTACTTTGCTACATGGCTCTGTGAAGGCGTTTGTTAGTTGGTTGTGCCTTGAAATACTCGTTTTTTGTTGCATGCAGCAGAATGCGTTCTTGTTTAGTCACGTGGCCATTTGCATTATAGAGCAATTGTTCTTGGCTAGTTGAGCCTTTCCTTGCAGTTGAACTCTTAATTAATTTGTGTACAGGACGTGCCTGAATGGAAGTCAACAAATACATAAATTCATTTAGATTATTTTGCTGTATGCAGCAATTTTGCATCAAGCGTATTAAGTGTTTAAGGTCGGAAAGCTCCTCCAATTATTGTTGTATGTATGGCACTTAGGCCAGCATTGACCAGAGTTGGAAAGTAAGCAAATTCAAACTAGATTAATAGTCATAAACACCTCATGTGCTTCATGTTCTTTTGGGTGTTTGTTGTAATTATAACTGAAAGACCTAAAATGGGCTTCAGCTGAGCATCACTTACTTAGGATGCGAAAATTTTAATTCATCTCTGAAAGTCGTCTATTCGTTGGCCAATATTTGTATATGGTGAATGCAACATCTTTTCAAGTAATCGTATTATTCTCTATTAGTAAGACATGTACGGATTTCAGGCTCTCTGGTAATACAGCCTTAAAGTCACTATAAGTTAGGGTACTACATCACATACCTGAAAAACAAAGAAGTCTATGGCCACAAAGTTTGCTTAATTTAATACCCAATTCCCAAAGTATGTTTCTCTCACATCTATCATTCTTGTGACCTCAAAAGAAGAAATTTGAATTGTTCTTTAATTAAAGCAAAAAATACAACATTTAACCTGCACCTTGATTTGTTCGACCAGTTGAATATGTTGATTAATTCAAGCGAATTTAATTCCTTTAACTTGTACATAGAAGGGAAGGCATTAAATAAAGCTTTTAGTTTCTTTCGGAATTAATTCGATATAAATAGATATTAAGAAGGAAACAAAATAAACTGAAATTTTTGCTCCTTAATAAGTTGCTTGATGGACTTTTAAGCGAAGCACGTTCCAAAATATTTCACTGAATTGCTAAATAGCCAAACTAGTCAGTGCTATGATTTTTGTGGCTGACATTTTGACAGCATCAATCTCAATTTCCAGACACATATTTCGTAATAACTGTATATATATTCTATATATATATATATATATATATATATATATATATATATATATATATATATATATATATATATATATATATATATCCATACCCACCAGATTTGCATAAATCAAAAAGCATGAAAATCACAAAGATTCTCAAAATATTTTATGAGCAAAAAGCATTCTCATGTTATGTGAGTAAATACAATATTGCAAGACTGTTCTTGCATGTCACTAAAATTATCAACTAGTTCGCTTTCATAAAGGTTAAAGGATACTTAAGTGAAGGACTATTTTAACAGCAGTTGTACTGATTTACTCCCTTCATTTATAAATACCACTGTGTCAACTTGACTCTCAGAGAAGTTATCACATTTGTTTGCTCATAATAAATCAGTATCAGTATCTTAGAAGGTGAAATCACATAATTCCACGTAGACTTAAATAATAAATGAAATTTATTAGCAAACAAAGCCGCACAAACAAATATTGGCATACTAGGAAAGTAGGTCAAAGGATGCTTTAGAAAACTGGGGCGTACAAATTTCATATTTGTACAGGATTACGACCTACGCAAGCCCAGAAAGTCAAACAAATATTACACAAGCGCTGTAATTATGCAAGTCATCATTAATTGTGCTAAATTGAGACGAACCTTTCTCTTTACAGAAGGGCTAAATGAGTGGTGACTGAGTAGATATAGACCCACATTGGTGATGAACAGCATTTTAAAAATAAATATCATTATTAGTTAATATCAGGTAATTACTTTGATTTAAGTGTTTTACGTGAGGCAGCTGTGGATGCTATTTTTAATGTCTCTTAAGCATTTATCGATGGCTTTTAGCGGAGCTGCAATTACAGCTGCAAAACGATTTTCACATTTTTGCCTCTGCTACAAGTATCTTTACAGGCTACGCCTACAGTTCAAAATCATATTTTGTGCCAGCCACAATATCACGTAAAAGCAGTAATTCTTTAGTTGGCAATTAATTACGTCGCTGCTGATATTTTCGTGCTGGGCTCGCTTTGATTTTGTTGTCGATACGTCGAGCACAGTCGCCAGTGAGCAAAAATAACTAATCTATGTAATGGAACCAATAACATCATAAAGAGCGTCATGACTGACGTCATATTCGGCTTCAAATAGCCATATTTCAAAGGTAATCGAATAGCCACTTGTACGAGTACTATGAGAATTTTGAAAGTTTTTGAGCTTGGGGCGTATGAGTGACATTAATTTTGCTCACATATTAATACACAAAAAATAGTTAAAATTTGCTTTGTTACGAATTAATTGATGAATTAATTTATTTTAATTTAATTAAATTCATTAATTAAATTTATTTAATTAAATTCATTCATTAATTTAACCCCAGAATTGGCTTTAACGGACGCTTCTAAAAACTCGCTAAAACAGTTGCATAAGAAATTGGCCTCAACAACTACTCTGTTATACCTGCGCCTGCATTTATTTGACATATTTAATTAAACTTGACATTGGTTGTGAAATTTCAGTTATAACTTCCCTTTATCTCCCTCAATACGGAGAATTGCTTTTATTAACTTTCATTTCAAACATTTTTTCACGAATAATTTTCTTACAAATATGCCCTATAAAACTGATTTCATTATTTATAGGAGCTTGCGAAAGGGTTCCTTTTTGACATATTTATTGCAGTGCTGCACAACACAGAATTCATTTGTAAAAATGTCAAGAACATATTCAATAGCATTCAATTCTTTTACAGCGACTGTGAACAAAAATCATTAAAACTGACAACAACAAAGAGAAGCGGCAAAAATGGAAGGGATAAACCGGCCACAACAAAAAGGTATTTAAATAAAAAGGATCAATGCGCAGAAAGTGCTTTCAAAATTTATTAAAATTAAACGAATTTCTGCTCCAAAGACTTTGATAAATAATTCCTCTTAGTGTAGAGAGTACTTTGGGTAATGGGAAAAAATCGTATAAAATCTTCCATACTTTCAGTCTGCTCCTCCACTACCTCCTTCTATTCCACCGCACTTAATACCAGTGGGTTAAGCCTTTCGCTTTTATTTAAAGCAACTGCGGCATTGCGAAGGTTAATGCAAATGCCTTTTTAGTGTTTTAGCATGCCTTCCTTAAATTTCAATTGCCCACAGTTTTGTGGCCAGACGGATCAGAGACAAAACGAACTGCGAATTTGATTTTTCCTAATTAGTATACAGAGCTTCGGGTATTCGAGAAGCGCATGTATCCTAAGTCCAGTATTTGCTTTCTCTTGCCTCTGTAGTAGTTATTTTAGCCATATTTAAACACAGCCGGCAATATGCCAAATGCTTCAGCACTCCAGCTCCTTGGTGAAAAATTCTGTGCATAATTAAAATCTGAACCGCAACAAACCCAAGTAACTACCTGTACGAGTATATGAACAATCCATTAGGCTAATAACCACAAACCCGGAACAGATGCACCTAGGATTAGCTACTTCCACTTTTCAAGTTTTACCGCAAACGGGCGAAATATGTCATGATGACGCTCTCATTTAAAAATTGCCTCTGCAGCTCACCTTTTCAGCTTTTCTATTATTAATGGGAAATGCCAAGAAAGGGTTTCACTTACCAACTGCATGGGAAGTGTTTTTGTGTCGAGTTTTTCAAAATGCCAGCAGCATAAAACGGAGAAGAGTATGCAAATATGACGAAAAATCATACAAAATTGTTTACAGTAAAGCATGGAGAGGAAATGCCTATCGTAAACCAACAAAACTTTGTGCAAATATGACCGGAAAGCTAGTAACGGTTTAATATGCAAACTTGTGCAGACACTTCAAAATAAATTACTCGACTTGTATATGTATAAAAATATATCTGAAGGGATCCCACAGTCAGCTGCTGTCTTGTTTTGCTGTGGCGTTCTATTTCACTGACTCAGGTAGGGACTTTAGTCTAGATTATTGATTGATTCGTGGGACTCTTCAGGTTTATATTCGCATCGCAAGGCATCGCTGACATATTTGAAGTTGCTTCAAAATATTCCCTCCAACTTAATATACGAGTATTTCTATTCATGATGGATGTTATAACACCTCAGAGTTTGTGAGGTGTCATCACATCCATTTGTAAACTGTTATTACATTCTCTATTATGTGAGCGAGCCTGATTGCTGTCTCCGGTGAACCTTTTCTCGTAGTATGCACCAATTGAAGAAATATTTTGCTTATCAATATTGGACTTTTAGTACAGTTTCTTTTTATTTTTATATTGTTTAGCACTCTGTTGCCATTTTATTAGTTGTCAATACCCATTTGCAGGAATAATGTAATACCATAACATTCCACCACTCTCTTCTCCTTATGAGAACTTTGGCACTTCCATGTCCGTCCCTTGGCTACTGTTTATAGAAAATCTGCTCTGAAACAGCACTTTGAGCACTTACACAGTTAAAGTGCACGAGACATTGTTGTCTACTTCAAACTTACTGTTAGTGATGCATTTTCCATATGGCAGTCATATGGAGTATAATCACATACTTCTTTTGCATAAGCACATGGCCGCAGAGGCAGTCAAAATACTCGTATGATGCCATAATAATAAAAAAAATTTATTTTATATTGAATACACTTTGGTCCTTGCAATTTATGGCTAAGTGCACCTACTGAGGGCTCTTTTACGGAAATGCCAGTCGAAGTCAGTTGGATTAAATCAGTCATTTAAAAATGAATTTAGCGTTGAACAGAAAACCAAAAATAATGCTAGCATTCTAAAAAAACTAATCGAAGCCTGAAAGTAGGCAACAATTTTAATCATTGTGGTTACGCCTGACATTTCCATATAAGAGCCTACAGTAGGAGGAGCACTTTTATGAAGCTTTTGACCTAATTGTGATATCAAAATTGTGAGTGTTTATCAACAATTCAAACAAGGATTAAAATTTCAATTTTTAAAATTCACAATTACTCAGAGTCAGACAATATTTATGAGCGTTTCATGTCAAAAAGTTTGTTGAGTCATTATCTGGTTGGTTGCAAATGAATGACTTTAATAGATTAATATGGAAAACTTCCACTTATATGTGAAAGTGTCATGGCGACTTCCATTCAGTGATGCTCACTCCCAGCTTCTATTGCACTTTCCACTTATTCATACTTTTTACACTTTACTGACATTTAGTAAAATTTTTATCTTTTTTTTGCTTCCAGTTGATTGTAATATTTTATATTTATTTTTTTACAATCCGTCTTGAACTGAGTGTTCCCTCCACTTGTACATGACCAATAATCCTCTGCAAGGAAGCATAAACAAACTTTCATAATTCCTACCATCAGGCAAAATAAAGTTACAATAGCCGGGAGCGGATATGGTTGTTTTGTGACCAACTTAATAAAAAATATGGTTATTCAGTTGATGCTTGAATGGAACGATATATTTTTATGAGCATGTTGTGGTCATGCATTTGTGACTTGATTTTATTATGAAACTTCCCCATTCTATTTAAATTGTTTTATACTTTCTTTTTGAAAGGTGAAGCGTCCAAGATAAAGTCAGGTAAACCCTAAACAACAATCTGTTAAGTGGAAATATTTATTGCTATGGTCGCTGTTTACAGCAGCATCGAGCAAAACCAAAATTCAAATGTAAATGAGTAAAAAGGTGTTTTTAGTCTCCTCTTATTAGTACACTTTTTAGAATCGTTTCTAAGAAGCGCTTAAGTTCATTTAACCATGCTTCACTGGCTCTTCTCAATGTAAACAATGTGCCACGCTTCGCTCTGGTGTTAATTTTAATGTCGCGACAACGCAGCAAATAGAAAAGGTCGCATTTTTGATCCCACGCTGTTTTTCTTCTTAAGCTTTAATTTTATTGAGTCAAGTTGTTCATTCATTCTTAGTTCTCCTTCATTTTCTTGTACCATTCTTTTTTTTTTTTGTATGCTGAAGGGGTATCCTGACCTCTTTTGTCTACTTAATTAATAAAAGAGCTAAAAAAGGTAATTGCGAATGAAAAAGAACGCCAGTGAAGTGAGCTTCTAAATATATTTGACTTTTAAAATAACAGGCCATGTGCTCAGTGACTTTTAGAAGCAGACACTTATGACCTGCAAGGCTGCCCTGGGAGGTGCTTTGAATAATACGAGGTAAATATTGTCTTCCACGTGGAAAGAAAAGAACCAACTAATGGATTGAATGGAAGATTCTTACATATATTTATTTAGTAGGTGTTTTATTTAACACAGAAATATGTACGAGAAGCTTGATAACTCTGTATCCTTCACGGAATCGGGAACAAAGTATCATAATTTAAACTTGCAAATAATACAATGCTGCAAGTATGCTATGCCCACACTCTCTTCAACTGTGATACAAGTAAAGAAAGTGTTTCGTTCTTCAAAGTACCATTAACTTTTAAAAAGTTAGGATTTTGGACTTACGAAATTCTTCTACTTTCAAAAATATAAACGCACTCCTCTACTAGGAGGATGCTCATTCAGATTTGCTCATTCAGATTTAAGTACTTTCTATACTAATTTCGGTTTTATTGGCCATTGCCAAGCTACCTCAGAAATAGTTTTGCTAAATCCTTTCATATCAGGCAAAGAAGAAGTTTCCATTTATAATAAGTATCAGGATGCAGGTCACAAAGCCCAACACAGTTTCAATAGAATATCCAACAAAATTTTTATATATTTAAAGTATTTGAAGAAAATTGTACTATTATTTTAACTAAGGATCATTTATACACTCAAGCACTAATCCAAATCGCCTACAAATACTTTAAAGCTCCCAGTTAATATCGCCAATGCGTTAAATTAGATTTCATCCACAATAAAAAGTCTCATAAAGTTCCAAATACACAAAGTTGCAAACAAATAAATTAGATAAAAAAGGACACACAGAACGCAATATGAAATATGCTCATAGATATGAAAAATAGAAAAAAGTAAATTTAACACTAGGAAGGATGAGTCGAACTCAAAGAAAGGCAGTGCCTACTTTAGACGGTAATAAACTGAAGCGTTGAATTTAAAAACTTACTCAATTAAGAGCGGCAGGTAGATTTATAGCCCTCTCCTTTGCTCTCTTAAACTAACACTGAAAGGTATTAATTTTTATGCCAGTCCTTAGATGAGATTGAAGCATTGCAAATCAGAGTCGGAACCATTCAATTCAAGCACAATTGTAGGGTAGAAACAGCCATATAAATTCAGTATTCAGCAACACGCGCCTGCTAAATATTTCATACAATTATTTTCCCATTATTCGGTGACGATGCCAACCACGTTATATTTTATTATTAGGCTCAGCACAAAAATTTACCCTCCGCTCTCTGACAAAAGTTAATTTCATTTATAAAAATTAAAATCTAATGGAATCCAGATATTCATGCGGTAATAATTGTCAACATGCCTGATGCTTCTTGGCTTTCATTAAGTACCAGTTAACAAGAAACAGGTGCTTCATTCCACACACAGCAGGCACGAGCATGCATAAGCACTCCATAGGCACACATTCGCATACTGACTCTCCTACGACCAAAGAAATTGCAATGTGTGCTTAAAAAAACCAAAATGTATTAGCACTAGGCAGAGGCGTAGAGAAATTTAAAAGGATTTCTGGGCTGCCATGGTGGTCCTGTTAATAAGCTCATAAATATCTGCACCTACCTCGGGCACGAGATATAGGAATACACACATTCTTCGTGGATATGAGTGCCGAATACGTATATTTGTTGTAATTTACACTGATACCAGATACGAATCCATATCCTTGACATAAGTATGGAACTAAGTGATGTTATGTGAAGGACCAAGAAACTGTCAAACTGAAACATATTTTGTAATATACTTCATTTAGGAAAAAATGTAATTTCAACATCTTTTGAACAAATATTTCTGTCAATGTCAGTGGGCTTTATCAATGCTTGATTTCGAATATTCTATTAAATTCAAAGAATTCTTCCTGGTCATAAATACAGCAGTGATCTACAATAACCGTGCACATCCTTAGATGAAAATGAGTTTACCACTATTCCACCCTTTCACGTTTAAGAACTCAAGTGCAATCTGCACAAAGTTCTGCGACACTCTTTTTCCCATGCACTGCAGTGACAGGCAACAAATTGCAGTCAATGTTTCACTGTTTCCATTGCTCACTTCGTGTGACTCCTCGCATAATAGCAGCTCTACTTACGGGTGGCCTCCTACTCCATTACCCCGTTGGAGTAATTACTCCTGCAAACGCCTTAAAGTGTCCACCACGCCCTCGTTATTAAACTTATCCAATTACTAAGTAAATTGCGGCTTCCCGCAAATGAAACTTTTCAACTGATTTGCGGTTGCTGTCGAAAGTGACACGACACTCACTGACCCCCCCACACCGCCAAACAATCTTGCTAAGAAAAACAAAAGTTGCCAGAAAAAACACAGAAAACGGAAAAATAGTTCAAAATTTCGGAAAGAAGTTTAAAGAACAAGCGTAAATGAAATCCTTGCACGACATCAGACGGCAGCAATTGTTGGTGCTTGGTTTGTTTTGGTGTCACGCTAAATCGTGTGCTTTTTTCAACGCTTGACAACCCCTGAAATGGTGGCTCTATCCTCATTAAAGTTGCACAAAGTCCATGGTGACTTTGGGAGTTCAAGGGGATAATTGTTCGCATCTGATGCGGTTGAAGCAAGTGTTTGAGGGGAAAAGAAAGTCATGTGCAATACTGATGGACCGACATAATAAACAGAAAGTAAAGTCGATGTCAGAAGTACATGGTTACGTCCAGACTAGTTTATTTTTGTGTTGTTTTCTTTTGTTGGAACCTTTATGACTGGAAGCATGTGTGTTATAAAAATCATTCTTCGATAAACCCTGATAAACTGAATCGAAAGCTATAGAAGATAACTTTTGTACTATGAAGCGACGACATTATAACAGTAGTGGGCATGAACCTAGATTGGATTGGTCATTGCAGAGGTAATACTTAATTAATAAACATACGCCTAATTTATATTCTGTATTTGTGATTGATACATTAAAGCACAGATATTATAACTCATTTACCATTAACAACTTTAAAGATATGCGCTAATTAGTCATTGCAAGCATTATTTCAATGTAATCAGTTTCCTCTCCCAGCTCTCAAAACAAAAATTGTTTTTTTCTGAAGCATGACAAATCGAGTCCAAATGTCAACACGTGTGAGTTGCTTTCACTGTGTGTGCCTAAGGGCACATGTAATTCTTGACGCATGAATGCAGTTCGTTTCACTTAATGACATTCTAAGACTGCTTATTGAAGTCCTGTTTATATTACATACATATGTAGTTGCTGTTGTTGCCATCGATAGAAGCCAATGACTTTGCCGGTGATAGGCTTTCCAATACATACTTCAACTGGTAGAACAAACCCATGCATAAAATACTCATTTGATTGGCTTTTAGGCAGAGGATCGTAGATGGAAATATGAGTATGTAGAAACTGACACAGCTACATACAAAAGTTTACCTTGTTTTGGAAACCACAACAGCAGATAGAAAACGAATGAAACTAGAAATACCGATTGCAGAAGTTGTGGTAAGGAATCTTTGATGTACTTCTGAGTGCAATGAAAGTTAGTCTCAGCTTTTAATGAAACATTTCCAGATGTGCTGTAAAGAGAAAGCTGCCAGTAACATCGAACAACAGCTGCACTAATCCATGTATATTTAGCGGTGTAAATGGGAAAGTGTTAATTAATATTGACTGTGGACTTGTGTAAACCAATATGAGCTAATTGAAGTTAGCTTATATAAGATTAAGATCAATTTTATACGCCACTGATTTGGAATTTCTGTTGTTTCAGTTCTGCTTTGTGTAAGTGTGTCCAAAGTTCTACATTAGATTCACCACAATACCGCAAATAATGCCTGCTATCAAAATCACACATACATGACACGAGCAGCTGCTACATTATAAAATTATGGATCTAATAATGGCGTGGTTGTGGCAGGTAAACCAAAACAACCGATAATGGCATTGTTCCTGTCTCTTCTAACAACGGATTTGTCAGCACGAGTTCACATTGAATATGCATACACTTTTTGCTTTTAACTGATTCGAATGCATCCAGCTTCAGCCGCTAATGAACACAAAGTAGCGATAATGCTTGGCTTTTGCATTTTATATAAAGCGCACATGATTTTAATTCATAGCAAAGCTTTTGAAAGGGAAGGTTGCTGAGGATTAGGTACAGCTCGGATAAGCTTGCTTTGAATGTTCATAATTTAATTTTGTTTGTTCTTTTTATTAAAGAATAATTAATTCTACGAAACACTCAAATACTGGAGCAGCTCACTGTAAGGAAATATGGGCAGGGAATAGATGAAAGTGTATTTTGTATGCCTGTCTTGGATGTATTGAATTGGAATTTACATATCCAAGAGTTAATTCAAAATTTTGTCTATAAGTCCTTCTATGCACAATCAGTGATAAATGAGGGAATCTAAAGATAGTTTTACGAATCAAGATAATGAAAGAATCTGCAACCAACTAAGTTATTCGAAATACAACCGTTTTTTCTAAAAAAAATAGTCATCATATTCTCTGAAAAGGGTCTTTAATACTATAGCAACAGTTCTCCAGGATACCATCCTTAGATTGTTGTATACTTTACTTGTCGATCTGCATATTTAGAATTGGAGAATATTATTATTAATATTACTTACACTATAATTAATTATGACTTCAAGGGTGTAGAGTAATGAGTACTAGCTATTGAGGCCTTCGACTTGAAGATAAACGATATTTTAGAAAGAATCATTTTTGAGACCAAGCCCGGGGCAGCATTTGCACCTGCGAACCTCTGAATCTGTGTCTAGCATATTTACAACTAGGCAACAGAGGATGGCTAATGGAAAATATATTTATCTTCCGAAGTGAATCATCATCTGCTTAAAGCAATTTAGTAATATAAATAGTGAGTCTTTAATACACAGATACACGACGTGCCTAGATATTAACATACGAGTATACTCCATAATAAATTGCTTGATTCTGCTGATAGAGTCCTGTACTTAGTTACTTCCAGGTATATTCTCAGTTATTGCGTGCTCGTGTTTGGACAACATCAAATTTTATAGCAGGTATAATACCTGCTAGCAAAGTTAATAGCAAGCATTGCTTTATATTGTGAACTACCCCCAAAGAAAATATTAGTGTACTTAAATCAAAAATAACTTCCATTTCGCTATATTTAATTTCTCTATTTATTTCTTTTGTGACTATTTCACCAATAATATTTGCATTATTAGGTTCAAATAATTAGTCCTACAACCTACCATTTGGACTCTTGTTAAGTCAAAGTGATGAGCAATATGAAAGCTGTTGATTATTGTACAAAAGTAAATTACTTTAATCTAAAATAATTCACAAAAAACAATTTATTTATTATTAATTTCATCATAAAATATACAAATCCAATATGAGCAATATATTACCCCCCCCCCCCCCTACACTAAGTTCAAATCATCTGCTCGACTCAATGCAATTTCCGTTTATAAACGTAAACCCACTCGGGTCATGGATAAAAAATTAAAAATTAACAAATATTAATTGCAAAGAGAGTCACGAAAAAATCAAATACAAATTAAAATTTATCATTTATAGTTAATAATTATTAATATCAATTCAATTTAATTGAGTGCGAGTGCATCTCTGTTTGTATCCTTTTTTGAAGGTAACAGAATGCTGAGCTTGAAAATCTCAAACAAAAATCAAGCCGTCAGAATTCGGATGGAAGTTTGGAAAATTTGATTAAAGCCCCACAAGAACAGAAATACGAGTACACCAAAAGCAAGCAGAAGGCTGCCACGCACAGGGCTCCCACACAACAACAACAGCAGCCGCTCTAATAGAAACACATGCTTAGATGCATAAACAAGCCACAAGAACACAAATACAACAGAATTGTGTTTACAGAAGAGGAACTGCAAGTGATGGCGCAGTAGTGCTTTGTGGGCTTCTAAGAATTCTGCACCCATACCAAATTGTTGGGCTAGAATAACTTGGAGAAGTGACTGCAAAAGGCACACAGTTGCAGAAGCGGATGCCGTCAGGTACGAGCGGCTGGAGTGCTGAATGCATGTGGCTGCATTTCATAAAATGTGCCAATGCAATGAGGAAAGCCAGTGGGGAGAGTTGTCAATGCCGCAAAACGCATGCTGTGCGAAGCCTGTTCGACAAAGTTCTGATTGAAAACAAATGAAGGCAAACAACAACAGCAGAGGAAATTGTTTCATCATTGTGCGAATGTGTGTTTTTGTTTGTAAGTGTATATGAGAGTTAGTGGCAGGATGTATGTGCATTTAAACATTTAGCAAAAGGAAGAGAACTGAACAGATGAGTTTTCCAGCAAATCATGGAGAAATACAATGAATTGGAAGAGTGTGGGTGAGGGCACTGGTAGAACGAATGTGCTCAATAATTTTTTCAAAGCTGAATGCTCTCATTATTCTTGTATACTGAATGAGGCAATCGAATAAAGTGTACGAAAATGGAATGTGCAGGATTTGAAACTCATACTCCAAAATGATGCCTCGATTCAATTAGACTGAGTTCTTAAATGGGTAAGTAAATGGAGGTAAATAAATAAGCGTGCAATTAGCGCCGCTCCGTGTACTCTGTTCATTTATTTGACATTTTTATGTGTGCACAGTTCAAGTCAAATAGCAAGTGCGACAACAATTGTAATTTGGGTGCCTGAACAACGCAGTGTTGTTGACTCTGATCACCGCTAATTTTCTTTTGAACATTTAAATGCGCAGGTTATTTAAAGTTCAACGCTCGGCGGCACGGCGGGACTGGCTGAGCTCATTAACCTTGGATCATGTGGTGGGGCATTTGCATTAATTAAATAAGTCGCTTAACTGCCTTGCAAATTGTTTTGTTCGAAACTTGGTCCTTCTTCGGATACAAAGGGACACAACAGACCTCTGCAGATGGCCACGTGCGGCGTGCTACATTCAAAAACGAACTAATTAAAATAAATTTAAAGAAATTGAATAAAATAGAAACGAATGATACACGAAAGATTTTTTTTTAAAATGGAAACGTAGGTTACGTATACGCACCGTAGAGCAAAGAATTTCTTCGCTATGTTAAGCACTCTTTTCACCTCTTCTGACGCATTTCTATGAAATGCTGTCATTTTAAATTAATTAATCTCGTTATGAATGCGGCCAGAATTTATTACAATCGATAGTTTTAGTTACTTAGAGTTCTGTATTCAATATATAATTAATATTATTATCATATCTTACACCATTGCAAGGGGTTGGGGAATGAGTATTAGCTAGTGAGACTTTCAATTCGAAAAGATTTTTTTTTAGAAAGAAGCCTTTTGTGGCCAAGCGCGGGGCAGAATTTAAAACTGTGGCCCCCTGAGTGTGAGTGTAACATGCTTACTACTAGACCACACAGGGTGGCTTATATAATTAATATTTATTAATAAATATATATAATAACATCATATTAGGTAACAAAACAAATATATTATTATTATTTATTTATTATAAGTTAACTTATAGTTACAAATTTTAAACTAAAGAAGGAGGCAGCACTATATAATTTATATAATTTATAATATATACATTTAAGTAGCTCTAAAAGACTCCTTTATGGTTTTAGCTCTAAGCTATATGAGATCTTCTGAGCAAATATTGCGTGTACATTGATATTGATTGGCTTAAGACATGCATATTTGGCTCCAATCCTGACCGCTCTGTTCGTAAAGCAAACAGAGATTTCAAATAATAATTCTGCTTCTGCACATTGACAGGACTAAGCTTGCATAATCAAGTGTTGACCTTCGGCATCAATAAGCATTAAAAAGTGTTCAGAGCTCGTTTATGTGCCAAGTGTGTACTTGTGTGTCAGACAATGATGAGTAGGTTGGCCTGCGGAGAAGATTTACAGTAATTTACTAAGCGTGGCTCCATAAGACTTAAAGCCTCCTCAATGTAGCCTGAAAATGTTGCTCATATCACGTTAGTTGTTATGTGGCTAAAAATACTTAGTTTAGGCCCAGGATTTGTTCATATAACAGCTCTATTTTCTAAGCCTTTGTCATGGTATGTGATTCGTCTATTATATAAATTTAGTTTATTGAAATAAATCTTTGCTTTTTAATGCAATATATTCAAATTATGGAAAGGCAAAAGCTGCCTGTTCACAATAATTTCTAAATTATCCTGACACATAACAACTGCAGAGGAAATAACATAATCAAGAATGGGATATTTCGACGTTGCACTCGTTCAAGCGATTAAAATGCATGTGGGTTAAACACTCCTCTTCGCATTTGTTAAGAATACAAATCCAATATTCTACAGAAAGAGAACTTTTATTTTAAATCCAATCAGAATGACTGACGTAACATTACTCAGTTAGGACGAAACATATTCTCTTATTTTTTTAGTATTTAGCTACTCGTTGGCATAAAACTGAACATTAATTTTTTGCTCTGCTTTAGAATGTTGCTTCCCTTGCACTTCCCACTCCAGCATTAACTGACACTGTTGCGCACGACTTCTGCAATTGTCGGTTCATTAATAAGAAAACATGACACTGCTACACTGCACACTATTTCCGTCGCTGCCGCAACTTTTCGCTTCCGTTTGCTTTCACTTCCGCTTTGGGACGCGCTTTTCACGCAAAGTACTCGTATTCCGCACGCTCGCGTTGTGTTTGTATGTTTTCATTTAAAAATGCATTTGTGCTTTATGGCTTAGTGGAGAAGAGGAATGAATTGTGTAAAATGTTGTTACCCACTGCAGCGGAAGCGGTGATTTCAAGGCAAGCTGCAGCAAGACTTACTTAGACGTACGCTTGGCTTAAGCTGCATTAATTTTGTTTGAAGTTCAGAACAGTTTTAAGGAACTTCTAAAAATCATTTCCACATAAGCTTTTTACTGCCCCCAAATAGACCCGCGATACTCTAAAACTGTGTGTGGCATACGTGAGCGTCTGCTATGATGTTCTTTGTTGAAGCCTTTCGCAAATTGCCGTGCATCAATCAATCAATTCATTTGCAAGCGTTCCCACAAAATGAGTATTAAAGATTTTGGCTCCTGCTGGGCATAAGTCGCTATTTTCAGCAGTTCGTTTTTAACGAAATGTGTGTTGTTTGCAACAAACCACATTAATCAACTTTACGGCTTAAGAAAGCCAAACAATTTCAATCATAAACTTAATCTACTTTAATTCGAGAAAAGTTTGTTTCCATTTGGAAATGAATCCAGCCCAACCCAACCCCTAAAACGCCAAAGGATACTTTTGAAGTGTTGTTTTTTTTTGTTTTTGTTTTTGCTTTCTTTTATTTGGTAGCACATTCAGTCTTAACCACAACAAAAAGGATCGGCAGCAGCACTCCAAAATGAACTCTGAATCAGTGCTCGTAGGGCTGCAGATAATTGAAATGGAATTTAATAAAAGGGCTCTTAAGACGCAACGCCACTACTACGCACTTTGCTGGCCCCCAGGGCATTATCGTCATAACTTCATGAACTGCCAACAGAAAACAAAACGGAAGTATCACGAATACCCGGCAAGAATTCCAATTTATAAGTTTTGGTTCGTGGCTGCTTGCTTGATTCTTGCTTTACCGCCCATTGTTAATCTCATCAAAATTCATCATTTTTATTTTTATGCAATTGATTTTATTTTTGTGTCGGTTTTCGTAAATATTAATTATAAATTATCCCGCCAAAACGGGGTATTGAGATGGTTTTACACCTTAACTTGAAGAGAATACACGAGTATATAAAAGGGGCTTCATTGGGAGTAAAGTCCTGGGATGGTGGCTGCTTTTTTCCAACGCTTTCAAATTCCGCTTTAGTAGAGCATATCCTTTATGAGGGCAAGGAAGCAAGGGGTTAAGACACAACCGGTCAATCGTATTACTTACGATGTCTGTAAATTCAGGAGGAGTGAATAACAAAATTCGTATTGAATTGAAACCATTCCATAGTGGACTTAGATAGATAGAAATGGGGTAGGCCAGAGAACCACAGTCAGACTTGCACTTTGTGAACTCTCCACATCTGAGTGAACTTACTAATGTCTCATTTGGCAGAAATTTCCGTATGTTCCTGTGTAAATTCTAATGATTCGAATCCATATGTATCCATTTGAAAGATATTTGCCAGAACTTGAATATTAGCGAAGAAACGTCGAAGTCTCTCTACCACCGGAGCGTTTCCACAGACGAATGAGGTTGTTTTAAATGCTATTTGTTTTTCCTGTTCAGCATTCCAATTGAAATTGGTATTTTTCAGAAGAACATGTTATATGCAGTTCAGCTTCACCCACTCCGAAACCAATGCGACCCTCCTGAGCTGTCTCAAAGAGGTCACATATTCGAAGCCTTTAAATTCGGCTCATCGAGATATAGAAAATCCGTTTCCCCAGCCACGTTCGAATTAGAAATTTCGCAAACTTCCATAAATGCATCAAAATTTTGGGGATTTCCATTTATCTCAAATGAAAAATAGAATTATAAAAAACTAACATGAAATGAGCTCAAAATACATTTAGAATCTTTTAATTAAGGGCAAAAATCGAATGTAGTGCAAAGAGTGAAAAAACTTTCCCATTTACAATCGGTCGAATTCGCCGTAACAAGTACGAGAAAGATTTTTATCACAATTCAATGCCAGCCTCTCAGCTGCCGCAAACGTGGCACATGTATGACGGCACGAAAAAATGCACTTTGATAAACTGAAAAAACGCTACTCTCTTCACGCACATTGCCATGGAGTTACTGAACGAGGGTCTATCACGTTGGTGGGCGCTGATTGGCACAGCTCAAATCGTTAGATAGCTGTTTTTGTCATCAACTCAGGCATTACACACGAAATTCTGTCTGCAAAAACCCCTGAGCTTCATGTTGCTGCGCTATTTAATCCTTTCACTTCGTTAGAAACTTTGTTTGTCCATCATAAGCGGTACTAAAAAAATCGAGATGTAAATGGAAAAGAGGGTGGGAAGGGGAGATTGCACACTAGCGAATACAAAGCAGTTGAGCTAACGTAGACAGAAGTTCACAGCTTAAAATAAGAGTAAACAACGCGGAATTATCCTAGCAACTAGCAGTAGAAATCCAGGTTAATAAACAAAAAACGAACAATTCAAAAAGGATATTTCGTCCAGAGTATTCTGAGAGGGGAAGCAGGTAAATAGCAAAATTTCACTCTTCTATTTAACTCTAAGGTGTCTAGCTCTTAGAGCTAAATACAAGTGTAAATTTTGTCATTTGCCGACTTTCCCTCTCAAAATAGTCTTAAGTGAACCAAAGATCCTTTCGAATTGTTCGTTTATTCAAACTTTCAATACTACTGAAGTAAGGTTGAGCGAACTTTGTAGAATTGCTTCAAGATACAAAAATATCTTGAAGCAATTCTACAATGTTCCTTTGACTTTACTCCAGTAAATGTTGCATATAACCGTATCCACCCTAATCATAACACTGAGACAAATGTTCAAGTAACAAAGAGGAAGATTTTGGAATTATCTTGGAGTCCAATCCCCGAACATCCGATGCAAGAGACAGCTTTTTGGTTCAGTTAGTGTGTATATCAGCTGAAGTTTATTATAAATTCCTACGAGTGAAGAATCATGCATCATTTCATCAGTCTTTTTCAACTGATTACAGCTGTTTAAGCCACACACTTCACTTAATAGAAATCGTTTTATTACAGCACAAAAAACATCCTTTAAATGTTTCCATATTATTCGAATTCCTTCAATATGAAAAACACGAATAAATTTTATACTCGTACACATCTGCCTGGAATCCCTGCTCATATGTGGCTGTAATAATTTTGATATTAAGGCCATTGCCGTCAGTTTTATAAGCCACTTTGAGCGCCGTAAAAGAAAGGCGTATTTATTTAAGCGCACCAATGAATAGAATTGAAATAATCATAAAAAGACAATTAAGAAGCCGAACGAGGCATTTACACGTCCATAACACGCCAAACGAATATGAGTAAATATTGAGCTATAAATTAATTAAACGCAGGGTAGGAAGTGAACATAAAAAGGGACATGGACATAAACTACGAGTAAAATGTAGACCCCAAGGGAAATATTACAGAGCTGAGCAGAACTTTAGCGCCAATGAAGTTGGACAAATTCGCCACTACACAAGTTTGCTCCGGTTTCAGATTTTCCGTAGACTGAGAGAGGAGTGGTTTATTGTGGAAGAGGGAATAAAAACTCTTTACGACATGTTAATACGCATTTTATTTCAGTTAATTTGTGTGCGTTTATTCTATAATTGTACTCATAGCAATTGAAAATGCGGTACATTTAAAAATTTAAGTTGTTTACAAATGGGAATTGTTGTTTACCTTCTCTACCAGTATATTGCCAATCAAACGCCATCATGCAAATTACGTCAAGTATATCGGAATGCGGAATGCCCAGTACAAATTTCAGTAGCACAAAAATCGATACACCGATGCAGGTAATCAAATACGCAAATAATTCCATCAACGTTCTCCATGAATTGGAAATTAATTATATGTTAATGAGCTGTTGTTACAGTTGTTGTTGTTGTTGTTGGTGATGGTGTTTTTATGCTGACACATTATCTCCCAGCAACTAAAGTTTGAAGCAATCGATTGCTTCACTAAGCGGAAATGGTAGCCTAGCAATGGATCACTTCATACATGGAGGGCAGTGCAAAGAAGCATATTCTAGCAGAACATGAAAATGGCATGTTCTGTTAGTTCCTGTATGAAGTTCATTCTATACTTATATAAAGTTAAACTGTATAATGTAATCATTACTTTCGATACAATAATTGGTGATATTCTTCTCTATATGTAACCTTTCTTCTCGGAATAACTTGTCGAGTATACGACTATCAGTGAAACCATAAGAGTACTAAGAGTATACTTGATGCCTCATTTGTATACTCATGTGTGTTAGAATACTGTAAGAATGAAGACATTTCTGAGTTTATATCGTTTTCTTCAGCTATGGTTATAGTATAAAAACGACTTTCTACTTGGCAAGTGAAGATATTTTTGTAGAATATCCTCACACAAGTCTTCCAAAAACTATGCCCTATTCAGGCAGTACTACTCAAAGATATTTCCCGATAGACTCAATTAGAAAAAACATTTATACTTACTCCACTACTCGGATTGTGAGAGATGGGGAAGATGATTAGATATCTGTAGCAGAATCTATTTGATGTTGGTGTCACAACTGTCACAGGAGCCTATTGAGTAGCCAACAGGACATTCCTATGGAACGGCGAAGCGCCAATAGAAATTCAGTAGAAATGAACATAAAATCCCACTCATCCTTGTCTCTTTATAATACGTGTTGTGGAAACCGGCCCTGATGAGGGTAATTCCCATGAACGCCATTATGTATAAATGTGGAAGAGTTTTGTTAAACGTTTGGGATTTAGTTTGGGTGTATATTTACTTTCTCACCAACCCTAACATAATTGTTTCTTCTCATCCGCTTTCAACTCCATGTCATGCGAGTATTAGTGTCAACAGAGCGGCTTTTAATGTGATAGTTATACGTGTGTACGAATGTTAGCTAGCGACAATGTTGCATTGAGGGCCGGAAACTGAAATATGTTTGTTGTCAACTCAACCACAACGCAATAAAATTTTGCCTGTGGCTACATGATTTAGAGGCGACTTTAACCACTTGGACATTAGCTGGTTTGATGACTGGCATGAGTTGGAAAAATACCGCCGCAATTTCAGTACACAGGCACATGTGGAGCCCAGACCTCCGTAATGTGGTTGGACTCACGAGAGGCTGAGCTCAGAAATGTGTCGCGATATTTTATGCAACAATGCCCAGGAGTATGAGGGAGCCTTTTAAAATATGTCAGTGACTGAACTCGTATGAGGGCGTCTGTTGCGGTTTAACTTATGAAGAATATGAAGTGACTCAGTTGGAGTAAAATTGAGGAGGAGGGAGTCTGAACCAGCAAAATAAACAAACAGAAACATTGTTGCTAGCAGTAGCTCTGCAGCATAATCGTAAACAAAAACAGCGCAAAAGTGGAATAGTTGATGGAAGAAACCATTTAATAAAAGGACTTCCAAGTTCCTTCTCTATATTAAAGTTACTTTGAGTGCACGGCTGTGAGTGTGACTGACAAACATGTTAAGGAGGATAACTGCCATCAAGTTCTTCACCATATTACATTTGTAGTTTTCAACTGCCAATTTAAATAGTTGCGTTGTTTAAATAAAATAACTGCCACCAACAGCAAACATATTCACAGGATTAGTTGCTAATATCCTTTCCAACACACACAGAAACTCAAACTCAAATACAATTACATTAGGGCAACTATTTTTGTGTTCCCATCAACTTGGGATTTCTTTCTTATTGTTTCCATTTCACTTTCTTCTGCCAGACTTCCTTATGCCACATTAAGTCGCAACTGCGCGTTGTGTGTATGCAAACGCAAGTGACAAGAACGTAGTCGTAACTCTAGGAAAATGCCACTTATCATTCCTGGGTACTTGACAGTGATGTGTGCAGACTTCCCTACTTGGTTTGGCAGATAGTTCATATTTACGTCTGTGTTGGTACTTAAATGAGTGTTTTGCTTGCGTCACGGCTGGATTAAATTTTATTACAGCCAAACAATTCTCAGTACCTCAATTTAACGTAATTGGAGAACCAAAAGGCACTGAGTTGTGCATATGAGAAAGTCAGTGCGAGTGTGTTCTACTTTCAGTCGACTGGTCTCCGAAATTGACGTCACACAAGAGACTCTACGAAGAGACATAGTAGATAGATCCCTAAACAGAAACCGTGAAAGGTTCTAACTGCTGAAGGACAATGGTGGCGTATACTATTATAAAGTACTCATAATTTAAGGGTACTCTAAACAAGTTCCTTTTCTTTGTTATTCTTTCTGTATGAAGTATTTGTATACTGAGCTCCAATTTCACAAACAAACTACTTCTAAAGCATAAAATTTGTTGTTCATTTATTTTTAATTAAAACACGCATTTAAATATAATTAAAATTCTATTCCCTTTATGCATGAGAGTCCTTTCAATTCTCGCTAAAGCCGTTGAGCTCAGTACTTTAAGTGCTGTCAGTTGGAGCAATTGTGTTTCTTTGTATACGTTCAACACTTGACTTCTTCACTTTGTGCCAATTCACAAATGAAGTACTCTGACAAAGCAAACAAAATCATCCCCCTTCACAGTCTGGGGAAAAGAAAAAAACTGGAATTTTCAGACCGAATTTTATTTCAAATGTTTTCAAGTTTTTTTCTGTTTTTCATTTGCGTCGCTGCCTTTCTTGTTGTTGCATTCTTAAGGCTTTCTTTCTACCTTTGAGTGTGCGAATTGTTATATAAAAGCGACTGGCTTTCCACCAGGTCTCATTTGCTGCTCTCAACGTCTCGTCGGCCACTTTCTCTTTGCTCTTATTTTCATTTTATTTCATTTCGGTCGTTGCTACTGACACAAATTCGTCCAAACACACACACACGTATTTATACACAGCATTTCGTTGTTACTTTCGCTCGCATGACTTGTTGAATCCTTTATGCGCTGACTTTATGGAAAATGTTTGCCCACAAAACTCAGTACAGTTGTGCCATGTCATGATATTATATGAAATGAAGATGATTAATAGTGTTGTTGTTATTGCTGGGGGTGTGTCGTCTTCTTTTTCCTTTCTTGTAACTCTTTACACCATGGTGGAAGGATAACTTATAATAACAAATGTCCTTAAGACTTCCGCCACATAGAAATTGACACATACAGCAAAGTTTGCTTGTAAGTTTGTGGTAGTTGCTTAACATGAAAGCGAAGTGAAGCAAAAAAGAAGCATTTATGCCTAAGCATATAGGAACATGAGAGTATATTCTAAGACTCTTAAGTGTACCTGTTCTTAGCGGGGGACACAGGAATATCTGACCATTCAATTAGTTAATGACCTATGCTGGTTGTCAAACATAGTTGTATACAACTGGTTTCACAAATGAGGTTATCCCAATTTTCTAAAGTAAGCTGTGTAAGAATATTTGCACTATGTATCTGAGTAGGTCTTCAAACCTATTTACTGATGCCACCCAAAGTATTTTAGTGTCTTATTCCTAGTTCGGAATCGCTCTTATATATTTCAAGACTATTTTAGTGTCTTATTCCTAGTTCGGAATGGCTCTTACGTATTTCAACACGAGACCAGTATTTTTTAACCAACCTCTTTTTCTATTTCAATAACTCAGAAAGTGTCGTTATGGTTGCACGTATTTCATACTTGAAAATATGATCCCTTTCATCCTGTTGATCACTCTCCTTAAGTCAATTGCAGCAATTAGATAAGCATACGTTAGAGATTCTTAGCCAACCATGAATTAGTATCCGGGCAATGTCAAGTGTCATAGTACGCTGGGTGCCAGGATTCTTTGCTGACATTTTGACAGGTTAATAATTTATGACACAAGAATACTTTGCGTTAGACATTCCAGAATTCTTCTCGCTTAAATGCTGATATGATTTATGTATTTTAAAGTGAACACAAAAGTCGCTGCGTGACAATGTTAACGGCGTTTGTTTGTTAGCTTACTTGAGCCATATATTCAGAGCACAAAATTGCTTAAAAGTAAACGAAATTTTTAGTTGCTAAACAAAATCACAAAGTGGAGGAAATACACTTCATTGACTTTAGCTAATATAATCCACTACAATGGATCTAAAGTTAATTAAAGAAATTTCAAGCAAAATCAAAAGTTCATTCAACAAGTTCATCCTCACCAGTGGCTGGAGAAGCGTTTATATTCAAAAGGAATAATAAAAGACGAAGAAAATGGATATATAAATATTGTAAATTTATTATGATACTGAAACCAAAAGAAACCACAGATGAGAATGTTATTCATGTTTCAATTCGGCTGCTGGAAAAATTGGCAATACCATTATCGCCATGGCTCTGACTCGACCAACACAAAACGGAACCATTTCAGTGACGGTTCCGGAACTTTTCTTTGTGTCTCTGCTTAGAACACGTTATATTACACGTTCTATTTGACATTCAAACTTCATCCATCCTCTTACATCAAATAAATGAATCCCTATTTACTAACTGTGGAGTGAATCTCCAGAATGCATCGTAAACTTTACGCCAATATAGCAAAATAGTTCTTTTCGAACTCATTGCACGCAATCGTACCTGTGCCCAGAGTTACATAAAATCGTTTTGTTGCTTAGCTTAGAGACAAACTGCATTCGAATCAGGACACCAAATACAAAAGTCTCATGCAATTGTTCAAGTGCTCGTATAACGTGCCAGAATCAATGTTAGTAAACATTTCCCAGAAGTTCTTATGCAGCTCTTCATCCGAAATATCCGATTTTTTATATAATTTTTATATATTTTTTAATTGTCCTTTTAATGGGAAAAACGTTTGTAACAAATTTTAATTTGATTTAGCTGGAAATTAATTGGTCTCAGGAACACAAACAATGCAATCAAAATGGAATGTATAAAATTTATAAAAAAAAAACGCTGGATTTCAAGAGTGTCCATTTCAAAAAAACACTCTCGTGGCTTGTAATGCTCGTGGTTTCAAGTGTCCACTTACAGAACGTTTGTTTGCTTTCTTCGCCATTTTCTCTGTTATCCTCCGGCAAATATTTTTCTAACGGCGTTTTTGCTTACAGAATTTTACAACGAAATACAAAAACTTCATAATTTATTCAACATACAAGGAAACGCCGAAATTAAGGCTTCTCTAGAGACTTGAGTATTCAATTATGTGCATTTGATGAGAGTGTTTGCTCGGGTGGAGGATGAAACTGTTGCTGATTTCCATGCTGTTGCGAAAATGTTTTTAGCGATTCTTTAAGAATGATAGAATTTAGTTGGCTATAGGTAGTAAGAATGAGGGAGAGCGAGAGAGAAACAGCGAGAGAGAGAGAGAAAGAGAGAAATAGAGAAATATGTTTTTATCAAGAATCATAAAATAGATATAGAAAAGATATTTTATCATTCTAGTGTTTTTATCCACTAAATGAGAGCTCAGTCTTCCCTGTCTCCTACCATCCCTTCAGGTATATTCCTTCCCTCCTCTATGCTGGTAATTTGAATAATTTCTGTGAAAGAATGAATACTCACGTAATTTGCTGCAACAACGACGTTTGAAGAAGCTGTCCTGTGGTTTTCTTAAGACTGTTGCTGCAAATAGAAAGAAAAAGATTCCAATGGAAATGAAAGTGAATGATTTATTAACAAATTCTGCTGACTTAGGTATTAATACAAAGCAATACACTACCAATTGCGTAAAGAACTGTCAGTCATACGTCTGAATGTTGGAGAAGCAATTAGCCGTACCCACACACGAATCAAATCAGTTGGTATCTGCTCAGTGTGCAGCTCAAACTTTGAAGTCAATAAAAACGCCTCAGCAGACAGAAAGTTTTCAGCATCATTAGGACATCATTAATCAAAAAGTCGCTTAATTTGTCCAATCAGCAGGGCTCGGTTGGGATATCAACAGTTGCTGCAGTGGTTTAAAGAAAAGTTGCGCACTTGTGAAAAAACAGACATTCTGACAGACACAACCCACCGAGAAACAAGTAAGTGACTGGAGATGGAGGCAGGTTACCTCGCTCGTGAGTTATACTTGTGCTTCAATTTACGTGAAAAGTCCAGTAAATATTAAATTTTTCAACTGCCTTGTCAGCAAATCGTGTGCTTGAGCAAAGAAATCAGCAAATAACAACATTGAGAAGCCGCCTGAACTCCAATACAGCGGGTCCTAGGATAGACAGGGGATCAGCGGGCAGTATCTCCAAATACATTTGAAAAAGTAAGGAAGCCCACTCCAAACACACTAACTAAATTTATTAGACGTGTAAACTCAGCAATATTTTTGGTACATATTGAAAAGACAGCTTAGTGTCCATCCTCTATCAGGACGAAAAGGATTAGTGGGCAGTATTTCAACATAACTTTTAAAAAATATAGAAGACCACACCAAACTCAGTTACTAAACTTACAAACTCAGCAGTATTTTCAGAATATGCTGCACAGGCAACTTAGTGTACTCATATGCGTATCCTTGGCCACGAAGGCGGTGATGCAGCAGAAACTTGCAACAGCCCAGCTGAAATCATATCAGATATGAATGAGTAACAAACTTTGCACCGAGCAACAACAACATAAATGCGTATTATGTACGAGTTAACAAGCAGCAAGGAGTGTGTTGAAAGTGCTCCCCTGCTTTTGTGGAGAACTTGCTGCTGATACTCGAAGCGTGATGGGAAAGTTTATAAAGTTAAGCGCTGAATACTTGGATTACTTGTTTGGTTGGCTGGTTAGTTGCTCTTTCGGTAATGCTGCTGCAGTTTTGGGAGAGAAAAACTATTTTTACGATGAATAGTGACCATATCAAGTTTAGCCACTTTTAAAAATTTGGGAAGACTACGAGCGTAATAAGTAAAAAGGATTAAATAGAAGCTTTTTAATGGGTAGAAAGGAGACTACATTTCATACTTCCGTTGTATTGTTTTAATCCTTATTTTTATCAGAGTATTCTGTATATGAAAACTATCCTGTGAATATGAAATGTACGAGAATATACTCCACACTGTAATTCCACTGCACTGAGGAGCATTTCAACTGTAGGCAAAGTACGCTCCCAGTCTCAGTTACGGATTTTCTTATATTGCCGCTAATTAAGAATAGTACGAGTAGCTTAGAATTTTCCCTCATGGATGGCTGCCAATTACGCAAGTAGAGACTTAAATGAGAAGGATTTTATTTGTCTTCACAACAAATTTGGCAAAAACTTGAAAGTCACGCACTAATTCCCAGCCCGCTCCGCCACGTCATGACCTTGTTAGCATGTGTCAAATAACTTCGTCTGCTGACTTTCATTAATCTCGTCGCAATTGCTTCTGAACTGTGAATTCTTAGCTGTCATTTCTGCTGCCTACTCACTGCACGGGGCGCCACTTAAGCCAGACACCTTTACTCTATGGCACCATAAGATCCTGCTGCGAAATATTCTCATGCATGGACTAATATTCTCGTTTCGCCTCCGCACTGGGAAAGAAAGAACAATAACACAACGTGACAGACCGGCTACATCTACTAATGTGTGACCTTGATGATGTTTGCTGCAAGTTACTCGTACAATAAAAGCATGTTGCAGCAGTAATTGCAGGAGTTAAAAGTCCTCAGTGCTGTATTTGCTATACAAGGATATTTTCCATTTATAGAACTTGAAAAGGAAACGGAGATGACGCAGATTACAACTCAGCATCAAAGTTGATTACTTTTATATATTTATAGAAATTCAAGTACTCTCAACCAGTTCTGGGAGTAATAGAGGAATAAATAATCATGTGATCGAAAATTTCCTGTGCTGGAAAGGACAAAATTTGATTGCAATGCTATCACAAGAACTGGTAAAGGAAGTTTGCTTAGCTCAGAGTAAATTGACCGTATTGCTTTCCACCATTGAAGCCATCGAAGAACACTGTTTTACTTCTCTGTGGCTACTAATAACGAACTCCGCAATGGACTCACCACACTGATTTTGCAGTTTCTCCTTTATCGGTCTGTACTATATTCGCACCAGTTCGTATTGTGAACTGCGTTACTGCAGCGTTTGAAATAGAACTAAATCCCAGCCAAGGCCATGGAGCTATTTGCAACAACCTAAGCGGAAAGTGTGTTCATGGTCAACCGCATTAAGTCAGAGTAGTAAGACTGCGTAAAGCCTTCTACAACGAGTTCAAGTAGGTTTCCCATTTAGCCTCCTACACAACATCAATTGCCACATCCAAGCGATCACAGCATGGGGTTGTTTTTCTCTGCCTCCCGTACACAATTCTCCAATAATTGAAAATGCATCTCCTTAAGCAGCTTTCAAGAACAGGAGGAACAACGCTTTCAACGCAACTGTGAGAAAAAAAGTCTTTTATAGCAGGACATTTCGTATTATTTAATTAAAACATATTTTCCTGCGGCTGAACATAAACTGCGTGTGCTCAGAGCACAAAAGCAATTACTGTTGAAATGCTCAAACACTAACAAATAAACACACACACTCTCACTCACACACAGTCAACTGCTCAGACCAATACAAACGGAAATCGTGCCGTAAAGCACCGCAATCACGTCGCTGCAGTTGCAGTTCTGATTGCAATTGGCAGCAGTTTTTTATGCCACCAAGCAAATCAATAAATTTGCCTCTAAAGCAAATAGTAAAGGAGGAATGAGCAACCGCTGCGTTTGAACTGTGTGTAAATTAAGTTAATTGCACGAAGACGCGTAAATGTGTTAAGAGAAATCTCATCGCACTCATAAACAGGCAACGTTGGTGGC
This sequence comes from Clusia tigrina, assembly GCA_920105625.2. Taxonomy (NCBI): domain Eukaryota; kingdom Metazoa; phylum Arthropoda; class Insecta; order Diptera; family Clusiidae; genus Clusia; species Clusia tigrina. The sequence continues at coordinate 175,936,735 of OV050033.1, read as the reverse complement.
GGTAACTGTCATTTGCACCACTACAGAAATCAATTATAATTTATTTTAATTAATGATTTAATGCAGTTGTGTGCAAGGACGCCTCCACACAACCACCACGCTCTCGAGTGGGATAGCTTCAAGCACATTGAGGCAGCTTCAGGAAAGGAACGTTATGGCCCGCTGTTGCCACGACACGACAGGACTTGGGTGGTAATAAACATGCACTGCCAGGACCACACACACAAACCCACACCGTCGCACGTGTGTAGAAATGACAAATGTGCTGTCACTGCAAATCGCTTCTCCATGTTTCGCTTTTTTTATGGCTCTAGTGTCATGTACACTATCTCTTCACCGATGGCACAACGCTGCGCTCAGTGCTGCTCCCAAGCACATTTCACGCTTGTGGCAAATTGTTGCCATTCGAGCACGTGCTGCATTTTAAATGGCACATCCATATTCAATGTGACACTGTAACTTAAAGTACTAGTAGGGTACAAGCGTCGGTACCTCATGCAACTCGCTTCTTGTTGTAGAGAGTTAACTGTACTAGCATGGCGTGGGCATTGGTGGACAAGAAATTGGAGAAGGAATTATGTTGAAACTGTTGTGAGGCTAATGGAACAGACAAAGCTTATCAGGACTAGTAACTGATGGGGCAATGGCTCAAACCGTGTGAATCACGAAGTCATGTTTACGAAGAGTAAAAAAGTCAATTACTTCAATTGGGAGTTGTCCTGAGTTGCATTCGTTACTTCTTTGGCTCTTTCAAATTTGAATTAGAAGTCTTAAAAAGGATATGATTGGCAAATGTGTGTGTCAGAGTTCGTCAGTCCGCAAGAAAATAGTTAATGAGTATTTTGAGATTTACTTTTGCCTCATCATTTGCATATTTTGCGTTTCTTTTTGGCACAGGACTCTCATTTAATTTCCTATAGATTCGTCTGGTTAGATTGGTAACTATTGCAAAACTTGCTTTAATTGTATTGTTAAAACACCGCCAATAACCTTTTCAATCCCTGTCATGTCTCTCTATTTAATTTATTTCATTCTAATTTTAGATTCCATATCCTTAGAGTAATAAAAAGCCATGCATGCAATATTTATTATTCCAGCTCTTCCGCATCCTGCTCGTGGCGAATTCGATCTAAGGAGAACACAAAAAACTCCGGTTTGTATGCAGACAAAAGAATTTAATAAAAGGAAAACACAGAGAAAACGAATATAAAAGCCGGAAAAAGACAGACACAGGATCAAATACAATACAAATTTACTGTGACCAACTACGGTCGTTTAAGCGGCATCTTGCTGATAATTTAAGGTGATTTCGGTACAGTCTGAGGGGGTAATATAAGCATATTATTTACTTTCAATGGTAAAAGGCATTAAAAATGTCCATTCTTGAGGCTTGACTGACCCATGAAGAAATTTGATTACCCTAAATGTGAGAAGATACCAGGAACTGCGTCGTCACCATTTACTTCACTCACCACAGAAGTTGAAATATCCACACTAAAATGACAAAATCCTTCTTGTATCTCATCCGTAAGAAGGTGGAGTGGTGTTATTCAGAAACCACCTGGAGATATTGCGGTCTTAAACAAATCATCTACCGAAGACAAGCAATTCCACGACTTATAGGATTGCACGGGTTCCAAATCACTGCTGAGACACCTTTGTTTGCGAAATAATTTTTAACCGTCCAGCGCAGTCTAAACTTTCTTCTATACACCAGAGCTAAGAGCTCTATAGGAAAGCTAGTTTCAGCAACCAAGGCAAAGGAAGCTGTTCCCAAAAGTTTGCTTTGCTGTTGACAACTGTTCAGTTGATTTGTTCAGTAGTCTCTAAGGATCCTTGTTTGCTTTTGCTAGCTTAGAAATGAGAGAGATATCGAGAGAGAATTATCTAAGTCTGTGGGCACTAACGAGGTCCCTTAAGCTAAATCTGATTAATGATGAATGGTCTGCTATTTTATACACCATAAATGCTCGTCCCTATATCCTCATTCTTTCACCAAATTTACTTTAAAAATGAACTACGGAGTAAATGAGAATATATTTCCCATTGTTGTGTTTAATGAATTTCCTTGAATAATTTTCTCCAACCGTTCCGCAGCCGACACCTTCCATAAGCTGAAAAACTTAAGTTTAAGTAATTATGTGTTGAAATTCCCCGCATCCTGTCAAGATAGTCACAAATTTTTAATCAACCAAAATAAATTCCGAATAAAGTTAAAACAGATCAAAAGGGAACACAATACGCAGCACTGAGCCACAAAGCCTGCTTAAAAAGTCCACGTTAATCCAGCAACAAAACTTATAAATTAGCAAAAGCTGTGTGGGAGGAGGAGGCGGTCAAAAGGCATACGCCACACATAGACCCGCATAAATTAGCAGGACTTTGTTCTGCATAACTTGCCCAAATAAACTTCGGAGTACAAACAACAACAACAACAACAACAACAACAAAAAGAGCGAGCAAAAAATAAATAAAGAAAATAATAAGAAAAAATTAAATTTGGGTTGATTTAAACCCAAAAGTTCAGCAAATTTCAATTTAATAAATGAGCGACGGTAAATAGAGAAGTAAAATAAGCGGAGAAAACCACTTGCCTTGCATTTCCCCTGCCCTGGCCGAGGGGCCTGCTTTGTTGTGCAACCTCAGACCTGGCGATGACCAATTTCAGCACTGATTGTATTAGAGCGCAGGCAATCAAGTCTGCTTTTGTCCGCACGCAATCAACGACTCGCAAGTGGTTCCATTTGGGTTAAATTGAGTTTCGTTCGTTCTCTCAAATGACATTACCACTTGGGCCAAATAATCAAAGCAATTTGCATAAAATGTGTATGAACAGCTTCAAGGCTCGTAAATTGCAGAGCCAGCCAGCCAACGCAGCGGAGGGGCCGACAACACTTGTTGCTGGCGAGGATTCCCAAACCCAATTCCACATTTTTCGTATCGGTTTCTTTAAATCGTTCGTATGTGAAAAATTGCTCCGACTGCACCTCCAGCAAATCGAATCAAAGTCAAATGAAAATTGAACGCAATGGAAATCATGTAGTCCATGTATGTGTGTGCACTCCATTTATTGGCATCCTTTTTATAAGGAAATTGCACATGCACAGCAACACTGCACCACTGCGAAAGAAGTACCTAGGTGTTAAAGGGGGGGGGGGGGGGGGGCTTAGTCAGCAGAGCGCATATCCGCTGTTTACACTTGAACACCTTTCAAAGCGTCGAAGTTGTGCGGGTGATATTTAATTACTTTGTCAAGGTGACCAGATTATTGTGCAGTGGAATGGAGGTCGCATTTCACAAACGAGTTGGGGAACTTCGCCAATTAGATCTTCAAGTCGACTTGGTTTGAGAAGTTTCAGTGAAACAATTCTCAAGAAAAATATGCAAACTAGGAAATTGGAAACAAATTACGTGGACATTCCAGAGGAAGTTCCCGATGACAACAAATACAGTCCCCAATAGAATACAAGGGTATGCCATTGTAGTGGAATGGACTCTTTCAATATACAACCATTTGGAAAGACCAGAAAATTCAGAACATTGTTCAGTTGACATAAGAAACTTCTCTGTCCGTGTCTGAGCCTCTTGACGACTCGGTATTATTCCCTTTTGTTTAGGGTTCGCCCTCAAATATATTCGTACTAATTTGTTGAGTCGGAAAATTGCTTACAAATACAGAAGATACCAGGCAAAAGTTTGACTTTAACCGACATTTCTGCACTTGAATTAAAGGTATGACCCCCAACGGTAACATTAGGACCACTTTAATTCCTGTTGATATTTTCTGTCATGTGACCCTCTATGACCGTCACATAACTGGTCTAAGACCAACTCCACTGCATACGTAAATAATTACAATAGTCGAGACTCTGACCTGACATGAGCAGAGGTTCCCTTACCATACAGGAGCTCAATAGGAAGCTCGCAGACAATAACTGGCAACAAAATTTCCAGCTGTGGTATTTCGAATTGTGCTTGCATTATTCAAATGTTGAATTATATATTTTTAATATGCTCGCTTAGTTCTAAGCCAATTTCATATAACTGTGTGTGCATGTGTGTGTTTGTCACGTGCTAGGAAGAGGGCTCACACACAATGACAAGGCAAAGCTGCATGCAGCAATGTCCTTCGTGTGTGCCACAATTTATAACTAAAACCCATTACTTCTGTTGCATATTTTATGGCGTCATGCAGTGACGGTAGTGAAAAGTGAAACTCCAACAACGTATGCACTACGTACTCGTGCACAAAGTTAGAGTTACAACAACGGCAACAACACCAGCAGCTACCATGAGGATGTTCAGCATCGCGCAGGGCGAGTCATTGTTGTTGTTGCCTCTTATTGCTAGCAGCTTTTTCTAGTTTGTAATAAATTTGCATCAACAATATGCCACTTAAGTACCAAAACTTTGCATACTTCCATTTGCTGCATGCCCTTGATGACAGGATTTCACATTGAAGAGTGCATACAGTCTCCGAACTGCAGCACATTTCACACACATGCAAGCATCCGTATAATACCTTTTAAATAATTTCAGCAACTTACAATTATATTCTGTATTTATGATCATATGCGTAGGAGAGGATTTAGTTGGGTGCTGCACAAAAGGCGCAGTCATAGGTAGACATGTTGTTGTAGTTGGCATATAAGTCCTTATTGGAAAGCAATTACGAAAGTGCAGGGGAAACTTTTCACAACAGACTTTCACTTTTCTTGTAATTTTACTTAATTATTGTTTGTTGTGTGATTTCAAATTGCTAAGAGCGAATAAATTACTTGCCTAAAGGATGACAGCAAGAAAGTACCATTTAATGTTTATTAAAGTAAATTGAAAGCAAGGACAGAGATGCGAGTACTTCTTAGAAATTGCCGGAAAAACGTATTCAACCCATTTCGAGTATGATCAAATAACAGGATTCTTAAGAATTCTTATTTGAGAAATCGCACAATTTTTCATCATAAAATAAGTGTCCACTCTCAGAGTTCTTTTCACTAAAGCAATAAACAAGCAACTCAGTTGCTTGGATTCCACTTTAAATGACGTTCACTGGGCACTTAGTTCAGGGGCACTGAAAGTAGGAAGTGGTGGCATATTCAACTGTCTTATGCAGTTCCGTTAATTGCCGCCAATTATTGCAAGCCATGCTCTCCTGACTGGTCTTTATTTAATTGCTAATTGAATTTTGCCACTTAACGCCGTAGCACTTGACGCCGACTGCAGCTATTCTTATCGCTTTTCCTTTGCTTGCCATTAATTGACTTTGACTTCGCTCTCACCATAAGTACGTTGGCTGCTGGAGTATTATATTCAATAGAGAAGTGCAAATTTCATTTGTTCCTTCTTTCCCTGCATTAAGTTGCATTTACTATTAAACTTCCTTACTATTATATTTAAATAAAGTACGAGTATTTAAGGCATTTCAGCTTTAAACAAATCACATTGCTATGAGTGAAGCCAACAGGAAAATTTCACTCAATTTTTGTTCGAGTGAAGTTTATATGAAAAAAGAAATCAACTGTTGCAAACAGAACCCTCTTCGTACAAACTTATGGTAAAATAAATACTAATCGTATGAGTGACACAATTCTAAGGGATGTTTTACACACTTACACACTATGAGTGTGATATATTCATATTAAATCAAATGTAATATATACTAAATATAATTTTCCTGCGAATTTTGTTTTCATTATTCTGTGCTCATGCCCAAAAGTATGCAATGAACATATATTTCTATTAAAACCTTAACCGCTTAACAGTTTACTCTTATTTTGAAGCATACTCACGGGCGTATTTTCCCTCACAGTTTTATTAGCAATTAGCAAACCACTCAATATAAATTGAGTTTCCAACTAAGACTGTATAAGTTAAGCAATCATAAAGAAACCAGAGTACTAATGTCGAAGCATGAAAGAACACCTTCTGAGCTTAATTAAAGAGAAAACTGTGCTTGTTCCTGGGATCGTTAATTTTTACGGCAGGAAAAGGGATTTGAAAGTACAGCGAAACTTTTAAAGTGCACTCAAAGCAAAACAACAGAGGTGCACTTAGACGCCTGAAAGCAGGCAGCCACATTAAATCCTGTTATGTGGTATAAAACTGTGCACACACATGAGCCAGTTTCACAATGTCATGGCAACAATGTTGATCCTTCCTCCCTCTCTCTCTCTCTCTCTTCCTATCTAGCGCTCTGCGTGTGTTCCCAGTACTTGTTTTCAGCTTAGGAAAAAGCAAAGCAACAATTCCATACCATTATTTGAGTTTAACAAGCTTAAATTTCGATTGGTGTGCGTTTAAGGCAACTCCCTCTCCTGTGTCCATTCATTTGCAGATGCTGCGACTAATGACAGCCGACAATAAAAGTTTGCCACAACATTAACTAAACTGGCCGCAGGTGCACAATGAACCATTTTTTCCAACCAAAATGCTCAAATTTACAATTTACGAGTAAAACAATTTAGCAGAAGCTTACGCAAGGAGTTTAGTGGAGAGAAAAGTAGACGTAGTTAAGAGGATCTACAGAGAAAGTAGTACTCAAAGGAAAGACTGAGTTGCACTCCTCTATGGAGAGAAAAAGGGAGATATCGTCCACACAGTGTGCAAAATAAGCAAAGCAAACAATATTAAATAATCGAGGTAAACTTTAATTTTAAATTCATTTTGCAAGAGAAGGAAATAGTCTCTTACTTGGTAACGCAATTCTGGCTCAGAGTTTGCTGTGAGCCAGTTTTGCCCCATCTGAATCCTTCACTTCCTGTCTCAGGCATTTAAGAACTTTTCGTATCGGCAGCTTAATATCAGCTTCCAACTTCAACTCACTACTTTTATACGGTGTCCTTTAAATAAAGCAGTTCCAATATGTTGAGAGGGCTCCTGTGAGCACCCTTTTCCTACAGGGTGTATAAGCGAACGAGGGTTTGCCCGCGAACAGCATGTGTCAAAGTGAAATGTTCACACACAAATTGGAACTTTTTGAATTGTTGCAACGCAGTACACAAATTGATATTTCAACAAAGGCGCGAAATACCATTTCCCTCTTTTTTCCAGTGACTTTGACAACTTTTGCAATTTTTGCAATTTCTCAGCGACACAATTTCTGCCAGTTTTATTCACAAATGTGCAGCAAACGCAACGTGACTTTGGCATTATTGAGAGATGTAATTTGTTTGCTTCACTTCTGTGTACTTCTGTGTGCCGCCTCAAAGTTCGCGCCCCTGCAGAAATTTTTTTCATCATGGAACTCTCAACGATTCTGTTTGGAATACGCTCGTCTTATGTTGTCAGTGCACTTTTGCCATTACGTTTGAGTAAGAGCAATGGAAGTGAGAAAGTATAATCAATTGTTTACCTTAATTCCTTTCTTCTGCATTTGACTTGTCTCTGAGTCAGAAGATTTAATTAAATAGAAATTGTCATTAAAAGGCATTCAGCAGCCCACAGACGGTCAGTGAGCTTGCAGCGAGCAGTCAAACTGCAGCACAGCCACCGCGAACAGGCAGTTGGGCGGCCGCGCAGAGGCTAATTGCAGACAAACAAACCCAAACTGATGGGCGAAATACGTGACGCACTTGCAAAACAGCGCACTCGTGTGTGGGCAGGGGTAGGTTCTAAAGTGTAGAGGCGAAAACCACAGCATATGCGTTAAGCTTAAATTTATGATCCTTCTTTTTGTGTTATTTTTGTTTGCTGTTGTTGGTAATTTTATTTTAATGAGCTCGCTACTAATTGCAGCACGTGTTTTTGGCATTTACCCGCAATTTGATGGCCAGGGCCATTCAACTGGGTCTGTCTCTACGTTTTAATGAAATGTTTCCAATTAAATGCAATACGGGTCTGGAATTTCTTGTGCAAACCTTGCAAACGTAAGCAAGGATTTGCTTTCACATGTGTTTGTTGTATGAATGTGAATGTGTATGACGTCGTTAATGGGTGTCTATAGCTACAATTAATTTGCATAATTAGCTTAAATGTAAACAAAAGTTCTTGGAACAGTATTTGATTAGGAGGGTTCAAAATTCACCACAAAGGTATGAAAAGGACACGTGGAAATTATATGTTTTATACTAGTACAGTGGAAATTCCTTTGAAATTTAGTACTGAGTACTAGCTTAATATTAGGTGTGCCTGTAAAGTTAAGCACAGTTTTCCTTAGTGGTTATATTTATAATGAATATGTCCTTAGTACTGACATTAACTATAATGCTGGTATACGAATTGGGCCACCTCCAGTTTTGAATTGAAGAGAACACTTCAACATTCTGCAATACACTCAGTGAAAGGATTTTTCTTATATGAGAAATCGTGCCATTAGGCGACATTTGCATCCCACAATAAGTGGGCCACCACTAAACAGTTGTCAAAAAAGAAGCTACAGGTAATATTCTCAAGGAACGGACAGCAGGAATTTTATTGAATTACTCCAGAGATACCAATGAGGACCAAGGTATTTTACACTCTCTCTTCTAACTAGAATTTCTGTAAAGAATTTCTATAAAGAATTACTTTTTTATTGGCATTTTCCATCGGGTTAAGGACAACTTCTTAACAAGTATAGATGGTCTATGCCAGTCAGGTGTTAAAAACCTTCTTCGCTTTGTAAAAGGCTCAGGGTGGTTCAATCTGTAGGGGGAATCGTAGCCATGCCTCGCATCTGCGGCTCACAACGGACCCAACTGGCGGTCTAAGGGGCATCACTGGTTTATTGGTGATGCGGCTGCCCTACCTACCTACCTACCTAAGGACAATGCAGGAATACTTCCACCTAAGTGCCAACAATGAATTCGAAAATTTGTATCTGTTCATGGGCCCAATTGGCATAAAGGGCTCTCACAGGTGCCACTAGTAATAGAAACATTTAAAAGAAACGAAACACAAATTTTACATTTAAATTAATTTTACTTGAATCTGGCAGATGATTCCATTTCAGTAAGTACGGCCAGAGAAATCATAAACCCACATTGGCCCAAAATGACTCCTTCCAAGAAAATCATTCCAAACCACTCCAAACTACCCAAACTTAACGGTTATAAATGAAGAAAGTAAAACATAAGTTTGAACACACTTTTTTCCTCTTTTCCCACGTTCTTCTTATGCAAATTCCACGAATTCCTGCCGTCTTCCTTTACCCGTCGCCAGTCACCATATGCTTTATCGATAATCTTCAGCTCAGCCAGGGGTCCTTGGGTAGTTTGCATGAGTATCTTTAATTTCTTCAGCGTCTAACTTCCGGAAAAGTAGCAATAGCCCTTTAATGATCTGAAGTATGGCATACGCGACATATTCCTAGCATCATTAAAAAGTACTTACATAAGTAGTTTAATTTTCAACCACTCCACCAGTGAACGTTCGTTTCAAGCACTTTGTATTAAGCCATCCATTCATGTACACTACATTTAGTCAGACTCTGTGCCATTCACACTCTTTGAAGTTCCATATCCTTGTGCAAATTTGCGCAGACTGGGTTGCGAGAAGCGGACTCGTGACTGCGATGCTATGGGAACTCGTTTGAAAGTGGATATTTCGAATTTAATGGCGGCAAAGCTGCGATGATTTGACTATTTATAGCGGTATGGAGCTGGCAGTGTGGAGAATAGTCGGCGACTGTTGAACACACATTTAAGAGCACATATGCACAGCAGGGCAGATGGAACTTTATCAAGTCAACTCAACCGTAAACAGCACAAATGCCATGTCAAGAGTTGTGAGTGTACGTATTTGTATGTGTGTGTTTGTGGATGAGAGGGGGCGTGGGGAAATGTAACGGAAGTGAAACGGACATTTGTGACTGCTTTGTGTGTGTGGGGAAATACTGGCAGCAGCTCGGAGTGAAGGATTGAAAATCACTTTAAAATATTCGTATTTGTTTTGCTTTCAAATATTCCTCAACATTTCAATAAAATGTTTGCTCCTTTAATGCCATCAGTTCAGCCAGTGGGCTGGACGGAAGTGGAGCCTGTGGCCTACCAAGCGAACACATTCACTTGAAGAAATTCATTGAGGATATTTAATCTATCAGCAAAATTTATTTAGGGCCATTTGTCAGCAATTTTCAATTTGCTATTTTGCGCTTCCGTTTCTTCCCTTCAGCTGCACTGCAATCGAAAGAGAACTTGAAAAATGTGACCACATATAAATCAATGCAGATTTCATTACACTAACACCCATACACGACACCAACACACGAGTCAGCATGCAAAGCAGGGAATATTCAGTATGCAATCATCGATATCCTTAAGACAAAGGGAATTTCAGGACAGCGACTACAAGAAGGGGTTTAAGGGAGGCTGAGAGTGTTTCGTCGACCACACCTTCCGATTTCAGTGATTCTGCGTCACCGCTCATAAATCAAGGAGACGCAAATAGAAATCTGAACTGACAATAATCGAATTCCTGCGCATACGAAAGGCTATAAATAAAGCAGAATGCAATGAATTCAAATTATGTGCATGTCCCTTTGGCAATGTCAGACTGGAGACGTGCGTACGCGAATGCAAAACCGAATCACCGCAGTCGTTGGAGGTGCTTGGGATTTAACGCTGAACTGCTCACGTTTAAGTTGGTGTTAAGCAAACAGACATGTGGGCGTGTACGTGTGTTTGGATGAATTATTACCCAGGTGCCTACACTTTTGGTTATTTCATAATTCACATGCATGGGTAGAGCGTGTTGTAACAATATTTTTCTTTTGTGTCTGCGCAAAAGTTGCTCGTACTTAAGACGACGAAAAGTAAATAAGTATGTGAGGCTAAACTGAGAAGCCTAATTAATGTGAGCGGCTTAGCTAGAGTGGTGAGAGCCTATACAGTATTAGCAGATCCCCTCTTTATGATTTAAGGACCAAACTTGCTGCTGGAAAGAAAGGATACTTGGATTGGTGAGAGCCTATACAGTATTAACAGATCTCCACTTTACGATTTAAGGACCAAACTTCCTGCTAGAAAGAAAGGATACTTGGATTGGTGAGAGCCCATAGAGTATTAGCAGATCTCCTCTTTACGATTTAAGGACCAAACTTGCTTCTGGAAAGAAAGGATACTTGGATTGGTGAGAGCCCATACAGTATTAACAGATCTCCACATTGCGATATAAGGACCAAATTTCCTGCAGGAAATAAAGGATCCTTGAATTGGTGAGAGCCCATACAGTATTAGCAGATCTCCTCTTTACGATTTAAGGACCAAACTTGCTGCTGGAAAGAAAGGATACTTGGATTGGTGAGAGCCCATACAGTATTAGCAGATCTCCTCATTACGATTTAAGGACCAAACTTCTTGCTGTAAAGAAAGGATACTAAGATTGTTGAGAACCCACATAGTATTAACAGATTTCATCTTTGCGATTTACGGACCAAATTTCCTGCTAGAAAGAAAAGGTACGAAGATTGGTGAGTACCCAAACGGTATTAGCAGATCTCCACTTTACGATTTAAGGACCAAACTTGCTGCTGGAAAGAAAGGATACTAAGATTGGTGAGAGCCCATACAGTTTAAACAGACCTCCTCTTTACGATTTAAGGACCAAACTTGCTGCTGGAAAGAAAGGGATGTGGCGACTTATATTTAAAGAAAGTAGATCTGGAAAAAGGAATAGTCGATTTGAGCCTTTATTTACCTGATGAGAGCACCACAGGAGTTTCAACTTGTTTGTATCAACACTTCACATAAGAGCATTCAGAAAATGACGAGTTATTCAAGAAAATTGCTACATCAGTATCTCAACTTGGATGTGCAAAGAACAGAGTCCAGACACACCCCGCCCATCACTTTTGTTATTTATGCTTATTTATGCTGAGGGAATTCCGACAAGTTTTGGCATTTATGTACCCAATCGAAGACACATCTCCCATAGGCGTACGTAAGCTTAATTTTACGAGTCCGCGCCTAATTGCAAAATGCTTTCAACACATGTCTTCCACTTAATTCTGCTTAAGTTTGACCATGCTACGAGTACTGACATTGTCGTCGCCTAATGCCAGGCTCTATTTTCATGAAAGGTCACAAAGTGGGTACAAACATTGCTCTATAGCAGCAGCCACAAAACCCATGAGTAGCATGCATTGAACGTCCTTCCGCACCCACATCGCATATTCATCGTTAGAATGGACAATGTTATGAGCCTCCATGGAGCAGCACCCACAAAAACGCACAACATGAACTCAGCTGTGAGTGTGTGCGTAAAAATGGAAATTTCGCATCTACCACAGAATATCCTTTAAGCTGCTTCACCCTGCCAACTGGTGGCTCCCAAGAATTTATTGATTTTTCAAATTCGTTTTCTTTTTTTATGCTTTTACACAACACTCGCTTTTTTCTCCATTTTCGTACGTTTTTCATTAAAATCCAAATGGAAAATTCGTGGAAATTTTTTCAATTAAAAAATCCACACAAACTGACACGGAAAAAACAAAACAAACAAAAAATAATGCCGTTATAACCAACTTGTATAAAATCCGCTGCCCTCACCCAGCATGAAGCGAAAGGAAAATATAAGAATTTCAGCTTGAAAAACTGTGAGTGTTTACAGGACACTGCTTAGACGCGTAGCAGGACACAGAAACGGTTTAACGCTTTTTCTCTCCTCGGCTGCCAATGCAACTTTCACTCATACTGCGCCAGAAACTTGCCACGCACTTCGACAACAAACTTGTGAAAGGTCCTTTCAACGACCTGTTGCAAGAATTTTATATTTACTGCGATGTGGTGACAATGCATGTGGCACCACATAAACAGTTTAAGTGTTTGCATTGGACAGAGCAGAATCAGAACTGGCGTCAATAAAGAATACAGCCAGAGCATGGTATGCGTTATGAACAGAAAGGATAATATGTGTGGAAGATTCCTGCAAAGAAATCTATGAGTGCAAAATGCGTAGCAGCACTGGACGAAAGTCCAGCGAACATAGAGCAACAAAGTTTTGACCACAGTTTAAATTGTTGTCGGAACTTCGAAGAAGAATCTTCTGTTTCTAAGTTTGACGTACAGAAATAGTGGAAAAATTTATTCAGAGCCAGAAATAAAAGCATTCATATTTGTAATCGAAATCAGTGCTTCATCGCATCGAAGCGCGTTCTTTCCGCTCAATTCAACCCATTTCATTAATTTGCTTACTATTAAAAATTGCGTTCAATTTCTTGTAACTCATTAATATTGATGCCATCCTATCAACAGGGTTCAGCTGTGATAATATCTTCTGATTATGCCCCTGCTCTGCTGACAAGCAAACTCATCATCATTCAAGCTTCCAATGGAATTTTGTAATTTTATTTATCTTCCTCATTATGAGAGCATGTCAATCAAAAAGAGCAAAAGATATGAAATAACGATATCAAAAATCATTGAAGACGCAGAAGTGAGGAGGAAGCATTTGCGCTCTGCTACGATGCTAGCTGCTGATATGGCAGACAGACGAGGCCAAAGCTGTGTTGTGTTCTATAAAGTGAACAAGAATGAAGCACAAATATTGACGCAATTTCAAGGAAGTGGCAATTTAAGGAGAAATTCACTAAATCAAGAGGTAAGAAGAGCAAAGGAAGTCAACAAGAATCGTAATTGGTTTGCATAGACTAAGGAATTTCACTCACATATGGAGAGTTGTGTTGCGTCTGGAAAAATTGCTTCCCAGTATATTAGAGATGCCTAGATAAAGGTGTTTCTGTATACAAGCAAATCGGATGCTATAAAATTGGGTGTCATAATTAGGCTTCGTGGCAAATGATCAGCGAACTGATATCATAATATATGCTTTAAAGAAGGGACAGAGAAAAGTACATTTGTCGCGTATCAAAAAAGCTGAACAATGCCAATGATTGTAATGTGATGTGTCACTAGTTATGTTGCGCCATCTGAGTGATTCATTATCATTATCTATCGTAGAAGTATTCATTACTTCGATTATATGATCTAATATATAAAATTGTATGTAACATAAACTGAAGAACTATCTATTACATAGTCATACCGAGAAGTCATCCTCAGAATATTAGAAATGCTTTCCAAACACATACTTCTAAAGTATCAAATGGAACCAGATGTGACCTACCGAAGTGTCATCCTTCAGGATCTCATACAAGCTTGCCTATACAGAGTTCTCAAGAATGAAATGAAACCAACCCAATTTAGTATCTGGACCCCAAAGTCACTAAAATTTTCTCAGTGGTCGATATTGCGATCGTCTTTCTAACGTAGATTATTTACTATAAAGCTAAGTGAGCAATCGAAATAAAACTGATGTGAGTATATGTGAAGACAATGGAGTCAGACTCTAAAGGCCTCAAAACTGTCTGAAAAATCATCAATCACAAGTTGTGTTTATAGTCTGTTCTTTCAGACTATGAAGATTAATGCTGTTTAAATAACAGAAGTAGATCTTTCAATAAGGATGTTTGTTGTTTAAAAAAGCTGTATATGGGTTAAGGCAGAAGCCTTTTAGAGAGATTGAAATGCATACAATGCCATAAAGGACTGAAAATTATTCAGGTAGTCAAGTCGACAATTTGCAGTTTTGGTTCCAGATATTCAAGCAAACTTCATCGAAAACTGACACCAGCCCAAAAATGAAATTTCCCTAAATTCTGTGTTCCCCTCTGTCTATCTCTCTCTATCTTTCTTTCTCTATCTTTCTCTCTCTCTGAATCTTTCTATCTCTATCTTTCGTACTCTCTATCTGTCTCTCTATATATATTTTTATCTCTCTAGCTTTCTCTCTCTCTATCTTTCTCTCTCTCTATATTTCTCTCTCTCTCTATCTGTCTCTCTCTATATTTATCTCTCCTATCTTTCTCTCTCTCTCTCTATCTGTCTCTCACTTTATCTTTCTCTTTCCCTATCTTTCTCTCTCTCTATATTTCTCTCTCCTCTATCTTCTCTCTCTCTATCTTTCTATCTCTATCTTTCTCTCATTCTCTATCTTTCTATCTTTCTCTCCCTCTCTATTTCTCTTTCCCTATCTTTCTCTCTCTCTATCTTTCTATCTCTATCTTTCTCTCTCCTCTATCTTCTCCCTCTCTATCTTTCTATCTCTTTCTTTCTCTCTCTCTCTATCTTTCTCTCTCTCTATCTTTCTCTCTCTCTATATTTCTCTTTCCCTATCTTTCTCTCTCTATCTTTCTCTCTCCTCATCTCCTCTCTCTCTCTCTATTTTTCTCTCTCTCTATATTTTTCTTTCCTTATCTTTCTCTCTCTATCTTTCTCTCTCCTCTATCTTTCTATCTTCATCTTTCTCTCTCTCTCTCTCTGTCTTTCTCTGACTATGTTTCTCTCTCTCTCTCTCTATCTTTCTCTCTCTCTCTATATTTCTCTCTCCCTATCTTTCTCTCTCTATCTTTCTCTCTCTCTCTCTGTCTTTCTCTGACTATGTTTCTCTCTCTCTCTATCTTTCTCTATCTCTCTATATTTCTCTCTCCCTATCTTTCTCTCTCTATCTTTCTCTCTCCTCTATCTTCTCTCTCTATTTTTCTATCTCTATCTTTCTTTCTCTCTATCTTTCTCTCTCTCTATATTTCTCTCTCCTCTATCTTCTCTCTCTATCTTTCTATCTCTATCTTTCTTTCTCTCTATTTTTCTCTCTCTCTATATTTCTCTCTCTCTCTATCTGTCTCTCTCTATATTTCTCTCTCCTATCTTTCTCTCTCTCTCTATCTGTCTCTCACTTTATCTTTCTCTTTCCCTATCTTTCTCTCTCCTCTATCTTCTCTATCTCTATCTTTCTATCTCCATCTTTCTCTCTCTCTCTATCTTTCTATCTCTATCTTTCTCTCTCTCCATCTTTCTCTCTCTCCATCTTTCTCTCTCTCCTGTTCATCTTTCTGTTCCCTACTGAATATATAACTAAATATTTGATGGAGTTTTCTTCAAGGTTTAAAGCTCAACATTTGGCAAAATTCCTCTTCGACAGCTGTTCCAGGACAAAGGAGGCCGATAGCAACTCCACATTGCTTCATTTGTACATTACTTCAGTGTTTAGGTGAATCTTCCGCCTCTCTACAATATACAATGAGAATTAATATTAAAAATTTACTGTTAATATTGGAAAAGAAAGAAAAAACGAGCAAATCTTCACATGCCACGCCATAAGAAAGAGGATTAAGTGAGAAATCTGCCGGCTTATCAAATCAGCAGCTGTTTTTTTTTTTTTTGGCTTTTCTTTTTATATGCCAACTGCTTCATTGTCACTGTTTTCCACACGACTTAATTAAATTGAAGTGAAGTGTACAAAGTAAGCGCAAGCACTGTGCCTTAATGCAATTGAACACGCAGTCCCAACTCATCCACCTACGAGGCACAATTAAACGCGTGGGCGAAGATGAACGCGCAAGAAAAGTTAAATAAGAACTCGGTTTATTGGTCAGGACACGGGAGGACAGCGCAGCACAGCAGTGGCGAGCGTGTTAACGAGTCTGCCATTACAGCGTGCTTATGGGTGAGTTGACTACAGTTAAGCAAAATGCGCACACATACATAAACACGCACACTTAGCCACCTACCCATGCACGCGTATAAATAGCACGCACACAGACACACACTCCAACTGACTGGCAGCCATTAAATTGCGACATTTGCAATGACAGCCAATTGAGACAAAGAAATCAGGAATTGAAATCAAGTTTCACAAGTCAAAAGTGCTGTGTCCGCCACATGGATTACTGCTGAATGTCCTTGTAAGCACACCTTGGAGCCTGCTGGGACACTGTCAGCGTGGGCGCACCTTTACAGTCAGTCAAGCGTCTGCCAAGCAGAGGTTTGGGGTTAGGACGCAGTGTGGTAGCTCACACGTGTCTTCCTTCTGATTGTGTAACACAGCAAGACGCAATAAATGTGATCAATGCGTGGGAAACTTTAAATTCCTTAAATTCATGTGTGATTGGCAGATATGTGAAGTGCGCAGATGGTTCAAGAAAATCCACCTAAAAGGCTTGGGAACGAATTTTTACCGCAGAGAGAATTCTTAAACTACAAAATGAAATACTGACAGCCTCCATGCTGCATCTCTTACGAGTATTTCACCCCGTATATCTTTCAGAATTAAATCTCATTTCAACTTTGTGTATATTCTCTCAACTTAATACGCCAACAGTTAATGCTTAGCTATGCAAACAACTCCGCCCACTCGGTGGCTCTGTTCAACAGTTGCTAGGCGGCAGTTTTAACGAAAACTTATTCAAATACTTCTTCGGTAATTAGAATTTCATGGCACGCGCAACTCTGGCGCAGATTGTGGCTGTCGTCAGCATTCTGCGTCGCCCTCAGCATCTTCCCTAAATTAAATACAAGCAAAAGCAACTAGTTCTTCAACAACAATAGCGACAAAAGCCGGCTGTAAGATGAAAGTTATACATGCACAAACTTATAATTAAACAGCAAATTTACCCCAGCTTCCTTGCGGCTGTGCAACAAGTACGCCACACCACCATTCATTGAGCTGCTTCCGTAACCGCCGCCACTATCGCTGCCACTACCAGTCCCGCTTTCCTGTCAGGCGTTGAACGCCGTTTCTATCCACAAAGTTTATTGAAAGAGTGTTACTGACATGGTCTTTGTAATTGCATGAGCTGAAAGGCAGACAGCAGTTCACATGAATGCAACAACAAGAGCTGCAGTACGCATCTTCCCTGGCATGCTCGACTTCCTGCCCTTTGCAACAGGATTCCTTAATTAAATAATAGAACCTTCACTTTTACAAATTTAAATCCATTCGAAAGTTAAGGTAAGCGTAGTTTAAGGTCGCCAAAAGAGTTTCAGATCCTTATAAAATGGGAGAAATTTCCCTGATCTTCCTACGAAACTGCTGTGAAATGTGATTCTCTGATCTGTGCTAAGCAAAACCAAGAGAATTTGTTCGCACACAAGTAATCCCAAAATTGTGTGATATTTGGTCCTTTTGGGCAAAGTGATTTAAGAGAACAGCAGACAGTATCCAAACTGGTCCCAGTGCCTACTTCAAACTCAATTGATTGTTTTCTTTAAAATATTAAAACAGAAATGACTCACACACCAATAATTGGCCAGTTGGGTGATTCTATTCATAGCTGATTTTCTTTCCATTTCAATTGATGTAGATCCATAATTCCACACACACACTGAAAGCAGCGAAGCTCAAATCTGCCAACGCGCGTGGGGGAACTATATACCGCTGGAGCATTTAATCACCACCACCTACACGCACACAAGTGCCCATCCAGCATCCACTTGGCGCAATTGGTGGCTATTAAAAGGAGGAAGAAAATGAAAATCAATTCTTCCGTTGGCAGTTCAAATGTGCCCACGCTCTTAACCTGGAGAAGTTCACACAACGATAGCTTTGTAGGTGGATAGAAAGAGCGCCGTGTTAAGTGGCATGGGAAATTGCAGCTATGTGTTGGGATGAAAATACCTTCATCATCCAAATAATGCAGCAGCACGATGAAGTGTAAATACGCGCATTAACAACGAAATGCCCGAGAAACGTGATGAAAACCGTTGGCGGGGGATTTTTGAGCCGCTTCGCGTTCAGGAGTACGAAAATTTCAATGTATTTCGAATAAATAAAATAAATAAATATTTCGAATAAGAAAAATAAAGCTGGGATAAAAGTTCAATAAAACAATATGATTTGCCTGAAATCGTAAATGAAAACGTAAACAAGAGATGTGAAATAAACCATATGAATTTTTCGCAATACTGAAACAAAAACAGGGATACAGAAAATAAAATGTTTCGTAAATCCGCAAATGGAAAGGCAAAACGTAACCAATTAGCAAAAAATGTGGAATTAAAAAACAAGTAAAACAATAAAAGAACACCATGGAAACATGATGCCGACAAATGTGATTTACAACCCTAAAAGTAGGCAATAAGTTTATGTTCTGTTTTCAGTTGAAGTGGTGGTATTGAAATTTCTTTCACACCAGAGAGCATATTTCTAGAATGTATCCTTATTGTGTATTAAACAATACAAACAATGTTTCGTTTTATAGTATGCATGGCAGAAATCAGTCAATTGCAATTGCAAATATAAAGAGTGGAAGTACATAATGCAAGCAATTTATCCCTTCAATTGTGATTTTCGTTACTCACCTCATTTCAATTAAGAACCATTCTGTCGATTGACCTGTGGCATATGCGCGTGAATGTGGACTTAATGTGGGAGTTAATTGGTTTTTCACATTAACACTTTTTATTTAACTTAACTTGATTGATGCAAGAGTGGCAGATTGAAAAGGTTAAAATGTGTTGTACAATTACTGTGCGGAAATCAGTTGATGAAGACAAATTTTTTAAATACTCGTAAATTGCTTTAATTAAACTGTGAATCAGAATTTTTAAGTAAATATAAAGGAAAGGTGAGTGGAGGGGCCTACAAAGTGACTATTAAACTCTATGATGTACTGCAAGATGTAGAAATGCTGAGACATGAGGGAAACTCTCTGGATGGATAATGTGTTCAGTGGTGCCTTCCCAGCATATCAAAAATTATATCAATTGACAAGAGTCATCGTCCGCTGGATCTCTTGATGTTGAATATGGTATTTGTTTTGATTCACATTATACTGGATTTTCCACATATCCTAAAGTACATAAGAAGTAATTGAACGGCATATGTCTAAGCCCACCTTCTTCTTAGTACCTACAGTTACTTGTGTGCTGGCATTTCTCAAATCGTACCTTTTCCAAAAATTTCCCCTTTCATGTTCTCACACTTTTTTTTATTATCAATAAAACGTAAATTTGTTCGAACAGCAGCATTTATCCAAGGAACACGTGGAATATTGGATTTTTTTGCTTCTCTGGTATATTAAAAATCATTCTCGCAGAAACATAAAAAATCATTGGCATATGCGCTGTGGAAAGTCATAAAAATCAAATAAACTTGAGATGGAACGTTGAATGTCGACTTACCCTTGACTGGCTCAGAATCCGTAACGGACGCCAAAGAACGACTCCATTCAAGCAGCATAAGTACCTGATAATAAAGACCACTGAACTGAAATGACGCAAATTGAATGTGAGGAGGGAAAGGGTCGGGAGCGTAAAATATTTCGCAGCCCAGTTTAAAATTTCCAAATGTTTGAAGCAGCTGGGCGGGAAGACTGCGTGCTATTTGCATCCCAATCGCACAGTTGCGCTGAGCACCCACTCAAAGCAAAAATAGGATTAGCTGCAAGTAAAAGGGAAAATCTAGGAAAAGTCATCTATAATAATACCCTGGAAAAATCCACACTTACACATGCTCACACTTGCGTGGGTTATGGGGAAAAGACAGAAAGACCTCTCAACGCCTTTTATAGTGACGTAACAAGCAAAGAGGGGGAGAACTTGTTTACTCGCTAATTGAAATTAAAAATTTGTAATGAAATTTCATGACTGGCTCTTTAGATTTTATGATCTCGAAGCAGTTAACACATCACGTAAAAAGGACAGTCACTTAGTATACGCAGAGATTGTGCCAGGACTTGCACAAAGGTGCCAAAGGGCTACAAGTGCCTGATGACATTTCTCTTGCCTTTTTTACATAGAGGAAAGTTCCTTACTTCCAATACGACTTTAGAAGTGCAAGAGATATTTTAGGTGGTATTTTAAACGATAACATATACTGAGGTCTACTTGGAACTTATCAAGAGCTTTGGACCGTATGTCTGTCGGCAGATTAATGGCTTTATAGACTACTCCTAAAGTATGAATACTAATATTAGATTGAATAGTTGAAAGTTTATACTTTCGCATAGGCTCCTGACTAATATTCATTCATTCATTCGTTTTGGATGAAGCGGGTGCACTGAAGTAAGTAAGTGAACTTTGAGAAATGTGTTGAAACGTGTTTCAATACCATTCGTGCAGACTTTAAGTATATATTGGGCTATAAGCAAGTGTAGGGATGACTTTTATAGGATAATTGTAAGTTGGATCGATAATACTCCTTGTAATAGTATGGAAGATGAATATGAGACAACTTTTAGCAATTCGAAATAGCTGTATATATGACTGTTGAAACTTTTTTATTCTTCTTTAAAACAACTGAAACAAAGACACACAAATTTCTGCTTTAATCAGCCCAACTCCCTACAAAAAAGTCTTGGAATTGTTCTCTAACAGGTCACTTAAAGTGGGTCGATTTAAATTGTTCAGACTGAATTCAATTTTCCCCCTCCCAGCTACACCGTTCACATTTCTACTCATATTTTCGGTACTCTATCTGAACAGCTCAGAATGGGCCGTTGGAGTTCTGAAGTCATTGACTTCTGCTTAAAAGTCCGTGTATGTAGCAGTCGGCCGTACCTACTCCGCAGGTGGGTACTTCAACAGCGTAAATGTGTCTAGCTTCTGTGTCGTTCATATTCCTAAGCCCTATTGTAATGCAGGGCTTTTGTCGGAGCTCCCTCCTCCAAAATGTCCTGCAATGGAACGGCACGAGCAACAGGTGCGTTATCGTTTTAGCAATTTGCCCGGCATTTGCGTGTAAGGCGCTCATTTGTTTTCTTTTTGTTCTGTTTCTTTTCTAGCTTTGTTTCTTTTATGTTTATTATTACTTATTGTTGTTTTTTTGTTGTTTTGTATAAGGATTCAATAAAAGAACACTACGAGGACAAAGCTGAGCAGAGAGTGGTTGCCTGGACGGACGGCATTAATAAATTGACTGTGATTTGGAAACTACGAGTAGCCACAGAATTGCAACAGCTCAGGGGAAATTGTGTTAAAGAGAAAAGAAATTCAAAGGAAAGTGTATAAAGAAAGTTGAACTCTGCTGTAAAGAATAATTATGTGGGAACATGTTTGCAAAATGCTCCCAGTGAGCTAAGAAGGAAATCAACTTTTGTTAATTTTAATGGCAAATAATAAAATTGAGAAGGAAATAAGACTGTTTACTTTTATTGCAGTAACTAAGTAAGTTGTTTAAGAGAAATTGTTCTTTTGCTCCAAGTTCCATAGATAGTATATAGCCCGGGCTTTCATATTATGTTATATAAAGTAGCAATGCTCGATCACTGAATAGTGTAAAGTAATTCAAAAGGAATGAATGTAAATTAACGCACAGCGATTTACTTTAGCAATGATTATCGTTAACAAAATTAGGTTTAAAGACATATCAAGAATTTCGATTCACATTTACAACACTCCTATTGCATCTGCTTATAAGTCACAACCACAAACACGCGTCACAATGCATGTCCTGTATAGTGATTTCCGCTGCATTCGAAGTCACTCCACCACATCCCAGAATTAAGTCCATTAGTGCTTTGCAATTATGACACGTTGTTTATGAAACCCCGTTTATGACCTGTTGTTTATGACTGACTATATATGCTTTCTTATTTTTGACTTTTTAATAATAACTTTTCATTTACGACCTTTCATAAATGAGTTTTTTCCACAGCATTTCAACTTTTATTTTCATTTAGTTATAAATGACGAAAAGACCATTTCATTACAATATCATAGTCTTACCCTAAATAAAATTTGCTACCAAGAATCACCCACCAACCCTGAAACTTAGTAATTAGTCGGACCTCAGCAACTCAAATATAAACCAATATTATATCATAATAGAATAATTAGATCTACTCTCCGATTTTCCCCTGCAAGGATACATGATTACATTCCCTCATATGAATCCTCATACCCACTCCTTGAATTACGAATTTCGCAGCAAATATATTTCCAAAATTCCTTTCACTTCATAGACGAATCGAATAAGCTCTTCAAATCGGATGTGTTACGAATTTACGAGTACTTACTACTCAAAAGGACAGTACAATCAGACATTTCGCAAAGAGCTTATCAAAATACAATCTCCATATACGTATGCTGCATATATGGGAGCGTTCTAACGTTCAGGGTATGTGAATGTCTGCCAACATTGCAAATTTTTCCAAAATACCATTTTGCAAATCTGCTGCGCACTTCCCTCACCTGCTCACCTGCATTTTATTGAATTGAAGTTTGTGTAAAGGATTACTGAGTCCTGGATACTATGTTCTCCCTCTTTTTTTATAAAATGCAAATATTGCTCCTGCTAAACCGGCCCGCATTAAGCATCAATAAATAAAAACCATCGAAAACTGCGTGGAAACAGCAAATGCTGTGCTCTGGTTTAGAGCTGCAAATGCGAGGCATAACTCAGCAACTGCGGCAAAAGCACGTTGCTGGGTTAACAGCAAAGTGCAAATGGAGTAGCTTAATAGAATTAAGTAGCACATTGTTGTTGTTGTTGTTGTTGTTCACCCGTCCCAGCACCGGAATACTCGCATTAGCATTTGATTGAGTTCCCTGGCAATAGAACAATTTTATTCGGTCCTAGTTTAATCGGTTCAACTAACCAAAAAGAAACATTTGAGCGGCACCAGAGGAATAATGCTGAAGCAGTTTATCTTATTTTTCTCCCCGTCAGTGTCTATGTAGCTAGTTAGTAGTAGTTGGTAAAGTGGAGCATCAATGGGGCAGCAGAACTGGAAATAGCAACCCCAAAGCTGCTTAAAGTTTCAAAAGACTTGGTAAGAAACGAAATTACGTTCAGGATAATTTACCAGGAGGTTATGAGAGAACTCAGAAATTGTACCAATTATAAACTAGTTAGCAACTTAAGCTTAAATTGCATTTAAAAATTGTAAAAGTCAGTAACACGAAAGGTGAGCTGTGGTCTATGCAGTTCTTGATGGGATGCTGTTGAGCTCGAGAGTATGCTGCATAAGAGGATCAGCATCCATTAACAAGGGTAATAAGAAACGTAGCAAATTAAAATATTGCTCTAAGGTACTTTTATGAATGTATAATGTGACACCCTTGAGGTAATGGAGTTAAATGGAATCTCCTCTAATTAAGGTACTTCATCTTGATGCTCAAGCACTATAACGGGGAACAAAACAATATCCTTCAAAGCAACTTCGCTTTAAGCGCATCTCCGCATAAACCAGCAAAATGTCACAACAGGGGAAAATTCAACATGCGTCATTAACGAAATCTCCGATTACGAACTGAAGCACATATTTCAACAAACCAAACACAATTTCGTAAGCTGCGCATTTACTCGTACTCCTCGTGCAAGCAAAAAGCGAAGGTAATCGGTGCACGCTCTAATAAACACTCTCCACACACTCCCAGCCGCCGCGACTACACTACATGGCAACAACTGCAACTGTTGCATCGACGAATTCCAATTAAACTCATCGCTGCCAAATGCAAACACATGCCAGCAAACAAGCAACGCCCACACTGCCGCTGGCGGCAGGTACTGCCACGATATTTGATCCACCTGCCGAGCAGAGGAGGAATGCTTCACACCACTCGGGTTCGCATGCACCAGTGCCAGTATTCAAAATTAATGCGCTTGAATTTGGCACTGGAGCAGCAAATGATGCGAAGAGTTGCTGCAAATGGGCTCTAAAATTGACAGGCTTCATGTGAAATGTACCTGAAGTTAATGGGCGTGCATGCACAGATCCTTTCAAATTACAGCTACAAATGTGTACATTTGGTATTTAAATGTTTTTCAGTACTTACGTGCGTAGAGTCCCTTTAATATGCGGATATTCGAATATATTTTAACTGCAAAATAAGAGAAAACCAATTTGAAATTTTGTGAAATCAATTTAAAAATATTAACAATTTATAAAAAAATGGAAAAATCTGAAATTCCAATTAGGTAAAGAGACAAATATAAAAATATGGTTATGAACACAGTTTGCTAGAGGCACTTTCGCACAACTCAATTAAATTGATAAAATTGCAATAATGAAAAATAAAAACAGACGTAGCCCGCATCCACGAGAATGTCCTAAAAGTTTGATATGCAAAGTAAATACAAGGGCGGATGGATATTGAAGCTACCTAGCGATAGATGGCAGCACAAACACAAAAACTTTGCGATCTGTCAAACGTCAGCTGTTAAAATTTCACCCAAATTCATCGATTAGTTTATTTGTTGTAGTCGTTTGAAGTAAGCAACTTTTGTGATTCTTGAAAAATGGAAAAAGCGAATTTCGTGCAGTGATTAAACACTATTATTTGAAAGGGAAAACGGCGAAAGAGACAAAAGAAAAGCTCGATAAACATTACGGTGAGTCTGCTCCGTCAGATTACATGGTAAAATATTGGATTGCTGAATTTAAACGCGGCCGAACAAGCACTGCAACAATACCATCAACAGGAAGGCCAAAAGAGGTGGTTACTGAAGAAAATATCAAGAAAATTCTCGATATCGTTATGAATGATCGCCGAGTCAAGTTGCGTGAGATTGTTGAAATGGTAAACATATCATATTAACGTGTGTGTTCAACATTTTGCATGAACATTTGCATATGAAAAAGCTATCGGCAAGATGGGTGCCGCGTTTGCTCAGTGTCGAACAAAAACGAGTTCGACAGACCACTTCACAGCGGTGTTTGGACATGATAAAGCGTAATCCTGTTGATTTTTAGCGTCGATTAATAGCTGTTGATGAAACGTGGGTCCACCACTGCACACCTGAAACCAAAAATCAATCGAAACAATGGGTGGAAGCTGGTGGAAGTGCTCCGAAGAAGGCGAAGGCAGTGAAATCGGCTGGCAAGGTTATGGCCACTGTATTTTGGGTTGCACACGGAATATTGCTCATCGACTATCTTGAAAAAGGATCCACAATCACTGGATAGTATTATCGTGGATTATTGGATCAATTGATTGATGCAATCAAGGAAGAACGACCACATTTAAAGAAGAAAAAATGCTCTTTCTTCAAGACAACGCACCGGTTCAGACAGCATTAGATACGATGCTAAAGTTACGTGAAATGAACTTCGAATTGGTTAATCATCCACCTTATAGTCCAGAATTAGCTCCTAGTGACTTTTTCCTGTATCCAAACTTGAAAAAATGGCTCGCAGGAAAAAGATTAATCTCAAACGAAGAAGTGATTACCGAAACTAACGCGTATTTTGAGGGGTTCCCGAAATCGTAATATTCAGATGGTAGAAAAAAGTTGGAATATCGTCTTACTAAGTGTGTCGAAGTAAAAGGAGACTTTGTTGAGAAATAAATGGTTTTTGAAAAAAAAAATGTTTTTTTCCTACTTTTTATCAATCCGCCTACTTCAATATCAATCCGCCCTCGTAAAGCTTGGTGGTCAGATATAAAAGTCAGTGCTGTTCTTCAAAACAGTTCTGGAATACTACAGCGTATAGTGTCAGTCTCAGAGGCTACACCAAATAATTATCAAAATGAAATTATGCTCATTTTTTAATATAAAGAGAACATCGCAGAATGTCCAACCGAAAATTAACTTTTCCTTATCCTGGAAAACTGTTTTTATATCAAGTTTCGAGTAAAAGAAATGAATGAAATTGTGGATGAGAAGAGGATTCTTTCCACTTCCCATTGCTAGATCATTTTGTAGTGCTTACCAAACCCAATGTTAAATGGCGCTGGGAAACTGTTGCCAAACATAAGAGACAGACACTATGGAAGAGACATATATTATTTTGAAAAATAAATGATTGCATACTTTTAGGGTATCCTCTATTCATTGTAGTCACCATGCTAGAGGTGTGCATAAGCCCAGACAAAATCTATGAAACTGTTCCCAAACAGAAAAGACAGACACTATGGAAGAGATAGACCCTATTATATTGAAAAATAAAAGATTGCATACTTTTAGGGTATTCTCTATTCATTGTAGTCACCACGCCAGAGGTGTACATAAGCCAAGGCACAATCTATGAGTAAAAGCATACTCTAGAACCTTCTTGAAACTTAATTCAAAGTGTACAGAATATTCTAGAATGTTCCAGAAACTTCTTTCGAAGTGTAGAGAATATTCTAGAATGTTCTAATTCAATATACGACAGGTATATAAGCCACCACACAATTAAAGTCGAGACGCAGTTGAGCAGAAATCTTAGCATTGTGTATATCGTGTATTTCAATAGCATCAGTAACAGTATTAAAAAGTAATAAAGTGATTAAATGAATAATTAAATAAAGTGGAAAATTGCATTAAAGTAAACTTTAAGCCTAAGATTAAGTGTGTAAATTGCAATAATTAATAAAAGTTAATTATTTTAATTTAACCAAGCGATTATTTGATTACTACACAATCCAGTGGTACAAATCCGAGTATTGAGAGTTAGAATAAATTATCAGGAGGGCAATTTCGTAACAGTATAAAGGAGCGCAATTTCGGTTTAATATTATATGTGTTGTGGTTTAAATGCCTAGCTATCATTTACATTTCGAGATTAGCTAGATTTGGCTATGAGTCTTTAAGCACAACTGAAGAGAAGAAATTGAAACACCACAAGTAGCACACTTGGCCAATCAGCAGAGATTCCTTACCCCGCAAGAGGAAAATGTTGAACTGTTTAGGGTACTGGAGGCACGCAGAAACATATATATAATATATTCACATTACACATAGTTGCACGCTTCCTTTATTTGAAATGACACATGATTTATAAGAGTATTACAATTTGTTTAATTTGCGTTGTAAATCGTTTCTGTAATGACATGATTTGATCTGAATACTCGTAACGACCGCCAGCTATAACAAGATTTGTCGCTTGCACGCTAATCACTCACAAAGTGATAGAAAAAGCAGAATTTTTTACATCACACGAGATAAGGTGAAATTGAAATTACGTCATTAAGAGATAATTGTGGCATTAATCGTGTGACTGAATGAAATTGATTTAATTTGAAACTGATTTGATTTCTTTTCCAAAAAAAAATCCCATGAAATGCATTGCACGCAGTCAAAAACTGTAGCCTACTTTCAGGATGAACTTTCAGCGTTTATCTTAGAAATCATTAAAATTATAAATTATATCATTTAATGTTAAGTTAATGATTGAATTTTTACAATTTTTTTTTATTTATTAACACAATTTTTCCAAAATTAATTTTTCATCACATATATTTTTTGGTAATTGGCAAATATAAATTTTTGTATCGCTTCAACTCCTTATTTTGCTCTTTCCTGTTAATGGAAATTGATCAAGTGATAATCGGCTGTCATTCCTGACATTCATCACGGGAAATATTTCAGATATTGAAAGCCACGACAAATTTTTCCGGTACTAATTTTGTGCAGATTCAATTTACACTCATACGCAGCAGGAAGCAAAATTTTCAAAATTAGTTACTAATCGACACACACGTCAACACCAACCGCCACTAAGGGTGTAAAAGTACACAACAAGCATGAGCGATGACGAAAGATAATTGTGTTTGCACGAATAAGGCAGGATAAATGGTACATTGGTTAGGAGGAAATTGCTGGATGTTAACAGTATTTCGCAAAATTTTAAAGGAAATGTTGTTTTTCAAAAGGCTGACATGGACGCCTGTATACGAAATTTGGCCGCGGGCACTGCATGAGTACGCAATTTGCAGCATTTCGCTGATGTTGCCCGTGATAAAGTGAATTAAAAATATAAATTACACGGAGCACGGAGAATTTCAAGAAAATATTTAGAATAAAATATACACGGTAAACGCTTCCTGATTATTTTGTGGATGCGGGTGAGTGTCAGTGCAGGCTGTGAAGGTGTGTGTGTAATTACGAATGTGTGCGGAGGCACGCACGCGAAGATTAAAGCAATTAGCATAACTAAATAATTGCGAATGGTTTTTTGAAGCTTCACAAGCACAGCGGAAAATAATGTTTTAACTAAGAATGAAATGAGACATGAAAATATGGAAACATGAAAACAATGCAAACAAATACACAACGCGCAGGCACCCCTCCCACACACTTTTAGCCAGACAAGATGGGTATTAATCACACACGCTGTTATTTCGTGCAGCTATTCTTAACCGTAAGGATACACATGCTTGAACACTGCTGAGTGTGTGAATCTCCTCTCTTTCCGCCTTCTGGTTAGTGTGTTCTTCGCCACTCCAGCTGCAATTTAAAACAATTTTCCCTTTGCCGCAGGTTACTCAACAAAATCTACGAAAATCATTTCAAAATTTTGGAGCTGCTTTTCAGCATCATATAATCAGTCGCTTCCTACGTCGCACTTTGCCGCCTCCCTTGGCTGACATTTCGACAACACGTTACAACATTCCCGCAAGGAACAGCAGCAGCAGCAACAGCCACAGCAGCAGCAACATGCCAGCACGAGCGGCTGCAGCATTGATTCACATTCATCCAGGCATTTAGCCGCATGCCGCATGCCCACGCACCGAAGCAGCAGGCAACCAACGGCTGAACGCCAAGTTAAGTTAATAAACTCAAAAGAGATTCTTGGCTGAAAATTACCGCTTAACAATCGTAAACGCTAATTTTGTGCTATGTATCCGTAATAAAATTTGAGTAGAAATTGTTAAGGCGTGAAATGGAAATTATATTTCGGTGTAAACGTTATTAAAATGTTTTCGCCAGCATAATAATGCCCTGCCACGAAACGAGGACCATAAAAGCGCTAGCAAAGCGACCATTTAATTTTATGTGGCACATTTTTTGCTGTTATTGTTGTTGTTATTGTTGGTCAACAAACTTCTCCTATTGCCAATAAAGCACACAAACATACCAAAAATTAACATTATCCCATGCGCTTATCGAAAGCAAACCTTTCTTTCTGTCATTTCTATCGATTTGTGCCAAAAATAATATGGAATCATACCTTTTTTTCCAGTGCTTGTTTTTATTTACAGCACTTTTCGGTGGCAACAGTTGCCATAAAAATGGCACAGCCACTCGAGTGAACTTCTGCAGAAAGCATTCATTTGATTTGACAAAGTGGCAGGAAAGTGCGTCAGTTTGACGTTAATCCAGTGAGCCCGCACGCACATACGCTCACATCACAGGGGAGAAAATGTACAAAACGGCACCAGTATGAATCCAGAAAAGTGTTTTCCTGTCAATGAAACCGTAATCGCGCTATTATTATTGTTGTTGTTATTGTCCCATTTTGAAAGTGCCAGTCTTCATTTGCATGTTCACACGCCAGAAATATACCAGCAAAAATGTCGAAATCAGTGAGGCAAACAAAGGAAGCAAGTGCAAAATGCTAAATCGTTGGTATCATTGAAAAATTATATGTTAAAATGAATGAAAAGATACAAAAAATTTTTGTTCAATTCACAGAGATTCTGTGAAGTGAAGGGCAATAGCATATTTGACCTAAGAACTTTCATTTGATCTTCAAAAGATTTGGAATTTAGCCCTCAAATTGACATTATTCTTCACCTATGAAATATATGAAAAAGGCTTGGCAAAGATGCAAAGTGAAAGGTGATGGGTAAAATTCCCAGTAGGTCCTGTGCTCTCCTCAATTTACATTTCATTAAATGGCGAACTACAACTCTTGATAACTTCCTATAATAATGGACTACTGCTACATCTTTCTTTCAGCTGCCTCATTGCACCCGTTCTCTTAAATATATGAGAATCGGTAGAATGGAAAAAGTATCTAACAACAATATTCACATTTGCATCGATCAAAGACTGGAAGCTTCTTCCGTGCCACGTATTATTATATATCCTGATGACTCTAGGGTATATCAGTTAGGTATTATATCAATTCAATGGGCGATAGTCAGTCTTAAGAATACTGGTGTACCTAAATGAGTTGTGAGTTTCTCTCAGACCGCTAGTTTTTAAGATATCACTTACAAGACAAACACGTAACTGAAGAACTGAAAATTGGTAGGAATAACAGATGATATTTCTATGGCAATCTTCAAGCAATGATATAACTTACAACTGGAAAATGTATCTGAAGAACTGAAAATTTCTTAATGGGAATAACAGATGATGTTTCTATGGCAATCTTCAAGCAATGATATAACTTACAACTGGAAAAAACAGGTGATATTTCTGTGGTAACCTGCAGGCTAACTCTCTGAGTCTATGTATGAATATGTAGGCTGAAACAGCCATTGTTTTGGTACATATCAAATCTGTCATAAGATACCATACCTTAACTTAACATGCAATAGAAGCTCACACAAATAGAAGAGTGAAACGATTTCCAGCAATATGTAATGGCAAATACTCTTCCAATCCTAATCATTAAAGAACATACCAAAGTTCCAAGTTATTAATTGAAATATTGATGGAGTAGTATAGAAAAGAAGAATCAGTACTTAAATAGAAAGTGTTACTGAAAGCAACCAAAATAGAAGCGTAGCGCCGGATTACTAACGACTAGACTAGTAGCGATAAGCAGTGCACCAACCTCAGCACAATGTCAGCAAAAGGTAAACGCTCGAAATACTCGTGCTTCCATCGCAACAACTTGTCCTCAGAGAACAGTGCAATGGCACATAAGCTGATTCGTGCGTTCCCAGTTTTCACTGCGGAGCATTCAAGCCTTCTTATGTCACTGTCATGCCCTTCGTAAGCTACTTACCACTTACGCAGCTTATGTTTGCAACCTCACAAAGTGGCTATGAAATTGTTACCTGATGCACTCGCATTACGAGTGTTTTAGTTGAAGCTCTCTGACTACCTCTTTAATATGAATTAAATATAATCTGCACATAAATGAAGTAAACAGAAGCGAAATAAATTGAATATTATCACTTTCTGCCCATTCGTATTAAAAATATATTAGTTTGCTGAATTAACGAAAATAATTGAATCGCGTTGCCTCTAGGCGCCCATTATTTTCCATCCAAGTACAAACAGCTCCGAAACTCAGCAACGCCGCACTCTCTGCTCCAAACTTTTCTACATTAACAATTGCTAATTACAAAAGGGAATCTACGTTGTGCCGCCTGTGAGAGGTGGGGTGGTTCACGCTCTAACGCTTATTAAGGTATTAACGGGCCTTAATGAAGTTTAAACTGTGCAAATTGTAAATTTGAGCGCGCCCGCCGTGTGGCAGCACTGTCGAAGTGTGGAACGGGAACGAGCAGGAACTGTGCCGCCGATACGAATACAAGGAAGAACTAAATTTTTCTTGCGAAACTTAATTAGCGACCATAAATTAAAATCGCTTAATGCAAAAGTCAAATGCCAGGAACGTCGAAGTCATTATCAAATTAATTAATGAGTGCAATTAATTTGTTGTACTTTTTGGTAGAAATATTCCTCGAATCGTATTAAAGCGAGAAAAATGGCCTCAACAAATAATTACTCTGAATTAGTGGTGAACGAAGGCCTCAGACATTAGCAAATTTACACATTATCAATATGAGTATCAGAAGTATGAGTAAAAAGCAATCAATTTATGATTTTGGGTGCTCAGCGCGGCGTATGAGTGATATTATGTAAGAAAATCAAATGCAGTACATATTTGGATGTTATTCTGCCAATTCGATTGAGTTTCTCAGTTGATTTAAAGCCATCGCCAGCCCAATTTCTTCACTACGTAGCTCTGGTAGAACTGACGACTTCAAGTTATGAATATCCTTTCAAAAATCCGCCGCAATACCCTTTTAAAAACAACTTCACTTTCATCTTAAAAGTGCGGCTCAAGTTATACGGCCTTAAAAGGAGGCTTTGCTTCAGACTAATGCTGAAATCTTTTATTTACCCTACTTTATTCGAAAGACGCAGCGCTTTGGCGCTTCTTTGCCACCAGTCAAGTGCTGCTAAGTTTCCTAAATCAACAAAAATTCTGCTTTAACTTGTATAATCTACTCAAGAAAAAGTCAGTATTTTAAACGAATTCCCCTTCTCTCTGCAACTCATTCTCTCTCTCTCTCTCTCTCTCTCTCGGTGTCTTTACCACTCTGCTTTTCTGTATTTTGGTCTGTACCATTTGAACCTTTTGCTACTGGCAGCAACTGGGTAGCTTCTTATTGCAATACACTCCTATTTCAGCACTTAGCTGCAGCCAACACTGCCAAGGACTTGCAGCTGTTGGCCTCTCCACTTCTATCGACGCTTAGCTTTGATTCTGAAGTGGTAATAGAAAATGCTGCTAAAGTAAATATTTTCTCTAATTTTTTCCCGCTGCCACTTCTTATTTATTTGGTCGCAACGAAAGCGTTTTAAAGTTACTTTTTGGGGTTTATTTGTTTACACGCGTTCAACATTTTTATCCATTCCAATTTCTGTTTACTTAGTACATGAGATCCTGCCTCCTTCTCTAAAGTAAAAAACCAACAAACAAACAAGAGTAACCAGTTCCTGGTGTGAGTGTTGCCACAGTTCCGAACTATTGTCCTAACTCATGTATTTCATTGCTCTGCTCTTCTACTGATTTGTTGTGGCTGACACGAGGACCGCGCTATAGCGGCAAACAACCATTCTATTAGACATCAGGACACATGCAACTCGCTTATGTTGCTTCCCTCTGTGTGTGATTTTATTTCCGCGCAGAACGGAACTTGTTGAGTTTCATTGCATCCCATTGTAAGTGTACGTTGCTTTGTGCATACATGTGGGCATGCAGCAACTGAGTTCTACTTATATTAATTTTTTATGCGCTTCCATAACTTGTTTCTAAGCATCCTTGAGTACCTTTTCAATTAAAGTTTCAGCATTAAAATTAAATACATGAAATTAAAGCATAATGAGCACGCGCTGTGATGCCTCAAACATTTTAATAGAATTTAAAATTTCATGGAGGAAAGCTTTTCACTTTATAAATATTTCACTACTTGGACCCACATACAAAATTGGGTATATTTTCCACTCTTCCAAGGATTATCATATTGTATGTGATACAGACTTATTCATATTGTATACAGATGTTGAAGGGGAGTATATAACGGAATATATACTGTGACATTCCAATGATATAAACAGACCGCAAACTCCCTACTTACTTGATGAATCCTTTAAGTGTCTAATAATGATATAGCAAAGTTCAATAGATTATCCAAATTGTGTTCCAATTCAGAAGAACGTTTAGAGTGAAATAACGCTAGTTCAGCGGCAATTATCATTAATGAAAAGCTATACTAGAAGTAACCATAGGTAGGTAGGTAGGTAGAAGTGGTAGCTTAGTTCACCAAAACCACACTTGACCATACCTAATGGCCCGTTGAGATACCACAGTGAGAAGAGTAAATGGAAATAAGAAAAGAAAAGATGATAACAAGAATATGTATCTAAACCAAAGAGGCTAAAGAAAGAAAGTTCAGCATGATCTGGCAACAATTTGTTCACAATAAACCGGCTATAAAAGACTCGAAGCTAATATAAGAAAAACAGAAGGGGATGTGATGAAAATTGTTTTTCAAATATCCTCAAACCTTGATAATGGGCCTGTGATAAATATACACTTCAACCAGACAATTCTTCAGTTTAATTCCTCGAAAATCTAACGATTATTTCATAACAAATTCCAACGTGGTTTAAACGGCTTAAAACTGGGCTCTGTGCAATGAACACCAGGATGCCTCCAGCTGAAGTACTTAGTGCAATACGCACTTCGGTACATCTTTTTCTGACATTATCTTTTCTCCAGAATTAAAAGCGCGCCTTATTCGCCATGCGAAACTACCCAAAACACAAATAAATAATAAACAACAACACAAGCAAACACAATAGAAAATAAGAGAGAGAAAAAACTTCTGCCATGAAACTTCAATTTGCATACTGAATAATAAATAAGCGTTCACTCTCCTCCTAAGGACTTTATAAAGTTCAGTACACATTTTTATTTTTACTTTGTGTTTTGGTGTTTATTTTTAAAGTATGCAAGGAACAACCCGGCACACACACACACCAACAGACACACTCATGCATGAACGGAATTTCACACAACGACGGAACGCACACAGAACAGCTGCAAAGGTATTTACAAGTAATTGGAAGGAAATAAGTTTTAAATTGGAGGCTTCAGTAGGCGGACTTATGTATTGAAAGAGCCAAAACAAACAAAAGCATCAAGTAGGACCGTTGAAAAAACTCAGAGAAAAGAAATGTTGTCCAACTTTCCTTCTATTTGTACAAAATTTTTCAAAAATTTTGCGCCTCGAAGCATTTTTCGCCTTTTTATGATGTTTGACAGCAATTAGGAAATATAAATGCCACTCCTAAGCAAGATACAAGTTTGAAGGAGTTTATCAAGTGTAAATTTGTGTTTATGCCAGTGTAAATGTCAACTTGCAGAGCCACGTTACGCTGCTGTGCTATGTTCGACGAATTTAGTGTTTAGTTTTCAACTCGGAATTTAAAATAACTACGATTTTTCTTTTAATATTACTATACTAATCAGTCACAGATGTCCATGAATAGGACACTTGGAGGGCTTGTTAAGTATTTTCATCATAAAAGGAAGGCACTTCTATCGAGTATTTCATTGGCAAATATGAAGAGTTGCTAGGCACCACCTTTACATATTGTTCTAGAAACATGCGGAGCCCTACCAGGAATATTTCTTGGACACGTCGCTGATGTGAACGTGATGCGCTGAATGGAATTGTATGTATCCATCATGTCATCATCATTGATCCAAATGTAATTGAAATATTCGTGGAAATAATGACTGATGCTCATACTACAAAACTTATTCCTAGGAAAATTTCTCTGCCAAATCGTATTAAATTTGCTTCATGCGAGTACAGTATTTCCCTCAGTATATTCAGTGGTGGCATGCTGTCTCTCCACCAGTGTCAGCATCACAAAACAAAAAGCAACTGAGGGGTACAGCCAACGCAGAATGACGCAGGTAGTAAACACACCCTCATAGCCCTTCTGTGCTAGCGTAAAAAGTTTCAAATTAACTTGTACAAATTGAGCTCTAATCCTCGAATACAATGAAAAAGTTTCAGTATGCGCAGGTAACATTTTCTGTTGGGATACTAGCACGCTACCATTCTCATTTCAACGTGCTTAAGAAAGATGTTGCGAAACCTGTACGCGTTGCTAGTAGCTCCTTATGTTGCCGTGGTACCATTGCTCAAATATGCAGAGGTAGAGGGTGTCGTTGATATTTTCGAATATGGTAAACAATGAGGGATATTCAATAAAGTCCTTGCGGAATGCGACAATCAACAACATCATCTCGCTTAAGGTTTTTTATATTTTCAAAAACATGGGTATGTATAAGTGGTTCTAAAAGGGTTTACTATTAAAAAGGACTATTTGCGTGTGTATGCAAAAGTATCTTCGGCAAGGTTCTTATTGAATCCAATAGCAAAGTATTTGAACATGGCACCGAGATGCGAAGTTTTTATAACAATCAGTGGACGCAATTAAAGCAGTAACCCTCCTATTGAGAATTCTGTAGTGAAAGTCTGACTCTTGTGCGTCTACTCGCATTAAATAATCTTATCTATTAATTTGGTATACTCGTATTGCTCTATCGCCCTGTTCTTATATTTATGTGTCCGTCTTGCTTCTATCCGAGACTCATCACTGCACAAATATGCCACTTGGTAAACAGCTGGCTCCTTTATAAAGGTTTTATTCCGCAATAAATGGCCCAAGGCTTCCTGTTATATATGCATGTAATATACCATAACTCAAGAGACAACTGTATAAAAGTAGCAGAAATAGTCAAATGAAAGTTTTTCTCAACTTATAATTAATTGCAGCTGACTGGAAATATGCACAAGAATATTAAACCACTATATAAAATTATAAATATGCTGTCTCAGGTCCGCAATGTAGCTGAAACTCCCAAATGAACTAACCAGAAAGTTTACCGCAACTACGCCCCAAAGGCAACACAGGAGCTGCGCATTAGTCACACGTGGCGTATACGTAACCACCGCAAGCAGTAATTAGCCAAATGCAGGGAGACTTGCAAGCTCCATAAACGTCAGTTAAAAAGTACTCAACTGGAATTACGGTTATGGAAAAGGCTGATGTCACTCTTGAATATGTTGATAAAATCAATATTCACTGAAAATTTAAATTTGAATTAAACTTTTTTTCATAATTTGTAATTGCGAGTATAGAGTTACTGAGACAATTCTTAAATGGGCAGTAAAATCGAACGTCAAAGCTCAAGAACAGAGCACAGAAAGAGGCCATGACCTGGAGGGAATTAAAAGTCGTGACTTTAATTCGTAATACTTAACATAAGACATTAGACAGAGGTCGAATAAAACTTAAAATAAATATGAAATTAAAATACAATTTCTTCTAAATTTTTAAATAAACTGTTAAATGACTTTAATTTAGAGTCCTTTTTTAACTACTCCTATTAAACTGGATCATGGCAACTCAGAGCGTAAATTACTCAAGTCGCCTGTTTCATATCCTCCTCCAATTGATGTGGAGAATTTAAAACTTTGGGATGCCTCATAAAAGCAACTATCATTTCTGTTTACTTTTGCTACTTATCAATCAGTGCACGATTTTTTGTATTCCTTTTTTGGGTACTCGCACAAATCGTCGTCGCAAACCTGAACTGCACGCGTATTGCTTTTAAAGTGATCTGCAATTAATTTCAATTCGCACGTGTTTTTATCACTTGTCTAGCCGCAATAAAAACTGAAAGGAAAAAAACAATATCCTTGGTTTGTCGTACATTTGATTTTGGCAAAACCGAACACAAAAGTCGCACTCAAACGCCGCATTTATGGGCAATAAAGAAACTAAATAAAAATGGTATATCAATGTGTAATAAATTCCTGAATGGCAATGAGATGCACAACACCAATGGCAACCGAAAAACACTCGGGCACCAAGCACTGAACTGGCCGACCGGAAAGTTCAGTGAACCCACGCCAAATCGGGAGAGGTGTGCAAATATAATAAAAATAAATAATTGAAATTTCAAATAAAATTAAATTTGGTTCGAGATATAGAACCTGGGTACTGATGGTGTTTTGCAGAGTCAAGCGGAATAAATTGTTCACATCATAGTACAGACTTAAAGTACTTGGACGAATGTGATAACAACCGCAATGCATATTGCATTATTTATATATATATATATATATATATATATATATATATATATATATATATATATATATATATATATATATATATATATACTTTCATTGACATTTTTCGTTCATTCATGAATTCTAAATCTACGTCAGGACTCATGTAGAGTTCCTTGCATATAAACTACGATATACCATGATATACTATGAAATATTAAATCTATGTAAAGACGCATGTAGTATATATTGTATATAAACTATGATATTCTAAATCTATGTCAAGACTCATGTGGAGTTTCTTGCATTTAAACTGTGATATTCCAAATCTATGTAAAGACTCATGTAGTCTTTCTTGCATTTAAACTGTGATATTCCAAATCTAAGTAAAGACTCATGTAGTCTTTCTTGCATAAAAACTATGATAGCCTTGTATGCAAAGAACTCCATTAACTTGGAGGTTTCATAGAAGCGACCAAATTCAGCTTTACTATAATGCCAAATGCGAATTATGCTATCATTGTAGCCACTTCATAATGTTACAATCAGTAAAGTTTGTATATTCAAGCTTCGCACTTAGAGTGTTATAATGCACTGCAACGTTTTTTAAACTAACAAATTTTAAGTGGATGTAGTGCTGTTTACTCTCAAACAAAATAAAATTAATCATATGCATGCTCACTGGGTCCTTATCAAAATGTTGTTATTGTACCATTAATTCAAGTGTTTATTTTAATTAATGTAATTTTTAAGTGCCACTTTGCGGCTTTGCAAGTAATTTCGCGCCATTTTAAGCACATTAGAGGGAATATGCATACACTTCCATGAGGATGTGTGCTCCAGATTGTGTATGCGTGTGTATGTGTGAGTATTTAGCAAACAATTGGATTTGCATTATCAGTTTAAGTGCCACTCGCAGCACCACTAAGCAGTTAATTGAGTGAGTGAGCGAGTGAGGAGACAATTCACAATATACGCCACTGAACAGCATGACCAGTCATCGCGATGGGATGCGGAATTAGTGGTGGCGGGAACACGAAAAAAATCGCTCCCTAATTTGCATTTTTAAAACTTATTTGCATAATTTTTCTATTTATTTTCCTACTACTGCGCGGAGCAACACTGCTCGATGGGCAGAGCACCCCTGTGGGCGCGCATAGTGATGCCTATTTGTATGTGGAGTGCTTGTGGTGTCCTCGTAATAAGCCCATTGTTGAGCATACGAACACTCATCCAGAGATTCTCATCATGCGTGAGAAGTGAACAGTGAAAAGCGAAAAGAAATAAAATGAATTTCAAATATTTTTACGAGCTTATGCGTCCTTTATGAGAGAGTGTAAAATTGCCAACAAGGGCAACAGCACTTTTTTATGTTTACACAACAGTGAATAAAAGCAAAGGGAAATTATTTTGGCGCTTGTCAGGCACGCAGCCCAACATGCAAAACCAAACCCAAACATGAACACACTTGTGGATAACTGCCAGCGTGAGGTTTTAAGTGAGGGAAGCAATTGTGGTATCAGTGGGTTAAAGTCCCTCACTCGAGGTGTCGGTGCTTTCTCCCTAAGCAAAAAAGAAAGGCACCGGTGCTCATGCATACAGGTTCCCCTGCTAATAAGCGTAGCTATGTGTGAAAGCTGAGGTCTGCCTTTTTAGACGCTTAACTTTTGTAAAATTTTTGCACGGCTCCCGTTCCGCAGAGCTGGCATAAAATAAAGATATCCTATCGAAGCAGGCGACTGGCAGCTTGTGAGAAATCAATGTAGCGTATGTAATGAATCGCGGCAGGAGGGTTGATAATACTCCTGACAAGTTCATGATTCCCAAGCGAATGGAACAATTCACTCTCTCTGTGTCTGTGAGACTGACTTTGTTTTCTAATTTTTGTCTGTTTTTATGCCTGATTTATTTTACATGGTATCTTATTTGCACGGTATCTTATTGATTGCTGATTATTGGAGCAATTGATGCAAGTTCAACTCCCCTGCTCAAGGAATTGTCTTATTTTCCTCTCCATATCAAATTTCCGAGTTCCTTTTCTATTAATTTGCACACCTTACCCTCAGGAGCTCTACTCCCCATTTATGTTTGACCTTTCAGCTGCACACAATTTGACTGCATTCTCTTACTCATAATAAATCACAGCTCACTGGCACGCCCATTCACAAAACGAATACCGCAAATAGCATAAAATGAGGCGTAGATAAAGTTTGTGGCGTTTGTGTTTGTCACTTTGCTCGGCTAGTGATAAATGCATAATTGATGTGAACAACAACAATAACAACATCAAAAACAAACAATAAATTTAATGAAATTCAAATTAAAATTCGCTGTTATGGTGAAATTCATCACCACATTGGATGATTTCAATTTCTGTGTTCCGACTCTGGAGCGAATGCGTGACACTTTATCAATCATACGCTCATGCAAGCGTACCCACGCACACATACATATATAATTATAGCACTTCAAAGCTCGCACTCACACTACAATAGCAAAGAGGCGTACAGCTCATTATGACTGATGATGGTACGCTTTGACGGCACTCTTCAAAGGCCTTTGCTGCTTTTTGTGTCATATTTGCTGCCTCTCAGGCAGCACTCAGAATTCCTTTTTTCGTTTTGCGTGTAAGTGGAATGAATTTTTTGTTGATTGATGGCTTCATAAATTCGTTGTGATATCAATCGAACAACAATAGCACAGTTAGTATTAAATTCACATGATATTTAAGGACTTGAATTCCTGTTTGATACTTGGATGGTGATATCTAACAAACTGTTGGATGATTCCCGATTGCTAATTCTGACATCTGACCATATATAAGTTTATTTCAGAAT
The DNA here is from genome assembly GCA_920105625.2 of Clusia tigrina. Lineage (NCBI taxonomy): Eukaryota > Metazoa > Arthropoda > Insecta > Diptera > Clusiidae > Clusia > Clusia tigrina. The sequence goes on along the minus strand of OV050033.1, from coordinate 175,896,210 downwards.
TGAATCATCTCAAGTGGCTGCTCCAGTAGTAAGCACATTTAGCAGTTTCAATGTTGCCCTAAATTCTTCTCTTAAAGTCGACAAAAATCTGCTTCTTCATTAGACTTTTTAGATACTAAACTACTTAACATTAAGGCCGCTAAACTCTTTAGCAATTTCTTCCAAACGAACTTTGGCCCCGATTTAGTCGTACAGTGACATTGTAGCAAATGGTGCTTTTATAACCCTTCTCTCACACTTCAGGCAATTGCATCTCCACATAACCACATCCAGCCGAGTACACTTCTAGCTCCGAATCCAACATTATTTCTGTGTCATTCTCTTCATTTTCAGCAAGTTAATTAGACAAACCGAATGCAACAGCACTCAACCCACAACAATTCCCGCGTATTGTGGGTGAGCTCTGAATGTACGACCACACGCATGCATACTCACTCACACACTCACCAGAGCCTGTTATGCGCCCACGCAGAATTGCTGTGGTGTTGGCAATGATTGTCAACAGCAGACCCAGAGGTAATTTTGACATAATTATGTGGTTTTGTTTTGTCTCTTTGACGAAATGCATTCGTGTGGGAGGCTGTTTGGATGTGTGTATGACGCTCATGTTTATAATCGTCATTTGGCATTTAGTTAAATAGAAATCTGATTTGCTTTTGCAATAAACAAAATGTCAGTTGAACATTTAAAATATAATTTAATGAGATTTCTAAATATAAATGGTGAAATAGATTTTTTTAATATTTTGTGGGTTTATTTATAATCCAAAATCTATTTTACTTAAATATTATATTTAGAACCAAAGCTGGCACATTCGAGATAAATGCCTCCACATAACACTTCTTGAACACAGCAAATATGACGTGAATTGAACTCAAATTGAAGGTTAATATATATTCTCATTATATATACTTGATACTTGCCAAAAACCGTGGCCCACCTTCTTCACAAATACTCTCATGTAAATTGCTTGTCTTCTCAAGGCAAAATGGGTGGAAATGATAGTTCGGAAATGGATCCTGCAATGATTTTATTTACTTGTGTACTCATAACACCAAACAAAGATAAGAATAGAACGTCATGTTTATTATATAATGATAGTCAGAAGTAAGGGAAGACTCAAAATTAGTGAGGGATTGAGAAAGAGACACAGAAAGAGAGAATGCTAGAATGAGAGAAAGAGAGTCAGAAATACTCGAACATCTACTACTTTGAACCACTTCAGCTGCCCTCGATTTCATTCCCATGCATTTCAGAATCAATTTCATTAGTTCAAAATGTTACCATAATTTATGACTAGTTGGTTATGACTAGCTTTATAACATTTTACTAATGACTAGTTTTTGTATGTGTACAACTATTTCAAGTAACATATATGTATACTTCGTCTTAGTATATAAAGGAATAATCACTGGAAACACTCTTGAGTGCCAGCATTTCTACAAAGGAGCTTTAGTATAAATATTGCCGGCCTCGATGATCTGCTTGGTGAGCATGCTAGTCTTACAGTAGTGATGTAATAATCCTCATAATAATCATCATAATATTTGTAATCATAATAATGAAGCTACTTGTTGTTTGACTATAACTGACTCTCTTATCTAATTCTATGAGATATGACCAGGAGCACCACCGGCAAATCCTTGCATCCTCCACGACCATAAATGCCACTGAAACGTTTTGTAACTATGTGTACACACCATTGTACTGGCTTCCTTTCCTGCTTGCTACACTATGAACGTATCGAAGCATTGTAGAAATCAATTCATAATAATAATTTATTTAACCGATTTGCCAATGAATTTTCCATATGCTTTGGTTTGGTGCGCTTAAAGAGAACAGCTGCTGACTATTCATTTTATTGAAAAAAGGATGTGCTTCTGACAAGTGATGAATGCAGCAGCTCATGACTAGTGGCCGTATCCATTCCCATTATCATAACCGCTTCACAAGGCAGCTGAATCAATACGAGTCGCAATGCATAAATTTGTCTTTCCGCTAGTCTAGTCAGCAAATATGCAGAGCACCACACGACGAAAATTTTACCCTGGAAACGCAAATGCATATTTATGAACAGCAACTCAATCGTCGGCCACCAGTTTAGTCAATGCTCGTTCTCGCAAATGATGTAATACTCTTCCGTACTGAAGTGCAAATATGTGAAAGGAATGCTTGATAAATGCGAGCATATATGCGCGAGGGTGCATCATGTGTCCCTATAATATTTTGATGGCGTAAATTCCCACATAAAATTATTATAAGTAATTTAAGTGACATGTTTTAACTGACATAATTTGCTCTTAGAACAGAAATTAACCCAAAATTCCGAACATATTGTTACGAAATTGCCCTTCTGACAATTTATTCTAACTCTCAATACTCGGATACGTACCACTGGATTGTATAGTAATCAAACAATCGCTGGTTAAATCAAAATAATTCACTTTGTTTAATTATTGCTAATTACACACTTAATATTAAGATTAAACTTTATTTTTTCAGCTGATGGCCTTGAGCTAGTGCTGTTATTTTTATTATTTTTTGTATATTAATATACTTGAAATAAATATGATTGATTGATTATTTTATTACAATTTTACACTTTATTTAATAATTCATTAATCACTTCACCACTTCTCAATTACAATTACAAATGTTACTGAACGATGTACACACTGTTACGGTTGCTTTTCAACTGTCTCGACTTTAATTGTGTGGTTGCTTATATAACTTTCTTATGGTTGAAGTAGAACATTTCAGAACATTCCCCACACTTCGGTAGAAGTTCGAGAACATTCTCGAATTTTTTCTACACTTCGAAAGAGGGTTCTTGAGTAAGCTTTTGTTTTTCAATAGTTTGCGTCTTGACTTATATACACACCTCTCTCGTAGTAACTGAACTTAATAGAGGTATCCTAAAAGTATGCATTGATTTGTGTTTCAATGTATTACCATTACCCTCCATTTATCATTATTAAAGTGAAGGTCAAAATATCAATCCTTGATAAAAGGCTCTACTTCCCTCTACAACTTCCACATATCATATAAGCGTACATACAAAATAAATGCGCGTAGTGTGTCTAAGTGAATGAATGCTGAATTTATCGCAAATCCTTTACAGCTTCTTCAAATTTCTGGTTTACATGGTAGCGTTACTATCGTGTTTGACCCTTTCATATTTTGTTGAGAATTCTTGTTAATTTCTTCTTGTTTTACTTACTTAAGTTGTAAACAAAGAAATTTCAGGGTCATTTTGAACAGTTTCTCATGTACAAATGTTTTGTTTGCATCACTTTCCTGGAAATCAATGTTATTGTTCAGAATATATGAAAAGTTCACATAAACATGGCACTCAACTATGTGAGTTCTACGCCAAGAATTCTGTGTACTGCACCGACGTGGATAAATGTCTGCCAGGCACTGAATTCGGGTTGTTGGGTTCCTGTTCCTCTCTATGGATTCGTACATTATTCGTGTGTGCCACGGAAACGAAGGCAGCAGTTGTTACGCAATCCACCAATTCGAAAGTTTTTGCTGGCAAGCAAATATGCTAAAAGCTGCTCCCCTGATAGGTGTAGTTAGTGTGTGTATGTGGGGATTTATTGCTCGCCTGTATTGGTATCCTTTTTAGTGGCATAGCATCCCTTTGATTTACCTCCTTGCTATTATGTGCGCGCAAATTCAATGAACGTCAAAATTGACTTCAAATTTCGCCATTTCGCATATTTCCAGTGCGCTTATCGTTTTATACACACTCCCATAATAACTGAAACTATCACACACACACATTCAAATGCTTGTGTTTTTTCAGTGTACACGTTGTATTCAGATTTAATGCTGTTGTTTTTTAAGTGTTCCAGACTGCCCTTGAATTGTTCTTATCCCAACAAAAAAAAGATTACTGTGGCCATGCCCATCATATGAGCACCTTTATCCTTTCATTACACTCTCACCATGGCACCAAAATAAAGGTGTACTACAATTCCATTTGAAGTAAGCGAAGCGTCGTTTGTGCCGCATGGTTTCACTTCAGTTTCAAGGTGATTATTTTTCTACCATTTGTTGTTTGCTTTTCCACTTTGGTTTGAAAACAACTCCTGATATGGACAGAAAGATTGGAGATTAAAAAAACGAAAGGGAAAAAATTCAAAAGGCAGTAAAAAAAAAATTAAAGCCGAGAGGGACAGCATAGTAAGCGGCTTAAAACTTTGTCAGGTCCGTTTTGTTAACAAGGATGTGCCTCTACTTTTATTTCATAACACTGCCAGAGTTTCACTCGAATGCGAACCACACAAATACCTACTTACATATACTAGGACTCTCCTGGTAATTACATTTATTGCTAAGAATACTACACGAGATATACCTAACTTCTAGGCGTATATACATATATACTATTCGTAGATATGTCCAACCTGCTGTATATATATTTTATATAATATACAAATAAATCTAATCTAAGCTGAAATAAGTGTTTTTTCCATTCCACACTTCAGCTCCTTTCATTTGTGCTTCTTATTTCAGAGCGGACAGAATTTCAATTGCTAATGCCAACACGCCGTCATGGTGTCCAGTCCTCCATTTTCTCAGCGAAACAACGATTTTCACTTGACTGGATTATTTTTGCTGTCTGCCCGACTCTTCTCCTTTAGGTGAAGGACACTCTAAGCAACATTCCTCGGTGTTTGGTCACTGTTTATTGTGTTTAAAAATAATTTATTCAAACTTCAATTCAGGGTCAGCAGCGTGATGCTTCTCCACTTCAGCACCTGTCGACCTGTAACCTTTAGAAGCTTTTCTATACAACTTACGATAGAATATCCTTGAAAATTCGAAGCAACAGGATATATTCAATAGAACTTAAAAGTAGAAGATGGTAGCTCTGGAAGAGAAATAGTGATGTAGTTTTGGCAGCAACTCTATCTGAAGGACTCTGACAAAATTTTAGCTTATCTGAGCTTCAATTTAAGTTTTATAAGGATTCTATAATACTCGTTTCTCACTACTGTAAATAGTGGAAATTGTGCTGGAACACTGTATAGAAGCATGCGACTGCTCTATTCTTAACAGTATTACAGTGTGATAATAAATTTGAATAATATAGAGGGAGATGAAAGTGCCCATGATTCAAGTGTATGAATCATGGACACTTTCATCTCCCTCTATACAAGCATAAAGACATCGGGAGGTGCAATATGGAATCAGTAATACCTTTGAGTTATCACTTGCACTATTATCACTTTTACTTCCACAAATCGCAGTTCACTTCCTTCAATCGTATCATGGAAACACGCCCAGTATGTCCGAATACAGACGCCTTACATTTTGCCAGTGGTGTGCTCATAATACCTGTGATATTGTAATAGAATACAGCGCTATAGAATTCTGCAGTTACAGTAGCCGGAGAACAATTATTCCAAGTTCTTTACATACAGTACTCTATCGGGAGCACTATGATTTTATAGTGCTTCTTATTATAGTCCCCTTAAATTGTTACTTTGAATATTTTGAATAGCATAGCTACTCAGAATTGAACTCAAAGTAGAATCCTTTGAAGAATGCTTGTTGTTCCTTGTTTATTTAACAAAGTGTGACCACACCAACAATTAACATCAATTTAGTAAGCCACGGAGCAGGTGGTAAATGGTAAGGAGAAGCCTTTTACACAAATCGATTCAATTCCGTGGAATTCGTACAGTTGGACTCATCAAAAAGTTACCTCGGCTATACTAAGTAAACACAAACGGTATCAATCATGGTGCCAGGTAAAGTGCAAAGGAAAGGTACGAGTATTTGCTCTGACACTACCAGGTACTGGGAATGTTATTAATTGCTGGTGTATGGGTATGTGTGGATGTGGCTGTGTCAGCTGCCGTTCACGAAAATTGGTGGCAACAAGTTTCGCTCGCATCCCACAAAGAAAAAAAAAAATGGAACTTTAATGTGAGCTCCATTAACGGCAAATTACAAGCGGCAATAAATTTCAATTTTCCGAAAGGAACTAAGCCAACTTTCGCTTCACGAGTTTTTACCTTATTTACACCGAAATTTCATCCAGCAAGCAAAGCAATTTATTATTCAAACAGTGAGGGCACAAATGAGAAGCAGTTCTGTCCTGTTTGCAGCGAGGGTCGCGTCCTCAGCGCTGAGTATATATCAAATTTCTTAAATATTTGAACTCATACTTCGTGAGAATTTACACCACGCAGATACTTCGCAACGCCGCTCTCCCCTCCCCCCATCAAGCTTAATTTCCAGTGCAGCAAGTTAAGCTGCAAAGCTTAAGCAAGCTACGCTTGAGGAAAAATGTTAGTGAAAGAGTGTGAGAGAATGATGAAAGTATACGTAGTTGGTGGTTATATATGCATATATCATTCTCCATTTTGTAAGCAAGAGAGAAAAGTAAGGAACAGCGTTAGCCACCCTATGTGGTCTAGTGGTAAGAATGCTAGACTCACACCACGAGGGTTCAAGTCCTGCCACGGGCTTGGTTTCAAAAATGCTTCTTTCTCAAAACTCCTTTTCTCTGCGAGTCGAAGGCCTCTGCAGCTAGTACTCATTCCCTCAACACCTTGCACTCATAATTAATTATGGTGTAAGATATAATAACAATAATAAGGAACTGCGTTATGCACTATTACCATGTGGACAGATTTGAGAAACACCTTCATGCTTTGGTGTTCACAGTAAAACATATTCACAACTGAGAATATAATAAAAAAAAAACTTCCTATATTGATATATAACACCACAGTCATAAGTGTTACAACACGAGTGGAACATTGTAAGAATCAGTTAAAAGAGTTTTCTATATAGAACCCATGTTTTCCTTGTTCATTTGCGTCTGTTTCTTGTACGCAATCTACTCTCAATTCGTATGGAAACTTGTGAATTTTAATTTTATCTCTTTTATTTGGGTGAATATTACCAACATTTCTTCCTGGGAGCACGCTCATAAAACATACCCCTACTAAGTCACTTAAATGATACCATAATTTATATACAACCATACCAAAGCGAAGACATTGCTACAGCGTGCTCCTTCCCCCGAACTGCCTTTACTACCTTTATTACGGGTTTTGGGTCGCTGCCTCGTTTTTGCTGCTATTGTTGTTGTTTGTGCTGTATAAATGAAACTGTTGCTTCAATTTTGTGGCATTTTTCTCTACCTTCGCTTAAATCTTTATTCATTTATGTACTTTTTTCCATATTTATTACGCTTTGTTGTTATAAATTTTCATGATTCTGTCTCTATTGCTCTTGCTTAGGTTTGTGGACCGTTCACTGTTAGATCGGTAATTCCTTCTTTATGTATTTAATTAGAACCTTTTCCTGTGCAAGTCACAATTCACCCAATTATATCCTCACTATATAGTATATCTGTTAAATGGAGAAGGACGCTGCCAATTTGCATGTATTAAATATTCATAAGGAACGCTGTTTTCGCCACCAAGGGTATTATTTCTGCACGTTGTGTTTAAGACAATAAAATCTGTGGCATATTTCCACCAGAATAACAGGCAAAAATTATCAACTGCTTTAAATAACCATGACAAAAATATTAATTTGTATAAAAAAACGTCTTAATTAGGGGCGGAAAAGTGCTTTGTTACTTTTCAAACAGAACTTCCAAGCATTCTTATCGTCAGCCGGTGAGAACTGTGGTTCAAAGAGCCTCTAGACTCTGGACTGTTCCACATTTTCACTTCAATTGATTGTACAGCTTAACATAACTCTCACACATTTCCATTTGTAATAATTAATTATTGCAAATAGTTTCATCACTGGATTATATCAACTAATTCAAAAACACTGCTTCGATATTATTGCTAATCATTTCATGACTTGATTGTGTGAAAGAATTCAAAAATATTGGATTGATAGTTACCTTTAAGTTACCTTTCAGTGATTCAAATAAGCAAAACTCGTTATTGCTCAAGAACTTTTTAACTATTTTACCTTTATAAGTACAACAACTCATATCGCATCTACTCACATTGACTGTAAACTGAACTCACATATGGTGAGAATGGGGGCACCTCGGAAGGCTCCTGCAGATTCTGTATGGAGGAAGAGGAGACATCTTTGCATGTGTTGACATATTGTCCGGCTCTCATGCACATCCGCTGGAAATACTTGGGATTTTCCCAAGGCTCTGCCAGTGATCTGAAACCTCTGGAGCCAAAAGTTGTCATCACGTTTATCCAGAGGATAGGACTCAAAGATGTACTTTGAACCTCTGATGGGGGCATAATAGATCGAAAGGTCGCGGTGCTTAAATCCCCTACACATAATAATAATAACATCGCTTCTGCTAACAAGTCACTTGCGTCTTTGTCGCCTTTTCATCGCCTTTTTATTTGTGTCAACTGCTATTGCAGTAGAGATCATTTAAACACATTCCAACACCAGGATTGAATTCAGAGGAATTTAGGGGTTTCGACTCCATGTTTAGGTAGTTCATTCAAAGTAAAAAGTCAGTTCTTCTTTTTGGCGGGGGTGAATTCGAAACCCCCAAACTCCTCTGAGTTCAATCCTGATGCTGAAATAAGTTGAAATGATCTCTACTACAATAAATGCAGTTATGACATCGAAAGGCCATCTGAATTTGTTTTGTAGATGCACCAAAGCCAAAACTAAGTGCATTTGTATGAAGGCATGATTTATATCTCTTTAAATGTGACTCGCTGTTTGTGTGTAGCTATTTATGACTTAAAGCTTAAAACCTTTCATTAATGACTTTTCATTAATAACTTCTCATCACTTAATGGCGCTAATTGTCACTTTAACTTGTATCCTTGTTTACTTGTGAATATCTGCAAGACTATTGCGAAGCTGTATCTTAGCCATCATCAGAGCGGTTTAATGAAGATTTTATTTTTATAATAACCATCTTTATTGTCTACTATACTAGGCATATGAGTATCTTAGTCCACAAATCAATTAAAGCCTGCAACATTATCATCACAATCTGAAAAGAACTATCATCCTAAACACACATCACAATTTAACATCTCTCAGTAAATTCGAGATTTCTTAATCTATTCCCTTACATGAGTACCGCAATCCATTGAGGCAACACAACCACCAAGCAAATAGCAACTGGGCTCCTTTAATTATTTTGCAACTCACTGGTTTGGAAACTTATGTAAATTCCTTGGAGTTAGGTTTTAAACTAAAGCAGATGAGAAAGTAAATTAATTTGCTTCATATAATAAACTTGTGGGCATATTCATAACGAAAACAAACTTACAGGATACCCACCACCCCTGCCATCTCCACCGGAAATATTACACCCATTTAAGTGGTTGCTAGGATATCCGCTACTATACATCTGGCTCAAATGGCATAATAATAACTCAATGTAGAGCGGACAGCTGCCACGGTCGCCAGGCAGTGAGCTCCAAGGAAAGCGCAACAAGTCTGCTAAAAACCCTGCGTCGCTATTTAGGTTAATTGGAAATTAATTAGAAGCAAAGATTTCGCCACAGCACACGGACACAGAACCTTAAAAAGATACAAAAAGATACGATTATACAGCAGTGCAGTTGAATGTGCTGTGAATGATTTAAAGGGAATTCAAAATTCGAGCTGATTCAAGGACACTAAGGCCTTCAAACTGTCAGAAGAGGCTACACAAAAATATGAAAACTTCTCTGTGAATTATGATGCGAGATTCATTTTCAGACAAAAAAAAGATAACCTAAACAGATGCCAGGAAACACCTTCACTGAGCCTGGTGCCCTGGGAAACGAAACTAGGGAAGAAAACTTGGAGCTTAAAGAAAACAGCTTACTTTATACCTAAAAAGAAGTTCTAAGAAGCCAATAAGAATTTTTGCCTACAGACTGACCCTAAACTAACAATTCCTTTATGTAGCCGCATATTTACACAGGACTACACGACGTATTGATTACTTGCAGTTCATGTAAGTGAATGAAAACTAAAAATAACTACTCAGCAACGGAAATCGCCCAGCAACCCACTCAGCTGAACTGCTCCTGATTATCCTTTGATAATAATAATCATTTGCAAAACAAAATTTATAGAAGCCAAACTTGGAAACAACTTATTCGGACGGGAAATCCAAAGACACATACAACAGCAAAACATGCGAAAACTGCTAGGAAAAAGCACTAAAAGGATACACAAGGAGCACAGACGGGAGCACACACTTTAGATGGGTTAAGACGCTAACGCTGCTAAGCAAACTTCGACCGACGAAAATATGTAACGATGTCAAGAAGCAAGTGGCCTGGAGCAGTTAAAAGTGAACAGTGTATGGAGAGCAAGGAGCTTGGAGCTGAGCTAAATGCTGACTCGTGGAAATTGCCAAATTGAATTGCAATGACAATGCCAATAGGAATGGGAATAGGAATCAGAATGGCAATGTCAGTGGGGGTTGAAAAGTCACAGAGTAGAAAGAAGAAAAGCACTCGTAAAGAAAGATTTTGCAACAGTTTTCCGCAATTGATACGATATTGATTGCAAGCGAAATGCTGGTGATGGGAGCGACAATGATTCCGTGCGACGGTAGTTGGCAATTCTTTTACGAGTACAAAGAGCAAGCTCGATAGAGAAAAAAGCAAATATGCACAAATAATCCTCGAGAGCCACCGAAGAAGAGCCAATCAAAGCAGCTCAGGGACTGAAGATGCAACTGCAATGCTGCTAAGATGGGGGCAGAAGTGTTGAGAGCCTGTATGAAATTGCAACGGCTGCTTACAACTTCTGGCACTTAATGTAATGAGTATGAAGAGGAAACCAGTATCTCTGCATCTGATCAGGGCTTATCTGCCCAAATGAAATACACTGTGGGATCAATGATTCAAAGCAGGGGTGAGGAGTCTTCAATTGATGTATCCAACTCCGACTCCATCACTTTGCCGTGTCCCGCCTACTGCGATTCGAATGATTGATACATTGCACAACCAGTCGCCCTCCTATTTGCTTCCCAGTGACGGGGAACACATTATTCCCTCGTGCCAAATTTCTTCATTATAGTGCGGCAACTAAGATGCCTCGAAGTATGTATTCCGTTGGCTTGTGGGGTTTCCCTACTCCTGCGAAATTCACATAGATACGCATAGAAAATATGCTTCAGTAGAACGAAACTTCATCGCCCATTCCCCTGGGTTGAGTACTAAATGAGTGTTGGAGTACAAACATTTCGCAATTCTTCTGCTCCGGGGCTTCCTCCTCGCAATGGCACTGCATTTTCCGAGCCAAATTCACAAGAGTAAAAACAGGAATTCGCCTGCAACAAACACCTATACAAAATAGGTATATCTAGCACGAGCACTTGCAGATTCTGCTGTGATGAAGAGGAGTCTATGGGGCACTTAATCACCAACTGTGATGCATTAGGCCACAGGAGGCACAGGATCTTAGGTTCCTATATACTAGAAGATGAAGACCTTCAAATGCTCTCTCCAAAGGAGCTGGTTCGATTCCTTGATATACTAAGTATACTAAATAATTAAGTACGAAGGGGCGCACAATAGATCAAGTTGGTCGCAGTGCATAAAGGCCTTAGCCTAACCCGTACAACCATTACCATTACCATTACCAAAAACAGGAAATGTCCGTCCATAGTGCAGCAGTTCTTTGGATTATTGCACAACCGAAGAAAAGCAGCTTTTGAAAGAAAACGCTGCTTACGAAGCATGATGCCATCCAAAGCAGGCACGCACACACGCTTCCAATACACCAAAGCCGGGCACTCCACATTCGATTTGTGAACAAATATAAAAATAGCATTGAGAAGCGTGCGTCAAAATAAGAAGTTTCGGTTTTCTATTTGCTTGGACGTCACAAATGTGGAAATTTTGCGATGGTGATGACGCAAAACGCCCGCGATTTCCACAAATGGCAAATCCATAGCAACATCACACATTCAAATGCGCAAAAATCTCCATAACGCGATTCATTCTAAAGCGAAATTAATTCATTCTTTGTTTGGCAATTTTTGTGATTCAATCAAAACAACGCTGGAGGAATTTCTTCAGCTCTACAATTTCGCAATGTGAAACAGTCAAATTTTCTTATGAAATTTGTTTGGAAAGAAATTTCTTTTATTCAATTTGTTCCAGAGCAGTGAAAAAGAATATGAAAATTAAGAGAATAAAATATGCTAAAATTAAGTCAGCCATTTGTTTGTGCTTATGTCAGAGGCCACACCCACTTGTGCAATTTCGTGTACACCATGTGTTTCTAAGCAAGTGTGGGCGTTCCTGTGATAGTACATCATACTATGTTAGAACTGAGGTACAATCTATTGAATGGTTTGGTTCAAGCGGAAACTGCCACACTCATCTGCAGAGATTCATTCACATTGGAAGTGTCCTGTCCTCTTTTGTACATGTGTCCAGTTTCTGTGCAGTGGTGAGAATGGTAAATGGAGTAACTAAGTCAAAAATTCCATCTATTGTTTGCACGTACCTGGATACCGGCAACGCTTACCTCAACACCAGTACCTTTCTACACAATGTACGAAATAGTTGCCAAAGTACCAACATATTCTAGGGGACTTATTCATGCTAGTCCTGAAATACCCAGCCACCAACACCTCTATACCTTATGAAGTTCACAAAATTTTCGCACAGGGATATTTTTGCATTCATATCTAAAGAGAGGGCACACAAATTTAAATCCAACATGACGTTCTTTTTGGAGTGTCTGCATGCCAAATTGTTTTTAACGGTAAGCGGGGGAATTTTGATTGCAATAACTCCATAACCACGGCCTAAATGCCACCTCACATTGCACTTTGTTAGTGCAGGCACAAAACGATGGGGTCGATGAGCTTAACATTAAAGTAGAACGATGATTTTATTATATTCTAGGGGGCTTATTTACCTTAGTCCTGAAAAGCCAAGCCACCAACCCCTTTGTAGCCTATGAAGTTCACAAAATTTGTCCCAAATATTTGGCTTATATGGAAACGTCATATACAATTGTTCAATATCATTCAGTTCTTCTATGATGATCAGTATGGAGGGAGAGCTGACACTTATATAACAAATTTCATCCCTGAGACTTAAATTGATATAAGCAAAAAGTCAAGCAGTGGCCCTGGCTCAATCCATGTGGTTTGGTGAATTAGTAGTTCCAGAAAAGTCCTTCCGCTTGAATACCATTGTACAATTAACATTTTACAGTATGAATACCGTATTACAATGAAATTGTTGATAGTTATTATTGAATAATTTCAAGTGTTAGAATTTAAGTGTTAGTAGGGATCGTATTTTCAAAATGGAAATGAGTTGGTCTGAAGGATAGTTTTTAAACACTCCACAGCTGGTTATACAACAAAAAAATTTTAATGTTATAGGCTCTTACTATAGTATATATATTTAAAAGCATATATTTCAATAAGACTAGAAACGTTCACAAATAATCCTTTAACTCAATTTTGTTTATGATTGTGATATTATTTCGTTTTCCTTTCCGCTGAAATCATGTTGAAACTTTGTTCATTCGTTCACTCCCACGCTCACTGGGCGAACAGGCGAGAGCTGTTAATCTCATATTCATAGAATTATGTTAAGCAAATGGCAAAAAATGCCCGGAGGACGTCATTTTCGTTGGCGAACCGTTGCGGGCGAAAATAAAGCGCCAAGGGATAATTAAAGCCGTGTTAACTGGATTTCCTAACGAACTTGTAATTACATTTTGACTTGTTCTAACTTTGCAGTGTGGCTCCCGGGAGTATGGAAATTATGGCGGTATTGATGCGCAAATATGTGTGTGGGTGTGCTGTGTCCGTATTGATGTATGTGTGTGTGTGTGTGTGTGCTTACATGTGTTGGGGTATTGCATGTTAACCAAATGCAATTATTTATACTGCGAAACGATGGCACTTGTGACATTTACAAATTAAGCGTTGTAATATTATTACCGTATATGGTCGCCAAGGAAATTATGAACACAATATCCTGATCAGAGGCAGTTGATGTTTTAGCTGCGATGGGTTTGTGCACATGCAGCCAATAAACATCTCATTTGACTGAGGTGGGCGATAGTTTCATTTAACAAACTGCTTGAATATAAAGTTTCACAAATTTCAGTAAGACCAGGAATATAGGAATCTTTTCTATTAATGAACTGATCAGAAACTAGTCATTTGTCTGAGGTGAGCGAAAATCCCATTGCATGGAAATGCAATGGATATAACCAATATAGCAATATAGATTTTCGCTCACCTCAGTCAAATGTGTAATTTCTGATCAGTTCATTAATTATCCGCGCCAGGATGAAAAGAATCCATTCCATGTGGATAATTAACGAACAAATCAAGGGAGGCATAAATCAACAAGGAGGTAAACTACATGTAAACTTAACCAGCTGCTGAAAGAGTTTCTCCTGTGCTCAGTAATAAATTTCTTTGATCTTTTAATCACGCTTTTCATTTCATCTTTCTCTACTCCGCTTTAAGAAGGACATGAGAAAAAATACATATATGTAAATCGCACACAAGTAAAATAAGCTTAACTGCACCCAAAAAAATATCTTTGAAGTGTTTAATTAACTGAAACCCCCTCCATTTCCGTCTCTAAGTATCACACTTCGTTTGCTTTCTTTCTCTCCATGTCTCGATTCTAACTCTCCACTCAATGGAAAAGTTGCACTAAACTAGAATTATGTATAATAGTAGAGTAGAAAAACTTTCCATAATGATTCATAAAGTTTGTGCACATCCTTGAGCAGGAAATGGAAAAGCACAATACAACAAACCAACGTGAATGATGCAGACGCAATAACAAAGATAAAAGGCAACAACTTAGCACAATACCAAGTCACGGTGTTAACTTTGATTATGACGCAGAGAGTGAAACTTTTAATAATGCAATTAATGGAAAAGTTTTACTCGTTATCTATCAGAGAACTTCTTAATGCACAAGTAGTACATAAACTTTGTGCACTGGGTGGAATGGAGTTTATATATATGGACACGATATATATACATAGAAATACGCACTTCTTTGTGCACACATATGATGAAATATTGCATTAAAACTTGTTAGTTGTAAACAATATAATTCAAAGCATATCAACAGATGTACTCGTAAACCATGAGTTGAAGAAAAACTCGTAGGATTCAATGCGGAGTATGTAAAAACCATCTAACCAACGAATGAGCATCATATAAATCCATATACATACTATAAACATATACCAAAGAACCTTTTCAAGGAATCAAAAAGAGACAATAATGGTGTAATTCCTGATGCAATAGGGACTACCATGAAAAGTGTGTACCTAAGTTCAGTGACTGGGTCCACCAAAGGAAAGTAATGCAACAGCTTAGTGATTAGCTATACATCATTCCCAGTAGCAGCAGCCAGTTACCAACTATTGTTACCAGCGCCTTCTGTATTTAACTGCAGACTTTTGTTATTTCCCTCTTAAGTTAGTGGTGACTTTGGCTAGCGGCTATTTCTATTGGCAAGCAGCGAACTGTTTTAATTACCATTGAGTTCAAGCTCCGTTGATCACTCTAAAAGTAAATTGGTCACTCCTTATTGGCCTTTCGGTGGAGAACAAACCAAGTTGTAGCAAATGATTGTTAATAAAACAAAGTCTCAACCGGATAGATCGCTTCCTCGTGGTGCATCCTGGGAAACGCCAGATGGTCTCCCTGTATCTTCATTTGGGGCTCAAGGGTAGCTTTGACCGATATCTCAAATTGACGATAGTACTTTATTGTCACAAAATTTCAAGGTTTTATGAAGCTCCAGTGAAAAGTTGCAGCATTTAAATGTTCCAAACTTTGATAGGTATAGACGCACCATATAGAAGTTAGAGCCATTTGAAGTTTTATCTGTGTTTCATTTTGGTATCGATTTGCATGACCGATTTCCGCCCCTGATCTCTCCCTATATTTCAATGTTTTGTTCGTCTCGATGCTGGTGACTGTAGTATTCTGTTACCTCAGTACGTATAATTGACATCGTGCGGGAGTGCCTTTCAGGCTAATGCTACTACTACTGAACTAAAGAGTGGGCTTTGGTTTGTACTGCGAGAATCTGGGTATTAATCGATCTTTCCTCCTAGCAGATCACTGTACTATTTTCTAGGCAGAGGTGATGGCGATTCTGTTGACAGACAACGTCACTAATAGCTCCGATATGTACATATAAAGGGTTTTCCAACAAGAGGTGTTATTTTGAATCAACCGGTATTTCGGTAGCTGTCACTTTTGACGCTTTTATTCTTTGACATTTGACAAGCAGAAACTATGCCATTACGAAAAATGGAACGATACACGCTTCAACAATGCACTGAAATTATTAAAATTCACTACAAAAATGGTGAAAATCTTGCAGTCACAGTTCGCAAAACTAAAGCATTTTTGGGTCGTCGTGAAGCACCTTGTCGGACCGCAATACAGAAATTGGTGGAAAAATTGGAGCTGTTGGGACAAGTTAGTGATGTGAAGAATAAAACCCGTGCACGTCGCTCAAGAACAACTAAGAATATTGCTGCTGTAGCCCAAAGTGTTGAAGAAAACCATTTGTCCATTCCTCGTCGTTCTTTGGATTTGGGCATTCCACAAACGTCATTACACCGTATTTTGCATAAATACTTAGGTCTTAAGGCTTATAAAGTCCAGTTAACACAAGCACTCAGGTCGCATCTGGGGCTCGGAAAACCCAAGAGTTATTGTTGAGAAGCCTCTCCATCCTCAATGTGTGACTGTTTGATGCGGTTTATGGTCCGGCGGGTTCATTGGACCTGACTTTTTCGAAAATGAGGTTGGATCAACAGTTACGGTGAATGGATTGCGCTATCGAGAGATGATTAATGATTTTTTATGGTCGGAGTTGGATGGTATTGATCTGGACAACGTTTATTTTCAACAAAACGACGCTACGTGCCACACAAGCAACGAAACCATTGCTCTTTTACGGGAAAAGTATCCGGACCGTGTTATCTCTCGAAGAGGTGATCACAATTGGCCACCGAAATCTTGTGATTTAACACCTTGCGACTTCTTCCTTTGGGGCCACGTGAAAGATAAGGTCTACGCCAACAGCCCAGCGTCGATTCAAGACCTCAAAGATAGAATTCGTGAGGCTATCGAGGACATAGGGCAGCCACTTTGCGATTTGGTTATGGAAAATTTCATGAAAAGGATATGGTCCTGTAAGCGTGGTCGTGGTGTCCATTTGGCTGATGTTGTTTTTAATTATTAACGGCATACCTTGCTCTTTATTATGAAATAAACATCCGATCATTTATCTCAAAAAATGGCATTTTTCTTTGAATACTAAAATAACACCTCTAATTGGAAAACCCTTTATATTCTCTGATAGCGAAGCACCTATAAAATCTCTTTCTAGGGTCTATACCCCTTCTAAGCTTGGGATAATGTGCCGGTCTGCACTAATTACTCTATCGGGGCGAACCGGGGCTCACCTCCGGTGGGTGCCTGGTCACAGGAGTATTAGTGGCAACTGTGAGGCCGACGAATTGGCGCGAAGAGACGCTACACAACAACAACCAACCCAAAATGTGGGTGTACCACTCACGTCTATAGAACTACTAATCAGACAGAAAAGCAGGCATGTAGCAAAGAGGGCCTGGTCTGAGGAAAAGACCTGCTGGACAACTAAAGAAGCCGGAGCTTCGCTGAGCCCGCATAGAACGACACAATTACTGCAGCTAAGACGCGACTCCCTCGCCACAACAGTTGCGGCAATTCACAACTGGCTCCTACAATCTCTGACTTTTTCACTCACTTCACTTTTGGGTGCCACGCAAGCTATGCTACCAGAGGAAGTTGTTACCCACATTTCACCACAGCCACAACATATTCTATCCCTGACAATGTCAGACCAATCCCTTACAATATTTTAAACTAATTTGTGGTAGAATTTCTTTTTATTTTAAAAGTTTATTTGCTTTGAGTTGAAAAGTAATTCCGATTACATCCCATTTCGCACGTGTACGCGCCAAACAAGGACACGCCACCGCAGGCAATAATTTTAATGCCTTTGTTTTCCTGCCAGTGCCACGTGTCTCAGTAACGGAAATGAAAAATGAGCAATAAACTTTAACCAAAAATAAATAACAAAAAAACATTCAAAAAGAAATGTTATCATTTACAGCCTGCGGCTTGACTCATTAATTCTTCATACTTTATTATGCACCCGTGTTCACTTTACACTCTTCATGTCTCTCCTCCACCTTTCCAGCGCCATCAGAAGTAGATGCAAATATGAAAGTTTTATGTTAAACAACGGCGGCACGTGGAGAATGGCACGTGCCACATGTGCGGCTTAACCTCTGGAACCCTTTCTCCGCTATCCCTCTCTGTTTATGTGGCTTTGTGCTGCTGGGTGAGTTTTTAATTGACTCTACGCGTGTCTTATCAAATGCACTAAATTTTCACGCACTTCACACAGGAAACAGCGAAGGATTTCTGAATATGTTCATGGCACAGGGATATTTTTCCATTCATATCTAAGGAGAGTGCACACAGATTTAAATCCAACATGGCGTTCTTTGTGGAGTGTCTGCATGCCAAATTGTGTTGGAAGGTAAGTGAGGGAATTTTGATTGAAAAAACTCCTCAGACACGGCTTAAATGCCGCCTCACATTTCACTTGTTAGTGCAGACACAGAACGATGGGGTCGATGAATTTAAACTTAAAGTCGAACGCAAATTTTCCAATGGAAGTGTGCGCTCTCTTCCTTTGAACTCTGTGTTTCCTTTTTACTATCAATCAAAACTTTCTGATTGACTTGTTCTCGTGTTGCTAGACTCACAGATGTCGTGGCAGATTTAAGTTCAATGTCTGTACTACAGTCAACAATCCCATTACACAAGTTTTGGCTTTAAAAATTACAAACTAAGCTTTTTACAATTTGCTCCGCGAAATGCACTGTTCCGAAAATTATGAAAGTGTGCAGTGATTCATATTCCAACTGTAGCTGGCGAATTCTTTTGTTTAACAATTCTGAAATATGTTTCTTTGTTCACATTTATATAAACAAATCTTATCGTTACTGTGCCAGTACAATAAATATATAATATATGCATCCAATTTTCTATCAGCCAAATGGTCAGTAGCTGTGGGTGTGTGTTTCGATTAGTCAGCATTGCAAGATCGCTAATATGTTCATACAAAGGGCACTTTATATGTAAGTGATAGATGATATGAGCATCTTTGTTTGCATTATGAAATTAAATATTGGGTAAGTTTGAGAAAATACCGTGAAGAAACCATGGACTCATATATTATATACACATGTATTTAAATGGAAATTCGTATAGTTAAATTAATTAATTTTATATCGACTTCAGACTCCACAAAATGTTACAGGGTTACTCGGCAGGGAATACATGAGATATACGGGTATTACGGGGTTTCTAGCACATTTCCATGTTACGGTACACGCCAGCTAAGTAAGTGAAACAGCTTTTCCTGTCCCAACCTTTCCCTTCCTTTTTCTAATTTTCAAAAAATAACCGTTATTTTCATCTTTTCGTGAATTACGTATGTTCGATGTTCGCATTTTTTTCTGTTATGTTGGTACACATGTCTGTTATATATGTTGACAATACCAACCATTTTGGATTGTCAGTTTGTTTTTGACAGATAAAAAGGTTAGTCGTGTTTTGGTGTGCTCTTCGATTTTATACTATTCGAAAAAAATGGATCAAAGAAACTGTATTCAGTTCTGTGTAAAAAATGAAATTAAATGCGCAAGGACATTTGAAATGTTGACTGTGGCCTTTGGCGAGTCTACTATGAGCAGAACACAAGTTCAGTTGTGGTATAACCGGTTTAAGGAAGGCCGAGAAGATGTCAATGACGATGCTCGTCCTGGTCGCACGAGCACCTCAACAACCGATGAAAACATTGACGCAGTGAAGATTTCGTATTTCGGTATCTTTCCCTATCTCTCCCAATCTCAAAATACATTTACAATTTTGGTTTGATCAATTCAATTTGTCATATATTCGCTGCTTTACACTCTCTCGTATAAAAACAATTCACTAAATACCAGAGAACACAGAGAAGGGAAAGTCTTTTTCGCTGCCAGCGTCCGTAGCGAACACACCACGATTCTGAGTGGATTCACCACGATTTTTAGTGGATTCGTGTACAATGTCCGTCTGCTTTATTTCGCTGCTTTGCCGTTTGACGTTTAAGTTTCTTTTTTCTGTGTTCTCTGCTAAACACTTGCTCAGAGTGTTCAGTATGTTTGTATGTGTGTGTGTGTGTGTGTGTGTGTGTGTAGGTTCCTAACACATAATCAGCACGAAATTGATAAACCACCAACGATCGACCTGCTGCTTAACTTTCAGTTTCAGTTGCATTTCAATTTGAAAGCCGTTTACTCCACTTGCGAGTTACGGGCAGAAGCGAAGCGATAATGGACATTCTATTGGTGGGTCTGCTGACGAGAGTTACTTATGAATTGGTTTTAGCCTGTTCTGATGAAATCAATGGTTTGATACTAAATCATAAACTTCAAAAGATTGGGAAGCATTTGCGGAAGACGCAACAGATTCAGCAGACAGAGGATCAGAGGAAGAGAGATAATAAAGAAGAATCGGAGGACTCCGACTGAACAATTGCATACATTGTGATTTTGAAACATGTTATTTCATTAATACAAACAAATTCAATTTCTTATGCAAATTAGTACATGATATTATTATACATTAATAAATTTTAAAATAAACAGATTTTAGTTTCAGGCCACTCTGAAACCAAAACCACTCCGTGGTGAAATTTGCTCAGATAATTTAAGATGATTTCAGGTACATACATACCAGAGAACACATAGAAAAGTAACTTAAACGTCAAACGGCAAAGCAGCGAAAAAAAGCAGACGGACGTTGTACATGAATCTACTCAAAATCTTGGTGAATCCACTCAGAATCGTGGTGAATCTACTCAAAATCGTGGAGTGCCCGCTACGGACGCTGGGAGCGAAAAAGGCTTTCTTTTCTCTGTGTTCTCTGATACATACATACGTGCCTATTGGCAGATACCATAGAGAAGGGGCACATAAACGTCAAATTTTCTGACGTTTAAAAAAATTGTCATTGTTTATCATTAGTTGCCTATATGGATAGGTTTGCTTATCATTGGTTAATCAGAATTCTAATGAAAATCAGCCAAACTACTCCAGTTTTGCCCATGAGTTAGTGTGCGCAGAACAAGAGTCATTTCTCTTTATTCTCTGGTTTGAACATTATGAAGAAATTATGAGTCTATTTAACTATCAAATATATTTCATATAAATTGTGTACCACTTTCCGCAGCTCTTATTCATTTCTCCATTCCTCTCACTTCCGTTTATTTTGAGGAGTATCTAATCACACATTGCTTATGTTTGACCATTCCGGAGGTACGAAATTTACCGAAATTTACGAAGTCACCATGTAAGGAAATTCACTTTGACTCATCCGATAGACTGCAAGCAAGGTGAATTTACTTACATGGTGACTGCAACCATTGGGTGCACTTTGGCAGCCTATCGGTTGAGTGAAACAGCGCATTTGTTTGTGAATGGGCCGCTACAAAAATTTGTCACTTTATACGTGAGCATCTGTTCTACAAACAGCTGTCCTAAGTGTTGAGTTAACCAGCTGCACGAGAGAAGAAGAAGAGTTCCGCATCTTTATAAATCTATGGTAAAATTTACTAAGTGCGTCCTTAGTTTTATCATAATTTATGTACATAGTTTGATTACTCATAATCAGCACGAAATTGCAGCACATACATACATATTTCTGGCCCACATTTACTGAGCCGCCACTTAACTTTCAAAGTCTCTGCATTTAAATTTCAGTTGTTTGCGAGCACTCGAGCAAAAGCGAAGCGATAATGGATCCTACGACTGCATTCTTAGCGGCGACATCCGGTCTTTTGACGCTGATGACGGTGAGATGTGCGTATGTTTGTTATACAATGGATCGCGGAACAAGCATAATGAAGTCACTTAATGAAGAAGATTCAGAGGACTCCGAGTCAGATACTGAACAAGATTCAGAGGACTCCGATTGAGATCATATAAGACTTGTGATATTGTTTATAATCGTGCAATTTCATTAATTGAAAAGAATTGTTTCTTATTGAATATATACTAAATAAACTTGGTACATGATTTAATTGTATATTAGTCAGTTGGCGTGGTTTTAAAAACAATCAGATTTTGTTTTCAGAACACTCGGAATTGTGGTGAAATTGGCGTAGACAGTTTATGATGGTGGAAGATAGATGCGTGCCTAGTGCTAATAACGTTGCATATTTGCTCATACACAAATTGCTCAAGTCAATATTAAGGCTTATACGATTATCTTTTGATATTTTAAATCGAAGTATTTATATTTCTTCAATTAGTAAGCGTGACGTCAGTGCATACTAGAATGAAGCACGATATGCGTGACGCTTAAATGTGGGCAACTCGTAAGTCCCGAAGCACGTACATATGCGAGTACTATGCGGCTTCTGACTATTTGTTTTTGTATTTTTATTTACTTGTTTTTGTTTATTTGTTTCTTTCTTTGTTCGTGTTGTTATCAACAATTTCTATATTTACATTTTTGTTTGCATTTCGTATACATGTGTAGATCTTTGTACGGCGTCATGGAATTTCCAATTGGTCTGCGGATGAGAGTGTTGGGGCGTTTAGTCAGCAACAAGTTCGGTATATGTGAGTTTAGTAAGTACTCTACACGCTTGTGGGAGGTGGCTGTACCCATAATTTTGAAGCTATATTAATTTGTATATGCAGATCATTAGCAAAACGAGCGATTCTCGGTAGCATGTGTCAAAATCGAACGCTGCAGCCCAATAGTAGATGAGAAGAGCTTTTTTGTATTGAATCGATTTGTGATAGTAAACGGCATCTGTTTTTTATGGAGATTATCGGATCATTCCTCAGCTTAAAAAGTGTGCTCGGAGTATGTGGCCAATCATACAAATCGTAATCGTACTCCTTATTCTAATCTCTGCTAAGGTTTGATAGTGTCACTAAACACTTTTTGGCAGCATAGCACAGCAGTAATAATAGAGTGCGAAATGTCCTATTTACTCTCTTTGAAATTCTTACCTTTGTGCCACGAATCAGAGAACACGGAGAGAGAAAAGTCTTTTTAGCTGCCAGCGTCTGTAGCGGACACTCCACGATTTTGAGTGGATTCACCACGATTCTGAGTGGATTCACCACGATTTTCAGTGGATTCGTGTACAATGTCCGTCTGCTTTATTTCGCTGCTTTGCCGTTTGACGTTTAAGTTTCCTTTCTCTGTGTTCTCTGTCACGAATGTTTATCGCTTATGGTCATTCCAGGCGTCTCGTTACGCTATGCGGTCACTCACTCATTTGCATATAATTCTCTGTTGTCCAGTTTTTGACTATTGAAGAGATAATTTCAACTGTCTCTGATGCCTGTGTATATCAGAGATAATCTCTGGTATGGATTACACTCTGGGGCTGTAATTTATTCAAAGCATCTATTCTTGGATACGGCGTAAAGTTGTTATGACCACTTTTACCATGAGCAAGAAATGATTCAGTAAGAATATACTCCCTATATATGTTTCTCTATCACTATCTCTCTCTGTCTCTCTCTATATCTCTCTCTATATCTCTCTCTGTCTCTCTCTGTCTCTCTCTGTCTCTCTCTGTATCTCTCTGTCTCTCTCTATCTCTCTCTAACTCTCTCTCTAACTCTCTCTCTAACTCTCTCTCTAACTCTCTCTCTAACTCTCTCTCTCTCTCACATTATCATCACAAAAAATAAGAAACATTACTAAACTAAAGATATTGACCGGATTGGACTGGATGACTGGATTTGACTCCAAGTCGGAAGTCTCCCTTCCATGTGTACTCTCTTACCTAAATGCGGGGCCGCGTGCGAGTATCGCACAAGTATAAGAATAAAAGCAACAACAAAAATTTACTCTGGACGCATTCGCTGGTTGCGCTACGAGCGTTATCAGCTCGCCATTGACGCCCACTTTCATTCCTCTGGCGAACGAGTGAGCAAGGTTCCACTTAAAATCCAACTTAAATTCAATTTGCGCTGAAACACCATTCAGTGTGGACTCATCACAGAACGAAAGCGAAGAGAAATGTTTCACTACGTTGTTTTTGCACTGCTGCTCTTTGTGGCCACCAAAACCGGTAAGCATAGTTCGACCCACGGCGTATAAACCTGCTGCTGACATCACTTCAATTCCTTTACAATTCAGAGCAAACTGCTGCTCAACGCTGCACGCTAAACTCCGCACAGATTGCCGACAAAAAGCACGTTTACCTCACTCGCAACAGCCATGGTTGGGCGCTGCTCAACCGCGACTACGTGCAGTACCCCGAGAGTCTGCACCTGCTTTGCACTGAGACCGATCGCACGGAGACCAAATGTCTGAGCAATGGCAGCTTCAGCGTCGCCCTGCCCTATGGTGGTCCATGCCCACATCCCATGAGAGTCAGAATCGAAGCGCTGAACGAGCCGCAGTGCAGGCAACTGGGCGGCATTATGTACCGCGTGGGCTACAGACTGGGCACTGAGTTCTTGGAGATCTATCGCACCTGTTACAATGAAGCGGCGGTACAAGCACTCTACGTGCAGCATCACGTGTACCACTTCAACGTGGCTGCAACGACTTACAGGCGGCCCGACTTCTCCGGTGACTTTATAACGCCGGCCAGCAGGAAATCGTTCATGGCGAGCAGCGTCTACGATCGTTTCCGCGAGCTGCTCGGCACACAGCAAGCCTACATCAGCAACAATCGAGACGTGGTGGTGGAACGCGGCCACTTGGCGCCTTCCGGCGACTTCGTCTCCTACGACCAGATGGACGGCACCTTCCGGTACATCAATGTGATGCCGCAATTTCGCGGACCAAATCGCTCCAACTGGAAACGCATTGAGATGTGGATCAAGCGTTTGCCGCAAGCGGGCGCACAGCCAGTACGCGTGCTCAGCGGCACCTACGGAGTAGTGGAGCTGCCGCACTCGCTGCCACCCCACCAGCTGGTGCCCATATATCTGCTGAGCAACAACCGCAATCCAATGCCGAAGTGGTTGTACAAAGTGGTGCGACACGGCAACCAGTGCACCGTGATCGTCACCTACAACAATCAGTTTGTGCAGACAACCAACTTGCCCGCGACGCTGTGCATCCCTGAGCCGTGCCCCACAGAGCTCGTATTTAACGCGGACGTCACGGGCGGCTACTCATACTGCTGCAACTACCAAAGCTTCGTGGGCGTTGTGGGTTCACATGCGCGTCTTTGTTGAAGTGGACATTTTATAAGGCAAATTTATCAAATTGTAATCGGAATATATATTAAATTATTATTTAATAAAGATGTGTAAAGAATAGCAACGAATTTTTCTAACACAATTCCAGGACCGCGTAAAAAAAGTAGCAGAAGATTTGCTGGTCTGCTAAGCGCAAAAGGATATTTGCTTTGGGATATATTGATTTGAGTACTGCCAAGCATCCGTGCTGCTTCAGATTACTTCACAGGCGCATACACACACACACACACACACACACACCTATCCAGTCACATACTCCCAGCACTTAAGCACTCTCGGTCTCGGTTGCTGTGCAACTACTCGTAATTAAAATTCAGTTAAGGCGCTCGTATGCTAATTATTTGTCTTGTCCCGGCCAAACATCCTCGTGTAGCGCTTTCCGGTGTAATTAGCAGTGGCAACGGCAGGAGCCGCGGAGCAGTGTCGTCTGCCCTGCAGCTCTGTTATAATAAGGAGGCACGTTTTTTAATCATATTTTATTGATTTTGCCGTAAGCAGGAATTCCTAAAATTTGCTTCGAAATAATTTAGACAAAAAAATATTTTTGCCAAGAGGATGTAATTTCCTTTTTCTTTCCTTTACTTTGAGCTTCTACATTAATTAACCATCGAAGCATCCGTAGCGAACTTTTTAAGGGAAATTCATTTATTTTTAATGATGTGCCACTCTATAGGTTGCGGTTAAAGGAACTCATACAGTGAGAGACAATGTTCCGGAGAAAGTAACCACATACAAAAACATCGAAGTTAAAGGAAGAGTTTTGTCTTTTAATGTGTAACCTGCAATGTGTGTTGTCAGAGCAAGCGATGACGACTGCAATTTACTCGCAAGGGATCTTATATGGATCACAACTTTGTGGCCAAATGGTGTTTCACATGTTCAGAGTCATCGCCAGTTCATATACTATTAGATCAAGGACATGCCTATAAGTGCAGCTCAGTTCTACTTGCAGAGAAAGCAGTTAACAGCTTTGGGAGGTCATGCTTCAAGTGGATTTGCATCTCACAGCCCAGGGGGCAACCCACCACATAACTTTCCTGGCTTTAATTCTAATTAAGTAAATGAAAGTTTTCCATCTTAGCACTAAGAAACGCATCAAAATCAACTAAATTCACCGAATTTCCATAATGAGAAATTGTGACACGAATGCTAAAGTTATAAATTCGTGAAGGATACGCAAAGACGTCACAGGCATTCGCACAGTGGCAGCAACTTCGTTGCGTTTTCTTGACAGCTCCCGATAATTGCATTTGCTCTTCATGCTGCAATAAATTCCGCTGAAACAATCGTGAGCTTCACTCCTTCAAAATGGAATTGAACTAAAATTTCCAATAATAAAATATTCAAAATGGAAATAAAAGGAGACTTTTACTAGCAGCGATTGTAATGTTCGCAAAATGTAAATCAATTATTCACGGTATTAAATGATTTTCATAAAGCAAACGTATAAATATCAAAAAATTCAACGAAAAATGAGCGTAATTTAATTCGTCATTTTTCAAGGATACGAATGAACGAAGGTATTTCTCGCTGAAATGGAAGCAAATTAATTATAATAAGCCAAATGAAATCATAACGCTGACAGCCTTTCATCATCATCATCATCATCATCATCACCACCATTATCATTATTATCATTATCAATATTATTAACATTTGAACGTGGTGCATGCGTCTTTTTGGAGCATTAAAGAGAATAGCAACAAAAGCTACCGAAACGGCAGGAGTAGCAAAAGACTTCCAACAGCAAAAACAGAGACAAAAAGAGAGTGTGGCAAAAAGTGAACAGCATAAAAATTGAATTTATTATTAGGCTTCATTGTCAAAGTGTAGAAAGATGACAGAAGTCTCATGAATAAGCAAAACGCAGCAACACGAGCAACAAAGGAAAATAAGTACGCAACAAAGTAGCGTTGGAAATTGCGTTAAAAAGGACACAAAGACAAAAGGAGCACTCATTGTCGAGTAGAAAGCAGCGCCGAAAAAAACGAAGCGAACTGAGAACAAAAATAAAATGACGCTAATTTAAATTGAAATTTAAATTTTAAAAGACGACTGCCTCCGAAATGACTGCTGGCAGTTGATAAAACAGCTTCCAGTGGCTCTGGTGGCGTAGGTGGAGATGGGGGTGCAGTTGTTAATAGCATCTGATAAAAATGAATTAATGTGCATACCAAACTGAAGCGATTTGGCGTTTAATATGCAGGCATTGAAATCAAAGCGAAACGCGGGGAGGACGTGAACCTTTTCCCTCTTTCTGTCGCTCTGTAAGAATAATCTGTAGTTATGTGTTTCGCTAGAGCTGTAGCGGAGCCTTAAGGCACTACTATAGAATATAATTTGTATACATACTGATATTCAAGCCATTATAGACTTGTTACAGTGTTGCGAATTTTATAATTTTACAGAGTTTGAAACGTTGTAAAAGAGCCATATAAATGAATGCAATTTTTCTTAAGGCCTCTATTGACAATGTGTGCCAGTCTATAGGCTAAACTTTGTTCGAACTTATAGAAGTTGAAATACAGAATTTGGAGACCTTTAAAGAGTTCTTATAGTGTTTCCAATTCTATAACATTATATGCAAGTGCTTCGAAGAACTGTTCAGGCATATACAAGGGCCTTATGGAACTTTGCCCCTATCAATCTAATTCTATATAAAATGATAGTGACTTTATCAATTGAACTTCGATATAAAATGATAGTGACTTTATCAATTGAACTTTATAAGGCCTTTAATTTTAAAATAAATGAAAAGTTTTTATAAAGTAATATAAAAGCTGTATTATAACAGCTCTAGAAATACCTCCACGGTACAAGCCTTTATAAGAGAGCTCCATTTCCTACGAAAAGACTCTATGAAGTCTTTAGAATGTTTCTTCGACATCCGTTTAACTTTATAATGAAACACTATAAGACATTTGTAACTATGTAAGATTGAGAATAAGTACTCATTATTTTCAAATAGCATATGATTTTGCAATGATCACTCACAATCTCAGAACATGGGATAAAATGGTGCTTCTTCGGTACCCCGATACTACCTGAATACAGAATCACTGAAGAAAACTTTAAAGGTTTATATACCCGTAGCGTTCCGTTATATACTAATATATATATTAACAGACCTATATAATATTTATGTGTATGAAAATTGCAAGCTTACTTGATGTCCTTTAATCAAATATGTATAGTAAAGAAGGGCTTAAAGTAGACCTCAATTTATAAAGTCCTTGACTGCATTTGGCTGCACAATAGATCTCTTAGATCGCGGTGTTCTTTTAGCCTGTTAATAATAAAGTCCTTTCGAATTGCCTGCCACACTTCCGCAGCTTCTTAAAATACCGTTCCGCTCAGTGACTGCTGCGTAACTGAAACTTATAATCCCCAACCTCTATTTACAAAGAAATCTTTAACTATGCTTATGAGCGTTCGTTGCGACAACCTTGGCTTCATATCAACTGAGCCCTTGGAGAGAATTCACGTACACTTGCTCACCGAAGCTAGTTATATATGGAGCCGAAGGACGCAGGAATTGTTAGCAGCAGTGCAACAAGTGCTGATTAGGGCTCTGCTCAATAAGCGAGCGATTCATTGCAGCACTGATTTGTGTGTTTGCTACGTGCTGCACCCAGCTGCACTCTCACGGCACAGCTGCGGCGTGGCACACAGTGAACATAACTGCAAAATAACGCTTCTCATAATTTGTGAGTTTGCTGCGGTAGAGTACAAGAGAAGGGAGGCCGAAGGGAGAAGGAAGTCGGAAATACGTCAAGCAGAGCAAAAAGTAATGCTCACAAATGCCACAAGAATTCGCACACAACGAGTATTTCACATAATCTTCCGCACAATGTTGCCATATCGATGAAAATGTATTATAAGCTCGTTTACCGAACAATAGCGAAGCGTTGCTGTGTAGCAACGCAGCTCTGCCGTCATGGCATCGGTGTCTGCGCCATGGATCTAAACTAAAATCGTGTCAGAGTAGTTATTAAACTTGCCACCGCCAGCACCACTACCACTGCCAACGTCGCGCACTGCATTGTTATTAAAACTTTACATCAATGCATTAGTTTGCCGCTGCCCGCGCCCTTGCCGAGAGGATTACGGTGCATGCACATGCACGGATGATGGGCGGAACGCTGCATTAAAACTTTATACAAAAGTGTGGTTGGTATAGGTTTGTGAGTGTTTGTGTATGTTTGTGTGTGTTTGTGTGTGTGTGTGTGTGCAACAATGGGGAAACTTGCTATCCTATCACCCAGTTACACTTCGGTGGCCTGGCAAGCCGAGCTCCTACATGCAAAGTTTTCATATTCATTTCCATCACTTTACAGAAAATGTCCGCTTTCATGAGATTTCTTTGGTGGCAGTTGTGACAACTTTGTGGCAATTGACGTGCGAGAGTAAAGGAAAAAGATTTCTAGTTGGACTGTATTTTTGTAGTATTAAAATAATAGAATTAGTTCATATGTCTTCCCTATTGCCAAGCCACCTTATATAATACACTCACTAATACCGCAATGAAAAATCTTATTCCAAAAGAGATCCAAGAACCGATGCCAGAATATCATAGAAGCTCCTAGAAGTTCGTAGTAAGTCCCATGGCTTCCAAAATTCTTCGAAATTCAATACAATATTAATCGTATGAAAAGACTTCATTTTAAGGATACTGGAAAAATCGGAGCCAATCTGTCATGAAGGAATTTCTTTATAACAAAATGAAGTTGAACAAATCGAAGATTTCGTCACAATACTCAGACCTGAACTTGTGTTTTTTTTTTGCCATGAATTTCCCTTGCTTCCCTTCTACCTCTATTTTGAGGTCCTCGAGAAATCGTATTATTTGAAGAGCATATAAAAATTGGAGGTTCCTGGGATGAAGTGTATCGAGCTAAAAGGAGTCTATGTTGAAATGTAAACCTTCTTTTCTTGGTGAATAGAAAGTTTATTTTCAATTTTAAGGCACTTATTCAACCACTCTCGTATACACTGAAGCAAAAACCCACAAAAAATGGCATAAGTGAACAATATCAAAATGAATATCATTTGATTTTATGTCACTCAAAATGTGAACGATCAGAATAACAGCGTTAAAAATAACCACTAAAAACGTTCAAAATATTATATAATATATATGGAACGAGGTCAGAAATTGTCTCTCTCTGAGGTGACTTCACTCTCTGTTTTTGCGCCATGAAATAAAAACGACATTTGCGTTACATGGTCATTTCATATCCTTACATCAAGTGCCTTGAAAACCACTTGCAGACTAATCATACGCCCACCACACATACTCACATCATGCCCATACTCCCACCATGTACACTCCCACCACACGTACTCACAGCATGCCCATACTCCCACCACACATACTCACATCATCCCCATACTCCCACCATGCATACTCCCACCACACGTGCTCACATCATGCCCATACTCCCACCACACATACTCACATCATCCCCATACTCTCACCACACATACTTACATCATGTCCATGCTACCACCACACATACTCACATCATCCCGATACTCCCACCACACATCCTCCCACCTATTAAACACGTGGTTGTAAATGCACTTCAGCGCTGGAATAATATGGCCAACTGCATCTGAATGAGTGGGTTGGGAAACCGCAGACATGAAAACGCGCTTTCAATGGGGAATTATTACTCGTACCAACTATTATACAAGAGTCCTGCACCCTGACAATGCTTGTTAATTAAATGTAACAACAAGCTGCATAAATGCCGCAAATTATACGGAGCTGAGTGTGAGTGCCTGCAGCACTGCGAGCTGCAATTAAAGTATTTTCTATTTTGCTAGTTTGCAATTATAGCAATTATTTTATAATCACACACTCTCTTTGTTGTATTTAGCCTTGAGTTATGACGTCAAACGGACTCGTCAAGCGCTTTTTCACAGAAGGACATCTTTAAAAAGCTACCAATCACCTGGCATGGCAAATAGTGCCATCTGCAAATAAGCGGCCGGCATTGATGGCTACAGAAGTGGAGTGGGGGGAAGGGGGTTTAGGCTGTCCACTCTTAAATGAACCCTTTAGCAGATTTCAAGTAATGACGCAGGAAAGTGACGGACGTACCAAGCCACCGACGACCAGACGACCACATGAAACGCTGCACAATTTTAATTAAACTCAACAGAATCGCGATTGAATATTTACACAGCGCTCGCACGCACACACACACAAATTTCGCTGCGAGTTGCGAATTTGAAAATTGATGCCAGCGAAAACCTGTGGCAGGGGTTGCTCAGCAACTAAACCGCACGTGTTTAATTATCGTTATTAAAGGATATGTACGAGTAATTAGAAAATGGATTTTATGCGTCGGCAACGGCAGTGAGGAGTAATTGAAATGGATATTATGCGAGAGTTTTCAATATTTACTTACCTTGCTCGAATGCGTCTGGTGCAGGTGTGCGTAAAAGTGTTGCTCTGCAAATATCTGCAAAAGAGAAAATTGAATTTACCAAGCCTTTAATTAATTAATTTCTTTATAAATATTATAATATTATTATTGATCATTCTGTAAAACGAAAAAACGGTTCGTGTCTAGTCAAATGGCCATGATAATTAGACTCTGCCTAAAAGTAATCCGTAATTTTCTTACATTTTAAGCAGGATGCTTCTTTATACGTAGAGCAAAGTCTACTTTCAGGATGACAGCATGCGTGCTTTTGCTTCACTTTAGAGATTAATGGCATTAGTTCAACATTTCCCCAAGTTCTGTTTGCAACGGATATGAAAAACTGACATTTCAGTGATATATGCCGCAATTTTATCATATTATAACCAAAGGATGTTCTTAATGATGGTGTAAAGAGCAGTTGCATGGCTTCACTCTTGCTCGAATAACTCTTCACATAAAATGCTTGGCTGCTATGAATAACTTTTAGGAATTGAAATTATGGAAAGTGACTCGGAATGGCTTGGAGACCGTGGCCCGGAAATATCTACGAAGATTTGAAGTTGTTCCGCAGGAAACTGAGTCTTGGCTTATTAGTTTCCAGTGTAATACTAAATCAATTTGATGTTATTAGTTTCCAAACTGTTGAAGTTTCACACGGTATGTGGAAACACTGATGACTTCTAGCAACAAAAATTGGTCCCAATTAGATCAGCCTCCAAGATGATGTGGCCCGATGCCTTTAGATAATATTCTTTGGGGAATTTAAAATGATGTGTGCTGAAAACACAAGTCTTTATTGGTAGTATAAGTCCAGAATTTCTGGAAAGAGCGTTGGTAGGTAGGTAGGTAGGTTGGGCAGCCGCATCCCTAAGAAAACAGTGATGCCACTTAGACCACTAGTTGGGTTCGTTGTTAGCCGCGGATTCGAGCCATAGCTATGCTTCCCCTCCAGATTGAACCCACCTGAGCAAAAGGCGAAGAAGGTTGTTAACACCTGACTGTTATAGATTATCTATATTTGTTAAGAAGTGGGATCCTCGTAAACGTTCCTTATATCATTCAAAAGCTGGACATGTACAAAAGAGATGCTGGATCGTTTCCAGTTCCTCCTCGTTCCAGCAGCTGCGACAGAAATCATGCGTATAAAAACTCTTATTCTTCTTGCATGAATTCCTATTAGGCAATGTCCCGTGTGGGCTCCCATTGTAGTCGTAATTTGTAGTCTATTGAGTCTAATGATATTCTTGGATAGACGCGGATTTCGCCTCGGCCATACTTGCCTGGCGATTTCGCAGCTAGTGGCGCAGATCCATTATTGATTGGTAGAGTTATTGAATATTATTATTATTATAACTTACACCATAATTAATTATGAGTGCAAGGTGTTGGGGGAATGAGACCTAGCTACAGAGGCTTTCGACTCGAAGAGAAAAGGATTTTATAGAAGCATTTTGGAGACCAAGCCCGTGGCAGGATTTGAACCTGCGACCCTCGGGGTAACAGTCTAGCATGCTTACCACTAGACCGCAGAGGGCGGCCTGGTAGAGTTAATTAGTGTATCCCTTATGAGAAGCTTACAAGTTCCGAGAGGTATAACCATATGCCTACTAACATTTGGCATCCAAGTGCCATCTCTCGCAAGTTGATCAGCCCCCTGGTATATTACCTGGTATATCCCTATGACCTGTTACCCAGCATAAATGAACATGGAATTGTTTAGCCACCTCATTAAGAGATCGGCGACAATCTAAGAGACTCCTAGATGTTATTTGGAATGTTTCCAAAGCCCTTAGTGCAGCTTGGCTGTCTGATCAAATGGAGATATCCTTACCGGTTACCTTGTTTATCCTCAACCAATTCAGGGCTTCGTGCATAGGGGTTCTTTCCGCTTTAAATACACTGCAGTGATCCTTTAGTTTGATGGATTCATTGATTGAGGGCGTTCGCAATGACACCCTGAACCTACTCCGGTAATATCTTTGATGCGTCTGCAAGGAGTGATTGAACATTGGACTGCTGGCGGTGTCGAAGTTTTACTTTATGCATTTTTAATTTTTATTTTCATTCTTTTTATTAATTTGTGTTACTTTAATTCTAGGTTAGTTTAAGTTAGACAATCTGATCGAATATGTGGCATAAACCTGTTAGGTCCTTAGCGATACCAGCTGAGTGTCCATTTCCTTTCTGGCGGAATTAGAGATCATTGCATAGGAACGCGTCGTTTGCTAGCTTGTAAGTGGAGCCATTTCCAGGATTGAAACCGCTCTTAGTCCACCGCACCATGGAGCCCCCTCTTTAATTATAAATAGCTCAATATTATTTTCCATAAGTTGTATAAATATATTTCCACAAAATCCTTCTTTCTCTTTGCGTTTATTTTCACAATTTTCTGTCTTATTTTATGAGACCAACGAATTTTGGTAAATAAATATGAATTGCATACATTCTACTCATACAAAGTTTCTCCAGCTGTTACGAGTATTTATGCTGTTGTTTCAGTTTGTTCAGCACCTCTTTTCGTAGAAACGGAAACCAGCAACTGCGTTGCTGAATATTCTAATCCATGTCGGTTGCAACAACATCCCATTGTTTGTAATCTTTACCAGTGCTCTGAAAATAAGTTCCTTTAAAGAACATTTCACATTTTCACATATGTCGCTACAAATGATTCTCCACTAACCCCAACAATATGTTCCCCTTCATCCACATTGTTTTCCGGAGCACCCAAAAAAAAACCACCCCTACAAATGGCACTTAAATTAAAAACATATTAAAATAATGAATCTTTCAAAGGAAATTCATTTATGAAATTGAAATTTAAACTTGGAATGTAAACAAATATTTTGAAAATTTTGTGTGTGCCAAAATAAACACGTAGCGGAAATCTACGCGGAAGCAGCAAAATACACGCGCTAATGAGCACACATGCGAGGGTACTCCTGCTTTGCCAACACATCTACGTACGAGTATGGTTGTGTGTGTGTATTTGTGTCTGAGCGTGAGCAAAGGACATCCACGCATGCAGGGGAAGACAAAAAGGAAGCGATATGGCACAAAAATGTTGCCACAAGTTGAGAAAATTAAAAAATGTTATTTTGTTAATAACTGTGAATTGAAACATGTGGGTGGGTGGGTGTGGGTGGTTGTGGGTGGTTGTCACCAACACTGAAACACACTTTTACACCAACACTAGTAATGGTGCACATCCCAGGGGGAAATGTCAGAAATGATAAGAATGTATCAGTAAATTTTCGCTTACTTGCTTCTTGAGTTGTAGAAGAGGGGAAAAAGCCTTGTACTCGTCCTTCTTTGGAAAGGCTAATTAAGCAGATTACGTGTGAAAATCAATGCAGGTTTTGAGTACTTCACCGCTCATTTATCTGTTTAATTCTCTTAGTATTTATTTTATTCATTGGAATCAGTATTCTGTCAATTTACACAGGAAATCGAATTGAAGGACGTCTACAGTAATTGAAGAGCATATAATCAGATTTGAGGTAAGGCAGATTGGAAGACCAATTTACTTTTTACTACCACAAAACACATCTGAAGGAAAGTAGACATATATCATCTGCCTAATCTATATAGTGCTCTTTGAGTGCTGTTTGTTCTTGCTTTGGATTTGGTTAATCATATTCAGAAATTGGAGCGATTGTCATATATTCAGATTCCTGTACAGCACCAGTGTATGCACTGAAAGCCTTCCAAAGAGTTTTAAACAAAATGTATTCAGATTCCAGAATCCCGATTGCAATATGTTCAGATTCTTGTACTCCTTAGAGCACCAGTGTATGCACTGAAAGCCTTCCAAATACCTTTTAAACAAAATATATTCATATTCCAGATTCCCGATTGCAATATGTTCAGATTCTTGTACTCCTTAGAGCACCAGTATATGCACTGAAAGCCTTCCAAAGAGTTTTAAACAAAATATATTCAGATTCCAGATTCCCGATTGCTATATGTTCAGATTCCTGTACTCCTTAGAGCACCAGTATATGCACTGAAACCCTTCCAAAGAGTATTGAATTGAGTTTACATCTTCTATACCAGGTTGAATTGGTTCTAATCGAACGCTTGAATGGAGTTTTCAGCTTGTATGCCAGCCGATGCGGAATACTTGCTTGTCTGATAGTGTTGCAGATATGTTCTCCAAATGAGCTGCCTTCTTCGTTTTCAGCAGGGATATTCTTTGATATGTGACTGCGCTACACTAGGACCCACTTTAATGTTTTTCACCAAATTAATGATTTACACAAAAGTGAATTACGAAGTCGCTTGTTCCGCTAACCAGGGAGAACGGAATGGCACAGAGATATACAGGGATATATAGAAAATGGCAGCAAGGCATACTTTAATGGGTGGAGTCTTATTGCACTCACACAAAAACGTGCTTTTGTACTCATGGCGGAAGAAGTTTCGCAGCGTTGAAATAAAAATGTTTTCAATTAGACCAACAAAGCCAACAAAAAATATTATTTTATAATTTTATTAAAACGGAAAATGAAAACGATAATGAAAATGAAAATGAGAAAATTTGTCCAGCATGTGGAGAACAGGAAGCAATCCAACCATAGAAATTTAATTAAACGCGGAACGGCGTGCCAGGTAAAATGGAAAGCATTTCAATTATAAATAAATATGAACGTGAAAGGAAGTGAGTGACCAGTGGAAATTTAAATGCTTTGGAGCTTATGTGGATGCCGCTAGTCCTGCCGGCATCTATAAACCACACTAAACTCTGCTTTACTTTTACAGACCAGCAGCACTAATTAGCTGCCCTTTGAATGACATTCATCGACAGCAAAGGCTTCAAAAGGCAGCCGACCTATTTCTAGACTGCTCAACTTAAGTGTAGGAACGAAACTCAACTTAAACGACGGAAGGGAAAATAAACGTTGTTTCAGAACTGAAGCACTTAACCGAAGTACACTTTCGCAACGTCAACAACACCAAGAGTGGCAAGAGAAACAGCTACAAAAACATCAATACACGTATTAAAGGCGACCAGGGAGCAAGTGTGGTTCTCGTACAGTACGTGGCAGTTTACTCTTTCCCATTTGACCCAAATTGCCTTTCTCCCGCCGCTGCAAACACATCAAGCAGTAAATTAAGATGCTTAGCCTGGCTTAACTCGGCACAACCGCAGTCGAATTATAACATTTTGTGGCGTATAAACGCATGTGTGCTCAAAGATAACGTCAAAGAGGATTGGAGCAGGAAATGGCTTTCCAGTTTTCACTTTTCACTCTTTCACTTTTACTTATGACACTAATGCCTTCATAACAAATCGCAGGACTGCTTCAATATGTGGATGGAATAAATGTGTAAGAAATAAATGTGTGAGCATATTTATAAGCATTGTCTGTGTTTATAAGGCGAGATCAACTGAACCAAGTTTAAGGAAGAGTTTTATTTACTAAAGCTGTGTTTATGGCGAGGACTTTGAATGCATGGAGTTATATTTCCATCAATATTAATGGAGATGTCGTGTAATTCAGGAACATTAAAAATAATGAAATTATATTTCATTCAATTGAATGGAGATATCGTGTAACTCAGGAACATTTAAAATGTTCAAATTATATTTTGTTCAATTTGAATGGAGATAACGTAAAATTTGAGTGTATTATAAAATGGTCAAAAACCTGATGAGCAAATAGCAAACATGGACATTTGCCTTACTGCTGACTAAAGCCCTACAATTCATTTATAGCGTTAACCTTACTAAGAAGCGTCTACTATAGAACCTTGCAGGGATATTACAGAACAGCTAACAGGTGTCTTGGAGCTCTTCTCTTTTTGTTCAGCACCCTGTATTATAACCACACTATTACCTGCATTTGTTTCAATAAATGTTGTAATTGTTGCTGATATTGGACTCTTCAGATTTCCTGCATGGAACATCGCTGATATACCACAAAACACAAATTTCTTCCCAGGCTGCATCTGGACTCTTCTCATACTTCTTTTCAATACACTTCCGACTGAAGCGACTCCAGTACAGTGCCTATAGCAATTCCACTTTCAATGTTGTTATTTATTTCAATATTTGTGGCGTTTATCAATCACTTCATTTCGTACAGAAACCATTCATATTAATCGATGTGATTGGCATCACGGGATAGTGCCAAAAATAACTCCCCAAACATTGTGAAAAGTTATACAGAAAATCACTCTGCCGCTGCTTCAGAACATTGCTTGTATATGAAGAAGTTCTTGAAGCAGGAACCCACAAGCAAGGATACAACATAAGAACTGTGAAAGGAAGAAACGGGAGCATTAGGCAGAGTAACACTTCAAGGCCACATACGAATATGGACCAAAATATGTTCCGCAAATACGAATTTCACTTTGGCAGTGATTGTGGTTGTTATTGTTTTTGCTGCTGCTGCTGCTGCTGCTGCTGATGTTGTTGTGGTTGTTGCTGCTGCTGTTGTTGGTGTTGTCTTGAAAGTGTCAGTCGTAATTTGCGCATAATCAATAAAAATAAATGCGTAAGCAAGAATCAGTCAGCAGAGCACAACATGCAAATGTGAAAAGTTTGTTCAGCGAAAATGAATGCGCGTAAATATTTAATCACTCGCCGACAGCTGAAGTGGGTAACGCACGAAACTCATTTGGAAATCCGAGCAATTGTCAGTTGGAGCTAATTACGCGTATGCAGAGAAGTTTCTTTGCTCTTTTCGTTATCTAAACGGAAGTTGATATGCCGGTATATACAGGTATGCAAAGAGCCGGCACAGGGAGGAGAGGGCGAAGCCAATTGCGTCAGTGTCGTGTAGTGAGGGAAATATCTGTTATTTACCTTCACATACTACGAGTATTCCATTTCTATAGTCATTTAGAGGAAAGAATGAAATAATTGCTCAGATCTGCTTCCTTACACTTCATAGTTTTTTTGGAGAATGTTTCACTGTCTGAAACTCAGTCTAAGGAATGGGAATTTCTTGCACCACATATTTGTTAGTGTACATATAAACCTCCAGTCTTTGGTAAACATTGAAAGTAGTGAAGTCCCTTGAGTGCTCCTCGAATAGTTGATTTGTCTATTCAAAATAAGCTTAATATGCATTTCAGTAGAATTTACGACTCCCAAGAATGCTATAAAGCATACAGACGAGTATGCGAGTATATGCTTTCCCCTGAAACCTTGATAATATTGCACCTCCCTTACATGACTGGTGCTCTGAAGTACAGAGAATTAATTGTAAATGAATTTACGTGATATGGAAAAATAGATCGCATATTCCGGCAGACGACCTTTAAGGCCATTGCCGTTTATTCTTTATTAACTATTTACTATTGTAATTAATAAATAAAAAATAATATAATAATAATAATAATAAATAATAATATTGCACCTCCTCACACAAATCGTCTACAGCTATCCTAGAGATATATCGAACCAGTATTTATAGGGAATAGAACACCAGGAAATCGCTGACAATTCAACATAATCAAAACTCTTCTAAGTTGATTCCCCATGCACACTTTCTGCTCATTTCCAGCTATTCCCCTAGAATACACAGGTGATTGCAGCATTTAAATGAAGCGAAAAGCCTCCTTATCTGGTTTCTTAAAATCTAGTTGCGAATATGACTCAAACCCACTCCGCTGTTGAAGTGTTCTTCACACTAAATAAGTGATAATAACAGAGCTGCCAAATATTTGGCTCCAAAAAATCTCAACAAACACAGAACTATCCAGTTGGTAGAGAAGAAGTGACAGTGTGATCAGAGTATATGCAGATACAGTCATTTGACCAACCACTTCTGAGAATGTTAGGCCACAATGCGCCTATGGACAAGGTAGACCAGTTAGCAATTTTCTTCATGCAGGAAGTGGAGGAATGTTAAAGTCAATGTGTGGTTTAAAGGTATAAGAGGTACTGCGACCCAAAAAGATCTATTTTTCCGCCCTCTACTATTAAGGGTATTCCTATAAATTCTCATCCAGCCCCGTTGCCCTCAGAAATTCGAGGATGTCGACTACATCTCCCTGACCCCAGCGAACTTAGCTGTGGGCCAAACTCAAAGTTCCAACGCAACTATCATGCAAATGTACACAAATGCGAGTATACGCTCAGAGCACACGCAGCAGCATAATTTCACGCTTTACCTGGTATTTGGTACGAGCCTAGGTGTTTCTTCTAAAGTGCATTAGTGCACCACAGTTCCCTATTATGTGCTCTGGCGACTCATTTTCTTCATCGCAGAATCTGCACAATGGGGCTGCTACAATTCCTATACTGCTCCTGTGCCCTTTGAGCTTACTGTGGCCGGTCAAAAGCCCGGTTAGTATTCTTAAACTGTTTTTTGGCAACCTAATATAATAAGTGGAGGAATAGGAAGTGAATAATCTGGCGGTATTTTAGTAAGTTCTGCCAATACTTTTATTAACATTTTAGAACAAAAATCTAACCGCATGGGAAAATCTGGTCCTCAGATGGGCACTGTTATTTGTCTCGGGAACCAACAGTCCTTGATAAATATGTACCAGTGTCCACCCAGATCACGCCACTGTGTGTTCTGGCACAGAGGGAAATGGAATTCCTAACGATAACTCAATTATGAATATTAAAATTATTAAATAAAAATTTAAGCATAAATTATTTCTGAGAAGCGAAAATTCGTGGGTCAAAAGATTTGCTCTTATTTCTGGCAATTTTATGAGAACGACGAAAATTCTTGTTGAATCAACCCAAGAAATAGACAAAATAAGTTTTGGAAGAAATATTTGAAAAATTCCTTTGATTAAATTTGTATGAGAGAATTCGAAATTTCCGCACAAGTTTGCAGAAGTATTTCTCAAGTGATTTACAAGTATTTCGCTGCTGCGAATTTGTCAATTGAGCATAGAAATTAGCTAATTGGGCTTGTGGAAACTTTTAAATTTAGAAATAATGCTATGGCAGAAATTGAAAAGTTTGGCAAAATTGCCAAAATTGTAATTAATTTGAGCAGAAATTTATGCAGAAGCCAAATAGTAGCGTGGTATTTGTGGCAGAAAAACGCAAAGCCAGTAAACGGAAGGCACCTCCTCCCTGACCCCAGCGAACTTAGCTGTGGGCCAAACTCAAAGTTCCAACGCAACTTTCATGCCAATGTACACAAATTCGAGTATACGCTCAGAGCACAGGAAGCAGCATAATTTCACGCTTTAAGTCAATTAACTCAATTAAAATTGTAACCATGGGAAGCGGGCTCTCGCCGGACCCATCATCCTGCCTTGCCGCGGCTTAAAGTCTGACTCTGCCAGACCTCACACCAAGCGGACGTGTTTAATTTTTCATTTCTGAGTTGAGCAGAATGTTTCCTTGTCTTGTTGCTTGTTACTTGTTTCTATTTTCTTTTGTTTTGTGTTCTTTTCCTTTGTTATTTCACTTACGGCTGATGTGAAACTTTTTTCACGCTAATCATTTTTGTTGGCTTTTGCGCTGACAAATTGATTTATGACTTCTGGTTTGAGTCTGCGCGTTGTTATTTTTGTTGTATTTGCTGTAGTTTGTAGGCCCGTCAGTGTTCTATTTCGACTTCCTAGAAAGGTCAATAACAGCAGAAAAAGTCGGGCGGAAACAAATTTTTAATTTGACTAAAAGCGAAGAGAGGAAAGAAATTGTAAGCAAGGCTTCATTATTAATGATCAAAATGAATGAAAATGGAGATGTCAAAATATTCCAGGAAGAGAGCAAATAATAATAAAAAAATATACGCTCTATCACAGGACATACAAATATGGTTACGTATACGCACTGATACCCCCAATTCTGCGAACGCATTTGCTCGATGTTCAGAAAGAAAAACAGTTGCGGATGATGTTGAAAAAGCAAAACAGTTCCGGATATATGAGGTTTTTTATGTCATTATTTAATCGTTAGCACATGGCGAATATTTCAGAATGCATTTATGTATTTCCGCTATTAAAATATTCGCCATTTCAGGGGTCAATTTGTGCACCACTTGGAAATAGTTTCGAATCCATTGAACCCACTTATCAAAAGACTCATCAGAAACAAAGCAAGCTTTTACTGCCATTTCAAAGTTCTTAAAAAACAATTCAGCCATTTCATCCTTAATGAAAAATAGCAGGTGACTCTGAAATTACGCTGGCTAGATCACGTCGTGCGGATGGATGAAACTGCTCCAACTAGGAAAGTCTTTGATTCGATGGCCCAATGTGGGTGACGCAGGGGGGGAAGACCACCACTGAGATGGAAAGATCAAGCTCAGGAGTACCTATCTGGATGCGGCATTTCCAGCTGACGCCAGTTTGCGCTTAGCAGAGACGACTGGCTAAGGCTAATTATGCGGCATTGACCCAGAAGGGTTGTTCGCCAGCTAAGAAAAAAACTCTAAAATTCCAATTAACCATTTGATTAACAATCTTTGTGGATTGGATTTGTGTTAAATTTAGTTAGCAACGTATCTTAGATAGATAGAAGTGGGGTAGGCGGGAAGAAAGAAGTCTCCAAGTACTCAGGCATTTATGCC
Source organism: Clusia tigrina (assembly GCA_920105625.2). Classification (NCBI taxonomy): domain Eukaryota; kingdom Metazoa; phylum Arthropoda; class Insecta; order Diptera; family Clusiidae; genus Clusia; species Clusia tigrina. The sequence continues at coordinate 175,853,984 of OV050033.1, read as the reverse complement.
CATTGTACTGCATCGTACCTTAATGTAAGGTCCAAATATGATGAGTCCGCAGACTAAAGCACTGCTTCGCAAATTACTTTCCCGTTTTACTCCCACAACAGATTTTTATCTGACAGGTTTCTGCAATGCTAAAATGTCTATAACTAGTCCTTTAAGCGCCCACTGAAAGCTGCTCCGTGATTGATGGAATAAGCCATCAGAAGTTTAAAATAATCCACTAGTATGAGTCCCAACAGTAGCCTCACTAGCTTTCCGCCTTCAGCAATTGCTCAGTTAACGTCTCCTCTCTATCCCAATAACACTGCGCAGCTCACTCAAATTGTTGCTGGCTTTGTACAGCTCTAATTAGAAAAGTTGCTCCTTTTGATAAAGAGAAACTTTGTGCCACCTCAGTTTAAAGTTTGATAATTGCAATGCACTAAAACGTAGTTGCAAGCTGTCCGCCTACACCAAATCAGGTGTCCTGGCCACGCAAATTCCTCAGCCTGCAAATGCCTGATTACCGTATCTGGGGAACTAAGGACGCCTGACAACAGCAGCAGCAGCAGCACTTAATTAAATAAATTAGCAACAGACTCAATTAGTGAATGAAAAGTAACATGAATTTCGTTGTTTCTGATGCTGTGGCAATATTTTCATTAAACGAATAAATTAATTAATTAAATTGTATTCAAAATGTCTGCCTGCTTAGGCTGCTAGCCTTCATATCCTTTGTGGCATGGGTGCCGGTACAGCGAGTACCACCCATTACCTCCCACAGCTCACCGCTTACCGCAGTCCGCACATGATGTCGCATATGTTTGCTTTGTGGCCACTCACCACTTCCGTGCGCTTCTGTGGCCTTGGAACCTGTTGCCTGGCGCACTCACCGTCGCGCATTTGCATACACAAGGGCTGCGGTTTCACTTTGGTGCGGATGCAAGTGTATCCCGTTGTCTGTGCATATATATCTGTGGTGCTCATTTTTAAGTAATACAATAAAATGTGTTGTTCTGCTGAAACTATTCCAGCACTGTCAACAAGTTTTCCATGCGAATAGTTTGTGCATAAAAATTGCGTACGTGAATTTATGGAAACGAAACTGAAACTGTTGTGAAACTTATTGAATTATATGCTGCATAACTGCGAAGGATATCAATAAACAATGGCTCAGCCTTTGTAGAAATATTCAAACTGAAAAAACTTCCTTGAATGAGTCAAGCAACAAACGTAGCAATGTAAGCAGACTCGTTTTTGGCAAGGCAAATAAATTTGAGTCCCAAAAGTTGTGGAAACACTATTCAACGGCAGTGAACATGGAGGGAAAGGTTGTTGGCACTAACAGTGCCATTGTTGGACCTTGAAACAAAGCAAACATTTTGTCCAACTTGTGCTCACAAATTTGCAAGGATATAATAAAATGAAATTTTGTGAATTTGCCGTACAAACTGCCTCGTGATGCAGCAATGTACTTCATGGAGTATGACGCTTTAGACTCGGACACAACACACTTTTAATATCGATTATATATGGGATAATCTGTACAAGAACATATGCTCTCCTTATACCAACGTGATCGGTCTGGATATTTCAAATATAGACGAACATTGTCCGATTGTTTTCTGAAGCAAATTTGATCATAAGCATTTTCCAAATATTCATTTAAAAGTTGTTGGTCTGCTTCTTTGGCTCAGTTAAAAAAATATTTTCGTCCTTTGACAAAATTTCTCATATAATAATAGGGATTAGAGGAAACCTCTTTACCCGGGAATCTTCGCTTCTCAGGAAGAATTCCAGCTAAATTTTAAATGGAATATTTTTAATATTCATAATTAAATTCTCATTAGGAAATCCCTTTCCTTTTGTAGTAGAACACACATTGACATGGTCTGTGTGGCCATATTTATATATATGATACAACACATTGTCATGTATATATATATATATACCATATCGGTGAGAGTAATTTCCCGAGTATATCACACGTGTCCATCTCTGGCCAAAGTTATTCGATACGATTGGATTTATACTCTTGAAACTTGACATAAGCATTCTACAAACTCTGGAGCACCGCCAGATTGCTGCATGAATCAAAGCTGGCAAGGCACTTGTTTCCCTCCCTTACATGCAACTGTCGCGAACTCATTTTAAAGGAGATAATATAAGCCATAATATGGCTTAAATGAGGATACTGAGATGAGCTGATTTTTGAGCATTTCCCAAAACTTCTTCGAGTGCTTTGGCTAACATTGCCACGATTTCGCTTACAATATTGTTGTCAATAACAGCGAAGCAACTTGGCTTCCTTCTACAGTCGTGGAAGTTGAAGTATCCCCCCCAGTAAGCAAGGTGACGGTATGAAATCTGCTGAACTTGGTGACTACAAAGTATTTTTGTAATCGATTTGGAAACGAAGGCTGCTGTAAGTCGATTTGCTCGCAATCTGCATTGACCATTCTGTTGGTCAATTTACAAATCCTCTCCTTCAGCTCCTGCATCGGGTAATCGTCAACAGTATTGCGATACTGGATTTTAAACCACCTTTGAACCAATTTGTGTATGCAAAGCTGTCAGTTTATTCGTGGTGCCCTGGTGGGTTCTGTCTGAATCCTGGCTCTGAATACTAGTTCGATATATCTGTGGGATCGCTGTGGACGAGTTATATGGGGAGGTGCAGTTTATTGAGTCCATTGGGGCATCGAAATTATCTTATACATGATTTATGAGGTATTACCTTCTATTCTAATTCTATGTTGACTACACAAATCGTCAAATTAGGAAGCATTCAATTTGTGTTGACTGCTCCACACTGCATATTTCCAAGGACTGAAGTTTTTTATATACTATAAATATCATTTGTATTGAGCCTTTCTTAAGAAAGTCCAAAGAGTCAAAACAATTTGAATGTATTTATCTTACACAAGCAATTATTTTGATTCAAATTACAAAATAAACTTCATCCTCCGCAACAACGTTTTCCCCAGAAGTGAATGTGCCCGGCTACTCGTAGTACGCATTCCGTGTCGTAGGCTCAGAACGCGCTCTCACCGTGAATGGTCAAAATCCATTAGGTTAATGGGCCCAAGTTTCCGCTTTACAATGTAGCCTTCGTCTTGTAGTGTAGCAGCTATGCGCGGCGCTCTGATTTACTTTTCCTTTCATTCGCCATGTCTGCGTGCACTGCAATAAAATATGCTGGAAGGTGTATTTTTGAATGAACGGTGGCGTCTCCTGCCCATAGGAAAGCCACCATCGAAAGCGAGCTGCTTAATATTACTCCCATATAATGATATTTTTATTTTTAGTTCAAACGACAAATGATTCAAGTTTATATGCAATAATACGGGCATTATCCTGGACGCCACACCTTTTTGTCTGTCTGGGTGAGCCAGAAAGTTCCTCGATTTTATGCTTGGGGGGGCATAAAATAAATTTTTAAAACTTTTCTTACCATCCAGATAAAGCAAGGTACTTAAAACCATATTACCAACTACCGAAACAATAATAAACAAACAACGCACAACAACAACGACGACAGCAAGAACAACAACACTGCATCACTGCATTGCCGCGCATGAAAATCTGCCGAAACACAAACAACCACGCTCCATGAAAAATCGAACTGAAATTTCTTAAACTTTTTTTCAACCAAATACTTTCACAGTCACACACAGACACACGCTCATGCTCGCTCAAAAGACAACACACATATACGCAGTGTTCCACACTCACACATATGAACGCAGACGACGCTCGCATGCCATGTCGAACAAATAATCTAAAATGAAGGCAGCTGCAGAGGAATTTTGTTTATTTTCCAATATGTAAACTCGAAAGTTTTTGTAATATTTTTAGTACAAATAACGCTGGGAGCGGAATACTACGGGCACGTTTAGTTAATAAAACAATATCGAAAATGGGACGGGGGAGGGTTGGAGATATGCATATAAATGCCCGTTTTGTGCGGTTGTGTGGCACAGACCTTGGTGTCAGATAAAGAGCTCACAGGAGAGCAGAGGACATGAAAGTATTTTGAAGGAACAATATAGAAATTAACACAAAAACAAAGCAGAAATGGAAGAAAAATGTGGGGTTTTCAAGGCCGTATACAGCCAACTACACACATACCTATTTCCATTCGCCTGTGAAATCCAGTTAAGCAAACTCAGTGTAAGACTATGGAAATTTCACAGCATTTCCAGCAAACTATGCCGCGAGCAGTTATTCCTTTCTTCAGTGTTGTTTTAAAATGATGCTGCACTCTGAAAAAGATTCGCCTTTTTTTGAATAAAACTGCTGTCCTTAAATCAGCCATCTGTGGGGCTTTTTAGCACAGCTGCGAATAATGTCCTTCTCACCTACACTAAAATGATGTATTTTTTATAGTCCTTACCACAGACTATAAACATGTCATGCTTTCTTAGTTTACTGCATACAAACAGCCCAAAAAAAATCAGTGTAATATTTTACTCCCACACACACGTGCACCCCCCCCCCCCCGGCGGTTTTTTGCAAATGAGTCTAGCAACACGTACGCTTGTATGATTTATCAATTTCCGTTTCATTGTGAGCAAAATCAATTAAAAAGGCCTGAGGTTGAAAGGATCTAAGTTTAGTTTCCTGCGGTCTGCATCCTGTGATGTGTGAGTGTGTATGTGTCGTGTTTTTGAAAGCAGGAGCGATTATAATTAAAACACAGACGGGCTGAAAACTTGCCACAAATTCCTAAAACATGTGCCAGCTTCACAGTTGTGTTATTCGAGACTGAACAGCTGTGGTGAAGCTGAGTGTATATGATTTATGCCCGTGTGGGCGTTGTGAAGTTGGTGAACTTCTCCTACCCTTGGTTGGAATGTACACAGGACTAGTTTCGTAATTCCTTAGGCTGGAATTAAAAAATTAGCATTTTAAATTCAACAATCTCGTCACTAGTTTTATTTAAGTTAACAATAGTTCAGAGTTTAAATTGCGGACGAACTGACCAGCAGATCCTTGGAGCCAGTACTCATATTTAACCATTCGTATATGATATTTACAATATCTTCCTCTGGATTGGCATGTGTGGCATCACTGGGCTGCCAATAGTTTTGCTGGTAATTAGAATTGGAATTCCACTTATCCTGAAGCTGTTAGTTGCAGTCATATTACAAACCTATTATAAGCATTCCTAAGTGAATACTTGTACGAACAATGGCCTCATACACACTTCAATTAGAAGGATTATGGTTACGTTAGCCACCCACATAAATCCTTTATAAGCTCTTTCTCTAAGTTTCCTATGAAGTACGCCCAAAAGCCTCCTAATACCCATAAGAATACACAAACAATTTGTAGGCATATATTTGTGCAATATTTACTGAGCCTGGTAATTTGCTGACAATAGTCGCAGATTGAAACAACATTTACTTTCATTCCATTTTCTATTTATAAATCTATTTTTTTTCCTGAAACACAGAGACGAAAATAATTGGATTAATCTGTAATTTTTTTAATCAGTCACAATAAACAAGGATTTTTTGTGCCTCCTCCGCACCACGTTCCTTTTACACTGAGCATCGTTAGCTTTGATTTGCAACTTTTCCACATTCCATTATTTATTTACATTTTTTAAAAAAGTGTAATCTTTTTTTAATTCTTCCACCACATTGACTCTTGCATAAGCTGCAGTATAAAACGAGCTTGATTGGATTCCATATTATTACATATCGATCAATTTTAATGGAATTTCAACCCCAACTCAACGTGACTGCTGCGGAGCTTATCTACGCTCTTCACATAAAAATTCAATGCCGTGAAATTCATTCATTTTAAACATGTCGCTTCTAGCCAGGCACGCGGTTTCATCGAATTCATGCAAGGACTCCACATTTGATATCTTATTAACTGCCATATCGTGTGTGCATGTGTGATCTATAAGTGTGTGCATGTGCGATGAATATATGCATGTGTGTGTAGTTGTGGTTTATGTACGTATGTGTGCGTGTGTATGAAATGTGTTGCAACTTTGTATTTTACATTTTCTTTTGGACTGCGCTCTTGCAGAGAGGTTGGCGTAAATATTTAACCTCACATGCTTGGCGATATTTCTGTACTTGGTCGTCCCCCATATAACTCAGGTAATGCCGGAGTTACACGGCCACGACCTATGTACCAACCTCAACTCGCTAAATTTGGTTATTTGCTATTTTGTGTGGAACTTGGAGAATTCAAAGATGTGGAATTGGTGACCTCTTTTACACTTAGTGAAAGTAGAGACTTGGAACTGTTTTATCCAGGACGATTATTTACGATTTGTTGTTTACCTATAATAGCAACATCTCCAGAATATTTGTGATCAATGTTGCCAACTGTCTGGAAAGCATGAACTTTGTCTATATATTGGTAAGTAAGGTACTTGGGGAGGGGGTGGGTTTGGTAGTATGAGACCTGGGAAAGGAAGAACAAATAAACAGAGCCTGAGTGAAAGCAACCAGCAGTGCTCGTTCATAGCTACTCATACTATACGTATATTTCTATCGTCTTACCACGTATATTTCTATCGTCTTACCACGTATATTTCTATCGTCTTACCACGTATATTTCTATCGTCTTACCACGTATATTTCTATCGTCTTACCACGTATATTTCTATCGTCTTACGACGTATATTTCTATCGTCTTACCACGTATATTTCTATCGTCTTACCACGTATATTTCTATCGTCTTACCACGTATATTTCTATCGTCTTACGACGTATATTTCTATCGTCTTACCACGTATATTTCTATCGTCTTACCACAACGAGCCATTGTATGTGCTTAAGTGTGCTATTGCGTAGAAGGCTGCCACTCCATCGTCTTACAAACGGTAATGGAGGTGCTTTAAACTAGGTTTAGATTATATTATGAAATCATAATTTTTGTTTGAGGTGTTCATCAAAAAATGTCCACACTTCAATAAAAGATCCTGATAACATTTATAACGCACCTTTATATTATGGTACAGGAGACGGACGTTTGATTCTTTTATCTAACTGCTGGCATAATAGAACTACTTCTTAACATCATTCAAAGTTTATTCACTACTTCAATGAGTGTAAATAGGGAATAGTTTAGTCTGGAATATCCGGTATACCGCCCAAGTGGCAGCAGTAGTCCCCGCACGGTTTAAAACACTTCTGTGGATAATTGTTTTTATACATTTTTGATGCGAAATTTTACAATTTCTATTAAATACACTTTGCCCAGCATCTTTCCATAAAGAAGACGCGTGGAATATTTAAATATATGAAGGAGGATTCGCACATATTTTTCACGACCAGATGGCAATTTGGCTGGAGTTTTTGGAGCAAGTCTCTGCTTTTATTTGGATCATTTCCCCGGTTCTTTCTGTCTATCTGTTTTCCCGCTTCTTTGTGTACCCTACACACACTTTGTAGTGAGTATTGCATATGGGAAGATTATTTTGAAGTCCAAAAGTAGGCGTATCATGTATGAACATATGAGTGTCTTATCCTCAGTCGGTTTAGCACTGTTTGTCTGTCCTATCGCACTCCTTATGAAGATGAATGCCCAAGAACGAGAAGAGATATTATGCTGAAATTTTAGCTAACCAATAAATTCAACATCTAGATCAGTTGGAAAGTTTGTGGAGTACTTTGAAACCCAGCCACATGCACTTGATATATGTTTATGTCAAGAACCAAAAGGGCCGAGACAGATAAACTTGAACTCCCGTATGAGTTGAGTATAATTTTAAGCAACTCGGACCACTTTCTTCAGTGCTTAAAAATAGCACATCTCCACAACCAAATGGTCTGAAATTTTATACGCAATTGAATTGAGGTAAAATTCACACCACCAACGCACTCATTTTTCACACGCCTACTTGCTTCCAAAGAGCATGTATCGAGAAGCAAAGAGACTAATTTTGAGACATTTTCGTTGCTAATTTAGTTGAGTTTGAAGGCATACTTGAGCTATATAAAATTTGAAGAAAATCGGATCACGGATACACCCACATTTAAAAGCGGGTTGCTTGAAGGAGAGTTATTTGTGCTGGAACTGAATTGTCCTGGATACTAAATTTGCATTAACACTTATCCAATTATTGTAGAATTTATAAAACCGTTTCCCGGTTTGTAGAGTATTTCTAATAGTCCGCACAACATACTCTAAACATTCTCTACACGTAAGAGGATGTCCATAAAAACTGGCGCCCGCAAAAAATTGACCAAAGCACGCGCAACTGTATTTCAATTTAGTGGCAAATGTAATCGCGAGCTCACCTGCTCACCCGCTCAGCCACTGAAGTCCTAGGAAGGCCAGCTCAACAGCGGTCGACCTTTGTGTCTGCTGCTTAGGCTAATCCCTTAAGTGTGTTTTTGATGTATGAGCAGAAAATTCGAAAATTTCCGTAAAATATTCTTTGGAACATTTCTTAAAATTGCTCGAATTCACTAAATATGCAGTTAAGATATTATTTATTAACATACCCGCACACCTGGCCAAATATGTCACTCGCACCTGGCAATAAACACACAATTTACTCAGCATCTCACACTTGATAGGCGCCCCTAACTGCTCCTGAGGACTATCTAAGACCGACCACCGAAGTACCAATTTTAGCTCCCAACAAAGAGCATGGAGTGAAAATACTAGCGTCAATAATCGCATTATTAAACTCACAACGTCACACACAGCATCTCGCACACACTCACACACACTCACACTACCCCACAAAAACTCACACACACTCGCACTCACACACAATAGCAAACAAAGGCATATCCCTAAGGCCACGGTGTGGGTAATGCACATAAATCCATGCTATTCAATAGGCTGCCCCTCTTTAATTTGCTCCTCCCCACAAATATCTGTTCCTTGGGAGTGGACTGCAATTGCCGGAGCTAAAAATAATTTCGGCAACGCTCTGCACATAAAGGACACTTTGTTAATCGCCTCCGCTTCTCATCCCGAGCAGATTGAATGATAGTTCTTTTTCACTGAAGGCAGCAAAATTGGAAGCAATTTTAAAGAACGCTGCTTTTCGAAAAATTTAAAGAAGATTAGAACGATTTAAAAAGGATGCACGCTAAGGATACTCATATGAAAATAATGCTGTAAACAATTTTGTTTGAAGGCCACACACAAAACAAATAATTGGTGTATGTATTATATCATTTTTGATGCACCCTTCAGTGGAAATATAGGCCTACTTCTTACAGAAACATGGACCTACAAAAGACCTTGAATTTGAAAATTTTTGAAATATACATAAAAATGTCGGTAATATAATCAGTAATGTCCTGCCAGGAAGTAACTACCATGTGGGCATTTAAGTGTTTGAGTCTAAAACATTCTAAATGGAAATGAAGTCTTCAAATTCTGAGTTCTTACCACATTAGGCATGAATCCCAATGACTCTTCAATCACTTCAGGAACTGTCTACAATTCATTTGGTAAGACTCCATGGGAAACAGGGCATCAGCAAATAGACACAATTACCCTTCATGGACCTAAAAACCCTCTGTGCAGCTAACTCACGGGTTGAAATTATCTCACCACACCAACTTGAAATGTTTGAAGTAGTTCTTCAGTAGACTCTCTGAACGTCCTTGTTTGAAACGTTTGAATAGAGAATATTAATTTAGTTACTAGCAAGGCTTGAGTTTTACTTGGAGAATGAATCTGCTTTCGTTTACAGAATTACTAAAAAATCTATAGCGCAACAACAATTCTCACGATGTTCTTGACCAGCATCTCACCAGGTGGTGCGAGGTTTTTGGGTTCTTGAACTATGCTATTATTAAAAACATCCCAGTACAAATTAGCTAGAGATATTTATGCTCCTAGTGTCTGATCTACGTTAAGCCTGGCTACTTATAATCTAATCTAACTACTGTTAAAGGCGTTTCGCGTTAAGCATCGAAACATCCGCCACTTCAATGATACTTCATAAGTTTTTAATATTGCATGCCTTTCAAAAGAAGTGCATCGATTGTGCTTCGTAAGGGATGAATACCGGACGAAGGACTTCGTTTCGCTTGCGGCAAAAAATTTGGCGTAAGAAAATTATTGCCCCGGTTCCATATTTTTTCCTGTATGTTCAAGTGGTGCTCAAGTGTCCCACTACCACCACTGAATTTGAGCAATTTAAAATAAAATGAAATGAAGGCGAAGGTGACTCGCAATTTAAAATAAATTCAATATGGAAGACAACTTTGCCTGGCAACGCTGTCATATAACCAATTATTTTCCATATTTATAAGTGTGTGTGAGTGTGTGTGTGAAGGACAGATAAACATATACACCCACACATACACACCTACACTTAAATATGAATAAGTACGCTAAAGTAAGTAATTGGTTGGTTTGCTTTGTATTAAGAGCGACTCAGGTTGTTACCTGTTTTTTTATAGATGTGAAACTAGCTAAAAACACACACACACACGGACTCACTCACACACACACATATATTGTCATATATACTTGAATCCAATACATGGTTCTGGCTAAGTATCCCTGAAGCTATGTAAGCATGAACCCTGCAGGGAAAGGGATCAAGCGACAAGTCGTTACGTTGTTATGTTCGAAAGGCAATTGAAATGTTTCAAACTTGTTTTTATGCTGGGGAGTAACGTTGCTCGAGTACTGGGGTTCTGAGGAGTCGCCTTTGCATAAATTTACTAGAAACTTATCAGTTGCTTACAGTGATGATGATCCCTAAAAATTCTCCTCTTACCACTTTTTGTCCATATTGTAATTAAAATATAATTTTTGGGTGTTCGGGCACTCAATAAATTATAAATTTTGCATAACATTGGTGAAGCTACCCAAAATATAGTTCACTTAATTTTCTCACTTACATGCAAGTAAGTAATGACTTCTATGAGGGCGGATTGATATTGAAGCTACCTAAGTAGGAAAAAAAATTTTTTTTTTTCAAAAACCATTTATTTCTCAACGTAGTCTCCTTTTACTTCGGCACACTTAGTAAGACGATATTCCAACTTTTTTATACCATCTGAATAATACGATTTCGGGAACCCCTCAAAATACGCGTTAGTTTCGGTAATCACTTCTTCGTTTGAGATAAATCTTTTTCCTGCGAGCCATTTTTTCAAGTTTGGAAACAGGAAAAAGTCACTAGGAGCTAAATCTGGACTAAAAGGTGGATGATTAACCAATTCGAAGTATATTTCAAGTAATTTTAGCATCGTATCTAATGCTGTGTGAACCGGTGCGTTGTCTTGAAGAAAGAGCATTTTTTTCTTCTTTAAATGTGCTCGTTTTTCCTTGATTGCATCAATCAATTGATCCAAGAATGCACGATAATACTATCCAGTGATTGTGGATCCTTTTTCAAGATAGTCGATGAGCAATATTCCGTGTGCATCCCAAAATACAGTGGCCATAACCTTGCCAGCCGATTTCACTGCCTTCGCCTTCTTCGGAGCACTTCCACCAGCTTCCACCCATTGTTTCGATTGATTTTTGGTTTCGGGTGTGTAGTGGTGGACTTACGTTTCATCAATAGTTATTAATCGACGCCAAAAATCAACAGGATTACGCTTTTTCATGTCCAAACACCGCTGTGAAGTGGTCTGTCGAACTCGTTTCTGTTCGACACTGAGCAAACGCGGCACCCATCTTGCCGATAGCTTTTTCATATGCAAATGTTCATGCAAAATGTTGAACACACACGTTCATATGATATGTTTACCATTTCAACAATCTCACGCAACTTGACTCGGCGATCATTCATAACGATATCGAGGATTTTCTTGATATTTTCTTCAGTAACCACTTCTTTTGGCCTTCCTGTTGATGGTATTGTTGCAGTGCTTGTTCGGCCGCGTTTAAATTCAGCAATCCAATATTTTACCATGTAATCTGACGGAGCAGACTCACCGTAATGTTTATCGAGCTTTTCTTTTGTCTCTTTCGCCGTTTTCCCTTTCTAATAATAGTGTTTAATCACTGCACGAAATTCGCTTTTTCCATTTTTCAAGAATCACAAAAGTTGCTTACTTCAAACGACTACAACAAATAAACTAATCGATGAATTTGGGTGAAATTTTAACAGCTGACGTTTGACAGATCGCAATTTCTAAAAAAAAGAAATTTTTTGTGTTTGTGCTGCCATCTAGCGCTAGGTAGCTTCAATATCAATCCGCCCTCGTAGGTACTAATTTCACATTTTCACTGGTGGCACATGCTCCCCTCTCTCCCTGTCTCTCTCTCTCTCTTTCTGGCTACTGGTGCGTGTGTAAGTGAATCTGAACTTAATTCGTTTCATGTATTTTATAATCCGCAAATTCAATATAGAAAAAATTGAATTGAGTTGTGCTGAATTGAAATTAAATTTTTCACTTTTGCCTTTGAGCTTATCACAAAGGCTTTCACGGACACATGCATAGAGGGCTACACACACGCTACAATCAGCTTCACAGATGCGTTACCTGCCATCCGCCCCCGCAATGGCGTAACTACTCATATTTGTGGACGAATATGATTATGTATGGGCTTTTGTGGATGTTTCTATTCATTTAATGGCTTTATATGAAAAAGCAAATATAATGAAGTGAAATGAAATTGTTATAAAGCAATAATAGGCAAACCGAATGAGTGAGCGTGTCTGTTTGGGGGTGTGACTGATGCCGCACACTGTAAAGCTGAATAATTGGAACGTGATGGGCTTAATGTAATATTTGGTAAAGTACTGAGTGTAATTTTAATCAGTTTTTGAGGGATTATCTGCCTCGGAATGGAATGAGCACTTGTCATTCTCACATTAACACTTGCTTAGCTAGCCACGAATTGTCCATCAAGAGGACACATTTATATATAGGTAAGTTGGGCAGCCGTATCACCAAGAAAACAGTCATACCACTTAGACTACCAGTTGGGTCCGGTGTGAGCAGACATATAGAAATATAAAGCAATATAATTTGGGTTCAAGAGATCTTTTAGAACTAAAAATTTGAAGAAGAAAGACGTACACTTCTGTAAAAAGGGGAATTTAGTCTTAAGAATAATCCAGGCAAAACAATAAAATATATTGACGCTAGTTTCTGTACATTGTGTAAACATCTCGAGTGGAATATTGAGTCTTTTGCTGAAGCTCAGTATTCCCCTCGAAAGTTCCAGTCATTATTCCACTTGACAAGTTCTTTTGTCGACTCCTTTACTATTTCGTCGTCAAATTGCCTTTATCCAGGAATGTAATATAATTTGCATCACTATAAAGTAGAATCTTTATAGGTGGAACTTTGTATTAATTAATTAAGTTTGAGGAATTATAATAATTTCATAAAGACTTCCTTACAATGCTGTAAACTTTGCTTTTTGTTGAAAACTTTGTAAGACCTGATAAAATGTTATTTAACAGTGCCACTTTTGAATGGGGAAGCTCCTCAACCATATTTAATATCTTGTTATTTTTGAAAGCAGTGTCTTTAATTAATTTGAGGTATTTTTTCACTTAAAGGAATAAAATGAAGTTTCACAGACTTAAAGTAGAAGTTTCCTTAATACTATATATAATCATCTATTCTATTCCATTCCTTAATACGGATAAACCCCAATGGGAATTTGGTGAACTCAAAATGAACATCACTGATTTGATGGTAGTGGGGTTGTTTCTGATAAAAATAGTACTATTTTTTTGTACCACCCCCAACAACAAAGGGTTTCTTAAAATTTCTGACTTCTGATTCTGCTAAATTTATGTTCAGCTGTATATATAAAGAACCTATCCTGATATATTCCTACCTGCAGCCCGCAACTTGTTGGCTGTTTGCATCAATTAACTTTACAAATTATGCGTTTTGTAAACTTGTCTCTACCTTCTGTTTTTGTAGCCATTAATCACCAGGTCACGCAAGATTTAAAGAAGTTCCCGCGTACGAAGAGAACCGTCTCAAACACAGTGCTGAAACTGTAAATGATTAATTAAAATGGGGGTTTTTTCTTGACTGATTTCTCACATTTGTTGTAATTTTATATTTATCACTTTACTTTTAATTTAATTACATTAAATTCAGGTGGACATACATGCTGCAGAATCAATTAGCTAATTGCGTAATTACATTTTTAATTGAATGAAGGCAACGTCGAAAGTTTACAGCCGGTTGCGCAAGAAGCGAACAAACTCATGTCACTCATACGCCGTGTGCACCGACGCCGTCGTTGCTGATTTTAAGCTGGCTTTTCATATAAAATTCTTTCCAGCTTTAAGCCGAGTTAGTCTTTATAAAAATAATTAAAACGTTGACATAAAAGCGCACTTAAAATTCAGCAGCCACCAGGCAGCAGCAGAAGCTTTCGTGTTTTGTGCCACTGCTGCACCTGGCTCACCTCCAACTACGAGCATAAGACAAACAGCCGCAGAGTCTCTGCGCGCAGAGTTACGAGTGTGTCTAGAAAAGAAGTGCATTAGGACCGTAAATCCCAGCAAATCAAATAAAAGAGAAAACGTGTACGAGCATTGTCCTGCTGCTCCATCTGCTGGGTTAATTACACATGTGGCATGGTGCTTATCTGCTTGGGTTGCTGCATTGAAGCATTCAAGAAGAGAAAATAAGGTTTGACATGTCGTCAAAGAAATGCCGAAAATAAATTCTGTGAATAACATAACTTTGTCCTGGGCATTTTGGTAGGAAGCATAAGGAAAGGAGATGCCAATGGAGCAAATTAGTCAGAAATAGTACTGCGTTATGCGGGACAGAGGTTGGTGCATGTGTTTCGAAGAAGAATAGTTCAATTTTTTCAGTCAATTTTGTTCCTGTTGAAACAGATTCCGGCGGACATTTCTTATGAGAATTTGGTAGAACTTGTAAATGGACTCGCAAGTTAAATTGTTTTTCTGGGGGAAATGTGCCTGAAAGCAAGCTTGGCTACTGTGTTCCAAGCGAACAAGTCAGAAACGTTCATTTATTGGTATTTTTTGCATTGTTTTTCTCTTATTTATTTATATTGAAAATCTTAATTCCTTATGTTGAATATATTGGTTTTTAGAAAATAAATTTTATATAATTATATATATTTTATATTCTCTCCTGAATTGTGTGCTCCATTTGTACTGCTATTTTCTAAGTCACTTGACTGGGCGAGGAAGGCGATTTTCGTATTTTATTATTACTCACCGCTTCGGGGTTTTGCTCTGCTACCGTTGGTACTTCTGCCACTACTGCTGCTATTCCTGCTGCTGCTGCTCTTCATCGAAATAAGTCAAGTTAATTTACAACATTTTGTGACAAAAGATTACAAAACTCAAGCGTAACGTCAGCTGGTTCTTTGTTACGACTTGACAGTTATGTGACATGAACATTCGTCATTCTTTTTCTTTCCGCTTTATTACATTTCATGTTCATCGTCCTGCTGCTACAATATGTGTCTTTTACAAATGTGTGTGTGTGTGTGTGGAGGCAGTCAGTTACTACATTAATTCAAAGGATTTTTTTTCTATTTAAAAATTAATATACATAAAAACTTGCCTACAATATTTACCCTTGATTGATGTAGAAGTAATTAAAGAGCTAATTGGACAGTAAAACTTGGTAGGAGGTAATTACTAGAAATCAGTGGCATAGCACCTGTAGTATGAGGTTTACATAAGCATAATCCCACAAAGGATCTTAGAAATGTGTATGTATTGTAAACTGCAAGGTAAATGCATTCTATACGTCCTCCATTTGGTGCTTCACACCAGTTACTGCTGTTCAGTTTCAGGACTGCATTTCAAAGGCATCGTTTCATACTCTCAATAAACGAATGGTATACTATGAATTTCTCACAACAGACAAATGAAGAGCACTCGAAAGAAACAGCCATTGAGCTCAAGAATAGCACAGCTAAAAGAAGTAATTTTGCAGTCTATCTAAGAGGAATGCAAGTCAACGAGGGCGTCTTTATTGATGGCGCTCAAGGATTCAATCAGTATAGCGTCAGGACTTTCAGAATACAGAATGGTAAAAGTAATGATAAAGTACTGCTTTGTAAGTAGTTTGAACTAAACATATTTAGTTGAGAAATATGTTCTTTATACTGGAATATTGTGAGTTCACTTCGCCTACTTTTTCTGTATGAACACCCATACAGGCTTACTTGGGGTGCCTCGAAGTGACTCTCACCCGACTTCAGACTTTTTTGTCAGTGTTTTTATATTTTTTTTTATAAATATAAAAACTTTGCACGTGTTTGATTTCGTCTTCATTTTGGCCATTGAACTTCGCTCATTCCGTCAAATGTGGATTCAATTTCATCGCCTTGCAGAACCCGACTCCTATTTACACTTATGTAAATATGCAGACATTTCTGCGCGTTTTCAATTGTTTGGCATTTTCCACGCTTTTTTGCAAGTCGTCTCCAGTTTCTGACCCACGCCACCACACGCTGTCAAGACACTCAAACCGAACCCCTTTGTAAACACTTTGTATACGGAGACTGCATGTCTTGGGAATTGTGACTGACCGAACCCGTTTCACCACTCATTTTGGTATCCGCTGCGTTGTCATGTCAGCGCTGTTGTTTGTTCCGGTTTTGACACGCTACAACTGGCATTGAGCTGCATTGTGAGCAGTGAGCTGGGAAGTGCGTGGAAGATTGCTTAAATGGCATACAAAGGAAAATGTGAAAATAAGCAACTCTTTAAAAATAGTGCGCATAATTTATGACTGTTTGTTTATGACTCGCTATTTATGTCTTATTGTCGCTATTTTGGCTAATGTGTTGTCACTTATAACTAGTCAATAATGCCGTTACTACTGAGTTTACCACTGACTTCCTGCTAATGCCTTTTGAGGAGCATTTTAAGTTATATTCATATTATAAATGACGAAATTACTATTTCGTCACAAAATGTGTCAAAATACCGCTGAAAAGTGAATCAACTCGGCTACATATTTGCTCTATGACTATAAATGTATTATCCTGCTGCTGTTCACGTGGCTGAGCTCATTCAATTTTTATTGATCGTATGGTAAAATGTCCAATTTCTTTAATGTCTTCTGGGTGTTCCACACATGCATGTGTTTGGGCTGGACTGGCGGTATTGACAATGGGTGCACTCGTATAGAAATTACAAAAGAGTGCACTTTGTCAGTAAGTATAAAAACATAATCGTATCCACACAAAATAAGGATGTAGGACCAATGATTTTGATAGCAATTGTATACAGACGATTAATTGCAGAGGAATACCGAGATTTTATCTGCTTGGGCATTTGTGTTTTAAGCGAGAATCTATTATAAGTATACCCTTTTTTCTCTTTTTAAGGATAAAGGGTGTAATAACAGAACAGAGAGTATTCAATGAAAGTTCTTCTTTCTTAAAGCGGAGAAGACACATTACTTTATATCACATGAAATGATCAGATAAAGGATGAAATTAAGTTATAATTTATATTAAATGTGTTCATGAACACCTCCTCCCACCCCTTTAGTGATTTTTTTTGTTGTGTTTATATATATACTACTGTTTATATAACCAATTCCACATAAGGAATTTAGCATGGATTACTCCTTATACAGCCAATTCCATATAAGGAATTTAACATGGATTACTCCTTATACAGCCAATTCCATATAACGAGTTTAACATCGATTACTCCTTATATAACCAATACCATATAAGGTATTCCATAACAACGACTAATTCTGTTAAACATTTGATCACCTTTATTTATTTACTCCAAAGATGAAGTGTTATCTGATGGTCATCAAGGGGAAACCCCTCCGCACCCCTTTTCTAAATGCTTAACTATGCCGTTGAACTTCATTTTCATTTTAAAGCTTGAATCTGCCGATGTCGTTTATTGTTTCGCTTGTGAAATACACGTCGGGAACACAAGGCAATCACATTATTTCCATCACGCTGAAACTGAAACGATTTGCAACCATTTTTTATTGACATGTGCTTACAAAGTGCCTGCTCGGAGTATTTTTGCCGGGCGGAATGCGGCATGTGCACATCATGACTCTGACAGTGAATAATGTGCTTTTTATTACTTCTCTGCTAATGCTGAGGCTGCTGTTTGTGTCTGTGGCTGCGTGTAATCCAGACAATGCTCGGCTCCCACCACCACACCCACTGCCTAATTTTTGAATGGTTTGTTTTTAATTTCAATGAAAAGGGAGCGCCAGTTCAGAGTTAACTGCAAGAAGAGCGTTCCCTGAGCCAAGTCAAAAATCAAATGGATCAAATGACGCAGCAAGACAGCAGAGACAGACAACGATGCTGCAAATAGGAAATGACTTTACACGTACAGCAATCAGTTTAAATGTACAAAAGTTGCGTCGACCCCGTCCAAGTGGAGCTATAAAAATAAAGGATAAAGATCTATCAGCGAACTACAGAAACGCACACAGCCAGCCCGCCAGCTACAAAGTGTGCTGTAATTTGGTGTGCAAAAAGGGTTACAAAAGGACGCTGCATACACGAGTATTGACAGGCCTTGGACCGTCATAATTGACTGGAATTTTCTATAGTAATGTAAACCGGGGACCGCCATCCCTCTCTCCAGCCACGTAATTGAAACCCTGGTGTTGGTATTAATTTATTCGAATTGTATTTCAGCCGAGGAGGACACACTCTAGCTGGGCTTTGTTTATACAAATCGAGGACTACGCCGCTGAGAAAGTTGGAAAATATGGACGACCGCAGCGGGACACCGTTGTGCCCAGCATTTGATGTTTGCACTTGGTCGCAAAGCCGATTAAACTAAGGCGATAACAAATTAATACAACAGCAACGCCGAACCACATTTAAATAATGCAAGACGACACAAAGAGGAACAGCAGCGGCAGGGTGAGCCCCTTATAAGCCGCTTAAAAGCAAAGCTTAAGTGAAGCACAGAAGAGAGCAAAACGGAGCAGAGAAGTGTGCAAATGAAGGCATGCCCACAAGCTCAGATATACCAGCATCGCTCAAGAGTAGTCACTGCTGTGCACGTTAAGAAAGCTTCTGCTTCGTCCTGGCAAGTGAGTATGTGAAAACAAGTCGATCTGGTGCTGGGTGTGACCTTTACAGTTCTTAGTATCCTTACTGCAAAATACTTATAAATTGAGCAGAGAATTCCTCAGTAGCAAATTCCTTTTTCCGCTTCACTGTGCACTCTGACATTGCGCCATAATTTCACTGGAAATTTGCGAGACAGCCAACAGGACTTCCCAATTTACCGTTGACAATTGCAGCCGTCACATTGCATTAACCAAGAAATTCCGTACCACACATCCACGTAGCCTGACGTACAGCATGTCAGGTGTGTTCGTAATTGTTGTTGCTGTTGCTGCTATAGTTTAAGTGATGTCCTGGTGGTGAATTGTGTGGAAACTTAACTTGCTGGCATTTGTATACCATTTAACAAATTCTGGCGGAGTAGACGAACTGTGTGCAAACTTTCTTAGCTTGGATGTTGATTGAGGCATGGCGGTTAGTGGCCAATATTTTGGCTGACTTGGTATATAGTCCTCAAAATGCCTCGGTACGCGTATATTCGGCTAGACTCGCATTTGGTGTCTAGTAAAGAGGGATGGAGTCGACTTAAACCGACTATGATAATGTCAATATTAGTGAAGAATTATTTTCTATTCTTTAAAAACGTTTGCTTTTAGTGCAGCAAAGGACATCTCCACTTGTGCCTTGAACTTGAAGGTGTTGCATTTTCCAACCACAACGAAAAGACCAAATACGCCGCCACAACGCTCAACACACTAAATCAATTGAATCCGCAGCAGCAGTTGTCTTGCATTGTACGCATACAAGCAACCACTCTCCTGCTGCCGACACATTTATCTTTTTTGGTCATAAATTTCGCTGGCTATGTCCTTGCTCGCTTTTCTCTTTGATAGCAGCGATTGTAATGCAGTTTATTTTGTGATTTCATTTGCTAAGTCCATGGCAAGATGAAATTCACTTAAAGAACGCGCAACGAAGCAAAATTATAAAATCACCGAGGAGACCACAAAAGAGTCCTTGAGTCTGTAAATCAATTTCTGCCCTAATATTGAACGCATTGGCAAGGACCACGCTTCACAGCGCTGATCAATTACATTATGTACTCAATTTGGAAGAGATTGCAGGTTAAATTATACGTAAACAAATAAAATCAACGGAAGCATGCGACACAGAAAGAAGCTGCTGGTAGGGACGGTTTAATTTAGCGTTCAAAACCGTTGATGAACACAGCTAAAGAGGAAAGAAACTGAACAGAACAGATGCAGAAATTGCTTATACGAATATTTGGAAAAAAAGTTTGAAAATATCCGAAAGTAAATGAATATAAATGAGTGAGTATATTTTTGCTGACATTCAAGTGCAGACAGACGAACTTGTAATCATGTAAAAGCAGGACTTTTACGCTCAAAATGGCGCCTTTTCACTTGCAGTGATACACACGAGCTTAGGATCGAAAATGTCGCTCCCTTACGTTGTGTTGCGTTGCGTGAAGTATGCGGCAAATGTCAACAGGCACAGCAGCGAGAGTGGCGGCTTAGCAGGACTTAACAGGACTTAAATGTTTTCGCTCCTAATGGAGCGTACACGCCAGAGTATGTACACAGTTTTTAATACCTTTGTTAGTATATAAGCCTGCCTACAGCTTTTATTTAAAGGTGAAAAATGTAACCAAATAAAACAAATGTATCGACAACTTCGTTAGGAACAGCATCTAAAGACTTGGCTTATGGCTTTAACGTATCGAAATAGAACACACTGAGGCCACAGTCAATACTTATACAGCAAACATATATATCCTCTATTATACATGACACTGAAGTATACAGAGTCAAAGGAATAAGAATGCATTCATATTGAATTGTCTCAAGCGCCGAGGCCACCATTAACATAAGCCCAAATCTATTATTTATTTGCATTGTTTTCTCCGTAAGATATGGTTGTGAATATCCACACGCCCCCTTTAGGTATTTCAACCATTATCATCTTTAATGCTTTAAAATCCTCTCCTCTGTGATGTCTTCCAGTCCTCACTGTCTTTCAGTTTCGTTAATGAATGCATGTAAATCTCAGCGTCCTTCAGGGACCTTCAGAAGTGTATGGAAATACAGGCACATCGACAAACAGTAGGAAATCATAATATACTCGCATATTTAAATGTTACTTTAAATTTATGCAATTAAACGACCGTTGTTTTGTGTGTTTAACTTTGGCGTACATGATACTCTGGGCATGCACACGTATCCTTGAGCGCTCCTTTTCTTGTCACTGAAGTCAATTTAATGATTCATGCTACAGTAAACTTCCACAATCGAGTCTCCCTCGGCAACCACTTCAGCCAGCGCTCCTCATTTTCTGTTTTTCTCGCCATTTTCGTTGTAGTTGCGGCGCGTGCTCTTCTTGTCTGCGACACAGCCACATTTTCCTTTACATAAATCTTATTAAAGTCCAATTCTGTCAACTTGTCTTGGCCTTTGGTGCTTTCGTTGTCATATTTCTTATTTTATTTATTTATTATGATTATTTTTGCCATCTTTTGTGACTAGTTACGCGGTAACATACAAAATAGAGCAACAAAGCTTGTTGTGCACTTACCCAATCAGACAATTGCAGTTGCCCAACGCTGCTGGAACCGAAAAGTGAGTCTGCAAATAAAAAAATTACAAAATTTGAATTAATTTTTGAAACATAATTGTAGACGCTCTTCAAAGCCTTCGTTACATGCTTCATTCTGGCAGATGAGTACTAACGTTCTAAACATGTAACAAGTACTCAATTTGCAATCTTAAAGTTGGTCCTTTCTCTGTGTTGTGCATAACTACTCGAAAGAATGTGAATTTCTTCCATATCGACACGAAGGACACAATAATACTTGAAAATTCAACTAAGCGTAAAGCAAGAGGGCAGGGAGCTCATTACTCATTACTGCAAGGACGATATTCAAATGCTGAGAGAAGCACACATCACGCATTGCAGCAACAAGTAAAACTATGAAACATAAAGTAGAACTGCACCAAAGGACTCAAAAACCTCCCAGGCCACTTTCATTTAAGTAGCCACCTCATGAAACTGGGACTCACACCAGTAAACAAGTGTGGGGTCTGCACGGAGGCAGAAGGAATACCAGAGCACCTCCTAATGAACTCCGAAGCCTTAGATCGCAATAGGAAGAAATATCTGGGGCTTTACTGGCACGAGGGCAGATATATCATAGCAATCAACACCAACTCAGAGCTAAGTTTCCTTAGAACTGTTGGAATAATAGAAGACATTTAATATGTACATGCAGGAGGAGTACAATAGATCAAATTGGTCGAGGTACATTTTACCTCTTTATATCATTCATTCAATCATTCATTCAAGAACTCATTTTTAGTCAATAAGGCAGTGAGTGTTTGTAAGATTCATACTCACAATTAGCAACTCGCTGAATCACTACAAGAATCATAATAATTTTATAGAATATGATTCCACAGAGTCGTGATTACATACCTGGAGTTTTCGGCTGCTACATTTATGTGCTAGCAATGCAACACCTGAAGGGGGAGTAGCATTTACAACAGGGATTTACGCTCACAGACCTGTAAGGAAGGATATTTAGCGACCCAATAGTTTAGTAAATCACACGCCCACCCTACAATCTCAGCAGCACTGTGTTCCTACAGCTCTGTTACCACAGCTGTGTTCCAACAGCTCCGTCCGTTCAGTGCAGTCAGTCCCTTTAGTGTCGCTAATTGAAATTTATGCCCACCAAGCTACGATTACATTAGTTTTTTTTTTGTTTCAATGTTCGCATTAATTTATTGACTCTTGTAGAGCCGCAGAGTAAATTTGAATTTATTATTTATAAAGAGGCACACTTGCAGTGTCCGAAAGAGCCACACGTGAAGCCACAACAAGGCCGCAAGTGGTGCTCAGCAGTAGTTTTGTTCACTCTGAGCGGTGCTCCTCCTCTTTCTGGTTTCTGTCACATTCATATCAAAAGTCATTTAATTAAACCGTTATTCCCAGTAACACACACAAGCAAATGCAAATTGTGGTTGTATTGGACACATGTGTATGTGTGTGTATGCGTGTGTTTTAGTGTCCAACGGAAATTTAATTAGAAAAAACCGCACACAGCAACAATTGCCCCAGCAACGTTTCGAGTGGTTCTGCTTGTTTCCGCTACACTAGTTCAATGACATTTGTTCTCATGAATTGTATTTGTATCCCTAATTGTGTGCGTGTGTGGGTTGGTGCGTTAGTATGCGTGTTTCTGTGAGCATTCAGCTGGTGTTAGTTGGGGCATTAACTTAGCTTCGTTGTTGGTAATTAATTTCATTTTAATTAAGTTACTCTGCAGCGCCCGCAGTTGAGTTAATATTCTGCTTTATAGGAAATCTTTTCGGACTTAATGAAGTTGTTACTTTATTGCTGTGTATGTGCGGACTGGGCTGAGAAGGACTCTCGCCACTTTATGGCGCAGATCAATTAAAAGAAAATATTCGACTATTTACTTCCACGTGTGTGGCTCTCTGTGCTTAAGCTATTAAACATGCATGCCGAAAAATTAGCTAAGATCCGATTAAGCCTCACGAACGGCTACTCTATACTCTATTTGTATACAACTTGACAGCACTCTTTACAGACCGTGGTATGTGGTTACAGTTCATGGTATGCAACCTTTTTTTATATTACCATTTTTTCTCCCTCTCAATGTTCTCATTTTATTATTGTACATTCGTGGTACCACAACTGGCCAATCCTGGCTAAGTGTGCTTGTTAGGCAGTCACTAACTAATTCTTATTCATTCAGGCTAGACTAACTAATTCATATGCACCCACGATAGACTAGCATTCACGCTGCTTATAAATATAATAAGTCCGGTAAAAGTATCGTTCTGAAAATTACTCAATTATTAATATCAGTTCCATCACTGGATTGAGTCTAATCAAAAACCTCTCTTTGATATTGTGGTGAATTGAAGGCTGCAGCCTTAACACAAATTTAAAAGTTGAAAATTTAACCTGGAGAAACTGCTAGAGAGTGGTTTGATTGGACTGGAACTCACGTAATCTAAGTTCACTTCAATTCAACAAAGTTTCACTCTTTCACTTGTCAATTAGTGTTGGCAGAGCTGCTTTCAATTCACTACATTACTGAACTGTGTTGGCGTATATAGCTTTTTTTGTTTCTCCTGCTTTCGATATCATACCAAAAAAATTCGAAAACACAGTTGAATAGTGCCAAAAAAAATAGCAGAATTCTTAGCTAAACTTTTATATCCCACGTTAAGAGAGAAGGAGTGCTAATTAATCGATTGTTAGGAGGAGAAATTGCCAGTGAAGGACGACTTTGTTAGAAATATGGCTGATATAAAAAGATGAAGTATGTCAGGCCTGCCAATAGCTTACATAGACATTAGTCAAAAAACCATTTTGTAGAACTTTTCGCTCTTTGAACTCTTTCTCATTTATTTCCAATCAACAATTAATTAATTTAAGCGATAGATCAGAAAATTACCCTGAGGATAGTTTCCGGAGCAAACCGAAATATTGGGAAAATTAAAAACAATACAAAAAATTTGTATTTTGAAATATAAGAAATCATTTGTCATTGGACCTTGAACTCGGAAAAAAAATAAAATAATTAAAAACTATTAAAATTTCGGCTTCAAAATTCACCACTTTCTTTCCCTTATCATCTTGCGTCCAACCTACACCTACAAGTTACACCAAATCATCTTCAAGCTTCACTAGTCACAAACACCCCGTCCCCTCAGCTGCTCTATGTCTCTTCTCCCACCATGATGCTAGCAAATGTTCATAATTCATGGCTTTTCTGTTGGCTACCACAGTTTGCTTTGACGTGGCTTGTTTGCTGGTTATATAAAGAATGTCCCCTTCAACACTTAAGAAGAATGCCGCAACTGCTCTTGCTGAATGTCAATTAAACAGTTTTGCCACTCTGGGCCAAAAAATTTCCGCAAAACCGAACAAAAATTTAATTTGCACTCCCATCACTCCGCAACTGCCCGTTGGCAGTTACAGATAATAAAGTGTCCGACGCCTGCCAAGCTTCAGCCGAAAAGCAGTGCCCCGAAAAGCCACAAAGAATTGCTCAACACGCCGCCACTTTCGGTGCTGCATTGGCTGCCAACGCGTGCTCATCATGCTGCGATTGTGCTCGTTAAATTGGTTTCCATTTTGTAGTCGCTGGTGCAGCCAACACAGGGGCACAGTTTGTAATTTCATGTATAGGGCAGAGTGTGTATATATGTGTGTATTTGTGTTCTGCTGTGTTCGTGTATGTGTATATTTCCTGTCAGTACAATTGAATTGGGTCTCTGCTGGCCTGCGTCTGACTGTGGCCGCTACTTATTTGCTCAGCATTTCTGCACTGAGCTTTTGTCCATCTTTGTTCTTCTTGTTGCTTTCGGAGTTGGTGTTGCTGTTTTTGTTGGTATGTTGCCTGTTGCTTCCTCTTATATATCGCCGTCCCTTCGCATTACTTTTTTATCGCTCGCCTTATTCTTGGCAGCCGCGACTAGTTGGAAATTGTCGCCGTAAGTGATTTTTAGTGTCGTTGGGGGGTCGCGCCCTAATTGCTGCTCCGAGTGTTTGCTCTCGGTCATCGCTTTAGACATCATTCTTCCACTGTTTCCTCCTGCCTACTGCTGCTCTTTATATGTCTACTTTTTATGACAGTGTAAATAAAAGTTTCTGCTAAAAAGATGTCTAAATACATTAAAGCAAGAGCGAGCTCTTCTGGTGCGCAGTGGCTAAGCTTAAATCTTATGCCTACAATTGGAGCTGTATTCAGGACGAGTTTGCTGTTTAAACAAGGCGGGAGCGAGAAACATTTCGCTGCTTTTTATTGCAGGTGGCCACCTGGCTGCACAGCCAGAATTTGCATAAGCAAACACTGCAGCTAATGGCATTTTTATGTTGCTCGAAGTGAGGCGTAAAGAAATTAGTAAGAGACATTTTACAGAGAAGCACCGAGAAAGCAGGGATTAGCTGCGGTTGCTGTGAATAGAACTGACTTTTATAGCATTTTTGTACTTGGGAGCAGTCGTCGAAAATTGTTGCAGCTTTGGAACCAACTTTTTTGATTTTGAAAACATTTCCAGTTGTCTTACTTCTCCACCGAGGCTCTCATGCAGAAACTCGGATATATAATTACGAAATGACATTGGCTCCTAGTTGGGTACTATCTTCTAAACTTTGCTGACTTGTTTCTAATTTTTGTCCTTGCTCTTCATAGTGTACCGCTGCTCTAGAGCAACCGCTGCAGTATAGTACTGGGAATACTGAATTGCAATGAAGGAGAAGAGGAACAATTATATTACAGTGATATGAATGGAAGCTCCATTATCAGATGCTCTAGAACAGCTGCTGCAGCTGAGCAATGGGAACATAGAATTACAATGAGGGAGGAGAGGAACAATTATATTATTTGATCACCTGCTCTAGAGTTGCCGACGCAGAAGCACAAACTGAACAGAGAATTACAATGAAGGATGAGAGGAAGAGTTTTATTATTATAATGTGAATGGAAGCTCCATTATCAGTAATTAACGTTGATAATGTAGACTATTGTTAAGGAAGACAGTTACCCCTATTCCATGATTGTATAATCGGATCTTAATTGGACAATACAAACATTGTCAAAGATCCGATAACCCTTAACTACAGTGCCCTCCAGCTATCTTATTTGTCTGCTTGTAAGCAAACCCACAGGTAGAGATTTGGCAGTTCTCATTCAAACATTTAATTGGTGTTTGTAGGGAACATAATGGAAACATCTTAAAAGGCCGAAACTACTCACGTATCTGATTTATGAGCAGGGCTTCACTGTTTTAAATAATCAATAATTGAATATGTTGATTCATTTTACAGCAAAATGGCGAAAGAAGTGAGTGTTTGGCACATAACCAGTCACTAAGCTCACTGGGAGCCCTGAAGTGCACTTGAGCTGACTATAAAGGATGAAAGTTTCGTAGTTCCTCATATTAATGCAGAGTAAATGGCACACAGTTACATGCTTCTCTACATATTTCCAGGCTTTACAGCAATCTTTCGGTTGAAAATGCAGCAAGCGCGCACGTAACCTAAATAATGGTTGACTTGAGTGCATGTGGGCTACTTTCATTTGCCACTTGGAGAAGCCCAGAAGAGTCCTTGTGACCCTCAGCTTATAAATTCGCTCTTAAAAATTCGCAATTATCCTTAGAAGTGTCCATTAAAGCTTAAACCCATCTTCAAAGTCATGCCACATCTCCTCCACTTCAAGGACCTTGCACAATTCTCGTCCATATTTTATCTTGTCTATGCAACAGTTCCGCCAAACACTCACCTCGGGCTTAATTATTTCCAAAATATGTTCATTCTCACGCACAGAGGAAACTATGCCTTCCACCGTGGTTGAATGTAGTGCACCGCTTGCCACAGCATTTTGGCCACGCCAAATATAGGCCAAAGTGTTGAAGGCAGCACAGAACAAAGACATTAAACTAGTAAATTACAATACACAAGCCAGCGCCCGTGCCAGCCCTGCGAGCTCGCGAGGAAAGCAGGCAGGGGCAGACCTGTACTTTCGCTTTCGTTTTCCCTTGCACTTGTATTTAGTTATGACTACGTATGTATTTGTGTGCTGCCATCAACTGCGCAACAAGTGTGCCAGAGCTGCTAAAGCAACCTTGTCGCTGTTGTTAGTGTGTGTGTGTGTGTGTGTTTGTGTGACTTCCTTTAAAGTTTTACTTGAAACGAATTGTTGCGCAAAAGTTTTGATGGCTAAATGGCTGTCTACGTTTTTATTGTGTTTTTTTTTTTGTTTGGAATGGTAGACGTAAATTAAATTAGTTTTTTAATCAAATTTTAAATATGCGAAAATTTTTCAAATATTTTTTTTTCATATTTTGTGGGAATTTTCTTGGATCAAGTGGATAAATTATAATAAAAAATGCGTTTACGAAAAATAATATTATTTATTACGAAATATAATTTTATAATATTATTTTAATATTTAAAATATTTATCTAAAATATAAAATCATATACGAAAATATAAAATAATATATAAAGTAATATACAAAAGATTTTAAAAAAATATCAAATAATATAAAAAATATAAAATTTTAAAAAAAATATCAAATAATATAAAAAATATAAAATAATATAAAAAATAAACTATAAAATAATATATAAAATATTTTTAATTAAATAAGAATAAAAATAATTTTTATTTTTGGATCTTGAACTCGTTACAAAATAAAATAATAAATAAAATAATATATGAAATTTAAAATAATGTAATAAATAATAATAAAAGATATAAAAAAATAAAAAATGGGTTTATTTGCAATCCTATGAGAAGCGAGCTCAACGACTCCAAATGATCCCATATACCTATTTTTTTGTAAATAATTTTTATTTTAATATTTGATATGACTTTTTTAATTTAATGCTATTATTATATTTATTCTCGTTTTTTCTAAAACTGACTGTTATCTCTTTGATTTAAAAATATATTCGTTCTCTTCAGCATCTCATGTTTTAGAGCATTCAATATTTTGTTGTTTTTTTATAATTTTTATTTGTTTTTATCAAGTTTATTTATATTGGTTTTTTTTACAATTTATTTTCATTTGAATGAATACTTTATGAATCATCCCATTGTAGCCAGATCTCATTACTATTCTAGCTATTTAATTTTATTTTTTTTAATTTTTATATTAATGTAATTTCTTTATTTTTAATTTAATTTAATTTTTATTTCTTCTTTTTTACTATTATTTTAATATTTTGTTTTATTTAATTTCAGACAATTTGTTCAATTATAATATTTATTTTCTGATATTTTATAATTTTCTTTATTTATTTTCTATTATTTTTTATATTTAAAATTTATTATAATTTTTTTAATATTTATTATTAATATTTTGTTTATTATTTTTAAATTTTTATTACTATTATTTTTTATTATTTATTATTAATTTTTAATTTTTATTATTATTTTTTTATTCATTATGAATATTATTCTATAATTTTTATAATTATTATTTTTTAATATTTATTATCTTTATTTATTTATTATTATTTTTTAATTATTATTAT
Source organism: Clusia tigrina (assembly GCA_920105625.2). NCBI lineage: Eukaryota > Metazoa > Arthropoda > Insecta > Diptera > Clusiidae > Clusia > Clusia tigrina. The sequence continues at coordinate 175,824,968 of OV050033.1, read as the reverse complement.
TATTTTTTTTTAATTTTTATTGTTATTATTATTTTATTTTTCAATATTATTTTTTGTATTCTATATTGAAAATTTTGTGAGTTTGTCTTTTTTGTTAAATTATTTATTGTCTACTTCATGGCATATGTTTTTATTGTTTTGTTTTTTCAAATATATTTTCTTAATTTCGCATAATTTAATTTTTTTTGCCATAATTTTTTGTCAATTTCCCAATTTCTTTATATTTTTTTTATTTTGCGAATTTTTTATTATTTTTTTATTTTTTATTTTTTTTTTTTTTTGCTTTAAATTCAATTTTTATGTTTCTGCTTTTTTATAATTTCCTTTTCAATTCAGTTTTTTATTGTATATACTATAAGAGAAAGACAATTTTTTGTAATTTAAATTTTAATAATTTTATTTAATTTTTATTTTTATGTTTCGTAATTGCAGCTTTTATACTGCGTTATTTTAAATGTTGTAATATTTTTTTCTTAATTTTTGGTCATTTTTTTATGTTTTTATTTTGGAATATATTATTATAAATAATTTTATATTTATAAGCTCGTTTTTTTATATATGAAATTTATTATTTTTTAAAAATATATTTATAAATTTTTTTTTATTTCTACGTCCTTTTAGCCAAAAAAAATTTATTTTACAACATTATTTTTAAGAATGAATTTATTGATAGACAAGTCGCACACGGTAGAATTTTTTTATTATTTATTATTTAACTTTTATTTTTTACTCTTTCTTATAATTTACCTTCTTCTTTTATATTATTTATTTTTATTTCTTAAGCTTTAATTCTTTATTTTTTGACCAAAATTTTGGTTTTCCTTTATTTCATATTTTTTTTTTTTGTGTTATTGATTTTTATTTAAATTTTGTTTTATTAATTATTTTTTTATTATTCTTTAAATTTTATTTTTAAATTAAATTTTTTTTACTTATGATTTTTTCTTATAATTTTGTTCAATTATTTATTTTTTTATTATTTATTTTTTTGTATTATTTTTTTAATTATTATTTCTTCTCATAAATCTTTTTCTTTCTTAAATATGTATCTTTTTTTATTATTCTTAAATTTTGAATATTATCTCTAAATTGCGTTTTTTATCTTATTGATTTTATCTTTTATAATGTATTTATTTGTTTTTGTTTTATAATTTTTACTTCCTAATTTCCCTTTTTATTCTGTTTAAAATAAATATTCGTTTGATCATTCTTCTTTTTATAATATTTTCTCTAGTTTAGATTTATTTATTTATTTATTAATTACCTTAAAATTAAAATTTAGTTAAGCTAATTTTTATGCTATTTGATTTTTGTTATAATTTTTCATTTTTAATATTTGTTATATTTTAATTTATTTAATTAATTTTCAATTTTATGAATTTAATTTCACAATTTTTTGCTCATTTATTTTATTACATAATTTTTCTGTATAATTAATTGCATGCATTTCTTTTCATTTTATACATTAATGTAGAGTCCACCTTTTGAATCCAATTTTTCAATATTATACAATATTGATTTATTGATATATAAAATTAATCCCAACTCTATCATAGTTTAAAATGGCCGTTACAGGGTGCTTTGACTATGGCCCCATTAAATGAGTTTTAGCTCTTTGTACTTCGAGCGCTTAAACTAGTCAAAATAGAAGAACTGATAGGGCCCTTCTTAGTTGGAAGAATTTGGTAATCCATTCATTGAGTCGGAGAATCTCTTATTTGATCGAATTTGAACCAAAATACCTCTGAAAGCAATTTGCTTTATTTTAATTGTATAATTTACTTACTTGCGATCAACAAACTTGAGGATTTCAAGTAATCGTTTTGCGGTTTCTGTATTATCGAGTCGTGGTTCTCCAGTATCTGGAAATCGTATCTCGTAGGTTTTTTGAGTATTTTAGGTACTTCGTTTACAGTTCTCTTTTATTCGTATTTTATACTTTATTTACCATTATTAAGTTTAATTTATATACATTTCTGCCACTAGTATCCAATTTTTTATGCTGATTTTTAACAGTTTAATAATTAAAGTCTTTTTTATTAATATTTATTTATTATTATTGTTTTTTTGTTTGATTATTTCTTTTTTTACTTCGTAATTTAACTTAAACTGTATTGTGGAGTTTTATTTAATCAGTTATTAATTAATTTCTTTTTATATTTTACTTGAAAGTAATTTAACGATATAATTAATTTTTCTTTAGAAGATTTTCTTTATATAGTTTAGTATTAAATTAGTTTTTTACATTCAAATATTTTGTTTAATACTGTGGAAATATATTTAACAATGTTTTAATTAGAAATGTAATTAATTGAATTTTCTTTTCTTTTATTTTTCTGGGTTTTTAATTCTTTATTTTTTTATTATTCTTCTGGGTTTTTGTTTCTTTATTTTTTAATTATTTTTGTGGGTTTTTTGTTTCTTTATTTTTATATTATTTTTCTGGGTTTTTGTTTCTTTTTTTATATTATTTTTCTGGGTTTTTGTTTGTTTATTTTTATTTTATTTTTCTGGTATTTTTTTTTTTATATTATTTTTCTGGTATTTTTTTTTTTGGTTTTTTTATATTATTTTTCTGGCTGTTTGTTTCTTTTTTTATATTTTTTTTTTTTTTGGTTTTTTGTTTGCTTATTTTTATATTTTTTTCACGATTTTTGTTTGTTTATTTTGTTTCTGTTCTGATTTATTCTCGGCGTGTGAGCAACTTGTAAAAGAGCAAAATAAGAAAGCAGACAGCAATGGCGAGAAACAACATTTCTTGCGTAATTGTTATGATAATTGAAAGTTAACTTTAGTTTATAAATTGAAGTAGGTTTATTTAAGGTTTTTCTAAATTTACTTTAATTGCAATTCGCTCAGAAATTTAAATCTTCTTTACTTTTTATTATGTTTTATATTTTGCAATTTCCACTTTTTGTTTTTCATTTAATTTTTATTAATTTAATTATATGTTTATTTGTTAATTTTTGTATAATTAATTTGTTTATGTGATTTTTAATCAATTTTTTTTTGTTGTCTTTTTTAATTACATGTTTTTTTTAATCTCTTTACTTATTTTATATTTATCTCACATAACTTTAAATATGATTATTCTCCAAGTCTAAACGTTATCCTTGTAAATAATTTCTTTGTTTTTAACACTATCTTCACTTTTCTTTGTACATTCGGACTCTGGATCCACTTTTGACACAATCCCAAAATTCCAGCATTCCAAAAATTTTCTTGTAAATTCGCAAATTTATAAACTTAGTTTTGTTTTTAACTTTAACTCGAATAATTGTAAAATAAAATTGGTCAAACTTTTGTTTCTGCTTGAAACCAGAACAATTGTGGCTTCTACTCCAGTACTAATAATTTTTAAAAATTAATTTTTTTACTTTTATAATTAATTAACAATTTTTAATTGAAATTTGAACTGTTTGAAAAATTTGACTGTTTCTTTAACCGCTCTGTTTGTTGTCGGTTTCTTTTGCCAGCGTTGTCGTATCCACGAAGTACCTCAGCGAACTGAAGATATTTCCAGATGACTCCTGCTAATATAGAGAATTCAAATGATTGCGTTTTCGAATGTTACACTTTCGCAAGGATACGGAGAACTTGTGTGATAGCGCCAGCTGGAGGCAGACACAGACGCAACAGTGTGCAAGTTGTACAAGGGAAGAAAAGCACACACACATGGGCACGTACAATTCCAAGCTGCGTATCGTTGTGCTATGATAAGGAAGCGCATTCTCGACACAAATTCCAGTTAGTGTGTGTAAGAACCCCAATGAAAGCATCAGCGAAAGCTGCTACTCGTACTAAAGTTGGTCAGCGTCATGCAAAAGCTAACATGCATCACCAAAGTCCTTGAAGCTTAGTTGCTGGTGCGCATATCCTCACCAATCTATGCGTTTCCTCACCTTGGTACGGTGAACAGGATTTCAAGTTCAAGTTAAAGTTCTGCACTCAAGGTTGAAAGCTTAACTGCATTTCCCCGTTGAAAAGCTGGAAGCTTAATTTGCAAGCTCACAGGCAGGTTTGTGCCAGGCTTTTGCTGATTGGCTGAAGACTGGTCGAAATTGTTGCTTTGTCGCTTGGGTACTATCAAAATTTCTCCTCCGCATCGCCGTGGGGAAATTCACACAGAGATGTGCGTGCGCAAAGCTGTAATTTTGGCGCTGCTGTGCTTATCACATGTGCTGCCACAAATGTTCCTTGGCATTCGTATCGTTTTACCCACAAACACCCACCACAGCTGCCTCCTCTTCCACCCCACCCCCGTCTCCCCGAACACGTATTTGAACACACTGAAAGTCCTTGTTAGAATTTTTTCTAACTCAACTTAAAGTGTGCGCTCTCTCCTCCTGCCTGATTTTTTGTGGTACTATTGGTATTTCACATTGTTGGCTAAGTCGTGGCGTTTGTTATGGTTGTTGTTGTTGTTGTTGTTGTTGTTGTTGTTGTTGTTGTTGTTGTCTTTGCTGGAGTTGTTGCTGTTGCTATCGTTGTTATTATTACTAAATCGGTGGCTGAATTTGGCATTGATTTGTCGAACTATGAACGCGGATTTATGAATTTACTTGTTTTGTAAGTTCAGTTTATCTTCTTTTGATTTATGTTTAATAAAGATTATTTTGTGATATTTTCTTAAAGAAAAATTATAAATTATTTGTATTGCTATTATTATTATTGTTATTATTATTGTTATTAGCATTTCTCTGTTTGCCTTCAATATATTATTATTAGACAATGGACTTCACTTATCCTTGATCCGGCTCCGGCGGAAAAAGCGGGACCTGGACGCAGAAATAATTTTGAGAGTCCAATAGGGACGAAGTGAGAATCTCCACCTTGAAGGAAGTATAAAAAGGGTTCCAGGGTGGGGAGATGTTCTCAGCGAGGGAGGGGGATGTTTTAGTGGGTGCAATTCTCACATACCAAATCTGTGACGAAGGTTTTGATGATGCGGCAGGCATTTTTACCCTCTCTACCCAAAAAAAAATAAATAAATAAAAAATAAAAAATAAAAAAATCCTTGATATTGGTCATATATATTTATATTTATATGGGGACCAGAGTTGTAATACCCTGAGAAATATCTAGTGGTGTTTAATGGAGTTTTTAATGAAGGTTTTCTAATGATAGACGAAGGCGGTATAAATATGTCTTACGACCTGTGTAGGTATATTATTATTAGGCTTCACGATTAGGAGATCCTGCTTCAAACTTATTATGGTCTTGTAGTCTGCCATCAATAATACTCGTGGAAAACACTTCAAAAGCGCTTATAAAGAAGTCATGGAGGGTCTTTGAAAACAATTGTTCAGTTTTATTACGCTTTGTAACCTTTATAAATGCAGCGTATATGAGAATTGATGTCTGTATAAGGTTTATTATAATCCTTTCAAGATACTTGTACAATTTAGTTAATAAGGTTGTTGGTAAAAACTTTGCTACAACGCTTTTACAAAATTTGAACAGAGGTTGTAGCAACCCTTGGAAGAAACTCTTTTTCATTTTGTTATATATTTTAATATATTCATGCAGGAGGAACTTCTTTAGATATATGATTTCGACTAAACTAACTCTATAAGAACTTGAATGTTGTGTTTTTTAAATTGTAAGTTTGTATAACCTTCTATAAGGACCATTTACAATGCTGGGAACTGTATAAAATTATAGTTAATAATATATAAAAATCTAGCAGATCGTAATTTATAAAGTTTGAAACACTATAACTTTTGATATTTAAAGCGTAATAAAGTTTCCCACCATATCTCATCCACAACTCTCTTTATTCACTGTTTATGTTATCGCGCGGTTATTGAAAGACCCTATACAAGGATCTTATAATGTTTCTTTATAGTTCTTTGACCCCTATAAAATTTATTTTGATTTAAAAACATTTGAATCCCCATTCAAGTGTTTCCGTATGGGCACACAGATTACAATTTATAACCACTAAGCTTTTAAATTTATTCAAGGTAATGCTGCTTCCAGTAGCTCTATAATCTTATAAAGTTAACATCGCTATAGCCACAATTCTTCAAGGATTTACAGATCATAAGTTTCAAGCTGATAACTGCTAAGCTTGTATGGTTTTCTTTAGAAAGCTTTGAATTCTTTAAAGTTAACCAATAAGAATTTATAAAATTTAAAGCACTACGTCTATAAAGGTTTTAAAGTGATTCCTCGCATTGCTTTATTAAATTTATACTGTGCAACACAATAATAATAACTCTAAAATGGCTTTTAAGATAACAAATTTTTCAGTTTGAAGACACAGTTTCTACACTTGGTCTCTATAAAGTTGCTAAGAATATAAAATTATAAAGTTGAGTTCAAACCAACATAGCAATAGCCCTATAATCGCACTCTATAAGAGTGTATAAAATCAGAACATGATTTTTTTGTTGGCAGAATTATCACAGTAAAGTTTCTATAGTGATTCTTTATAAAGGTATGCACTGTATAACAATATGAAGATTGAGTAATAACTAGCAACAGTTCTAAAATATTTTTCGTATCATATTTCCCACTATTTCTTTACATTGCATCTTCAGTAAGCAGCTTAATAAGGCCTTACAGTGTGTATTCTTCAAGCAATTGTCGGTTCTGAATTCCTCTAAATAAAGTTTGGATTGCTATAACTATACAGCTGATTCCTAATAATGTTGCAAATTCTATAAATTTTATTGTTTATAACTACTATACAATAACTTTATAAGGGGTTGTATATAATTAGCTTATAAGTATCACGCGCTATAAGTGTTAAGCTTCTATAGTGCAATATTATATAGTTTTAATCACCATGAAACCATAAAAATAATGTATAAATAGTTAAACATGATTACTTTGCAATTGTTATTGTGTTTCTGCAAACTCTTCAACAGCTTTATAAGACTGTTTTAAAAAGCTTAGTATGGTATAAAATTACAAAAGTTAATCACCAGCACTTCATAGAGTTTATCTGACGCCTTTAAACAGTTCTAGTACATAGATTCATTGTCTTCCATTACAAGTTTACTACGAGCAATCCAAGCGTGGGCCGACAATTGTTGCCTAGGATGCCATAAGCACTTCGTCACTAAGCACCAAAGAAGGCGAATAACTCATAAAAATTGTGCACACTGTCAGCTTGAAACTTTTTATGTTTATCTCCAATGTGAATGAAAATTTTCTTCATAATTTTAAGCATAATAAAAGCCAGTCATGAACTGTTCACAAACTGTACGAAGTGTACGCTCCACCGCAGGATATGCGTAATGTGCTTTTAATGTGCTCTAAAATGTCATTTTCCCAAATCCTTGTTTATATTAGAAAAATGTAGCGCACAAATTTCAAGCTCTCAACATGCAGAATGGACTTGCCACAGTAACAATTCGAGTGGAAAGCAGCACAAACAAAAGGAGGAGCATGCAACAAGTAAGTTTACTGCCAACTTGTCACATACGAGCATTCGTTGGAGTAGATATATTTAGGGGCGCGTGGGTGGGTGTGTGTCGGTGGGTGCGAGTGTGTATAAGCGAGTGTATTTACCCAAGTATATGTTTTCCAATTTTTTGTTTTTCTTCTTTGTTTCATTTGAATGTTTTTCTGTACATAGGAAAATTGCTTGATACATTTTGCAGGTACTCGTACCATTGCCATTGTTTTCTCGTCTCCGAGCATGTCATTTGCACTGTGCCTGCGGCTTACGGCGCACACATATTTCTAATAAACTCAGGCCTGCCTGCCGCAGCCGACAACAAAATTTGTGTGTTGCTGTAAATATTGTGCCCCTGTCAGGGCGCTGCAAATGGAAGGGAGCCTGCTCGCATTTTATGTACATGTTCGCCGTAGCGACACAGTAACTGACACTGCGGTATGCCTCGGTGCGCTCGTTTGGCCCTACTCACATGTTGCACGTTATTTACACACTTGCCACACTCAACTTGGCTTTGTTTGACTTAAAAAAAGCAACTCCAGTCGTCGAGATAGCCTGCCAGGCAGTTAATGTAATTTCTGCCTTTTTGCTCTTGTCGGAGTTCGCTAATGTTGTTGTGTTTGCTTGTTGTTGCCACTGTAGGCAACTCGCTTGATGTTGTTGTTGTTGTTGTTGTTGTTTTCGCCGCACTGGCTTGCAATTCAATTAGCAGCTGTACGGCTCGGCACCAGTGAAGTGGTCAACCGATAATGACGCTGAGACCTTTGCTGGCATATTCTTTTCTTGCGACGCTCGCAGTGACGTATGAGCCGCATTTGAATACTTTGAATATGGCCCTCAAAATAAGAGTGCGTCGTCTACGCAAATGGCTCCCTTGCAAGGAGCCTTTTGCTGGGTACACTGCGTTGGCTGCTCACAGGAAATTCATTACCACACCAATTGCTGTCGCACACAGCGACCGCACACCTCGCCCAGCTTAACTCCATTTGCTATTTTCCCTGACAGTTTACTGTCCGGGCAATTTCCCACTGACCAGCCCGGTTGGCCTGACGGCTGCCATTCCTGCTTTCGTTGTGGTTTTTCGCAGCATTTTACACTCAATTTAAGCCTCACGTCCTTTGCCAGTGCTGTCGGTATTTAAGTATGTGTGTGCTTTACTTTTTTATTATTATTTTTCCGTCACTTTTTGCTTATTGTGGTCGCGTGTGTCGGTGTCGGTGTTCATGTGCGCGCTTTACTTGTCCAATTTGCAGGAGTTTTACGAAAAATTCCCAGCAAAACTGTTTATCGGGCAATTTTGTTCGGGTGCCCGCCCGTTGACGTCCTGTCAAAGTGCATTTTTGAGTTTATTAATTTCAGTCCGTAAAACCGTCACGTAGTTTTATCCCAGCTTCGATTTTCGGAGCCTTTAATTCGATTCGCTGTGCAGCGAGCTGCATATGATATAAATTCATGTCCTGATATGAAGGATATTGTGCAGAGCAAAAAGAAACAGATCCCTTACTCGGAAATACTTGCGAAGAGTGACGCTATAAATTTATATATTTTAATTGAGCCGGTCTGCGCTCTATTTACATACCTGATTAGAATATGATATTTCATCATATCACTGGAAAAATTTCTCTCATGATCTTATTGTGAAGTAAATCGTCCCTTTAACGACTGTTCGAAGAGGCGTCCAAAGAACGAGTCTTTCGACAAGGCAATAGGATAGTGAGGATCTGAAGTCAATTTGATGAAATGAAATGGAAGAGTCGCCAACGGAAATCTAGCACAACATTACTGGAGTTTCCACCTGGCTTTAATCGATCTGCAGATTTCTCATAAGAATATGAGAGTAAGGCAACAGAGAATTGGTCTCCATTGACGAATAGCGAACGTAACTACGTCAAAAAGGATATTTCCGAAAAACAAGCAGTAGAACCATATTTTATTATTATTAATATTATTTTTATTAATTATAATTAAAATCATAATTAATATTAAGCAGTAGCTGCTCTGGCTATCGGCCCCATTTTATGAATCTGACACAGTGCCTTGCGGACTCACAAGAAGCACCATAAGGCTGTGGAACATACTGAATTGGGTACTCATATCGGTATCCAAAACAGAAGCGACCTCATCTCCAGTACACCGTAGAGCTTTTTAGGGTCACTGAATGTTGAGCTACGAATCATGGCACAAAACCGCTAGTCTCAGAAACGAATCAAGCTGGGCAAAGTCCTCCAATCCATAGAAACGATAATCGAATGCGGTGTATTCAAATGAATCCTGCCTATGTGTAATTTACACACAAATTGTAGAGGTCATCAAGATGTCAAATGAGTAAAGAAAATCCTTCTTCCAATAACACTAACTGGCAAGAGAAATACAAAGTAATTAAAGAAATTCATGACATTCTCTGTCGTACACCAAAATATCTTGGAAACCGTTTGAAACTATGCACAAAGGCAGTATCAGTACTAGATAGATAGAAGTGGGGTAGGCCGGAGAACCGGCGAAGAAGGAAGTCTTCAAGTACTCAGGCATGGATCCCCACTGTACCATAAGCTTGGAAATATTTGGGGGATTGGGAGGATTTTGGAAATGAAGTTACACCTTTTCAAACTTCTTTGACTATTTTATGAATCTCAGAAGTCTGTCCAGGGATAAGGAAGGTACGTTGTCTCTTCCCAAAATAGCTGACCCTAATAAGCGCCTCCTCACTCTAGCAAAGCCAGGACAAGTGCAGATAAAGTTCTCTGTGCCGTTATATTCCTCCTCTAGAGAGAGGACGCAATTCAGACTCTCGATGATGTATCGGTACTAGTCAACATAAGAGCAATCAACCGAAAGAGCCATTTCAATTTTCAGAACCAACTAATCAATTTACATACAGATGCCACGCTGTCTTTCTGATAATGTTATAAGTCAGTAACGATGTTGCCAGTTTGTTCTCCACAGAACACTGATAATGTGAGTCCTTAACTATAACTCATAACTAATATTGCCTTCTCTTTCACGCTAAATGGATAGTCCTATACTGATTTGGGACGTGTGACAGCCATAAAATTGAGATATGGAAATCAGCGGAGAAGTTCAGTTGGGAATTAGCTGATATAGTGTGGATTAGATATTAAGTCACTCGAGAATTAGGTATATTAAAGAAAATGAAATATTTATTCTATAAATAGAGTTCATGAAAGCTACAAAGTTTTTGTATTACTTGACTAAACTTCCAGTATAATATAATTTCAGTAAATTCCAATCCAATAAAGTTGATATATGTTAATATATTTCCTTCCAATGAAGAGCTTATTTGCCAAGTTACCAAAATTTGATTAAACATTTCATTACTATTAATTATTGTTGGGACTTCTCTCCCCTGCTCCGTTATGACATTTATAGAAATGCTATTTGTGCCTTGTGTCACAGAAATTGCCCAATTTGGCCAAAATGCCTCTCAAATTTGCGCATTCAAACTGATTCAATCGAAATCAATTTAAATTCAAGTGTTGTTGTTGGTGTTGCTGATGCTCATATTGATGATGATGATAGTGATGATGATGATGTTGTTGTTGTTATTGTTACCCGATGCTGCTTCTTGCCTGTTGAACGAAATAAGTCCCCTCCGAATGTGAACGCAACACACACTCAGACACAATATTTTCCGTATTTGCAATCGCATCCATATAAACAACCACACATACACACACAAACACTCACATGTGCATGCACACTTACATTTCTACTCCCGCAGCTGTCAATTTGCAGTTCTGTTTCGTGCTGAATTTGATGACTTTATCAACGTCATCCGCTTTACATGTGTAAGCAGAGAGCTGCATGCGGGCGCCAGATGCCTCAAAATCTGTGCAAACTAGTAACAAACTGAAGCGAATAACGGTTTCGAAGTTGGTTTTTAATTTAATGAAGGTCGCGGAAAACTCGAAAAAGTGGTTGAGGATAAGTCACCAAGCAGTTTAGAGCTATGCAGATGGAACAGTGACGAATATGGGCGCATGTCAATGGACGTCGGAAATATAAACTCGCATGGCATTATCAAACTTGTAGCCATTGACTGTGTAGGAGAGACAGAGACAAATGTACTATCGAAGTACACGAAATGTTAAATTCCTATGGCTTCAGCTCTGCTCTTCATAACTACCAATTCCGAGATTTTTTACTCCCACCTCTAAATTTGTGTCCATAAAATGATGATCATGAAAATGATACGCTCATATTTTGGACCATTTGATTTCCATTAGGAAGCTAAATAATTTTGTATCCATACACCATATCCTGGCTGAACATCAAACTAATGTTGTTGTTGTTCTCCTAGTTACTATGCACCCTCTCATAATGGGCTCCGACTAATACAAATTGCTTTCCATCGAAAGAGCTTAGGTGAGAACTGGGGATAGTCTTAAATAGCCATTATTTTTACCAAGAATAAGTTTCGTCCTTTTACTCGTTGTACATTAATGCACTGTAACATCGTGCATACCAGAAAAACTCCATCACAAATAAATATACTCTTATTAATTAATGTCGAACCGACTAATTCTGGTCTAGACTGAACTAGACGAGTATCATGCAATCACAATCAATCTCAATAGGAAACTGAAAACCTCAGCTTCGGTAATTCTGCACCTGAAACCATTACAGAAATTAATGTAATTTTATTAATTGTATATTATTTTATAAATTTTCCGCTAGATAATTATCGGTCAACGTGTAACTGAGCTGATTATTAATTGAAATCTAATGAAGCCGTGTTTATTGATTGCAACAGCTGCGTTTTCGCTTGCGGTTACGAAATCGAATCGGTTTTAAACGATTACGGTTTCGATGGCGGTTCCATGCCTGCATATTTACATATGTATACGTAAGCAAACGTATGTATGTGTGTGGGTTCTTTCTAAATTTCCGTTGACGCTGAGTGGTGTACAATTTGATTTTGATGCGGCAGAAATCAATTTGAATGTTTGAAAACTTCCTCTGACGGATTTTGGAATGTTTTTCCCAACATCCACCACAGAGGCAGAGAGTGAAATATCCATTTATGCAAACACACCCGCATCAGGCTGCCCCTGACCAGCAGGCGACATTCCAACGACATTCTGTGCATTGGTTATGTTTGAATGTGGGTAGATGTGGTTTCGTTTGGATATTTGAACTGTCTCACTACAACGCCAATTTACTAGCTTTACACTGAACGATTTTATTTAATTAAATTTTAATCTTCACAGCGAATTAAATCAATGCACTTTTTGATCTCATTAACTGATATGAGTGCGAATATACGAATCAGGCTTATGACTTCTCTCTGTATGCCGGGTCGTATGCGTGATTTTAATTAAGTTCAAGTCTGTGTAGGCCGCAGACTGTTGTTATCTGTTAATTTAAACCAAACCACTATAGTTTAAAAATATACACCATATATGCCACGCCTTCGTGTATGTTGCGGATACCATAGCTTGACTGTTACTCATTCAGACCCAAACCAGCAAAACTATCGTTTCACTCCATTCCACTATTTACCAGAATTCCATGAAATATCCCCCCCCACACTTGCCAGGTGCATGCCGCAATTTATTGCTCTACTACACTTGTAAGAATGCTACATACGCTTGTTGTGTTACATCTCGAAAATGAAGCCAAAATGTTGCCCACAAAACAAACACAAAACAAGTTTGGCGGATTAAAGTAATTGGAGTGCACAAAAGATAACACCGCAGATTGCGGCGATGTGGGCGTGAGTGTGTTTCTGAGTGTCATGTGGCGTGAGGGAGGAACCAAGTAATTATTTCTGCACCAAAAAAATAACGCATTTTCAGCATCACATGTTTAAACTAATGGAAAATTCAAAATGTAAAAGTATCCACTTTATAATTTTTTAAATTTTACTATGTACGAGTATGTGATTATAAGTGTGTGTGTGTATGTGTATGTTTATGGAGCATGTATGCTGCATCGCTGAGCACGACAAAGTTTTCAAAGCCAAGTTGTAAAATATTATACAGCTGTTAAAATGCATTGAAGGGAATTTTAGGAAACAAATGGTTAAATTTGATATTTGAAATGCTTCTCCACCACTTTGCTCCCTTGCCATCCTTGCAATATACCACTTTTAGAACATGCGAGGTACCTTTTCTCTCTCCCTTCTAAAAATCCACAACGTTGCTCTTCATTTCGCTCATGATTCCCTACTATTACAACTTAATTCCACCTCTTTCTGGCATATGAACTCACTTTTTAAAGTTTTTCAAGGTGCAGGAATGAGTTTAAAAGCAATAAACAACTAAAAAGGGTACTCCCATTCACCTTGTTCGAGTTGGCTGTGATCGATTTAAACGTGAAGCTTATGAAAATTTTCAATCAAAAAGAATATTGTTACCTATGTCTGAATTAAATATGTATTTAACAAAACTGCTTTCATTTAAATCTATGCTCACATCCAGTCCCTCAAACACATGGAAACCCTACTACTGTCGCATCACAATGGGCCTCTACATGGAGTTAGTGTCCGCATATCTGTGCCCTTAGACAGCTACTTAAACCAACATCCATTTTCATATGACTATCATTATGTTTGTACAAATTGTTTTAATTATATTTTCTCTATCAACCTACCTATCAAGGATGTGGCTTTGTGTCCACTGTGTTCCGTTTGCTGATAGCCTTTTGTTTGTGTAGAAAATGGATTTCAATCTCAATGGTCAATGGTGAGTATTGCATTTCAATAAATCTAATCAACTTTAAAAAGAGGCTTTATTCTCACAAACAGGATACGGGATACAGAATACGAATGCATGAATGCAGTAAAAGCGAATAAATAAATTCATAAATTGCGTTCTTGCGTTAACCTTCCGGCAAATGCGGTCACGAAATTGAATTATAGTGGACTCTTTAGAGATATCAAAAATTTTAAATATACTTCACTCAAATTAAAGCAATGAGAAGAAATAAGTCCAACGAGGTAATCCAAAACTTATATGGAAAGGACCAAGTCAAAATCTTATTCCACTATTTCAAAGCTGTTGATTGAAAAGAGGGCAATTAAATTGGTCTGGTTCTGAAATTTTACCACTCATTGGCTCTGTAGTACTTTAATTGTGGTTTGCACGATGACCACCTTCTCCTGTGAAACTAATAATAATTACAGAGGCGTGAGAGATTCTTAAGTCCCCTACAAATATATCCTAATGCCTAAGTCCATATGAAACTTGAGCCAAAGCATTGGTTTGATGCATAAGGATTTCTTAATGGTAATTGCAATGTCCTGCAAAACTAGCCCAGCAATTGTTTTATAATTTGTTTCATAATCGCCCTCAAGAAATAACTTCAAAGCGGTTTCTTAGTAGAATGTAAGTTGAGTGTCGTCCCTACACAAGTTTTATAGAAAACCTTTGGAACAAGTCTGCTTTTTAATAATGCTAAATCTACTCTACAGTGGAATCGCAAGGGTGTAGCAGCAATTAAACAAACCTAATCACCTCTAAAGATAGTTCTGGAAAACCTGAGAAAATACTTCGAAACTGTTTTAAGAAGCTGGAATTTCATTAAACATTCAAGACTAACTTTTCTAAGAAATCTGGTATTTGACCCCAATTCACTACTTGCGATTGTTGTTGAAAGCCGAATATGGTTCAAAATAAAACAAATAAAACGAGTTTATCACATTCATTATTTGGAAAGGATCAGATTTTGCATACATGTAGATCAAAAATTCCCTAAAAATATATGTAAATAATATAATAAAGAACAAAATAAATAATAAAATGCATAAAACAAAAGTGTGAATTTTCATATCGGAAACAAAAAAGGAAGTAATTCTACCAACCACACTTATAATACAGAGTAATTCATCTAAAACAGACTCGATTACGCAACTCACAAAACACGTTCAGCCGATTCAAGAGTTTAATTTGAAGTTAAACACGTTCTTCATACCGGTCCCAATTTAGGAATGTGCGCTTGTTTGATAGACTTATTTGGATAAGCAGTTGAACTAATCCGTCACAGGCACTTCAGTACTCCTGCCTCTCTAAACCTGCAAAAACCCCCTCACTAAGTAACCTTCAAGTCAAATTATTAATGGTTACTTCACTAATCCGATTACTTTACTAATTAATTAATTCTGATTCTATTACTTCTAATTACTAACTAATTTTAATCAATAAATAAATAAATATTAAATACTAGTAAAAAAAATTTGCTGACTGCAGGACATAACAGTGTAGTATAATTTTCCTTACGAGCCTCCCACTGTTGTCTCTCCCAGTTTGTGCATTCTAATGTGGAACCTAGTCGAAAATCGCTATAAAAACCATACAGCGAAAGCTATAATAAATTCCCTCGGTGAGCTATAAAATATACAATCCGATAGAAAAATAAAATTTATAGAAAAATTACAGGTACGCGGCAAAATTGAAAACGTGTGGCAAATCCTTCGCTATAAAAATATAAAAGAAAGTAGGGAATAATTACCTACTAACGTTGCACTAATATAAATCACAAAATTTTTTCTCTTAGTGGCAGGTATATTTTTATCCACTGATAAAGGGTGTTTCCTGCTCAAGCATATAACCGTTTCAGGAACACAGGACACAGGACACAGGACTTTTTAACCAAACTGGATACATCACAATAAGACTACAAGAATGACTACTTTTAATCTAACCAGTGTTGATCGGTCTTTTAAGGAGTTGTTTCCCCTTGAAATGATACGTTCTGCTTTGAAAAGAACCACAATAACCGTGTTTCTAGTTATATGCTAATAATACCTCTATAAGGTTCAAGCAAAAGTATGTAAATATATAACAAAATTAACAATTTACTGCTGACCCCATATTATTTGAGATCATAAGCAAATGAAGACAAAAAATTACGTATACATATATGAGTATTCCCCATGTTCCCTTTCGCATATGATCATAGGTACAGATTAATATGTAAACTCCAAAACAAAATCTCCAGTTCTGCTCCTGCAAAAAATTTTTCAAAACGCAGTTCTGCCCCCTACTCAATTGGAACAACAACCAGCAGAGGCGAAAATTCTATTCTGTTCACGCTACTTCATTCTGTGTTTATATTCTTTGGTTGAAGTGTTCAGCATTTGGATAACTCCAGGAATATCCTGTTGATTATATGGAAAAATTAACTTCAATCAAATTTAAAATACTATAAGCGTAGAGAAAAATGTGAAACGCAAACTTTTCATCAGTTATACAAAAGAAGAACTGTTTTCAGGCGAGCTCCACTCGTAGCTGTTTGAATGTTGCAGTCCAAGACTTCGATAAAAAAAAAAATTGCGTAAAAAGTGAGCGCGAATTTCATACACATATAGAATATAATTAAAAACAGATCACCATCTTCAACTACATTTATTTAATTGTAAAAAAGCATAAAAATTTAACAGTATTCGTATATTTTACAAGTGTTTGTTTTCTTAGTCTACTGGTAGTACAATTCCAAATTCATGCCGTCGTGGATTTCATCTGTGAAAAAAAGGACAACTGAAACATATTTTTAAAATTTTAATAAAGCATTTGCAATTACAATCAGATAGGCGAATGGGATCCTTGTAGATGGTATACCACTTTTTCAGTACGATCTTCTCATGCTTTGTGCCAGTTTGTGCCGCAATCAGCTTTTTGAGATCCCCAATTGTGTCATCTGGATTACACTTGACACGCACCTGCAAGAATATATTATAAACTTCATTAAAATTTTATCATTTCCAGCTGCACAAAATTGTTGTCCCTACCTTCTTTCCCAAACGATCGTTGCAAGTTATTTCTATCATTTTTATTATTAAATATTTAAACAAACTCTTGCAATATCACTGGTCCACAAATCCAAAAGCAAAATAAATCACACAACAAATGTCAAACGTCAACGGTTGCACTGGGTTGCATTGCAGAATATCCTACTCCGAAAAATCAAATATAGGACTAAAATCATAAATTGTATTAATATTAATATTATTTATTTATTTATATAATATTAATATTATGCTGTTATGATTGATTGAATTTAAAAAATATAGTTTACTCACTTTACAAAATGCAACATTCTTCTCCTTAGTAAAATATAAAGTTTCCACCAAAGTTATCTACAAAATTCTCCATAGGTGCATACAGTTCAACGCTTTATACGAATATTCCCGAAATTAACTCAGTTAATGATTAAAACTACACTGAATTACTACTTTCCGAGTTCACAAACTTTGCACTGGTATTCATATCAAGGAAATCAAAACCGCAACTTTGACTTCCTTAAACGACTTATGGAAAAGTGAAATTCTATAAAGGGTGTTTTTTTTTTGGACGTGTGGTTTTCAAGCAGAAATAAAACGCATATAATTTAATGTTATGGCCAAGAATTTAGCTTTATTATAGAGATAAGGGTTTGCCTCGAATAAATTCCAGCCGAGAGGCCCAATTTTCGACCAGTTTTTGCAGCAATTTGGGGCCGTATGTGAGCAATAACGCGCCGAATATTCTCTTCCAAGGCGTCAATCGACTCGGGATATCTGCGTAGACAAGCGACTTCACATAACCCCACAAAAAATAGTCCAGCGGTGTTAAATCGCACGATCTTGGAGGCCACCAAAAGTTTCCTTCAATAAATTGATTGTTTCGTTGGCTGTGTGGCATGTAGCGCCGTCTTGTTGGAACCAAAGGTCGTCCGCATCAACATCCTCCAATTCAGACAAGAAAAAGTCATTATTCATGAATCTATAGCGTTCCCCATTGACTGTAACAGTATGGCCGGCTTCATTTTTGAAGAAATATGGACCAATGATTCCCTCTGCCCATAGAGCACACCAAACAGTGACTTTTTGGGGATGTAACGGCGTCTCAACAATGGCTTGTGGATTATCGTCACTCCGAATGCGACAATTTTGCTTATTAACGTACCCATTCAACCAAAAGTGAGCTTCATCGCTGAACAAAATTTTCTTGTGAAAATCGGGATCGGTGGCCATCACGTTTTGGGCCCATTCACCGAACGTGCAACGCGCTTGATGGTCGTTCGGCTTCAATTCTGTGAAATGGCAAACCAAACTGAGCATAAATCAAGTGACAGCTGTCAAAAAGACCAACTCCGAAAAAAGTATTGCCAGATTGAAAACCACACGTCTAAAAAAAACACCCTTTAGTAATAGCAAAATCGTACGACAATGACTTCAGAATCGAAGGACGTTATTAAACAAATAATAAAAATCAGTGATTAGTGTAGAAAATGTTTAAATGGTGGTTTGTTTCATGCAGTTACCTTTATATTTGTTCAGATAATAAAATTTTTTTACTAATTTTCAGATCTATGGATAAAACCTGATTCTTGGTTACGATTGATTGATGCAATTTCTTTAAGTGTAAAAATTTGCAAGTCTCGAAAGAGAGTTAACGCCAAGTGTATGTCAATAATAAAATAAATAAAGCCTCTGTTGAAAATGTAGAACGAAATGCAAAGGTACAGAAAATGATTAAATATTAGGTAAAACAAATTAAATTATAATTTAATAATAATTGTTAGTGAAATATTTTGTATGTAGCCTTAGTAGCTGGTACTATCTTATCTATTTTTATTAGCATGTCTTACTATAGTAATTCAAATTTTTATAAATATCTTTTTTATTTAATAAGTTATTCGCAGGTTTTTTAACATTAACATCATGTAGGTAGGAACAGAAGAAAATCGCACTAAGCTTGTCTCAATAAACAGTTACACTAGGATGTCTACTCCCATTTGCGGCAGTGTTTCCTTACAGTAAGAAGTGTTGTAATAAAAAAAAGTGTGGCAGCCACGTGCAGAATTGTCAAAAAATTATTATTATCGATTTAAATGTCACTGAAGAAAATAAACAATTTTATTAGTTTCAAATAATTCGCTCCTGCATATCAAAATCGGTAGTTTCAGGTCGTTTGGTATACGATACACAATAATAGAGCTAAATGTCTATGATACCATTTTTTCCGTCGCTTCGACCGCCTATTGCGAATCGCATTTGGTTTGATGTTAATGTGCCCGTAAATGAGGAAGCCGAAGTATTGCTGTGTGAGCGGGAACATCATAGTTGGCTGGACTCTATTAAAAATGCTGCATCCGAAATAAATCCACTGGGCAAGGTGCTGACAATGCCTGGACCTGAGACGGATGACGAAGAGGGTAACGGTATTTATGCATATCGAAGCATTTGTAAATCTTAGCTAATACATTTGTTAATTAGGAAATGATGACAGTGATGACACTGATAGCCATGATGATGACGATGAGGACACAAACGATCGCGCTGTGCAGAGCCAACCAGAACGCTCTGCGCTGGGCGCTTATTCACCAGGAGAGGAAGGTAACGCAAATGAGGAAAGTGCTACTACTACAGGCGGTACCCAATAGTTTAATAAACAGAGTTTAATAGAATGTAGTATGCCTTGATTGAAAGCAAATGCATAAAATAAATATGATTTTTAATTCAGTTTCCTTTGTTCTTTCAATATAACATACTCCTACTAGATCCCATTATTCAACTTATTCCACACAAAAACTGGAGTGGATTCTTGATTTAAGAAGTCAAAAGAAAAATCGTTAATCCCACACTACAAAATTAACACTTGTTTTAGAACAGAACAGCGAATATGCATTGGTATATTGACTGTTGTCTGCTGCATTAGGCCAACAAAACGTTAACAATACTTTAAAACGCTAGCTCTTGTTCTAATTTTTTAGCTACTTCATTTGGGACAGAAGCATTATTGAGTTTGCATGGTTAACTTGTGTCTAGCAACACTCCAGACGCGTACGTGTGAGAAATAAGAATACGAAGTACGATTTAAAAGAAAAAAATCAATATTCATCCATTTTGATAATTCGGATCTGAAACTGGAAAGGGGGTGGTTCATTACAATTTCATGCCATGCAAATATCAAAATCAATCTCTTGATTTAAGAAACTAGCCTTCGCATTTTATTTTCAACGAAGATAATAATGTAAAATTATCAATGAGACGAAAATTTATTTGGTTAATTCATAGAATTCTATTTTCCAGTATTTCAATTAATATATTAAATGTTTGCTCTTTTTGCTCTTCCATCCGTTGATTACAAGTTATCCCTTCATTTGTTATTAAATTTTTTGCCTTTTTGAATATGATGTAGAGTCTGGAGCGCCGCGTTTGGTGCCACCAGCCTTTTGGTTGGTGGCAACAGCCTTTTGGTTGGTGGTACCAGCCTTTTGGTTGGTGGTACCAACCTTTTGGTTGGTGGTACCAACCTTTTGATTGTTGGTACCAGCTTTTTGATTGGTGGTATCAGCCTTTTCTTCGGTGGTAGGCACATTTTCTATAGTTTTACGATCCTCTTCCTTGATGGTCGGAGCCGGTTCTCCAGCATCGCTGGAATCCTCTGAAGAAATATCGTAGAATCGTGTGTCACCAACCGTAAGCCTCAAGTCTTTATACAAAATTCGATGGAGCAATGTTTGCGATAAACCCATTACATGAGCTCGATAAGGAATCGACCAATTCGGATTTGCTTCCACACTACGAGCTACAGCAGCAATATTTTCAATATTTCTGCCGGGACGAATGCGACGCCGTTGGCTCGGATTAGTTAGGTGACCCGTCACCTCAAAAAACTCGTACAAGTTAGCTATTTCTTTCCGAGAAGGTGCTGTGCCTTCATCGAAATAACTTTTAACTTGTTCAGCTGTTATATCTAAATCCTGACCATATTTGTAGTATAGTTTAAGAACTTTTATGCGCTGTTTCAGAGTGTATCTTTCCATTTTAAATAATAATACGATTCTTACTTTCCAGATATCAATTAAATTCTGATTAGTTATTACAGCACTGGGTTGCCAGATGTTGTGAAAATCGCGCAATTAAACATGGCATCTCTTATTGAAGAAACATTTCGATTTCATTTGAAAAATATGATCCCCTTGTGGAAAATACATGTTGTCTCTCCATTCAAATATATTGCAGAATGGGTCTATTATATGTTTCCTAACATTCATTGTATGTATTGGAAATGATTAACACAAAATGTTAATCTTTGGATTATTCCATTACTTTCGGTTGTGATATGATCACGAAATAGTATTTTCATAATTTATTATTAAACATAAAGAACTTTAAATGTCATGAATAGAGCTCATAGTGATATTGTTGGGACAAACCACGAATTAAGTTAAATAAGAACAACACCAGGTTGAATAAACCCTAACCCGATATTGAGCAATCGACAGAGCCATCAATTAGAAACCCTCCCAGCGCAAAAGACATTGTCAGCGGCAACAGTAAGAATGGATAAATACTCACGCAATTGGTTATTACAACAACATGCATGCTTTGATCAAACCGATCACAGCTTACACAAAAGCACCTACTAACAGCACAGAGTTTGCGCAAGCCTGGCCGGTATAATGCACTAATTTAATTTTCACTGTAATATTGAATTAAGACAATAAATGCACAAATTTAATAAAACAAAATTTTGAATTTTAATATTTACATATATAGTCCATTTAATTTAAAATAAATAAAATATATAATATAACGCGTGATCAGTAAATTGACTTCTTATTTCTGTAAATGACTCCTGGCAATTCGTGGAGCTTACCCCGGCGAATTTGAGTCGTTACAACAAATAGCGAGTAAATTCAGCAAGCTGAACATAAATAGCAGCACCAAGGAAGAACTACAAAAGTTGGAGAGTCTGACTGGGGCCTAAGACGCCGTCAAACATGTCAAAAGCTTGTGTTGTGTGTTTGTATGTTAACACTGGACAGCTGACCGGCAGAAAAATTGATTTTTCGATTCTTTGATCCACGGATATATTTGCTACGAGTTTCTAGTTTATAGAAGTAATTCGTAGAAAACACCATATGTGGAAAATTTATTTCGTTTCGTCACAATTCCGAAGATAATCTTTTGTAGTTATCAGCTCTACGGATATATGTGATTTTGATATATTTATGGAAACGCCCCATTTCATGTGAGATACCAACAATGGAATACAGAACACTGCACCCGGATTCGATTACAATGGGAGGCAGCAAACAACAGGATATGGAGAACGCATCGCACAATGCACAAGATATGGATAAAAATCTTCCATATTCAGTTAAGTGGAAGCAATTGTTAGAGCAGTCTTGGTTGCCCATAATATTTGTGCTGCTATTTATCATAGCCACCTTAATGCTAGTAGATGATTACAAAAAAAGCAATGTATTGAAAATTGAGTTGACCATTAACTCTGACGACCAGCACCAATACGGCGACAATAATTGTATTATTAGGATTGTTGAGAGCATACCGGAAGGCCTGAATTTCTCTGACCATAGCCCAAAATTTATGTCGACATATGACGCATGGAAAACTCTTCTGGATATTGCTAACGAATCTGTACAAATTGGATCTCTGTATTGGACCCTACGTGGCTCTGATGTAGTGAATCATTCTACCGCAATCCAGGGTGAAGACATTTTTAACGGAATACTGGCAGATGGAGTGGACAGAAAACTAAAAATACGAATTGCTCAAAGTAAGCCAACAGCAAACAATCCTAATTTGGATACTGCACTATTTGAGAAAGTAGGTGCTGCCGACGTCCGATCAGTCGATTTCGCAAGACTTCTGGGTAATGGTGTATTACACACTAAAATATGGGTGGTCGACGGTAAGCATTTTTATCTGGGCAGTGCTAACATGGACTGGCGTTCGTTGACACAAGTTAAGGAGTTGGGTGTACTGGCGCAAAATTGCTCCTGTTTGGCAGCAGATGTAGCTAAAATTTTTGAAGAATACTGGTATCTTGGGTTGAACACATCCTCTATTCCCAGTCAGTGGCCAAGTGAATTTTCTACAAAGTATAACTCCGATAGCCCAATGATCGTCAATTTCAACAAAACGTATACAATGGCAGCATTTTTCGCAAGCTCACCTCCCAAGCTGACGTCCCAGGGACGCACAGACGATTTGGATGCTATATTGAAAACGATTTCCAGCGCCAAATCATTTGTGAACATCGCTGTTATGGACTATTTTCCATTATTCATTTATTCGGAAAAAATCAAATATTGGCCATTGATCGATGACGCTTTAAGAGTGGCCGCCGTCGAGAATAAAGTATCAATTAAAATGTTAATATCATGGTGGCCACATTCCAGGTCCTCGGAAGATTACTTTCTAAAATCGTTAATCAGCTTATCATCATCTTTCGACGGAGTGAACATACAGATTAAACGCTTTGTTGTACCATCCAATGAGGACCAAACGAAAATACCATATTCGCGGGTGAACCACAATAAATACATGGTTACGGACAATACAGCATATATCGGGACATCAAACTGGTCTGGAGACTATTTCACAAATACCGCTGGAATTGCTTTAGTGCTCAGAGACAATGGCACCTCGTCTTCAATCACAGTTCGCAGAGACTTATTGAACATATTCCAAAGAGATTGGGAAAGCCCTTATGCGATCAATTTAAACAAGACTATAAATAACAAAAATATCACAAATTAATGTGAACATGTATATTTGTTTGATTTGAATTCTCCTGAGACGCGTTGTATGTAAAATAAATAAACAATACCATAACATATTTCAGACATTGTGAAAGCCCCTTAATGCAGTGATTTAAACTAAGACGTTATAAATTAATAAAATTATATTACACTTGAACTTTTGTTTTATTTGAATCCTACAGAGAAGTATGTATAATGCACAATGCCAGTATAGCACCTAGTATATCCCCTCGCTACACCATCCCACAAAGGAAGAATACCATAGTCTTATAATAAACAATCATTAGGGGTATATCCTCTCCCTAGACCAAGCCGCATCCTTCCTCCCTATGGTAATAGCGTTATAATCATTAGGCGTATATCCTCTCCTTAGACCAAGCCACTCCCCATCCTCCAAATAAAGAATACCACAGCCCCATAATAAACAGTCAACAGGATACAAAAAGCAATCCCTGGAAATTCCCATGCATAAGGCTGCGAAATTCTCGCCCCATCCTGCCCGAGAGTTCTTTTCCTTCGCCCGCCCTTGTAAAAAAACCAACGATTTTATTTCTATTCATAGAATATTTTTTTTATTAAGTTAAAATTTCTTTTGTGGTAAAATCAAAAGAGAAATTAAAATTGTAAATCAGATTTTATAATTCATCATCATTCATTTGAACTGCTTATAATATTTAATTATGTAATCATGATTTAAAAAAAAAAACATGGTTACCTTACATATGCATTAGATTGTTGACAATTAGCATCTGTTGCTGGGAGTCGATACGTGGGTAGCGTAAAGTACAGACCGTATACAGATGAATAGACTAATCTACCAACATTCACATAAATGTACTTCAACGAAACTCACGCAATTTTAAGTTTCACTTTTTCGAGTTTACAAAATCTAGTACATTTCTTTCTTTCTCTATTTTGTTTAGATTGTTTTTCCTTTAAGAAATAGGACCGAAAGGGGGGCACAAATTTGTAAACTTTGATTTCATAAAAATTGCGAGTGGTGGAAAATTGTTTGGAAAACAAAATTAAAACGAAAAGAAGGGCGGAAACAAATAATTTAATTAGTGGCGATCTCGCGAATCGGATCTGCTACGTCTGTCACGAGAGAAACTGCGGGATCGACTGCGGGAGCGTCGTGGTGAGCGTGACCTGAAAGAATAGTTATTCAGAAAAAATCAAATAATTAGAAATGTTTGCACAATCGAAAATTTACAATGAACTACATTAAAGTAGAATAAAAGAGTTTAAATATATAAAATGAAAAACTTCAAATCCCAGTTTGAAATAGTTGAGTGAGTGAGTTGGTCCGTTTGTTTCATGCGTATTTTGTTTCATCAATAACCGCGCACGTGCTTTCTTTCCTCAATTTTGGCACAACTCTTCAGACTGGAATTTGGATATACAATAAATTTACATAAATTTTGAAAATAAAAACTTGAAATAACTTTTGTTTCTAAGTTTCACTGTAGACAAACCGTACTGATTGTAGAATGATTGCAGAATTCTTGTGGCAGTGACAAAAATGATGGTAGTCGGTAGTTTAAAATTACATATTCAGATTCTTTTGCCAGGTTGACGATTTGGTTGGTGATGGTGGTTGGTGGTAGTATTGGTGGTGGTGGTTGTGGTCGTTTCATTGATTGATATTTTGGTTTGTGGTGATTTTCAAATAAAGAGTTGAGTTTTCAATTTCGATTACAAATGTTGCAGAGGAGGAAGGGATAGAAGGATATGTAACACACAATATATATGCAGACTTTCTTTTTTTTTTGCTACACCCGATATGCTCGTGTTTCTTAAGCATTTATGCAGTTCACGGCGACGAACATGTGGAACAAGCTCATTCTTGGCCGAACATTGCTTCTTCCCGTAGATGGTCGATGTCACCTGTACCCGTGGTGGTGATGGTGTATTGTGTTTTTTGATGGAAATAATAGTTTTGCTGAACGGGATGAATGACGCTGGCTCTGGACAAGATAGACGTGTAATTTCATTAGAGCACGTAGTTGAAGAAAAAATTTCATTTGTAGCTCATTCAGTTGTTTTGATTTTGTTCACCTGCTCAAATGCAATTTAATTTTCAATTAATTATTTCTTACAAATAAGTTAAAAATGCTCTAAACAACGACTTTGCAATATCTCAAGAAATAACAAAAAGAAAGTTTGAATTGTACCTTGGTTGTAAATAATGAAATCTTACTTGAGCTGTTATTGATGAATAGGCTTACTTTTAATCGATCGACCATCATCAAAAACAATGCATACCCTCTACTCAATATATGGAGTCTTGCTGCAGTTGAATAGAGCTGAGCTGAAGTGAACAGAATATGCTTGCTTGCTGACTGATGTATTTTTGCAGTTGAGTTGACTACTGCAGGGGAGAGAAGTTAAGTTGCTCTGCTGAATGATTTTGTTGAGAACTTGAACTGTTGAAAATCAATCGAAGGAACACACGCTCGTCGCATCGGTAATATGTCTTGCATATTTCAGCTACTGGGAGACAACCAGAAGTTTACAATTAATTTTGATGAAACGTGGATGTGGATGGCCGCCCATGTCAGGTTTTTACAATTCCGTATACTGTCCAATAAGTCATCGCCTTAAGGAGGTCTTAGGCGCATCATTCTTATGTAAAGCAGTTCACTAAAAGTCAACTTAGTATGGTCGTAAGTCACCAGCACAAAGTAAAAATTATTAGTGAATCTGGAATCAGTCTTTTCTTTTTCTGTTGCATTTACTGTTGTTGTTGGCAGTAGAAGAAGCGGTGTTGTGGATTTTCTTGTTGTAACTGGTGGTGTTTGTGGTGAAAGTGAAGAAGCTAATGGTGATTGTGATTCTGCACTAGTTGAAGAGTGTCCCAAAAAATTTAAGGCTGCAGTCGTCGTCATTGTTGTCGTTGGCGATGCATTTACAAAAGAGGTAGGACTAGCAAAGAAGTTGGTGGTGATTGTGAATGCATTTCCTGCTGATACTGATGCTGCTGTTCCTGCTGCCGAAACACTTGTACTAGTTACACTAAACGAAGTGCCAATAGTTGGAGTGATTTTAGAAGCAGTTGCAGTCGTTCTAGGCAAATCGGGGCTTTTGTTTTTGCATATTATGACAACAACAACAATTATAAAGAAAATGTTTTCGATTTTAGTATTGGTGTTTGTGGTGGTAGTTGTGTTGATGGTGGTAGTGGTGTTGGTGGTGGTGGTACTAAAATTTGAATTTCTTTTTTTTGTGGATTCGTGTTGGTGATGAAGGAAGTAATTATTAAGCTTGTTGTTGTTGTTGTGATGTTGGTTATAAATAATCTTAATATTGTTGTTGTTGTACGATAAGTTGAGCTTGTAGTAGTTGCTTGTCGTGGTGGAGGTTGTGGAGAAGGAGCAGTAGTTGTGATACGTGAAGATGTAGTTGTTGTTGTTGTAGTTTTTGTTGAAGGAAGAGGAGGTAGTAGAAGTACTAGTAGTAGCAGAAGGCTTTTTCCTGCAAAATGATTATCGTAAACGGCGTTTAAAATTTTCTTTTAAATTTAGTAAAGAAAAAACATAATAAATTCAAAAACAAGAACACGACAAAAATTTGTAACAAAAAGACTTTAAAATATAACCACTCTCGTACTACTCATCTGCGCCTCAACCTTGTACTTATTTGGCTTTGTTTGAATTTTATATATATACATACATACATATATATTTATGCATACATTATACATTATATTTATACACATATGTATTTATGCATATATATATATTTATACATATATTTACTCATCCATATATATCATATATATATTTAACATATACATATTTAACATATATATATTTATCTTATATATATTTACCATATATATATATTTATGCATATAGATATGTTTAAACATACACTTTGTGTTTTTCGCTTGTGGCATTTGTTAACATGCAAACTACTAAGTTATATGCTTTCATTGAAACTAGACAAAAATGCGCAAGATTATATCTATATTATAGTTGCTTCTTCAACTAAATAGTAACTTTCGAAACATTTTAATATCACTTTAACAAGGATGTATGTTTGATTGATTTTT
This sequence comes from Clusia tigrina, assembly GCA_920105625.2. Taxonomy (NCBI): domain Eukaryota; kingdom Metazoa; phylum Arthropoda; class Insecta; order Diptera; family Clusiidae; genus Clusia; species Clusia tigrina. The sequence goes on along the minus strand of OV050033.1, from coordinate 175,796,988 downwards.
CCCCTGTTGGGTGTTATTAGTTACATTTACATACTACAATTATTATATACAGTGAAAATGGCAATCATAGCATCATCAAAATAACAATGAAAAAAGAAAACTATCATACCTGTAACGGCCGCCACGACCTCCGCCGCCACTGCTGCTGCCACCCCCACCGCCGCCTCCTCCGCCACCGCCGCCTCCACCTCCTCCGCCACCACGGCGGCGGTCGTCACGCCGGGAACGTCCCGAAGACATTTCAACACGAATACGTGTACCACAGCAGCGACTGCAATAGATATTCAAATTAATAATTTAATGAAGATCTAGCATTTATGATGGGTGTGGCTAATACTTACGTTCCATCTAATCCCCGAGTTGCGTCCTCTGCATCACGGCGATCCTCAAATTCTACAAATGCGAAACCCGGCGGGTTGCGAGCTACCCACACATTACGCAGCGGTCCGTATTTGCTGAATGCATTCTCTATTTCATACTTGGACGCTGAGGAACCCAGATTGCCCACATACACCTTGCAAGCCAAGTCCCATTCACGATAACGAGGCATTTTGGACTCTATTTTGAATGATTGGGAATCTAGAAATTAAATTCAATTAAAATTAATTAACATTTCGTCTTTTTATATGCGTTGCAGCATTTTCTTATAAAGAAAAGAAAATGGCGGACGAACTTTTTTCAATTTGCATAACTGAGGCAACCATAAATCCTAATAAAAAACGTGCTTCTGAACCAATATTATAAATATTACTTACCCCAAACTAGTTGGAACTTATATTAATATAATTTAAAATAAGTGTGGAGAATATTTTTATAAATTCTCCTACAGTTTTCTGTATGAAATTAGCTCAGCTAGACACTCACAAGCTTACAAATCAAAGAACAAATTCGTAATGGCGTCGCAACGAAGGCAAAAATTTAACGACACCAAGTACGTAATGAGCAAACATCTTAGCAAATGTGTATATTTGTCTCTTTCTATACTTATTTTCATTCGTTAAGTAATATATGCTATTTAGCTAATTGTAGACTGAGCTATTATCTGTCTGCAACACGCACCTAATGCTTATATACTGTTTATATAAGTATCTATTGAAAATTAAATATCCACATATTATCGGGAATTATTAAAAATTAAGTGATTTTTTCCTTATTGTTCTGGGAAGAATAATATAGATCATTTATATACCTACATATGTAAGAACATTTTCTAATGAATTAAAATGATTTATGTATGTATCTAAATAACATTCATAAATTGCTATAAATGTGTTCAGGTATAAATGGTAAAAATTTGGAAGGTAAATTATTTATAACATTTAAAAAGGAAAAAAATGTTTGACATTGTTTATATGTGTTTGGATGGGAAATTCCAGGATAACGCCTAAGCAAAGACCAAAGAGACGGGACATTCAAACTTCAAATTTTCTGTCGTTTAAAAAAAAGCATTTGTTTATCATTAGTTGTCTATATGGATAGGTTTGTTTATCATTGGTTAACCAGAATGTTAAAGAATATCAGCCATACTACTACAGTTTTGCACATGTGTAAGTGTGCGCAAAACAAGAGTAATTTTTCTGTTTCTCTAGCCCAAGGCGAATTCACTTGCAAGGTGGCTGCAAGAACAAATTTTTTTAACCAGCTTTCCCTCAGTAGCTGTCAAATTTGAAATCATAGAAAAATGCGATCAAAACAAATTTGCAAACAATTGCAAATAGAGTTTTGATTCGAGTGAATAAGAGTTTTTTAATTGTTATTTTTGTAAAGTTTGAACATTATGAAGAAATTAGGAGACTATTTAACTATTAAATATATTTTATATAAATTGTGTGCCACTTTAAGCAGCTCTGTATGTATTACTCCATTCCTCTCAATTTCGTTTATTTTGATTGCATATTGCTTATGTTTGACAATTCCGGAGGTACAAAATTCACCTTCCAGCCACCATGTAAGTAAATTCACCTTGCTCTGGCCTAAGTAACTTCTCTTTGGTAGGGCCCTCAACCCTGTATTTTTTGTGACACGACTACGGTACCCCAGTTAAGACCAAATACGATATATTAATCTTATTATACGATATTTGCTCTTACATATCACAGCGTGGTACACTTACAGCAACTCAATAATACATTTTTTAAACTTTGTCCACCGTCTGATATGTCCATTCGCTTCAAGCTTTTATTTGAAATTCATATGTGCATAATCGTGGCATCAACGATCCGTCCATTATCGCAGAAAATCCAACTCATTTGGATGTTGGCGCAAATATTTCACTAATCTAAGTAAAGATGCTTGTCAAACAGATTGACCATGCCTTGGGTACTTATCGCTAATATATATGTTATATTATTAATTTGCATACATTTACATATTTTTAATAATGTATTAAATCAAATACATGATTAATTCAAATTTTACTTTGGCGTCGTAAATGCATACCTGCGCTTAAAAAGCTCGCTGTACAATTTGGGGAAAACACGGGCATAATCCGTATGAGGGATATTTCTGACATATTTGTCAAACGACTTAAATTTTGTAATTGATTTACTGTGATTAACTATAATATGTCACGAATAAACTCATTATTATTTGTAGTATAATAACATTGTGATCACATTATTATCACAAAGTAAGGAAAGTGGTGTATTAGAAGAACAAAAAATATATTTCATTCCTCTCTTTTTTTTGAAACTACATTTCCCAGCTATCAGAAGTATATTCACTGAGTAATTTAATTATAAGATCATAGGTATACAAAACACATGCGAAAGGCAAAGAAAGTAGATCAAAGCAAATGCACTGTTTGCATAAAAGTACACGACCTGGATTGATATTATTTTTTTATATATTTAATTATGAGAAAAAATGTATATCTTGGCACTAATTAATACGTTCTTCGGTCAATAAGTGCACTGAAATCGAATGTTACAATGCGAAAATAGATGGAAATAGATAGATATGGTGAATGAATATTAATGACTATTATTTTAAAAATGTATATCATTTTAAGGAATAAACGTTTAAAATATGTACATATACAAATTAGCGAACCTGTAACTGTAAAAATACAACAATGGAATTTGGTTCCTTTTGTACTAAAACTTCAATGTGGCAATACTTTTGATCTACTCGCTGCGAATATAATATAACGTCAGTACTGGAGATTGGAGTGCGCTCCAAACAACAGCAAAAGAGAGAATATTTTTTACGCGAGTAACATTTGACATCTATCGCCTTTTCGCCCGTCAGTTAATTCGTTCATTGCCGTGTTCATTTCGTGTTCTATGTGAATTTTCTCCTTTTTCCCAAAAAAAAATTGTTATTTTTTGAAAAAATCATAAGGGTAGTCAAAATTTACTAAACAAGTTCACACCGGACAGTAAGGAATTCGCAATAGAATCAACAAACATATAGCAGAAAAAATGAACATCCCCAACGAATACATTACGAAAACGGAAGATGTGGCGGATCAGGTAAATGATAGTATGGATAGATGCTACAAACACCATATTGCGGTAGGAAGTACCCATTCGATGGTTAAATATATATTCGGATATAGTTTCCTTATAAAAACATCTTTGCTGTTGCTATTGTAAGTAGTAAGAGAGAGAGTGCCTACGACTCTTGTGTGTTTCTGATTACAACAAAACTGTCAACGTCATCCATTAGTGGACGATGGTTATCTGTCTGTCTCGTTGCTCGTAAAATAGCTACCTGTGGACAATTGATATTTTCGAAATGCTCGGCATAAAATTTGATATAGATTTGCATTCCTAACTCACATTATTAATAATAGAAGTTACACGAAATATGTATCAAAAGCAGCAATGAAAAAATTTGGATGTTTGGTGTTTCACAAACTAATACAAATATGTTTCAAACTTTTTGTATGAGTATCATAATTTATCATAGTAAGCATGTCTTCTTCAACTGTATTGAACTAACTTTCCTTTCACCTCTGCTGTGTTCAAGCGGAAGGTGGTGTTGATCGTGTTAATCAGTTACCTAACTGTAATGATATGAAGCTGAAAATGCAAATTTTTGTTAAAAAAAGTCGTAAATTCAACACGGCCAGCAACTACCAAAGTCGTTCCATTACCTTTAGTTCAATAAAAAGAAACATAAAACTAACTCGATTTGTTAGTTTTTTGCATTTATTTAACTAGCCTAGTTTTGGTTTTTTGACAATTGCTGCATTTGGCTAAAAGTGGCCCATCACTTTCGCCGCCCCGCTCTAATTCCGGTTTAGGATTTGCTGTACATATGTATATTTTTATATACATAAATTGCACTTTCACCTATCCTCTCTCCTTAAGTTTTCGATTTACCTCAAGTTTCGTCCAAAGAAACAATCGTTAGGAGTCCTCTTATTAGGAATATTGTAGTTTGTAGCAAATTGCATCGACAACTTGTTTTGAAAGTTGATAGTTTTTCTTACAAATATGAAAGAAAACTTATAAATGTTCCTCACCATTCTCCCCAAAAATTGTTATTTATACATATCAGCAAAGCACGTTTTCACGCTCTTTAGTTTCTTTATCAATTAAGTGTTTGTTGGCAGCTTGAACCGAGAGTGAGTAGAGATAGAGACACGTCATTTTTATTGTAACGATATATTTGGCAAATATTTGAATTTTTTATTGGTATACAGTGTCAAAGAAAACCAGAGATAGGTAGAAATTACAGATATTAGCAGGTCAAATTACAAGATTTGCAAATGCGATGGTCAATGGGCAGGATTTTACCTTTTATTTGTCAGAAGGAGGGATCTGCTCTTTTTTTCGTTTGCTGTAGTCTAAATTAAAGCAAAAATAAGTGTTGTCAGTCTAAATTCTTGTAGCAAACTTATATTTAAATCAATGTCATATTTTTTAGAGGTGTATGCATCACGTTTTGCTTTTAATTTCTTTTCCCATACGAATTATCAATTCTAATCAGTTCTGCATATGTTGATCAATTGTTTGATGATGATTTCTGTTGTTTTGGCAACTCACAAGGGAGCTATTTGCTATGCACTATGCTTTGAATTAGCTATGGGTACGAAAAATAATGTAGTTTTCCTTGATAGAGTTCGTTAATTATGTGCTTTGTAGGAACTTGATTTCAAGTTCCACTGTATATATTCTATAAAGTTTAGAATCTAACTGCCAAAAACATGGGTGATGATGTTTGTTTTATGAAACTAGCACACACATCCACACATTCTTGTATTTTCGGCCACAATTATATTTCAGTTTTAATATGTGAAAAAGTATTAAAGGATAGTAATATAAACGCATTCATCACTGGACTTTAGCTTGGGTGTATTTGAGAAATCCCGCTAAATGGTAGGCAATAATCAAATCTAGATAGTCCAATCTTGTCAGCAAAGTATCGTGAGCATCAGCGTGTAGCAAAGGGATAAAACAGACTGCTATACTAGCAACATATTAAACACATTAATTATTAAACCTATGTAGTGAACTGTATAAAACCAGCTTTGTAGGCTTTTTTCTTCTTTCTCATAAAATACTAGTTTTTACTAGAGGTGGAGAACTATCGATAGTCGGCGCCATCTATAGTCGACTATAGTAATTTCACAACCATAGTTCACGATAGTACTATCGATAGTCGACGATAGTCCCGTCCACAATAATATACATATTTGGTTTGTATTTAAAGTTTAAAGTTTGTTAACAAGAAAATTCATATACGATATTCATGTTTTTTGATCCAAAAGTTTTGGTTCAAGAATAAAAGAATTTGGCTAAACACTCTTTCGGACTCAACGGATGTTGCAGGGATGCAAAAGTATTTTAAAAACAGCCTTTTAAGCAAGGGAAAATCCGTTAGGTTCACCTGAAATATAATTTAATATAAATATATATTACTTGAGCATTGATAATTTGTTGTTTTAGTTTACCTTAATCCATAAAAGAGGATCCATGTCTTGGGCGGCTATAGCTCTCTCCAGATATTGTCTTTTAATAATAATGGCATCTGATCGTGCGTTTGCGTGTTTGCTAATGGGTCTATCATCTAAAAAATCAAATAATGTATCCTGAGTTTTGGTCTCCGTTGCCTGGTTCAAATTGACAGGGTTTTCTTTGACTGACAAATTCATAAGCTCATTTTCAAAAATTGCTGATGCTTGTTCAGCATTTGAATTACACTGAAAACCGTTCTTTTTGAATCTTGGATCCAATATAGTAGCCATCCTAGTTACTGACCGTAGCTCATAAATTGATAGACGTTTTCTCTAATAAAGTATTTTGCATATTTTTTCCTTGCAAAGTTTGAAGTTGTGGTAAAAGATTTTCCACTTTGCGGTAGAGCCCATATGCTATGGGTATTATCAGCGAAAGAGTCACATATTTTCTACCAGAAATCTTTTCAGTGCTTGTTGGAAAAATGACAATATTTTTTCTACATCTTTTAAGATATTGATTTCTTCAGCCGTAAAAGGTAGCGATGCTTTCGTAGTTGATAATAGAACTGTAACGATGGCATCATTTGTTGCTAATATTCGCTGGATCATTAGGTAGAAACTGTTCCACCTTGTTGGTATTTCTTGTAGCAAAGTATAAGAGAAGTCTTCTTGAGCCATTTTAAATTTTTCGCCCGCTATGGTGCTTTGCTTGAAAAATCTGACGATGGTCTTACACTTTGTTAACAAAGCTTTTACTAAATCGTCGTTGTCGAATTTTAAGCCATCTCGAACCACCAGATTCAACGTGTGAGCAAAGCATGGAAGATTTCTAATTTTTAATATCTCGCACGCTTTCAGTATTGAGCTGGCATTATCCGTAACAATACAAACGGTTTTGTTGAGCACATTCCAATGATTTAAAATATCTTGCAAAGTGTCTGCAATATTTTGCGCCGAGTGGTTAGTTGTATTCAATAGTTTTCTTGTGGCCAGTGACGCTGTTTTTAAATTGTAATCATACACAAAATGGCATGTTACGGTCAAAAAGCTATCGTTGGCTCTCGATGTCCACAAGTCACATGTAACCGATATATCAGAAATACCTTCTAGCATTGTTGTTAATTTAGCTGATGTTTCCTTGAACATATTAAGCATCAGCACATCTCTTAAGTGTGTTTTGTTTGGGAGCTTATATAGGGGATTTATGATAACAATCAGCATTAATTTAAATGCACATTTGCAAATTTATTTAACGTTAATTTGCCAAATCTTTAACTTTTAATATGGTTTTTGACAATGGCAATTTTGCGTGCACCATAATAAAATTTTAAATAAATTTGCTTGTAGAAATTACTACTATGGGTCAAATGTTAACGTGGCAATCTAATAATAGGTCTGTTCGCGTCGCGAGAACTATCTGTACTTTTTCCATTATCTGCCCTGAACTGTGTTAGGGTAGCAAGTTCTTTTGCACTTTCCCGTTCGCGGCGCACAAAGTTCACTTTCAGTTCATAAACTAGCTCCACTTAAATTTTTGCAGTGCTGCTAAGTTCATCTTATTCTGTTTTGAAAGTAAACGAACATTTTTGAATTTTTTTCCTTCACTCCCAATAACTCTAAATTAAATTATATATAAAATAAACCCTTTCTGAATTTAAAATAAATAATAATTAGCATTTCCATTGCAAAAACATAATTCTACTACTTCTTATTCGACAGAACCAATTTATATATTTGCGTCTTTACTTAAACTTGACAGCTGTTAATTATAAACAAAACTTGAAATAATGATCTTTTACTACACTTTCTTGTTCGCGTCGCAAGCTTCAAATTACTGAACTGAAGCTGCACAAATTACTGCACTAGTTCTTGCGACGCGAACAAAGTTAGAATCATTGAATGGTAGGGGGAGGGGGTTATAGGTGTAGTGTATTTCTATAAACTGAAAAATTTCCTATTTAAATCATCAAAATCTGATAACTAAAACAGATGTACGTAAATAAGCGATGTTTCCTGAAAATAAAGCTAGCTGTCGCTAAGCAGTTTACATCGACAACTTTTTAGGAGTTCCTAATTAATTCTCACCTATTCTATGTTATCTTTCTTAAACTGGTCAGGAGAAGATAAAATGCAGAAATCAGGATCGTGAGACTTTGAGTGCTTTTATGATTTCTGAAATGTATTTAAATGCTCAAATAAATTTCAGGTCATACGACGCGGTAAACACATCCTGCCTACAGTAGCGCGTCTTTGCCTGATCGCGACATTCTTCGAGGATGGTCTGCGTATGTACATTCAATGGAACGAACAGCGTGAATATATGGACATGAGCTGGGGTTGTGGCAAATTCCTGGCAGTAATATTCGTTTTAGTTAATTTAATTGGACAATTGGGTGGTTGTGGAATGGTCATTGCTAGATTTAAAGTTGAAATTGCCGTTGGCATATTATTCTTTATTGTTGTGCTACAGGTATGTTGGAAAAGCATTTGAATAAAATTTTAGTGCTGTATGTTGGTGATAATCTTTCTTTTTTCTAGACAATAGCGTACTCCATACTGTGGGATATCCAATTCCTGTTGCGTAACTTGGCACTTATCGGTGCTCTATTACTGGTTTTGGCTGAGTCGCGCGTCGAAGGACGCAGCCTATTTGCCGGAGTGCCCTCACTCGGTGAGAATAAGCCTAAAAATGTTATGCAACTCGCTGGACGTATTTTGCTAGCATTTATGTTTATCACTTTAATACGTTTTGAGTTTAGCTTTTTGCAGGTGAGCCCCTAAGGTCCTCAAGGTCTACGATTTCAGTTGACCGAAAGTTCTAATAACATTTTATATTCGCCCATTTCAGATTGTTCAAGATATTATCGGTTCCATTCTGATGGTTCTGGTGACAATCGGTTACAAAACAAAATTGTCCGCACTTATTCTTGTTGCTTTACTGACCGTTTTGAACTTGTACCATAACGCGTGGTGGACCATTCCCTCATATAAACCACTTAGAGATTTTCTGAAATATGACTTTTTCCAGGTAATTTAAATGCAAGTTTACTTTTAAATAAAATTTCTTGCAATGTCTTATTTCATCGCAGACACTGTCCGTTATAGGCGGTCTATTAATGATCGTCTCTTTGGGACCAGGCGGTGTATCTATGGATGAACATAAGAAGAAGTGGTAGAAGTAACCACAAAAACCGACTAAAAATGCAATTTTTATTTTATATAAATGTTTTTTTTTTTTTATCAATATTCAGTTCGAAATTATGACATACACTTAGAATTTTTTTTGTTTTTATAAAAAATATTACCATAAAATGGGAAAAAATAAATTGAAAAAAAAACAATTTTATACTAAATACAACGCTCAACTGAAAAATTAAATTGACTTCCGGCGTATGTAAATTGTCCGATAAATAATAGATAATTTAATTTTAAAAAAGAAGGGACCTCTTTTTATATCTCCGCTTGCGTAAAAATTCAGTTCAGCAGATGGCTTATAATTTTAATTCATTCGTATTTTTATGTTTTTTGTATTTTTGTTTTATGTTTGTTACCATTTTCCATCCTGATATTGTTTTAAACACTATTGTAAATACGTTTTTAAAAGAACAAATTGTCCAATTAAAATTCCATAAAAAAAAGTATATACTTTTATTATTAGTTTACAAATGTTTTATGGTTTGGCATCATATGTTTTAAAATTTTATGAGTATTCTGTAATTAAACAATGCTTTTAAGTGAATCCAAAAGAAAACATATTTAAATTCATTTTACTTTGTGGCGAATTTGATTTGTAATGACAACTGAAATATTTTATTAAGAAACTGATAAAAGATAAAACCAAATTTTGGTAAAAATTAAAAAAGGGGTTTTATTTGATATTTTTAAACGTCTATACTATAGACTTATAAAACTCAAGAACTATGAATGTTAAAATGCATATTCAGTTTGCTTCTATATATACATATAAACATATCGTAATTAGCCAGGGATAAGATGCATGCAAGAATTTGCCGTTGCACCACGTTATAATCAAAATGTTTACATATAACAAGATCTATGCTATCAATGGAGGACATTTTGTATTGCAGATACATTTAGCAGAATTCGTTAGATTTGCGGAATATCTATGAATACTTTTTGTATACAAATGACTATGAACACAGTCATCATAGTTCAAACCACGAAAAGATATCCTAATTGTTTACACACTTGTAAGACCTGAAATCGGTCGCGGATAGAAAATTTGGCTTATATCATTTGTACTAAATTAATATTTGAGGAGAGAAGTGATATAAAAGCATATACATAGGTTTAAAGTTAATTATATATTCTGAAGAAAAGCTCATTTTAGTATTTGTAGTTTGTTTCTAGCGGGGCAAGATAGATTTTTCCTCTTAGACACTAAAGAATTTCGTCCTGTTTGACAATGCATACCTAAGTAAAATTGCACATTTTGTATCCACCAAATTGTTTTTTGTTGTATAATATATATATAAATATAAATTCTCTCTTGCGACTAAACAAATTGCAGCACCGTGATTTGTTCGCGAACACGTCCTGATAAATGATTTTTGACAGTTGAAATATGTTATGGCATACAAAGAGAGAAAAAACAGAACTTTATATTAAAAATATATTTTATAGATCTATTTCGTGGCAGAGAAAATCTTACTTAAATTCTCTAAAAGCTTTATAATATTGTATATTCTTAATATATATTTTATATATACTTAATATAATATATATATATTTATATTACACCACCGTCTACTTGGACGCTTTTTGAATGTTTAAAAAGCTACTTCCAGTAGGTTGCATTAACATTTACTTGGGAGTACTTTGACTAATGACCACAGTGGACCACAGTGTCCGCTTGCTTGTGCTGTACAATTCAATTGTGAATGAGGCTCATATCTCGAGAGATAAGAAGACTCCGTGTAAATCAAAATAAAAATTTAAAAGATTCTTTTTGGTAAAGAAATATGGCATCACTACTGCTTTGACATTCAAAATACGGCTTGGACCAATGGAGTTGTCCAGAGTAGATTTCCTTGCGTTAATTTTTTATAACTTTCGAAGAAAATTAACAATTCATAAGTGTGCGGAAGAGTTAAATGATATCTTGGGTGAAAAAGCCCCTTCGCAACGAACTGTTCGACGTTGGTATAGAGAGTTTAAGTTAGGCCGCTCCAATTTTATTTCCGAATACCGTGGATGTCGGCCACGCACTGCAGTCTCGCCAAAAAATATCAATATCGTGCGTACGTTTATTCAAGAGGATTGCCGAGTAACAACCAAATTAATACAGACAGCTCTAGACATAGGATCACAATCAGTGCGAACTATTGCTGAAAACTACTTGAACTGCAGAAAGCCTTCTACACGTTGGATACCAGTCAATTTAACCTCGGTTCAGAAGAGGCAGCGTAGCGATTGGTGTAAAGATCAACTTCAACGTTTTAAACGAATATCATCCAGCCAATTTTATAACATAATTACAAGTGATGAAACTGTCATCTATGCGTATGAGAACGAACACAAGTGGGTGTATGGCACTACAAATCTGCCAAAACAAAAAGGAGAGCTAAGCTGTTGTAAAAGAATGATAGCTACTTTTTTCGATGTTGATGGTTTGATAGCTATAGTTCCACAAGAAACCGATGGTGTGGCGAATGGTGAATGGTATACAAATGTATGTTTGCCGAAGATGATACAAAATACCCGTTATAAGCGTCCCGAAATACAGAAAATTATACTGCATCACGAAAGCGTTGAGCTTCAAAAATCGGATACGGCAATTGTTTATTTAAGCCGAGCAAATGTAGAATTACTTGACCATCCTCCACATAGTCCAGATTTAGCTCCAAGTGACTTCTTTTTTTACAAGCAAGCTAGATGGAAGATGCGTACCATGTGGTTTAATGGTATACATGATATGGTGAAAGAACTAGAGAATCAATTAAATTTAATATCGAAGAAGAAGTGGCGTAATAGCTACTCCGAGTGGTTCGAGCGAATGGGAAAATGTATTGAAGCGGAAGGTGATTACTTCTCAAATGTCTCATGATAGTTATATCGAAGAAAATATAGTTATATCTACCTGTTTAGAGTGTATTTAGTAAGTAAATAATGCAAAATAAAATATTTAATTATTGTTTTAATAAATTGTAAAAAAACCATGATTCTCATTTTTCTGCTCCGGCTAATATAATTAATGGTGAAATGGTAAATTTTATAGGTGCCCTAAAGGTTCAAGGAAACTTTTTCACAAAATTATTAAAATAAAATACCCACAACCCTAAATGTTTTTAATGTGGAACACGTTGAAGTTTTAATCAAGGATTAAATATCGCATTCTCGAACTGTTTATTTCATGTAAGTTTAGCAACAAGCTTGTCTGCAGAGACAGGACTTATAATTGCAACCTTTTTATATATTTCAAATTAGAAGACTTCATGGTCTCCTCGGTGAATTTATGAATTTACATAGAAACGCACTGTAAACATACTTTGGAATGGTATATACTTGTATTACCACGTTTTATTCGAAATTTATTGCGTAGACATATAAATGATATTTTCTGGGTATATTTATACAAAAATAAGAGCCAATGTCACGAACCTAAATATAGTAGCAATAAATAAACAGCATTCTAGATAACTGACCTACACTAATTCACGCCCGTAGATATGGCATCACTATGAATTTGACATCCTAACTATTAGCAAAGAATAAAGTTCTATTAGCTTTAACCAATGATACTCCGCAGAATAAATTTGCTTGCAATAATTTTGTATAACTCCGAAACTTGGGTAGGGACACGATAAAATTACTATAATGATTTTAGAGATCACAAGATTGTAGTATTTACTCGATACGTTATCATGCGGCACGAAATGGTTGTTTAAAATTTGTTCTTTTCCTTTCCAAAACTAATGGAGAATCAGTGAGATGATTTGAAAGGGAATAAAGGAGCTTTAGCGAATGCAACTCACACAAGAAACAATTTGCCTAGAGTGCTGAATGAAATTCATCCTGGTAATATATAATTCCAATTCATGTACATATACATACATACATATGTCTGTTAAAATCTGTTGTTGCTGTAAAGAAAATTGTTCATAAGAAAAACGATTGAAACTAAAATTAGTTGATCGTCTTTCCTCCTCCTTATTTAACACAATACTTCTCAGCTATCAGAATCGAGTTCATTATTTAATTACTCTATCATCTTTTCATTTAATATAAATTTGTTCACATGAAAATAAATTTTTATTTGTAAATGTATTTTGGTTCACATTAAATTTTGGTGAATGGCAGTGTCTCAGAGCATGAAACAAAACATTAGAAAAAACATGTGAGAGTGCAAGAAAATTTGTGTAAGCATTGTTGCTATGGAATTATCAATGGTCCTGCAAATGAAGACTAATTTTAACAGTTTTGTTTTGTTACTATGGCATCACTGTCTGTTTGACATTATTGAATTGATTAGATTGTACCAATGGAATTGTCCAGGGTAGACCTGCTTGCTATAATTTTTTATAACTTTAAAAGAAAATTAACGATACATGAGTGTGTAGATGAATTAAATATTAACTTAGGTGCAAAAGCGCCTTCTCAAAGAACCGTTCGGCGTTGGTACAGAGAGTTTAAGACAGGACGCAATAGTCTTACTTCTGAATTCCGTGGACTTCGTCCTAAAACAGCAGTCTCGCCGCATAATATCGATTCCGTACGTAAGCTCATTAAAGAAGATAATCGTGTTACATACAAATTCATATCATCTGCTCTGGACATTGGCGTACCGGCAGTGCAAACCATTTCTGAGAAGCATTTGAACGTTAGGAAAACGTCTACACGCTGGATACCAAACACTTTAACACTGCCCCAGAAAAGGCAACGTAAAGATTGGTGTAAAGAGCAGCTGCAACGTTTTAAACGAATATCATCCAACCAATTCTATAACATAATCACAAGTGATGAAACTGTCATCTACGCATATGATAACGAACGCAAGTGGGTGTATGGCACTATTAATTGTCCAAAGGAAAAAGGAGAGCTCAGTTGTTGTAAAAGAATCATAGCCACGTTTTTCGATATTGATGGCCTGATAGCTATAGTTCCGTATGAAGCCGATGGTGTGGCGAATTGTGAATGGTATACAAATGTATGTTTGCCAAACGTGTTAAAAAATGCTCGAACCAAGCGTCCAGAGGTTGAAAAAATAATTCTGCATCACGAAAGTGTTGAGCTTCAAACAACGGATGCGGCGACTGAATATTTAAGCGGAGAAAAAGTGGAACTACTAGATCATCCTCCACACAGTCCAGATTTAGCTCCAAGCGATTTCTTTTTTTACAAGCAAGCTAAATGGAAGATGCGTACCATGTGCTTCAATTGTATAGATGAGATGGTGAAAGAATTGGAGAACCAAATAAATTTGATATCGAAGAAGAAGTGGCGTAATAGCTACGCCGATTGGTTCAAACGAATGGCTAAGTGCGTAAAGGCAAATGGAGACTATTTCTCAAATAGATCGTCATAGTTTTATTTGAATAAAATAAGCAAGTTAAGTGAGCTCTTCAATATAAGAATATGTTCTTGTAGACAAGAAGAAATTATTTGATGATCTTTTATTAATGTATTACCTAACCCAATTTGAACTTATTGCGAACTTAAACAGGGAACAAACGGGGAGACTTATCATGTCAGCGCGATGCTGAATTTCGTTGAATATATTTATTTGTATATATTATTTGATAATTTTTTGTTGGTATCAACGAATCTAACGAAACCTACTTATTTCCTTATTACATATATGGTTTAAATGTATTATAATACTATTAAAGCAATCAAACTATTCAGTAAGAAATTATTATTTAATTAACAATAACAGTTAAATCTGGAATTTAAAAAGAAGTATTGTTTTATCTTGATTGTAGGGCACAAATATTTTACTGAAACTTAGCAACATTTGAGCTAACCCACTTCCCCGTTATTCAGACTTCACCCAGATGGCTTTGAGGGTTAAAACCCGGCGCTCGAAATTCGAACAAATTCTAGATAATGGATTATTTTCATAATGTATAACATTAATAAGGTGGGCGCAAGAATACAACAACAACAATTTCATTAAATTAGCTGATTAGATGAAAACAGCTGACGTATCATCAATTTCGTCTTAGTCAGTGTATGTAATAAGTAGGGTAAGTGGGTTAAGTAAAACAAATTGTTTGAGAGCGTACAAAACAATATTGGATAGGGTATCAGTACAAAAAAACAACACTGTATTTTCAGTTTAATAGTCTTAAAATTTGAATTTTTGATTGGCGTAACTTTTATACTTTACGAAAATGAATTGAATCCAAGTTGCAGTTTGAGCAAAATGGTCACAGCTGCTATTTACTAATTCAAAGTTACCTTTAACGCAATTTGAAGTTATTTATCTTTCCTGCTGTCGTCTGCTTATTATGTGTTAATTTTGCCAGAATTGGTCTAGTAAACTGAAGTTTTAAAAGCAATTAAATTGCGTAAAATAAAAAGTCGAAAGATATGTGTTCAATACAATGAATAAGATTTTATGGATGTGGTGAGCGCGTTCACCATGGTATCATGAGAATATATTAAGTTATGTCCCTAGTGTAATTACACTATGCCATTGTCAAATTTGGTAAACATCGAACCACAAAAGAGCAGTAATATGTATCTGCAAATACAAAAGTAATCGAGTTTAAGACATCAGCGAATTATTAGTTTGAATATGCATTTTGACTTCCACCGACTTGCGTTATTCTTATATATAGGTTATTAAATAACCAATAGCATCTTCTGGAGGGGCCCAGCGACGTTAAAGGGGTTTGTTTTGACCTTGTCAAGCTGTTTGTGGAGTATTCTGGTTGATAGTAAAGGGGTCATAGGCGATTGAAATCAAATCAGAATGGAATTGTCCAAAATAAGTGTGCTTACTATAATTTATTATAACTTAAGAAGAAAATTAACTCCACGGGAGTGTTCGGACGAGTTAAATGTTATTCTAGGGGAAGGGGCACCTTCGTATGGAACAGTACGCCATTGGTACAGACAATTTAAGTTAGGCCGCTCCAGTCTTACTTATCCATACCGTAGACTTCGCCCACATACTGCTGTTATACCAGATAATATTGAAGCCGTACGTGGGATGATTGAAAAGGATTGTCGTGTTACGTACGCATTCATATCATCGGCCTTGGACATTGGTTTGCCTGCAGTGAAAACCATTTCTGAAAAGCATTTGTCCGTTAAAAAACAGTATACACGTTGGGTGCCTGTACCTTTAACATCTCTCAAAAAACAGCTGCGTGCTGAATGGAGCAAGGCACAGCTTCAGCGTTTCAGAGAAAATTCTGAATTTTCTAATATTATTACATGTGATGAAACTGTCATATATTCATATGGTGACGCCCACAAGTGGATGTATGGCACTATTAATTCCCCGAAAGAAAGAGGTGTACTGAGCTGTTGTAATAAAACGATAACGACTTTTTTCGATATGCATGGTATGATCGCTATAATACCCCATGGAACAGATGAAGCGGTGAATACTGAATGGTATATAAATGTTTGTTTCCCTGAAGTCTTGAAAAATGCCCGTGAAAAACGGCCAGAAGCACACAAGTTCTTCCTGCACCACGAAAGCGGTGTGCTCCAAGCAGCAGCACCAGCAATTGAGTATTTAAGACGAGAAAATGTGGAATTTCTTGGTCACCCGCCACACAGTCCAGATTTGGCACCAAGTGACTTTTTCCTATACAAGCAAACTAAATACAAGATGCGTGGCATGTGGTTTGATAGCCCAGATGAGTTGGTTGATGAATTGGATACTCTGTTTTTAATGATGCCATCTAAATATTGGATTAGGTGCTATACCGAGTGGATTGAACGTATGATGAAATGTGTTGATGTAAAGGGGGCCTATTTCTGAAAGATATGTAATATATACTTGTATTTTATAACATGTGTAATCTAATTTAAGATGTAACAAAAAATGAAAAGTCCATATCTATGTGTTCCATCGCCAAAAAACACTTTATTTTCGTTTTTCTTCTTCACAACTTAGAGGAACCACTTTATATTCCCATGAACTCGTCGGCTATTTTTGATGTGTATTTTAATTTCAATTTTCAATATGCTATAATACAATTGCTCGGACACAATTAAAGTACATTCATAACTTTATTCGTAACTATATAATGGAGTGATTGCAATTGTCGAATTCAGTTTCAATATGTTTCTCATTTAAGTAAGAGCAGCAGCTCCAGAAATGATTTCAATCAGCTCGCGTGTAATAACGGCCTGTCTGGTACGATTGAATGTCAGAGTTAACTTGTCAATCATTTCTCCGGCATTCTTGGACGCATTGTCCATAGCTGTCATACGAGAGGATTGCTCTGAGCAAGCACCTTCCTTCATGGTAAAGAAAATAAGTGATGCCAGCGAGAACTCCAAGTAACTTTTAATGACCTCAGCATCGAGCGAGTCATAAGAAACCAACTTATCAGATTTTTCTACAACGGGTGCACCGAAGATTGGCAGTGTAGAGCACTGGTACGAGACGACCGATTTGAATTTGTTGTACACAATCTTGCCTTCAGTGTACTCATATCCGCTTTGAAGCACTTCGTGAGCAATCTTTGAAGCATCCAAGAAAGTTGGTGGCAAGCGACCTATTTCGTTGGCCACCATGAGGATTTTGTCAGCATAAATCCTTGACAAGATTGAACGAGATTTGTCACCCACCAGGAAAAGCTTCCAATTGGCATCTTTTGCCAACTCACCGCGAATATGACGAGCCACGCCAGTGTGAACGGCACCGCAAAGACCACGATCGGAAGTCATAGCGATGAACAGCTTCTTCTGCTCTGCCTTTTCGTCGGGTTGAATTTCGGTTTTCTCAAAGAACTGTTGGGCACCAATTCCGTAAGGACGAGCTGCTTTTAAATCGCGTTCTGCTCGAGCGTATTTGGCCGCTGACACCATCTTCATAGATTGCGTAATTTTCTGAATATTCTTAACCGACTTCAGGCGAATAGATATCGCTTTCAGGGTAGCCATACCACGCTGTTGCTGTGCCTGGATTGTAGCCTCGACGGCCAGAGGGACCAAAAACGTTACGCGCTGCATCATCCTGTTAAGTGGAGTTTCGTTCCGTTCACGTAGCTACAAAGAAAAGTACGAATCTTGGTTTTTTAAACGATTTTTTTCGGGTTATGCAAAATACGAAGCCTACCAAATTTTCACGACCGAGACGACGAGGAGCAATGACAGATTATGTAAGTGACAGCTTTAACAGCTCTGTTTTTCAGACGTAGGAAATTTTTGCGCAAATTATTTATAGGGATTTTTTACTTTCAAATGGGTTTTAGCAGGGCACCAATTAAGGGTTACAATAAGATATCTAATTGGAATATATATAAATTTGTAGTACAATAGAAATATATTTTTTGTTATAAAAGTATAGCAATGTAATCTTTATTTTTTAATACCATATTGCTTGAATTTACGGTACGCAATTTTTAAGTAATTTCTCCGAATTGAGCGGGGACGGTCCCATAAATACCTAGTTATATTTAATAATATATAGTATTATTAAACTGCTAAATAATATAAATTTAATTACTTAACTATATTAAAATTAACAAACGCTGATAGAATACTATATAAATAAAATATAAATACTGAAAAAAGTTATCGAGTAAATTATCCTCGGATGAAACGAGCGAGTTTTTCTATCCTCGATAGAAAGTGCTTCCAAATTGAAAATGGCTTGAAAACCAACGAGTTTAAAAATTATACATACAAATTTCCTTGGAATTTTTTATATTTTAGCTGATTAAATTTAAAGAAAACAAAAATTAATCTTTGGATTTTTTTTTTGATTTTTAATATTATCAATGTGTTGATTTAAATTATATTCAAATGATGAGTTTGTATAAAAAATATAAATGTTTAAAAAAACAGTTGAAACAGTGCTGCCAAGTACACCACTTACTCGCTTGCTGTTTTATTCGCACAACTCGATACAAGATACAAATCCAATACGCCTAATGTAAGAAATGTTAACTACAATTCGTCACTGTCGACTCTGTTCTTAAAATTTATTCAGCCGCTGACTGAAGTGTAATCGCATTCACAGTTCAGAATCAAAATGCCAAGTGTGCAAGTTTGACAGCTGTTTATTTATTATCAAAAAGTAGCATCGGCAGAAACAGTTGTTAGTTTTATTATTATTTTTGTTTAACTAAATTAGGACTTCAGTACAAAATGACAGACCCACAGGACGAGCTGTGTCCCCCGCCCACAGAGGATGACGAACTCACATTGCCGCGTGCAAGCATCAATAAAATAATAAAAGAGCTCGTGCCATCGGTACGAGTAGCGAATGAGAGTCGCGAACTGATTTTGAACTGCTGCACCGAATTTATTCACCTGATAAGCTCAGAAGCAAACGAAGTTTGCAACCAACGTAACAAGAAAACCATTAATGCGGAACACGTACTGGAAGCTCTTGATCGTCTTGGCTTTCGAGACTACAAACAGGAAGCCGAGGCAGTGCTGAATGATTGCAAAGAGGTGGCAGCAAAGCGTAGGCGGCAGAGTACACGATTGGAAAATCTTGGTATACCTGAAGAAGAACTATTGCGACAGCAACAAGAACTATTCGCCAAAGCGAGAGAGGAGCAAGCGCGTGAAGAACAACAACAGTGGATAAGCATACAAGCGTCAGCGGTGCAACAAAGCGCCGAACTGATGCACAGGCAAATGCACGACGGCGGTGACGAGGATGACGATGAAGATTATGAATATTAATTAAATATATTCCGCTATTATTATAAGATCACACTATATTTTCTTTTAATTTTTGTAATAAAAAGTATACAACTTACAAGTTAATATTGCTTTAGAAAACATGCTATTTAAGTAATGCCTTTTCTGTTCCGGTATTCGCCACGTTCAATTTTTCTAATTGTTTTGTTAGAAGGTGTGGAATAGTTTTTTTAGACTCTTCATTGAATTCATAGTCACCTGGTATGTATTTACCAAGTATTTCTATGTGCGTTTTCCAGAATGTCTCACGTATCATATCCTCATGTAAAGGTATTATCAATTGGCGCGTATTCCCCAAGTCGGACACATTTATACGTTTCCTTAGCAATATTGTGCCTTTTCGGAACATTATTGGTAAATTATTGTAATTTATACCAAAACGTGAAAAAAGCAGCTCATTTTTATCAGCAGAGAAGGTGCCGCGCAGTTCAGCTTCTGCCTCCTGGTTGCTCATACCTGCCTGCAGAACAAGATTCCAAAAGGCAGTATTATACAGGTTGTTTACGTGCACATCTGCTTGCCGCCAGCTTAAATAATCACGCAGATTTTGGTTTGAGGGATAGAGTACCACTCGTCCATCGAAGCAGGGTGGATATTGCAGCTGTCGTTGAGGTAACAAATGCGACCAATTCATCACATAAGCCGAGGTGAATAGACTAGTTACGTAGGAAAGAAGTTTCGAAGCACGTCGTTTAAAGACTTTAGTTTCTTTGCGGAACACAAATGAATATTCATCGCTCTGTCCGTAAGCCAGTACAATATCACTAAATTCCGCCATCACAGAAACTGCCGCAGTATTCATCAGATTAAGAGCTGTGTGAATATATACATTTACAAGTTATTACTCGAGAGCTTAACTGCTGCTTACCTACCGTTAGCATCGTTTGGCTTCTCAAAATTATGGACTTCCGAAAACTTGTGGAACCCTTTCCCATCTACCCGTACCACAATCCAAACATTTGGTAGGATACTGTCGTCCCGTTCATAACTCTTAACATATTCATATTTACTACACGCCATGCTCCTTGCTGTATATAGGCAACGTTTTGGCTGTATTAATTTAATGATTCCTTTCAACATTTGTATAAAAATATTAATAATTCATTTACGAAATATGAAGACCCTCAATTGGTTTCGTACTCAATTTAAAACACACCTGGATTTTACAAAAACAAGATGTGTTAGATGCTCGATGCTTTCATGGAAATATTTGAACCTGTATCATCTACGTATTAATTTCATTTAAATTTAAATTGCGATTACAAGCACAAGAGATGTTCCAATCATGTATAAATCCATTTTGATATCCAAGAGCCCAGACACACTTTTTCAAACAAACGAGCAGCGAGTGGGTAACATCGATTAGTGATGTATCATTTATTTAAAATCTGTTTAATGTATTATTATACGGAATGTACTCCTGAGCAAGGTGAATTTACTTACATGGTGACTGCAAGATGAATTTCATACTTCCGGAATACTCCGAAAACATAAACGAAATTGAGAAGAATGGTGAGATACATAAGAGCTGCTTAAAGTGGTACACAATTTACATAAAATATATATAATAGTTAAATATACTCATAATTTCTTCATAATGTTCAAACTTTACAAAAATAATAAAAAAAAACTCTTATTCACTCAAATCAAAACTCTATTTGCAATGGTTTGCTTATTTGTTTTGATCGCATTTTTCTATAAATCCAATTTTGACAGCTACGTGGGGAAAATTGGATCAAAAAAATTTTTTCTTGAAGTCAATTCACCTTGCTCGAGAGTGGATATAAGTTAGAAACTATAGAAAGAACATCTGAATACTCATACTTGTGGACCCAGATACATAATTATTTTAAAATAAATAACTTGAATTTGTGTTCCTTTCCATTATTTTACGCAATAGTAACTCCAAGCGCATATTAGGTATGCTCAGATTTATTTAAGGTCTTATTATAATTTATGTTGTAGGCATAGTTGGAGTTATAGTCAATGTTGGAGTAATGTTAGGGAAAATTTGAGTGGCGGGTGTCGGAGTTGGAGACATGATTTGACGAATCCACCACTGGCCAAAACAAAAACAAAGCATAACAAGTAGCTGGTCTAAATACATATAACTAATGACAATTATTGCTGGAACGTAAAAAATTACATTTCCAGAGACTGCATTTGCAATTTGATATAACTTAAAGTGAATAACAGTAATACAGAAAAAATTCAAGAACCTTTGGCGTGATAAACGGTTTTTACATTATGCTTGGAACGTGCTGTTTAAAAAGGGTGATTTCACCCTTACAAAATTTTTCATGGCAATAACTTTAGTATATTGATTTCCCCTCACACGTTCATCATCATTCATCAGGCTTATAAGATATTTTTGATGTGCGCTGTAATGCCCTAGTGTAATTTTAAATGTACTCCTTACCTTATAAGTACCCGTTTATAAAGAGTTACTTTTTCGTTTGCGTCTCCATCTTCTCTAGTCTTTATTGTGGTGATTCTGCTAAAATAAAGCATAAAAGAAACTTCACGATAGAACAAACGAAAAAATCACTTCCATCGATTAAACGCCGAATTTCTCAGTGTGCTATTCGAAGAAAACTTATAAACGCTTATAAAATTAAATTGTACACAATTTGAAAGACTAAAATCGCAGGATTCGTCTTGACCAATAAAACAATAACCACAATTTTAAAACTTATATCGTTTTTACCGAAAAATAAATAAAAATGGCCAACCCCTTTAGCCACGAGGATTTGACGAAATTAAAAAGTTTCATTGAGTTTGTATCGACCAATCCAACAATCTTAAATTTTCCTCAGCTTGATTTTGTTAAAACTTTCATCGAAAATTTTGGTGGAAAAGTACCAGTCGGCGATTTTAAGATGCCAGATTCCGGGTGAGTGACTATTCTTAAGAACGTTTCATATCGTATATATACATATATGTACATATATTGAATATATGTATATAGTATATATATATTTAAATTTTTTTATATTTATTTATATCTAATATTTAAAATTATTTTCTTATTCAATTGAAATGTAGAAAATGCCCATTTGGAGGTAAGGCTGCTGCTGGTGATGCCAAGTCGGATCCCAAAGCTTCTGATGATGCCAAGCCCGATCCCAAGGCTGCTGAGCCTGAATTGGAAACTTCATCCGAGGAAGAACCAGCATCGGAGTCTGAATCTGAGGTGGAGTTGGACATGGAGGGTGAGTGCAATTTTTTACTCTCCGTTAATAGGTTCTTAGCACATTCATATGCATATTGTATTCATTTTGAATAGAGAAGAGATATACCAAAATTATATAACTAATTTTGGAGAAAAACCAGATTCATATATGTATTAATATTTAATTAGACTTGCAATAGAAAGGATATTAATTTAAGGCGGCAATCTATAATTAAATGACTTCGTCATGAAAGAGTGACTTACTTGAACCGTTTTTGGCTGTCGAACATTATGCATATGTAAAGGTATTAAAAATATTTCATAAGCACAGGAATTATTTTAAAGTACATTGTATCAAAGTTCCAATTCCAAGTAAGTCCGACCAGTATTTTTCAGACATTTACATATGTATTTATGTTTCCACTTCTCGCTGGAAATATGACTAGACCAGATGAAAGCGAAGTGGGTTATAGATGAAAGTGTGCCGTTTTGCTTTTCATAATTAGGTCTTTGTTTTTCTTTTTAATAAATATTGAATTTTATATGTACATATATAACTTGTGATGTATAGAGGAAAGCGACTTACTTATTCTTTTCTTTTTATATGGGTTCTGAAGGTCATGAGTATTGTCCCCGAACTCATATATTAAATAGAATACCTACACTTTCAGCAGCGAACTGCACGATTGCTAAATGGCCATCCATTTAATGGATAATAACTGCAGACGTTGTTGAGATATTGGCTTCAGCCAGTTTTCTATTCATTGTAACCAGGCATGACTTATTGTTGTTCCAGATTCAAGAACTAACCATAGCACTAATAAAAATAAAATTACCTTCTGTCCGTGTAAATAAGTACCATACAAATTACTCCAAAGTGCATGATGCATAAGCGATCCCTGACACGACTTTTTGTACATTCACTTTCTGATTGCAGTTGGAGGTGGAGCCTATGCAGAGCATGATCTATCGAATGAAACAGTTGTCAATGAGACAGCAAAACCTGCAATATATTTGCGGGAAAACGCTGTGATGCGTGAGAAAAACACACTAAACACACGTTATACAAATAATCTGAAATGGGACTGCAACTCAGAAGATGAACAGTTCCAAATAGACGATTACAGCTGCTCCGAATTCGCACAGGTGGATCCCATCAAAACCACACTAACTGATGTCAATATTAAGAACAAAATGTGCAGCCATGATGTTCATAAGGATTCAGAACAACTGGATGAAGTTGGTAGTTTTGATGATGAACAATATATAATCTCACTCTATAAACACAGCTGTAAAGAAGCAAAACTAAAAAATGGCTGTGCCCATTCTGTCAGACACCGTGAACACGCACCCTGGGAGACCTAAATTAAAGAGAATAAATCGAAGAAACCCAAAGAAATCAATTGCCCTGAAAGTTGCAAGCAGAAATGCCGACAGATAATCGACCAACAGTTGCGGGAGGAGTTATGCTCAGGCTTCCGGACGCTCAAATTTGTGGCTAGCAAGAATTATATATTGATTTGGGTGGAATCTAGGAGTGTTAACAAGATAAAAGCGCACAGAAGCGACAGAGCAGCAGGTCGTAGCTGTACTAATCGGAACTTTTTCCAAGGTCGCGAAGGCTATCGTATACAAATCTGTCAACATTTTTTTCTATCTACGTTAAATACTAGTAAGTATGTGGTCAAGAATGCGATCGAGTATAGTGATGGCAAAGGTCACTATTTAGGACAGGATAATCGAGGTGGACGCAAGGCAAAACATGCAAGGAAAAGTAGGCCTATATTAAGTTGGTCGGCTGAAGTGGTTGAAAGTTCAAAACCAGAATATAATTCACAAAAAGTTGCTTTAGTCAAGGAGCAGGAGAAGAATGCAGTTGCGTGTGCAGCGCAAGGGATATATTGGGGCAGGAATAAAGGCAAGAAACTGAAAAAGGATAACTTGCCACAGCCCGCAAAATGTGATGAAAGCTGCCAAATCAAATGTACGAGCCACTGCCGTGCCGAACAACGCACTCAATTGTCTGCCATGGATTATAAACGCCGCAATTCGTGTTGTCACGCATAGAATCCCGGGAGGCGGTCAGCATCACCACAAAAGAGTACCGCAAGACGAACCGTGTAATGCGTACTTTTAACAGCCGATACTATTTCCATGGCACACGTGGCGAGAATATCGGCGTTTGTTTGAACTTTTTCCTGGCCACGCTATGTATTGGGCGACAAGTCATCGGCAACGCACTGAAAAATGCCGATCGGCAGACCGGTTCGTATACAGGCGAGGATATGCGAGGTCGCCACACGCCTAAGAACAAAATACCCGATGACATGCTCTACGAGGTCAAACAGCACATTGACAGTTATCCTTCATGGGTGCCACACAAAGGCTACAAGATACGCCTCCTACACAGTTCGCTTAACATTCGCAGGATGTACCGCGAGTACAAGTAGCTTTGCGCCGAGCATCAACGGAAGTATGTCAGTATCTGCTACTTCAGAAATATGTTCCACAAAGATTTTCGACTGGCATTTCTAAAGCCCACCTCGAAGCAAGCTCACAAAGTGACCACTGCCAAGCGAAGTTAGTGTGCGCCTGAAGATGAGCCATCTACGTCCAAGAAAACGAATTGAAATGTCTCAGATTTTACTGGCGAAGATACTGGATACGCCCTTTTGGAAAGGTAACAGATCAACACGAGTAGTGCAGCATTAGAGAGTTTACTATTCGCAAATGAACTTTCTCCTTCCTCCGCAACTGCCTATTTGTACCGCTCACATATGGAAGACAGTAAGGCTGAAGACATGCTGGCACTGCAATCGGATATGAAAACAAAAGTTTTGCCGGCGGGCCCAAGTTTGCCCCAATGCACTCAACTGGGAGGTGCTCACAGTGTAATTATAAGAAGGATTCTGTGTGTGAGCCTCATACTCCGCTTTTCGTGAGTTTTTTTTGAAGAAGACAGAATTTTATTATAAATCATAAGTAAATAAATAAGTAAATGACAAATATTTTAGTTTTGTTTGGAAGTTTTATGAAAAACGATAATATTAGAGGTAGAGGGATGAAAACCGACCCATGTAGTTGCATTGAATGTTATTAACCAATGGTATTTAATTCTATTTCAGGTGTAATCGAAGGTGACACCGATGTCAATCAACCTATGGGCGATTCGGATAAAATACCCACTGAGGAGGAAATCGATGAGGCTGGTGAGATCCGCACCACAGCTGCTGCTGCATATTCTGAGCAGGATTTCCAGGGTGCTATTGATTCCTATACAAAGGCCATCGAAATCAATCCTGGCAATGCGCTCTTTCATGCTAAGCGCGGCCAGGCTTTTCTAAAACTCAAGAAACCCAATGCTTGCATTCGTGATTGCGATAAAGCATTGGAGCTGAATTGCGATTCAGCTGCTGCATATAAATTCCGCGGGCGCGCCCATCGTCTACTTGGCAATTGGGAGTCTGCTGCAAAGGATTTGCGGCAAGCATGTAAGCTCGATTTTGATGAGGAAGCTGACGAATGGTTGCGTGAAGTGACACCGAATGCTAAGAAAATCGAACAACACCGTATCAAACAGGAACGCAAAAGAGAGGAACGATTGCGTAAATCACGCGAGGCAGCCTTTCAGAAGGCACGTCGTCATCAGCAGAAAAAAAAACCGCATGGAGCTAGTTTCCCGGCTGGTTTTCCCGGAGGTGGTATGCCCGGAGCTGGTTTTCCCGGAACTGGGACCGATGGTGGCACTCCCTTCGAACTTAACGAATTGTTGGCTAGTTTGCAGGATCCTGAAATTTCGGCCGCTCTTGCCGCTATTGCTAGCAATCCGGCAGACATGGACAAAATATATAAATCGAATCCCAAAATCGCAAAAGTTGTTGATTTTATGAAGACCATGTCCGGACCTGGAGGCTTTCCAGGCGCTGGAGGCTTTCCAGGAGCAGGCGGATTTCCGGGTGCAGCCGGATTTCCAGGCGCAGGAGTTTTTGCTGGTGCGGGCGCCGGTGCAGGTGCGGGGGCCAGTGCTAAACCAAATGGACCGCCGTCAACGAATCCGTTTGGCGAAGCCAAACCTGAACCGGAGAAAAAGGCCGACTTTACCGACAATAGTGGCGATGCCAAAGCTAAACCGGAGAAAAAACTCGACTTTACCGATGATGGTTTGGACTAAATTACACGTCATCATCACAAGAGGAAAATATTTTTTCGAAATTTAATTAATTTAATTTGATATTTGTAACTCTTCAACTTTTGAGTCACATTGAAGAAGACTAAAAATATACTTTAGTTTTTATTTTATTTATTGAATGAATATTTTCCTCCAAAATTAGTTGCTGCAAACAGTTTTTACTTTATTTTATAACCCTTGCTTTAACTAAATGCAAAACAAAGTCTGCATTCGAAATTAAGTCTTGTGTTAGTTAAAAGCCTTCTTTTGAACATGGCTAATGTATTAAAACAAAAACGAGTTTACGCATACATATAATAATTGTATCCATTGTACTATTTAACTAAATACTGGGTACCAGCCCGTCCAATGGACTTATAAACTAATAAAGGAATTTAAAGCGATTATGCCGAAACGGTTCACATGGCCATAAGGAAAACTAATATTGAACACATACATACACACCCACACTTATATCACAATCTATATTAAATGATAATTAAAATAAATACTTAAATAAAATGCATTTATTCGATTAGTTGATTTTGTATGTATTGTTTATACCTATTCCGTTCATTAGGGAGCCGTCAGTGGCTTGTTCTATATAATGATCAAACATTCATGCTAGGCGATGTGAAGGGAGTGGCACCGTATGTGAGTACTGGGGGGTGTTTCCATGAATGAAGTATAACAATAGCGACAGCGTGGTTACTGCGCCCAAACGAAATAAGTGGTTGGGCTTTGTGTTTTGTTTCTACACTGGCGAGACATTGGGACGTCAACCCTACCCACATTGAAATATGTAAGTAAGTTTGTATGTATTGTCACCACCACCTCCAACATAGAAAATAAACTTCTAAAATAGTGGGAGGGAAATGTCCTCGCATAAACTTGGGAAATTACGTTTTATTTGCGCTGTGGAAATGTTCAGACAGGACAAACTGAAGGCAAATAAAGTCGTTTAATAACGACAGGATAGAAAAACTGATGAATCATTGATAATTTCACTTTATTTTGGGTCATCGCTAGCATGTTGAAAGACAATATCGAGCATGTTCCTTTTCTGCAACTGCGTCGCGTTGACGTTACATGCACCGGTGCGACTGTACCTTTGGTGCTTCTAAATATTATCTATTCTTTTAAAATGCCCCCCCCCCCATCAATATGTAGGAGTGTCCACGCATGTCATGTTTTGTCAACCAATTTACTTTGTTTTCCTCTTATTTGTTTCGTTCCATGCCACAGGTCTTCATTTGTTGCAACTTCCATGCAGCCACAAATTGCGCTTTACATTGTTTTGACCAAATACTCTCCAATAGGGAGAATTTGGTTTTGACTACCAATATGTGCACATGCACGCATAAAGAGAAAATTGCCTGCATGGGAATGAGAGAGAGTGCAGTATTTTCTCGTCCAGTAGCCATGAATCTGAGTTGGTTTAAAGCGGGCCTTAGACTTGACGTCAAATAATGGAGATGGATTCGTGAGAAACGTGTATATTTCTCATGGACAGCGATTGATTGAAAAACATAGCTTTGATATTCCATCAATCGGTGTCCAACTGACTCATGCATTTGCAACAATACATGTACGTACTTGACGTCAAATGGATTAGACCGCCTAAGGCACGCTTAATATTAAGATTCAGAAAGTGCGGATATGCTCGTATGAAAATGCCACGATAACCCTTTTAATGGGAACAGAGGGCAAAGGGATCAATGGAAAGCATGCAACAATTTTTAAGCAACTTCAAGGACAACTTTCACCCTGCAAATATGCAGTAGTGCCAAATTTGAACTAAAGATTTGATTTTGATATAACTTTTCGCATATACATATGTATCTTCATACAATGAATTATTATTGCAATTGAATGCATAATTGGTTATAATGAATATACATATATGGAAGTACATATATGCTCTCTTCATAATAAAATTCGAAGGACACGTCATTATAGTATGGGAACAATGCATGCTGACTGGAGAAAGCGCTGTTACTCGCGAACCTTATGTACATCTCAATTTGCGGTCTCCACACCCACCCACAACACAGCACCAAAAGAACAATGGTCACTGCACAACCCAGCAGCAAATCTATAATGCTCCGTTAGTTAAATAAACACACATAGTGGCCGGTCCTATAATATACAAAAATATCCCATAGTGTATCAAATAAAGTTGTGAGTGATCGAGTGAGTCACTCGAAATTTCGCAAATAATGTATTTCTTATCAGTCAACATTAAAGATATTTTGTTTTTGTTGCAAACAAAATATGTATAATAAAAACAAACAAATAAATAAAACAGTTTCGATTTAAATACAATGGTCCTTCTTGCCTCATGTAATACTCTCACTTGTTAACAAATAATTCATATACTGTGTTGCGCACTCTCTCACTCTCTCTGTCCCATTGATCACTTTCGCGCCTTACTTATGACGTCACCATTTCCAACAAGAATAAATGCTTCAACAAATGCGTATGAAACTTCAATTTCAGTTTCGTTTGTAGCATTCGCCTGAAAGGTCGCAAAAATCTAGCTTGTTGAAAATTGTGTAAAAAAGTAAGCGGAAATTATAAAAAATAATACTAAAATAAAAATAGCATAACCACAACCTGTCTGCACAAATAAATTGATATGAAATTTTCAAATATATGTTCATATATAAGAACGAATGTTTTGTTCACATAAACTTTCTTTTCAAAAGAGCCTTGCGCAGTGTACTAACTAAGACTTTTCGTAAATGTTCTTAATTGTCTGTACTTTAAGTTGGCCAAAAACTTCAGAATTTGGTTTTAAACAGTAGCAACAATGTTCACCCCTGCGTCGTGTTTTTCTATTACGTGTGTATGTGTGAGTGGGGTGGGGTTTGAGTTGGGTTGGGTTTAGTTTAATTTCAGGCTAACTGACTGACTGCTGTTATAACGTACGCAAGCGTCTGTCCCTGTGTCCAGTCAGTAAAATGAGCAATATGCTATTCATAGACTCATTTAATAATGCCTTATGGTCGGTCTTCATTAATGCCGTTCGTTGTTCAAAATTTTTTAAATATTCTTAAAATTAATTTTATTTTTTTTTGGAAATGTGTGCTTTGCTCACGTTTCAATATTCGCCTTACTTAAGCAATAACTATACGCATAAATGTATTTTTAAATATGTATATTGAAATTGTTTGTTTGCTCTTCTTACACATTTAATTACAAACAATAGCAAAATGTTAATTGATATTTGGGATTTGTTCATTTAACTTTGATTAGGTTATTAAAGTGTTGGATTGTCCAAGAAATTACAGTTCAGATACTCCAGTCAAATTTGGTTTCTTCAGTTCCCCTGCATGATAAAAAGCTCAAGTTTCATTCAATAAATGCTTCTTCCAAAGAAGTTTTCTTAATTTAAAATTACTCTCTAAAATAGAAAGAAATAACGATATTTGAAGAGCATCATACAATCTTTACCAGGTAAGAGTTCAAGGGAGAGTTGTATATTTGAAACATTAAAAATTAAAGCCGTAAGAAATTCATCAATTAAAATAAAATTGATGTCCTATTGTTACTTTTTCAAATAGATTGTTTCCGTCAATATGTGTGTGATACATAGTATAATAGTATACGTACATATATAAAACGCATATTGCTTTGAGCGACGTTTTCACGGGCGTTTACCTGGTAATGATTTTACCATTCAGTCTTCCCATCTGGTTAAACTTGTTATACTGCTAATGGAGAAGAAATGAAAAATACCCAGTATCAAATCAGTGTACTTTAGTCTTTAGTATATCTCGTTCAATTGTGAATTCACTTGAAAGGAGCTAAGTACATATGAACCCGTGCAAGTCTTTACACTGTTTGTTTTTGGGTCAATTTAATGAAGGTTGCAGAGCGGTAAATTGCTACGAGGCATCAACATCAACGATTGCCCAGCTTTCCCTTTCGATTTGTTCCAAGTGACTAAATTTAGTAGTGCGTGTAGTCAAGTCACGTTTTACTATGAGCCGAGAATAACTTAGTCCAACCACTTTGAATGCTCTGAGTTGTTAATCATTGCAATTTTGTTTGTTTACGTTTTAGTAGTCGCTTATTGCGTGTGCCGGCCTTCTTTACCAAATAAACATAAAGGTCACAAATGGACATAATTTCAAAATGAAACTACACAAATTAATATTACTAATACGTACCAAAATAATATAAATAATATTACTAAAACGTACGTATGTACTTATGAATGTGTATATTGATTTGGCACGATTTATGCACAGAATTTGGATTAGTATCCTTCAAAATTGGAATTAGCATAGACTAATACTATAATGTGTTTTTATATGAGGCACACAGAAAGAGAGAGAGAGAGAGGTTGAGTCTTAAACTCCATTGCCACGAGCATAAAAATAATGCCTATCCCATCGTCAGATATTCATAGAAGCTGTTTTCATAATTTATGACATTATTTGGAGTATAAATATTGCGTTAAAAGAGTACACAAAAATCGCACACATTCCTCAGCACTCGTAGATGAGATCATTTTTTAAAAATTACCTCACACCACACGTTTACATTACTCAGAACTTGTTTACGTGCGATTCGGAATCGTAATCGAATGCTCCTCGTTCGTTTGATTCAAATACATACATCCATAGATACATTCATAACAAAAACACACATACACCCAAGTGATTTAAATAAAGTTTGAACAAAACCTACAAAGAGTAAACTAAACGCCATGCGTTCTTCTCGAACGCTGAACGTACATACAAATTTTTTAAATAGATTTTTTTTAAGTAAATATTTTCAAAACATTTGAACCATTCATTTTTTATCGGTTCGACCACATTTCGCATACTACTTAATATTCCCTTAGATATACATATATATTTTTTTTAAAAAGTTCGCTTTAAATTTTTTGTTGGTTTTTTTCGTTTTGATGAAATAAATCATTTTTTGTTGGTACTTATTGTGAACGGAAATCATTTTTTTGTTCAACCCATGTATGGAATTTCATTAAGAAGCGAGCATGTCAAAATTTCGCTTGGTTACCTCATACGGAGAACCGGAAATTTCGTCGCATACCCAAACGCAAGCTTGTTGTTTAGATATTTGGCAACTCATAAGTACCCTACACTAGGCAGTTTCTATAATAAAGTGTCCTAAATAGTTTGCCATCAATAGTAGATGGTATTATATACATACATACATATGTATAATGCTAACCTGTTCTGATATTATTGTTTCCTATTACTAAACTAAGGAAATGTTCTCAATAACTTTACTCGCTCTATACTGTTTATTAACGCTCAAGTCTTTTTCAGCCCTCAAATATTTTCCTCGAATTATCTATAATTTTCGTTTCATTTGGTCCATTTATTTATGTATATTATATACATATGTATATGTATACATATACAGTCGAATTCTTTTCAGTTGGTTCCTTTAGCCTTGCTTTTTTATATAATTGACAGAGTTCATTAATGTCCATGTTTTTTTTTCATCCTTAATACAAATTTGATGTCCATTGACCTTGTGGAAAAATTAGGGCGTGACATCTGGATATTAGAGTGAGAAAATTGCATTCAATACTGTTCACAGATTCATAAACATGTACATATGTATGTATGTACATATTTTTAGTCTCTGTATATTTCTTGTGGGCATGTTATTCCCTCGGTGTACTAATATCTCTTCAACCAAGTGTACTCTGGGTCATGTGCATTTATAGTTGCTGGCCTCTTGAATTCTTCTTTATACAGTGCGTCATTAAGACATATACCGTGTGTAGACCACAAATTGTTCCAAGAACAGCTCTCCAACACACGAACACAATATCTGTTATCTACCGAGTACAATAAAACCAATTCCCACTAACAAACATTGTTTATAAAATAACAAATCATTTATTTATTCATCAATAAATAATGGCTACACTTTCAAAACAGAATACTCATATTTCATACATGAACCACCTCGCACATCCACTTCGCACCCACACTTCACTTGCTGGCATTGCCGTACACTTGTGGCACAGAAGTCAGTGTTGCCATATATTCTGTTAGCGTACACGCTCGTACTTGCATGTGAATGTATGTAGATATGCATATGTACACTTCCACAAATAGGTCATGGAAATTTGCAAGGCAAACGCGCAGTGGAACTCAACTGAAATTTAATGAGTTTCAGAGAATCTTGCATCTTGTCCCTCTGCTTGGTTGTAACTCGCTGCACCAAAGTACGTTATGACTGCACAGTACTTATGGAATATGTGCTTCCAATAGGAAGGAAATGCATTTATGCGCATACTTACACACATATTTATTAATGAAGTCACAAATATATGTTTCGCGACAGTGGATTGCCCTGACGTTTAGTACAATAATCACGGCTAGATACATGAACGCATATCAGAATTTCAAATCTGTTTGGCAACTAATTCAAATTTACATAGTTACATTTACTTAAGTAAGTATGCACTTAGTCATATGCATATTTATTTCAATTAGTGATTCACTTATTTAGGACTCCAGATTTATAATTGTGCAATCTTATATAATGTGTCGTTCTCTGAAGTTGCATCACCATAAAAAGTAATTTCTCTGTGGACGAGTCTACATTTCCTCAGGACATATTGAGAAGGTAATAACAAACAGATAACAGGTACTCTCACAACAACAAAACCTGATCACTCTCTCTTTTGGCAGCTAATTTTTGAAGGAGGCTGTTGCCTCTCTTGGCACTAGGTCACAGTTTGAATCCACTTAGGGAGTTTTTTTGTGAAAAGTAGTCAATATAGATTTCCATACAATATGGCACACTTTTTCGTTGGACCAAGTTATATGTAAACGGTGTTCAGGAATTTTGTTTGACCACAATTTGTGAGACTGATTTTTCCATTTTGCTACACTGTGCTTGTAAGTTTCGAAAGTGTTTCCAAATTTCATTCTAAGTTTTGATTTTAAATGAACATTTTAATTTTCCTTAAAAGATTCCCCCACTTAAGACTTGATGGAAAACATTTTCTTTTCCTTGACTTTTCATTTACAAAACAAATAAACGGCAGACATCAGTGAGACTGTGCATGTTGGTGTCTATCTGAATAAATATAAATAAATGTACATTGACTGGTATGACGTCATTTGTTTTTCAATTTTGAAGAGGACGCATGAAAGTTTGTAGTAAATGTACAAGTATTTTAATTTCTGTTGCACACATTTTTCAACGAGGTCGTTCATGAACAGAAACCTACATACATACATACACACACACACACACACACACACACACATATATATATATATATATATATATATATATATATATATATATATATATATATATATATATACATACATACGTGTGTATAAAAAATATATATAAAAATTTACCCAATTTAAATAAAACAAATTAATCAGCATTGTTAATTATTTTAAGTTTCATTCTCTCACTCTCTTTCGGTTTTTATTGAAAATTTATTTTCAAATCTTAATATCGTTTAATGGCTCTTTATTTTTAGTATTTCAATTTAAATGTTTGATTTGTGCTGTTTTGTTTTTTCGGTTGTAAATTTCATGTTATCATCTCTTCATTTGTTCTAAAATGTTTTTGCCTGCTCATTTTTTATTTTTCTTTTTTAAAGAAGATTTTCTTGAAGCTTTCGAGTCGCTGCTTCTGCGTCTGGTAGGACTCGCAGGAACCTCTCGTTTGGAGATACGAGCGCGTTTTTTGGTGGGACTCTTTTTTTGTGTAGTTTTGCGAGCCTCTTCTGTGGTGGAAGGAATTTCTTCATCAGTATCACTGGAAGACTCTGAACTTTCGTTTGTTTTTGTGTCCCCATCCGTAGGAGGTAAAGTGGCAACTGTGGGTTCGACTTTTGTAAAGTATAGGGAAGTATCAATAGAACTGCTACTAGGTAAGGTTTCGCTTTTTGGTTCGGATATTGTAGACGATGCGGGTAGTTGGATAGTGGCGCGCTTCTTCATATCCCCTTGAGTTGAACGGCCATGTGTAACAATTTGAATATCTTTGTCCGCATCTGAACCGTCAGAAGCAGTAGATTGCAGTCTGGAAGAGAAACAAATTGTACATAAAAATATAGAAAAAGCATAGTTTTTACTTGGAATATAATGAAAATGCTGTAAATTAATTATGGACAATTGTGTCATACCAAATCCTTTTAATATATTGATTTTTTTGCTTACTGTGATGCTGTGATGTTGTTCTTTTCCGTTCACATAGATGCCAACGTTAAATTTCATATGAATGTGTGTGTGTGTGTTCTTCTACGGATTAAAAATGTTTCCTTTTCATCGTTTCCTAATCCTATCATTGTTGTTCATATCGTTGTTGGTATTCCTATCGTTGTTGTTATTCCTAATGTTTTTGCTCCTATAGTTGTGTTGTTTTACGTATTAAATATACATTTGGTTATCATCATTCTTGAAATTGACACATACATGTACATAACTGAACAGCATTCGCAAATGTTAAATTCATCAGCCCATGGTTCAAATTTCAAATGTATTCTATGAAGCAGTGCATTAAAAAAAGCAAAGAAAATCTATTGTGGAGGTGACGTCAGAACAAGCGCCTGCGGGCATACTTCGCAATGCGCGATTTCATGTTTGTATGTGTAACCGAGCTTTTCCTGGTAATATGTATATAAATTCTGTGTATATATTGAGTATTTTGATAATTTGTAAGTAAATACGTGTGTGTATGCATAAGGAGAGTTTCACATGTTCCATTGAAAATATACGCAATGAGTTTACGTAGAAACCAATTCGATTCTATTTGATAGCCTTGCAAATATGTCTAGAATTACGTAATGACTCAGGCATCTTGTACGTGCTGACGTTTGTGTGCATGCGTGTGAATTTCGAATACGCGCTCTGAACGTGTGTTGGAATACACGCAAAAAAATCATTTAGAATAAAATTAAAATTAAGAGAATGTGAGGCTATAAATTAATTTGTTGAAATAATTGATTAATTCATAAATTTTTTTTATAACTATTTTTTTCTTTTCTGTTTTCAGTAACTTGCATTTAACCACCTTACTTTATACCACCAAAGAAACCAAGGAAAACAGCCAAAATGTCTCACTCCGTGACAATTACCAGAACCACCACTAGTACCACC
This sequence comes from Clusia tigrina, assembly GCA_920105625.2. Taxonomy (NCBI): domain Eukaryota; kingdom Metazoa; phylum Arthropoda; class Insecta; order Diptera; family Clusiidae; genus Clusia; species Clusia tigrina. The sequence goes on along the minus strand of OV050033.1, from coordinate 175,760,755 downwards.
AATACATCGTATATTGTTCTTAATACCGGTTACTTGAAAACGTTTCCAGGATTGTTGAAACTCTTCGAACTGGTAAGTATTAAACTAGAGAATTACGTCTACGAGAAATCAAATGGATGAGTAGGATCCTAAGCTGCTTTTTCAGGTGTCCAAAATGATATACATAGTAAATATTTCTTATTCATTTGCATGCGAGAAGATCACGCCCAAAACCAGCAAACCCAAGAAAACATTTTTTATGTTTCTTAAATACATACATACATGTACATTATATTATTCAGTATTTCACATTTTGACGCTTGTTTCGCCGGAATGGTTTTCGACCGATGGTAAAATATTCGTGGAGCAAAATAACCCAATGAGTGGACGTTTTCTCGGTACATCTGCTGACCATTTTGGAAGGCACGGCACTTCGCACATCACAGGTCATCTGCTTTAAAGCTGAATATTTCTTCCAATACTATAATGTAGTTGATTTTTTCTTATTACCCTATTCGTTTACTGAATATTGATTTGTTCTATTTGGCACACCAGTTCAATATACATTTGAATAGGGAATTATGATGTTATAGACCAAATGAGTGTGTATAGGTTCAAATTGTATAACACCAGGTGATTGACTTGTATATTCAATTTGTTGGTGAATATTGATTTTGAAAGTGATCATCTCATTGGCATGTAGTTCACATTATTTAGTATAGTGAGAACAGATTTCGATACGAAAAAAATGCATTATCCCTACTCTCATCCAACTACAAGTAACTCCTATATCAATATATATGTATTATAACCATGTGCAACTTGAATTCACAGCTCATCGGCGCCGCTGTAGTTGGTGTGATTGCCTATTATTACAACAGAACGAGTGTTTGGTTTGCTGGCTCACCAGATTTATTTCTGTTCCTGATGGCCACTACATTTATGATAGGCACATTTTGTCTACTACTAGCCTGTTTGACGTCCTTAAGTACGGGCGGCATTATTTCGAAGACCATTTATGTAAGTTAACCCAAGTCATTCACATATGCATTTTTTTATTCTAAACTATTTCTGTGCTTTAGGAACTGATTTACCACAGCATAGCCTGCATACTCCTACTCGCGTCATCCCTGAATTTGGCCATTGCGCTGAGTAACTCCCGCTACAAGGGCTATCAGCAGTACGACGCCTACATGGCTGCTGCCATTCTGGGCTTGGTGAACACGGTCCTCTATTTTATTAGTGCATTTTTGGCTCATCGGTCCTATCGCGGCATTTAAGTCTGCAGTGTGCATTTACGCATAGTCTCCAATGAATTGTGTACTCACATTTAAATTTCTTTCCTTTTATGTTTTGTATTTCTTTTAAATGTGTATTGTAAATTTAAGCGAGAAGTCAAAAATGCTTAAAAATGAATTTTAAAGAATTTCAAAATGAAAGAAATTTGTAAATTGCGCGAATTTACAATATATGTCTATATATGTTTGTACAATTTAGTATTGTAAGACAAAGAATCTAAATTATTTAATATGTGCTTTGTACCAACTTTATTATTATGATTATTTTTTTTTTGTAAAACATATTTTGTAATTTTTATACAAATTAAAACGTATTATCATTGTACATAGTGTGGCAATAATATTATTTATTAATTACACTGTGCGACAAAAATGCTCGGTCAGTTTGTGACATGGTTTCTTGTGTCTGAGAGAGTAAGTTCAACAGAGTATTGTTTTTGCAAAAATTGTATAAATAGAATCTGGATAAAGGGGTTTTTTTTTCAAATTTTTAACTCTGCACACTAAATAGTAATTTAAAGTGTCTGATTTCTATCAATAATGACTTGTTGGAACATTGCTCTTTGCAGACCAACAACAACAACATCGTAATGCTTTTGCCATTTCAATGTTAGCGGTACGTTGAAGATGGTCCTTATCCAAGGTGAATGTAAGAAAACATTTTTTGTATTATTTTTCTTGCTGTATTGTCAAAATTGATTTTGTAGAAAAATTCTATCAAAATAAATATGCAAACCATTTCAATTTGAGATTTGTTGCAATTTTTATTTTGTGAATTTCTGCATTCCTCTGAATTCATTCAGTTTGATCAGTTGCCTTATTACTCTTTGTTTATGCTTGACAATTTACAAGGCAAATTCATCTTGGTTTTTACCTATGGTGTAATTACACCGCGAGGTCTGTAGTAAATTTTATTTTCAGGGCGTTCGTTGTTGTCCAACTCATGAATTTGTTGTAAGCAAGGTGAATTTACTTACAAGTGAATTTACTTGTAAGTAAATTCACCTTGGTTGTAAGCAAATACACACACAGGGCGCACTTATTGGGTGGTCGCAAGGGGAAATCACTCTTCGTCTTGATCGTTGTTTACGTTAATTTTTTCAGCATATTTAGCATCATTTGTTTTCACCTAATTTACAATTTAATTTAATGAAATTGTTGTTATTTTTGTACTCTTGCGGTCACCTTATTAATGCTCTCTGCACACACCCATGTGGAAATTCTCTTTCCATGTGCTTAAAGTATTTTTATTTTTTGGTACCACAGATATCAAATTTTTCACTAAGCCTATTTGCATGACTACCTAAGAGTAATTCTTCTATGATTCTTACCAAGGTGAATTTATTTCACAGTTGGATGCATGAAGAGTTATTTAAAAGTTTGTTCCCCTATGAGCTGTTGGTCCCGTTTTTATTTCTTTTGCTTCACTAAAACTAATTTAGCACTTTTAAAACACTTAATAGGTTATTAAAAGTAGCAATGGGACCGCTCCCACTCAATTTTGCAAAAAGACTCATCTGGTGAGTACCATGAATGCGACCAGTGACGGTACGAACCAGAGAGCAAATAGAACGGAATACGACCACAAAATACACTGTAACATAAATGTGGATATTTTGGAAAAAATATACATATGACTTACTTTTTTGGTGGCCTTGGAAAATATATCCTTAAAGTTAATTCTATGCAGACTATTAAGAATACGATACCACTTGCGAAACCCATTTTAGAGCACTGCAAAAAGCGCACAATTGTGTCGCTATTCCAAGTTATATATTCAAAAGTGTGCTTTATTTCCCCGTTGACGTAGCTTGTAAAAGCAGCACATACGATGCACTGGGCACAGCAGATTGCCCAACCGAACACAACCATCTAGAGTCGAGGTATACAACGAATTGTTATTACGATTATCACTAATAATCGAAAAATTGGAACTGTCGATCTTCAAACTTATACTCACCAATATGGATCCCTTGTAGTTTTCATCTGTCTCACTCATTCTGGTGATTCCGTTCCAGTGATATACTACCAAAAAAACTAAATATATCATCGATATAATGAGTATCACCTTGTAGCCATACACCCGTACATCGACCGGTATATGCATGTTCATACTCAGAAAGAATGTCAGCATTACGGTGAACACCTGGATATGTAATCAATTATAATTATGTACAAGGAAGGCATGTACTTGTATTGAAGCATCGGAACTCACTAGGAGGCAGATTTCCAAGAAGCAAGTTACTATATGCACGAAAAACAACCAATTGGACAGCACCATTCAGGAATCTAACAGAAGCGTCTCTCGAAATAAAAACTCGTCAAATTTTGAACTTTATTTGTGAATGCGCCTACTTAAATAAGGCGACACGCCTACCATACAAGTTTAATATTCAATTTTTCGCTCTTTTTATATAAAAAGTTTCTTCATTTTATTACTTTTTCTGGTGGGCTAGATATGATAATAGGGGATTGTGCCTACAGATCTGGAACAATGATCTAAGATCAGAGGGAAGTTCGTTTCTGTCAAATGGTGCAGAAAACGAACAATTTGAACAACCAACATCAGAGAACACCTCACAAGGACATAAAATCTGGGCCTGGTTTGTCGTTCCTCCATCAACATTTACAAATTCCATTATCTGTCTTGATGCTTGATGCTTTTCAGTCACACTTAAAATAAACAATTTTGTTTCCCGATTGTTATCAGTATCGAGCCATCTAATCCCGTTGTTTAATGCTAACTTCCACCCTGAAAAACAGACTAGGCAACAAACCCATATGAACAATATGTAAGCGTGGTCGTTCCACTATACCACTACTATTTTCGAGCGATTGAGCAGGAAATCACATCATGGAATAATAATTGACCATCAATTGTACGGACATTAGGGCCTATTGACAAATTATTTAGTATTAGGAATATAATCAATGTCACAGTGGAACCACAGCTGATGGGTATGGAGGGAGCGTCAATTGAATACCTGGGCTGTCAAAAAAAAAATACAAAGGCTTTATTTACACTTACAAGCACAGCAGCTCTAGCTCTGCATGGAAATGTGTTTTGTTGATAACAAACGCGAGCTGGGCAAGAAAACTCAACTGAAGATGGGTAGTCAAGCTGCACAACTCTATATAGTAATTTGAATCAATATCACTGAACTAGAGATTATGAAAAGAACAAAAGTTCGCGTTCCAATTCATTTTATTAGAGTTCAGTTTTTTCTTATTATGCTTCAGCTGGCTGGTGCCTCATACGTTTCCGTGCTATAATAATTGTTAAAAATACATTAATCAAAAACATAATGACACCAACAACTAAGCCCAAATATACTCCAATGGAGATTGCACTAATTTCGTCCTCATCTAACTCGGGATTTGGTTCCTCGTATGTGAACATAAAGTTGAGTGCAGCTAAAATTTCGAGCACACAAAGCGTCCACAGTACTAAGACAGTCTGAAATGAAACTTTAAAAGAGGCTGGGGCGTGGAGAGCCAACTAAGTGGACACTTACATATATGCGCACATTCAGTCGCATGCTGCTGATTGTCGAATGGTAGAACCATGTGCTGAGCGCAAATATAATGCAAATAATCGCCGTGACCGTCAGCATACACTGCAAAAAGAACGAGCTCATATCACCTGGAATCGGACTCGGAAACACGATAACAGTTGAAATAAATATTATATCCACTATGCAAATGATCTGCAAGAAAAGTGAACACCTCTATAGTCGTGTGCAGACGGGATTGATGCGCTCTATTACGAACCGCCACGATAAATTGCAGTATGGACACCATTTCCTTTTTGGATAATTTGGCCATCTTACTTAATTATATGTGGCTTTTATTTTACAGTATATTGTTATTAGTTTATACAATTAAAAAATCAATAGAAATTGAAAAGTTTAGAGAAGCACCTAAGACCCAATATTGAAATAGCGGAAGGTGTTGTTTGTTTGGTGATTGGATACTTTGATTTGTACAGCTCTCTGTGGACTCACGCATCGAGCTATATCGGAGCAACTCTCGTGTCCTCTGTTACATTTTTCCAATTACAACTTTTATTATTTGTTCAATTGTTTGTATCTATATTATATTCAATTCAATAGAGAGGGTGAGGGATACTCTTTCTAGGCGCTAGAATCCTATTCAATGAACTTAGGAGACAAGGGAATGAAACAGGGTGCACTTAAATGCTTCCTGGGATGAAAGTTCTGCTTTGTGAATGTCAGAAAACTAGGTCGCTGGATTCACATAATTTGGTATATGACGAGAATGGAACATGTAGGCTAATATAATAAATATGATGCAGATTGACACTATAGCCAGCTCTGTTTCTCCACATGTGAGAACAGTTGGGCCCCTGGTTACACAGACCCATTCATATTTTGGTTTTTCTAATTGTATAATTTGAATGGTGACGATTCACATTCTTGTCTCTGACTTGGTTCACATTCTTGTTTCTAGCTTGGTTCGCATTCTTGTCACTAACTTGGTTCACATTATTGTCTGTGACTTGGTTCACATTCTTGTTTCTAGCTTGGTTCGCATTCTTGTCTCTAACTTGATTCACATTATTGGTTCACTTTTGTATTCTTATTTCTAATTTGACTCTTAATTGTTACTCTATTTTAAAACTTCCTTAATGAGATTATCTTGGATTGCACCACATTTTCTTTATATACTCAAATTGTGCCTAGTCATACTATGGACCCACAAATCTAACGACGCCAGTACACGTATTATAGATATCATCGTCGGTTCTATCGGAAATGATTTCATATTGATATCAAGAAAACGTTGGACATATTAAGTGCAGTGCTCGAGAGCCATAGCACCATGACATACTAAAACCAAAGACATACTCTTTGCTAAAACGAAATATAAATAGATGAATATAGATTGTCCAGGGCCAAACAAGAAGAGGTACACTTACAAAAATGTACTCACATTCTTTAATATGAGTAATCAATGGAGCTATCTCTATGCGTGAGTCAATTGGCGACGGTTGCAACAGGTATTAGAATAGTAGAGAAAGTGGCGTCGGAATCGGAGATGTTTCATTACTGAAGCAATCATTGATTATTCGTAAAAACAATTAATATTAGTTGCAAATGATAATTTTTAATAGTTTTAAAATTGCCGAAAGATCAACTAAGACAATAATACGAGTACTTTAAGGAGAAATGCCACAACAACAAGATCAAGCATAAATAAGCATGGCCCCCTCTTCATTTAGCTCTGAGTTTCCGTATGAGTCTAATAACGAGTTTAATAATTTCCAATATGACTAAAATAATGTTCATGACGAATATTATAATACAAATGACGAAAGCAATGGACCCTCCGTAAGCGATAGTGGCCAATTCCTCCTCGTCATAGATTTCGCGCTCGAAGTAGCCCAGAATGTATTCCTCCTTGTATATCGCAGTAGCATCCGCTGACACTTGTAATAGAATTGCAGCTAGAACAGACAATAAGATGATACTCTGGAATGAAAATTGAGTAGAGTTACGTACTGAAGCAGTGCATCGTAAAAGTGGTATACTTACAAAGACGCGAACTTCGAAACGTGTCAGGACAAGACTGGAACTATAAAACCAAGTACTCAAGGCAAATAAAATGCACATAATCGCTGTGGTCAACAATAGCACTTCCATCTCGAGCACCTTAATGTCATCTGGAAAACGCGTCACTTCTACCAACATCATGACATCCCAGACGCAAAGAGCCTATAACAAAAAAAAGCCAATCTACACTCTGTACGAGGCGGAGAAGGTGATGATGATGATGCTGCTCTGCTACAAACCATTACGACTACTTGGACTATGGCCACTATTTCTCTTTTGTTTATAATGGCCATATTTATTTGCGAGCACAGTGAACTGGATTTTCTTTCTATAGATAACCAAATGAATAGAAATTCGTTCGGATACTTCTAAAATTTCCTTGCTACAAAATAATAATAATCTACTGAAGCAATAAAATTGGAATTAGTTGAAGTGTGAAGTTCTATAGAATGGTGGCGGTTCTTGCAAGGTGATATTATTGTTGAAAATGTTTTTCGTCCGGCTTGTGGGTAAGAGGAAATACCCACAGCCCAATGAAAAGACTCGGATGATCTTGAGGAACTGAATTCGAAATATGATAACGACGTTCTTGAAAATTTGCACTAAGGTGGATCAGTAAAATTGAATTCTTCATAATACGACCAGCATAGACAACTTATTCACTAGATGCAAGTTCAATACAAGAAATTATACTCTAAACTTTGTATGTTTAGTGTCCGAAAAAAGGTGCTATACAAGACCACCAGATTCCCGTATGTGAGTAGCATCCCGTGAGTACCATTACGTAAGTGAGTACCATTACGTAAGTGAGTACCATTACGTAAGTGAGTACCATTACGTAAGTGAGTACCATTACGTAAGTGAGTACCATTACGTAAGTGAGTACCATTACGTAAGTGAGTACCATTACGTAAGTGAGTACCATTACGTAAGTGAGTTTTTTTTTTTTTACGAGGTGTAAAGCAGTCAAAAACCCTTGTAGTGTGGGGCCTTAATCCACTAAAATCACCCCGATGTCCGGACGGATTATCCTCTCGGGACCTCACCGTTAGGTAATATGTCGAGAGGCCGTTACGAGCGTTGCCGCTCAATCGTCAGTCTTAGGTCTGTCCATTTTCAGTCCTACTTCTTGAAACATCCCTATTAACGTTTCCTCAGCACTACGCTGGCTTAGACGTGCTGCTGTTCGGGCGCGCTCAGTGTTCCGCAGAGTTATCATCATAATGGATACTGTAGAACAAACTGCCTCCCATTTAGTCTCGGTTTCACACATGTGCGCTACCAGATTAGCCACTGCTGGTTGTTCTCCTAAGATAGCGCTCAAGTTGTTTCTGCTCTCGTTAAATCGCGGGCAATGAAAAAGTATATGCTGCGCGTTTTCCTGCTCTCCCGGACAACTTGGACAAAACGGGTCAACATCGTATTTGTATTTGTGCAAGTATTCCTTGAAGCACCCGTGGCCACTAAGCATCTGTGTCAAATAGAAGTTAAGTTCGCCGTGTGTGCGCGAGTACCATTCGTTGATATTATGTATCAGTTGGAATGTCCATCGGCCTTTGCTGGATTGCTCCCATCTTTGCTGCCATTGCTGCATGGTTTTCTGTCTTATTTCAAGCTTATCTGCAGCCGTTGGTCTTGTCACTCTCCTATACAAATCCTGCATTTCATATGCAAGCAGGTCGATTGGTGGCTTACTTGATAACACACAAATGGCATCATCCGAAACTGTCCGAAAGGCGCTAGCAACCCTTAGCGCGCTGAGCCTATATACAGATCGGATTCCTTTTGAGACACTCTCTGTAGGCGCGACTTCTGCCCAAATTGGAGCCGCATATAGGATGATCGAGGTAGTCACCCTTGATAGTAGCTTCCTTCGACTTGATCTGGGCCCTCCCAAGTTTGGCATCATCTTTGTGAGCGCACCGTTGACGCGGGCAGCCTTTTCGCATACTGTCCTAAGGTGTTCCTTGAAGGTCAGTTTCGCGTCTATGATCACTCCCAAGTACCGCAGATACGGCTGCGATGTAATTTCGTGTTCGCCCACCGTTATTGTTATATGCTCTCGCACTTTTCTGGAGCTCAGCAGGACCACCTCTGTTTTCTGGGCCGCCAATTCCAGTTTTGAGTCATCAAGCCAGCTTCTTATTCTGACGATCGCATTATTGCATATCGTTTGGAGCATATCCAGCTGTTTTGCTACTGCTACCACAGCAATGTCGTCCGCATAGCCTACCACCGTAGTATCTTCCGGTAGGTCCAGTTGGAGTATGTCATTGTACATACCATTCCATAATGAAGGGCCGAGCACAGAACCCTGGGGTACTCCCCCCGTGATCCTATATTGCTTTGCCCCTTCGTCCGTATCGTACAGTAGTACTCGGTTGTCAAAATAACTAGCTATAATTCGCAACAAGTACTCCGGGACACCGAATTTCCGGAGGGCGCTTAAGATTAATGGCCAACTCGCCGAGTTGAAAGCGTTCTTCACATCCAATGTGATCACTGCGCAGTATTTTTTGCTTCCATTTACCCATCTCTTCCCGCTGAGTGCTTCTCTTGCAATATCCATCACTGCTTGGACTGCATCCACGGTGGATCGCGATCTCCGAAATCCAAATTGATTTGCGGCCAATCCTCCTGGCTTTTCAAGTGATTCTTGCAGTCTATCGCAGATAATTCTCTCTAAGATTTTACCCAGCGTATCGAGCATGCAAATTGGTCTGTACAAGGATGGGTGGTCTGGTTGTTTACCGGGCTTAAGCAGTAATACCAGCCTCTGTCTTTTCCAAATATCTGGGTATATTCCCTCGCTTAAGCACGCATTGTACACCTGCGTGAAGATTTCAGGTGTTGCCTTGACCGCCGCTTTTACCGCAATATTGGGCAAACCGTCTAGCCCGGGTGCTTTACCGTCAGCGATTTTCCGCAGAGTGAACACTACCTCATCAGTGGAAATCTCGGGGATTTCTGTGCTGTTTATTTGTTGGCCGTTGTACAGAATTGTTTCCTCCTGTGTGGGAAAGAGCGCTGCAACCACCTTACGCATCAATTTATATTCTGTTGGTTGCGGTGCTCTTGGCCCTTTAAGTTTGCCCATCACTGCCTTGTATGCGTTACCCCACGGATCGAGATCAGAACTGTCGTAGAGCTCCTTAAAATATGCGTTTTTGCTGTTTTTAATGGCTACTTTCAGTACTTTCCTACACTCTTTATGTACTTGATGCAGCGTTTCCCAAATTGGCCTATTGCGAGCTCGTTTTGCCCTTCTGCGCGCTTGGTTACATCCTTTCCTCGCATTAGCGATTTCGTCATTCCACCAGTAGACTGGTTTCCTCACAATTCTGTTTGATATTCTTGGCATTGCCACGTCACAGGCCATGCTGAGTTTGCCGGTTTTGCTGACCGCCATCTTTTCTGCAGTGTCCAGGGGGATTTCCTCATCTTTCCAGGCGGTATTAAAGGCTTCTACGTCAAAAACCAGCCATTTCCACCATTTTGTTGGCACTTTGCGAATACGTTGTTTTTTCTGCGCAGTGATATCTATTTCAATAGCCCGGTGATCACTGTGTGTGTATATGCTGCTGACTTCCCACTGTGCGTTGCGAGTTATAACATTGTGTGCGAAGGTGAGGTCTATCACGGAACCCCTCCTGCCTGTTTCGAATGTATTCTTACTACCGTGGTTTAAAAGGTCTAACGATAATGGAGCTAGGCATTCGAGCAGAATTCTTCCTCGCTGATCTGTGCGTGTACTTCCCCATGCTGTGGACCAGGCGTTGAAGTCTCCTGCTACTACGACCGGACTTTTACCTCGCGCTTCTATCACCAAGGCCATCAACATCCTCTCGAAGTCACCTAGAGTCATACTGGGGGGAGCATAGCATGAAAAAAGTACACATTTTTTATTTTCGCCCATGTGAAACCATTTTCCGCCATTGTCATCTTCTGCTGAATTGAGCTATCGTTACTTGCCCATACAGCAGCTTTGCCGTGGGCATCCTGTACCCAGTTGTGACAATTTAAATTTCGGTATTGTTCACACAATAGCCCCACGTCGAATTTTTGTTCGAACATAGTTTGGGTCAGGAGATCCTGGGCCGCCGCGCATCGGTTTAAGTTTAGTTGCACGCTTCTCATTGTCCGCAATCTTTCCTTGCCTTCTGATATACAGGACATTTGTAGCTGCCAGCTGCATGAGTGCCTTCGCATAGAGCGCACCTCTCTTTGCTTTTACAGGTTGCTGCTAGGTGGCCCTTTTCGCCGCACCTTCTACACATGTCTGTTTTGTCTATGGGTTCATTACAGTGATGCGCCAGATGACCGTAACCCCAGCATCTGAAGCAACGCTTAAGTGATACCGTCTCCCGAATTCTGCAATTTACCCATCCGATTTGTATATTACGCGCAGTCAGTAATTTTTTGGCATCATTTGCGGGAAGATCGATGTACGCTGTCTGCGTACCGTCATAGCACTTTCGTATATTGTTTATTGCCGAGACGTCCGGCCTACTGATGTTACCCTTTTCCTTCAAGGCGTCGCAAATCTCCTCGGGGGTAGTAATCATATCCACATCTCTACATTGTATTCTGATGCAGTGCGTTTTTGCCACTACTTTTGCCGCATCTCTGAGAACTTCCTCCACCGCCGCTTTATATTTTGCCGTCTTATTTTCGGGAGCACTCTTAAGCTTGATTACCAAGACTCCTTTGTTACCCTGGTATATGCGCCTAACATCTCCCCTAGCTCTTTCAACGCACTACTGGCTTTCACCGTTTTTAGGATGTCGGCGTATGACGATGCACCCGCTGCCGTAATTATAATGGCATCCGGTCTAGGTTTTATATCGTAGGCTTTAGCGTCTTGTTGTTTTTTCCTTGGTTTTTTTTCCACCTTTGTCCACCGTTCCTTCTCTTGCGGTTTTGGGGCATCATCTCCTGTTTGTGGGCATTGTACCTGCGTGACCACCTCTTTCCTGGCTGGTGCCTTGGGACAGACGACCTGCGCAAGTGGGATTTCAACTGCCGCGCTAAGATCGTTATTTGCTCGCACTCTTTTCACGGGCCCCGTTGTTGCATCGCAGTTCATTATTGTTTTCCCTGTCGGACTGGCGTTGGCCCTTCGCCTCTTCCCAGATCCCGTGTTCACTCCGACTGTGATCGTGCTCGGCTGTGGAGCGTTTTGAATGGTGCGCATGCTCTTTAATTGCATCTCGATCTCGACGTGTTTTGCCTTCATAACCGCTGCTAGTCGTTTTACCTCATTATGCACATTTGGCTTAATCTTGCAAAACTGCAGTAAAACATTTATGGCCTTCCCCAGAGCTGTCATTTGAGCATTGAGGGGTGTTACCGCAACTTCTGTTCGTTCCTTTGCTGCTTCAGTGTCCAGAGTGGATATAGGCGGAGTTGATACTGCCAGGGCACCTGGTAGTTTTTCGTCCGTTTTTTCCACTGGCCTCATTTTGCACCCCTCCTGTTGGGTACAATTTGTAGTGGCAAGGGAGCCCGTGTAGAGAGATACTGGTGTCCCAATTATGTCACTGTGTGTACTTTGAGCATCGCCTGTTACATTATTTTCATTTTGTCCACCTGATACGCCGTATGCTGACAGTACTTTGCCGTCTGGCGGTGATCTTTCGATGAGAGAGCTTCTATTGAAGATATCCGCTACGCCTGTTGTCTGCTTATTGTTATCGTTATTTATAGTTTTTTGGTTTGTTTGCTTGTCCATGTAATATGGGCCCAAACTCACAACCGCTGTCTCCTCTCGTGCAAGTAGTTTCCGTAAGTCCCATGGTTATCTATGAATTCAGGGAGGCCATGCGGGGGTTGACATTGTCCCTTATGGGGAACAGTGTTCAGGGCCAGACTTCGAGCAGGAACTAATGGGGAGTTATCTCAACCCAACCTAAGTGGCCACGGCTGTGGCTACGAGCTTCGAACGTATTGTGAGACCTGCCAGGTTTTAAAAGGACGGAAGAAGTAGCGAATCTTTCTGGAAGCCATTTCAGCAAGATTTCACTCCGCCTACTGAGGTAACAGGGATCCACTACTCCAGCCCAGTGTCGTCTGCTTCCTTTCCAGTATACCATAATCAGAATCTTACTGGATTCAATCCTGATAGCCCCAAGGCCGGCATTCGTGCTTTAAACAGCCGCTCCTAACATGGAGAACAGACGCTGACCAGTGTGACCAATCATTTTGTGTCCGTTGCTCCTGGATTTTTAAGTTCACAATGCGAGTGCAAAGTGAAGGGGACACATACTTCAAAAGAGGCGGTGTCAACTCGCCACTGTCACGGGAATTTCAACGGACTTGCTAGCTTTTTTACCGCGTCCTCAGATTCCCGCCGCTCCTCGTCGGGGATTGCTTATTTGTCAGAGACTTATTCACAACTAACCTGCTACTACAGGTCTTTCGGCTATCCGCGACCTGCCGACCCCTCCGGTAGCTTAGAGCCCAGCTATCGTGTCTGATCGGGTTTTACTACTCGAAAGTAACAGCAAAACAGAACACGTCCGGAATTACGTAAGTGAGTACCATTACGTAAGTGAGTACCATTACGTAAGTGAGTACCATTACGTAAGTGAGTACCATTACGTAAGTGAGTACCATTACGTAAGTGAGTACCATTACGTAAGTGAGTACCATTACGTAAGTGAGTACCATTACGTAAGTGAGTACCATTACGTAAGTGAGTACCATTACGTAAGTGAGTACCATTACGTAAGTGAGTACCATTACGTAAGTGAGTACCATTACGTAAGTGAGTACCATTACGTAAGTGAGTACCATTACGTAAGTGAGTACCATTACGTAAGTGAGTACCATTACGTAAGTGAGTACCATTACGTAAGTGAGTACCATTACGTAAGTGAGTACCATTACGTAAGTGAGTACCATTACGTAAGTGAGTACCATTACGTAAGTGAGTACCATTACGTAAGTGAGTACCATTACGTAAGTGAGTACCATTACGTAAGTGAGTACCATTACGTAAGTGAGTACCATTACGTAAGTGAGTACCATTACGTAAGTGAGTACCATTACGTAAGTGAGTACCATTCAGTGAGTGAGTACCATTCAGTGAGTGAGTACCATTCAGTGAGTGAGTACCATTCAGTGAGTGAGTACCATTCAGTGAGTGAGTACCATTCAGTGAGTGAGTACCATTGCGTGAGTTAGTACCATCCTGTGAGTACCATCGTGTATGTTAGTAACGTCCCGAATATTATGTTTGCTGGGCTCTTTCCTAGAGTCCTGACGTCTTCTTGTCTGAGATTTTCATATTAGTGTTCTTCAGCTTTGCAATTAGAAGCTTTCGTCTGGCCTTGACCCGAATCGGTAAAATGCTTTATATTGATATTCCCAATTTGTTTAGATGCTAATGATTAGAAGAGATCCTTGTTAAAATTCTTAAGTTTACTTTCCTCAACTCTGAGCTCCCTTTATTAGATTAATGTCTTGAATGACTGATTTAAATTGTGTTTGGTCTAAGTAGGTTATACACAGTTGTTTCTCCAGTAACACATCGCTTCTCTAGAAGCGAAGGTCTGTGTGACACCTCGTAAGAAAATAGAGATTCTATGGTATAAAAGATTGTACGGCACAACATGATCACTTTTTCACCAGGCTATCAATTCTTTATTACCACAAAAATAATGCTTAATAAAAACTTCTCAATTGTACAATTTTTATTAATTTATTATAAATTCTAATATTATACTTAGATTGACTGAAAAATAAATTTTGTTCGTATATTGTAATATATTTTATCAGCAAAATAAAATAGTATGTAATTTGTTTGAAAAATGTGTTTAAAATAAATTTGTCATTACATTAGTACCTAAAATGAACGCTATAACAAAGGTTTTTCTTAGTATTAGATAAATAACAAAATGATTTCAACGAACCAACAAATATTCGCGAGCTTTCTATTAATGGAAACAACCCATCGGCGACTATAACTGATTGAAGCACATTTTATATGGAACATGTTTTTGTTGTTTACAAAAAAATGAAGAGCTTAAACAAGTCAAAGCCACAAAGGCAGGAGCAAACCCACATTTTCCTAAATTTCCGTCAGCTATGTGTACACTCCTCTTCTCGATCCCGTTTCGCTTATTACAACACCTATCCTATACCTATTATCGTATAGTCATTTTGAAAGAATTATACTCATAAAATAAAACAAATGAACCACTATTTTTAAAAAAATGATGACAATGTTTAAAAAAATATTATTCAACTTTCGGTAACAAAATAAATTGCATATACGCTGTGTTTATGAACAGATACATCCATCGTCTTATCCACAATTTGCTGAACGTATCCCAAAGTTATTGTATAACTATGGAAATTGGAATAAATTTTGGCAGATGTATAACAACACCAACAATGGAATAGTCTACAAGTCCACTGAAGAGATGAACTCATTTCGCGGCTGTTTATTGGCTGAATTTAACGCCAATATTGTTGACACGCGACTTCATGTGTTTGAGCACGTCTTCTGAAAATTCCTCCATGGAAGTGAATCGACTGTTTTGAAAGCTAAATATATCAGTTAGAAATCCTAGCAATTGTTCACGGAAGTAAAAGCAAACGTCGCGGAGATTTTCATTTGGTCCAAAAAATCCCCAGGCCATTAACGGAGATATTTGCTCCGAGATAACGTAGAAATGGGACATGAATCCGTTGGGAAATTTCAGCATACGCTTCTTAGCTTTGACTACGGACCAAACCGCTGTTGTAAGTGCCTAGAAACAAAGTATATATTCACATATCGTAACAGTACATCGCGGTTCATCAAACTTACTGTTTCTTTAAATCCATTTGACAAGAAACGGTTTTGAACAACAGCAATTACACTAGCTGGCGGGGCATCTAAATCACGAAATGAATCGAGTATAATAAAATCCAGGCAAATATCGTAGAAAGTCATGGCTTTGACACTACGCGCATCCAATTCTTTCTGTATGCTATCCCAATTTCCAGGATCATGCAAATAATTGATCATATCCTCGTAGCCGACCAGAAACTCTTTGGTGTCTTTGTCTCCCAAACACAGTAAATCCGTGAGTATCTGACGACCCGTATCGCACACCCATTGCCCGACAGTGGGGTCCTGTAATTATATATTTTCAATTATGTACTGTATAAATAAAAACGTTAAAATGTATTACCTTGAATAGGTATTGAAAAGCAAGTCGTACACAGTGCAATTTAGCCAGGTATTCGGTATCGGTGGAACAATTTACCAGCTCAGTGCGTAAAGTGCGATACGGAATGGCTGACTCTTCGTGATGCTTCATTGCCGCTTGATACATTGGATACTCATCGTAAGTGGGTTCAATGAAATCATCGAACTCGCGTAAGTCGGCGACTTGGTCTAGAGCGGAAGCGAAACTTTCTGCTGAATCAAAATTGGGATCGGAACCAGTCCTGCTTATTGCAGATTTGCGTGATTGTTTATCCTCCTCTGTCATACTTTCAAGAGCAGCCGCGTCCTCTTCCGCTTCTGTTATAGATGTTTCTTCACGGAAAAGCACCGAACGTTGATCCAAAAATAACAGTTCACTTTGCTCTTGTAACGTGTACGCCATATCAAGGAGATTCTGAATTTCCCGGCAAAATTCAGACTCTTCAGCAGTGGTGAGCATAGCCGTCACACTGCCAGGAGAGTAGTGCGCCGCTAAGGCGTCCTCCCAATACGTAATAACCGTGTCCAAAGCTTCCATTCCCATAACCCCCAACTGTTGCGCGCTTAACTGCAATTGTGCAGCGTTTGTTTGAGTATGGGCAATGGCAACAAGCGCTCCACCGCCAATTGATCCTGAAGCCATCGACATGCGATCTGAATAACCAACTGTAGAACCTACGGGACTACCGGAGCGCGCAGAAGCCTTTGAACCGGCTATGGAAATCATGTCATTGGGACTACGCATGCTGTTACGTGTACGACGTCCGGTATATTTTCTAGGACGACGTGAAGGACGAACTGGTTTTCGTCGTCGCAGTATGCGAGCAAGAACGCCCATTAACGTTACACCAGCGGTGATTGAGAGGATAACAAACTGAATAAAAAATATAAGAGAGTAATAATTTAGTATCTAGTGCAATTTATCAGGTCTGTATATCTCACCTTCTGGGTGGTAGTCATTCGGAACGGTAGTATACGGCAATCTGCCCAGTTCGCTGGCAACAACTTTGCTAACATGGCCATAAATATATATGCAGAAAATCAATTTGTGAGAACTTGGAATATGAGTCGACGTGACAAGTGCGTTTCCGATACAACCGTCTCTAATAGTTTAATATGATGCATCTTCCATTGTTTTAACTTTAAAAACTAGTTTGTAGGTTATGTAGATTCCGGGGGATGGACGCCAGCCGCATGCAGTATCACCGGTGTGTGTCAATGTGCGCCAAGCCCCTTTGCCACTCCTCTAGACGTGTTTTTTGTTTATTCACATAAAACTGATAGCTGTATGTGTAGTTTTCAGTTCAATATTTTCGGACTATTCACAAATAATTATTCCGCGATGCCATCACTTCTTAGAATGTGTATCACAAACAAAAAGCGAGTCGTGGTTTCTGGCAAATTGATTGCTCGCTCGTGCGTCCGTTCCGAAAATTAATTTTTTTTTTTGAAAGTTTTCACTTTCTCTTTAAATAAACTAACAAATTATCAATTGCATCACAGCACAAGACGACAAACGAAACAAAAGTCAGACAACCGATTGCCGTTTGGCAGCTGGCGCACATTTCGTTGTTGTTGTTGGTGTTGTTGTGGGATGTGGAACATAAGAATCAGCTGTGTAAATGAAAACCGACAACAACAAGAAGCTAAAACACAGCCGGTAAAAGACAACAACAAATGAGTTATTAAAAATATTTTGGTCTTTTTGTTTGATTATTTAATAATTTGACATTTCAAAAAATAAAATAAGGTGAGGAAAAAATTGTCCATTTGGCGTGAGGGTGTCTATTTTTGGGAAGAAATTTGTGGAAAATCTTCCAGGAATATGGCCGAAAGTGGTAAAAGTAAGTAAAGTGCTAAGTAAATGAAATATGTTGCAAAATTTGTATTTGTTAATACTATTTATCGTTTTTCACACAGGTCCATTGACAAAGAGTATCATTGAAAATCGTTTATTTCGTCAGCGAAGTCTGCAAACAAATTCGTTACGTAGGCAGCGTACATTTTCGGCGGAGGAGAAACAATTGAGCAAAGTGCGTGTGGAATTTTTACTTATAGTTTTTATTGACTTAACCATAAAACAAACAAGATATGTATGTATGTATAATTTGACTAAGTATACTAACTCTGAACAGAAATAACGGAATTTGCCTTCCAGGATACTCTTAAAGAGGTATTTTAGATATATTCAGCTATATTATATAGTTAAATACTGAAGTTGGTCAATTGATCCGATCGTCGAGGCATTTTTGGTCCTATGGGAGAATGAAAAGGAACTTCTTGTGCCTAATATAAATGCCTACCTAGAGTAAACAATTCTGATATTAAGATAGGAACAATTTGTATGAGTCATCACTACTAAACGTATAATATAATATTTTCTCTTGGAGATCAATGAACTTAATAAAAAATACGTCGTTATAATGCGGTTCAAAGTCCCAAAGCAGCTTCTTTGCTTGGCAACAAGTGTATCGTTTCAGTACACTCTCCACAATATTTGTATAAATTCTCATTAGACTACTTAGCTTACTACCCTATTTAATGTAGTGCGCTTCTTTATATGAGGACCATTTCTATATTTGCCTGCGAACAATCGTCGATGCTTGGTTCAGTTTCGTTAGTTAGAACATCATTAGGTTTGTTCAAAATTAGCGTTAAATCCGTTGATGTCATAAAGGTGCCAACGCCAATCAGTCTCTCTAGGATATTTTTGAAATGATCCAGGAAGAACTTGCATATTTTGTTTCCCCTATCAGAAATCTATGGATGAGAATCGAAATTGTCGATTGTATTTATATTTGTTATTTATATTTTTGTGTGAATTGTGGTCTTACTTGAAAACAAATGATTAAAAGGATATGAAAACTCCTTAAGGTACTCATTAGAAAAACTATTCTTACATAATTTTTTACAGACTTACATCGTTGTGATCTTTTCGGAAAAGTCTAGATTGGTAAAATGCCAGGATGTGGAAAAAATCATACAGGAATTTGGCGTAGCTACAACATTGGAAGTAGTCAGGTAAGCTATATGAGAAACTTTCAAAATTAAATTCCTCATCGTACATTTTTGGATATTAGCAAAACTGAGAAATATCTTTATCTCTCTGCGACTACGGATACCTTGCTCCGCTTAGCTGACGAGGCAGAATTAGAAAAAATGACTATTACTGGCAGTATGCAGAAATTCAATAGCGACTGTGTGGCAGACTATTTACTGCCTGGCATGACTGTAGCTGATATTGTATGTCCCTGTGAAGCGCCCGTATTGATTAAAGATGCAGTTAAGCCCTCAGTTATGTCCTATATACGCAATGGCATTATTGAAGATTTTTTTCCGCTGCACGATATTGTATTTTCCTTCATGCACTTAGACTTACGTAGGAAGATTTTATTTTCCATTTGAGTTTTGTTTTAGGAATATTTGGAGAAGTTCACTTTTAAGACGGGTTGGCGTAAATTACCTATTAAAGACATACAAAATTATTTTGGTGCAAGCATAGCACTCTATTTTGCATTTACTGAATTTTACACCAAAGCTTTGATATTTCCTGCATTGTTCGGACTACTGCAGTATGTGTGGGAAATGAATTTGTCTGTGGTCTGCGGCTTCTATGTTATATGGACTACGGTGAGTCATGTAGATAAAAATATTAGTATCATTGAGTTCATTGCATTTGTTTTATTTGCAGATTTTCCTTGAATGGTGGAAACGAAAGTGTGCTGGTTTCACGTATAGTTGGGGTACTATCGAAATGAGTAGTTTGGACAAGCCACGTACGGCTTATAAAGGTGTGCCGAAACCAGACCCAATTACAGGCAAAATGACCTTGCAGTATCCAATGACTTACACTTACTTGCAAATGTATTGCATCTCGTATCCGGTGGTTGGTTTGTGCATTATTGCAGCGATTTATTTCGCTTTATATCAGTTTCAAATCGAAGCCGAGGTCCTGGCTGATTTCGGTAATTGTTGGACACAAAGCATAGGTGTAGTTGAGAGTTTATAAAACAACAATATAGCAACTATATAGAATACAAGGCTTTATAGCATTATAGCGCCTGTATTACTAAACTCAACTATGGCTGTCTGCAGTTTTCAGTGCACAAACTTTGGCTTTGCTTGTTAAAATTCTTTTACTTTTCTAAACCAACTTTTATTTAAAGGTCTCGACTCTTGGCTACTCTACATACCAGTAATTGTACAATCAATCCTAATTGCTATATTTTCTTGGGCATATGAGAAGATGGCTACGTTTCTGACGGACCAAGAAAACCACCGCACACGCTCTCAGTACGATCGGCACCGCGTGAACAAACTAATGATCTTTGAGATAGTCAATAATTTCTTTTCGCTTTTTTATATTGCATTTGTCTTACAAGATCTGAAACAATTGAAATATCAACTAATGATGCAGTTACTAATTTTTCAAGTGAGCTCCAAAATTCATTTTACAGAGCACACGCATAACAATATTGTTTACTTACCTTGTCAGATTGTTTGTATTGCTCAGGAGATGGGCATACCCCTTCTGGCTGTGGTCCGGCAGAAGTTTGTGAAGTACTTACACAAAGAAATTGAAGAAGAAAAGAAGGCGAGTATAATGGATTTGGTGCGATATGAGCAGTGCTTCTATGAGGCTGGCTTAGATCAGTACGTGTCCACCTACGAGGATTACCTACAAATGTGCATACAATTCGGTTATGTTGTTTTATTTGCGGCCGTAGCACCATTTGCAGCACTGGGTGCTCTTATTAATAATCTCTTTGCCATGCATATCGATATGTTTAAGGTATGACAGCAATTACCAAGTTGTGGGAGGAAGTATTTTAGTTTATACAGAAATTATGAGTTTTTGTTTTTAGCTCTGCAACATTTTCAAACGTCCCTTTGGGAGGCGTACGAAGAACATTGGCGCTTGGCAATCAGCTTTTGAATTACTGTCAGTGATGGCTGTTTTGAGTAATTGCGGGTTGTTGTATTTGCAAACGAATGTCAGGTGAGTATTTATGCCACTCTCAATTTTGGCATTGACCATTCTTGGACATCGTTATTTTTCAGGACCTTCTTTGCTAATTTCTTTCCTACAATGCCGGTCATATCCTTTGTGATTTTTGAGCATTTGTTGCTGGGCTTAAAATACGTTATACACAAAGCCATACACGAACGCCCACGTTGGGTGCGTATTGCTCTTTTGAGGGCTGACTATGAATCGAGCCAGGCATACAAGCAAATGAAGTGAGTACTTAAACGCTGCTTGGTTTTCCAAATTCAGAAATAATGCAAATTTTTTTATTTTTGTTTAACAGAAAATTTAAGGCCCATAGTAAAACCGACTGAGGATGTGTTCAATTTCAAAGAAGTATTCTGTTTTTGGGAACTGATAATCAATCTCCTGTGCATTGAGAGTTTACCAAATGCGCAAAAAAAGTGAATCTTATGGAAAGTATACTTCAGTGAATTTTCCTTTTTAATAAGCAATATTTTTATTTTAGACTCAGGAAGTCATTTGTATATTGTGTATGCATTCTTTATTTCAATTGACTCTCCAACTGTGCCTTAAAAGTGTTCGTTCTCTACATTTAGATCACAAAAAATATTTGTTACTCCCCGTATTTTCACATGTGATTAATATAAGCAGTTTATAAATTATTGTTTTTATTTTATGATATGCTTGGTGTTTTTATTCGTCATTGTTTGTTTCGTTATCTGTATCCTCGGTAATGTTTGAACGCCAGGAATGCATCAATGCCATGCAAAATGCCAGCAGCGTAACCCATGTACTGTAAAAATGAAATGTCAACCAGAGCAATTGTGCACAGAATCAACCAGGGATCTTACATATGCGGCTGTCATTGCTGGATATGCCCAGAAACCAGGTCGCACCAGAAATTGTGGATGCAGCCATACAACACACGCGAAGCCCATATAACTCGACGAACTGAAGTACATGCTGCACGCTACGCCATTAAACAGAGTCTCCTACAATTACAATTAAAACTCAATTCAATTAACTTGATGACTTGGAGCGCTCCCACACTTACAAATAGCGATTGCCTTATCAAATTATAAGACTTCTCCGAGAAGCAATAGCAAATCAATAGAATCGCTGTTGTGGTGAAGCAATATGCGGTCGTCGTTAGAAAACTTGTTAACGCTTGTCCTATGCTGTCGGCCGCTGGTAGACCGTACCGTATCAGGAGGCCCTCGCAGAGTGTGGCCAAACCGAGTTGCAGCCATTTGAGTAGACCCACTTTCGAAGTGGCAAATCCGAAATTAATACAAGTGCAGATGCGACAGCAACAAACTTTAATGCCAAAATGTTGACCCATGCCACGCACGCCAAAAGATGCCATTACAAAAAATAAATCGAAGAAACTGTTCAAATTTTGTATACAACAAATTCTCAGATTAATTCCAATTCCAATCCCTTCTGCGCTGCACTCGCGTACACAACTGAATGAGCGAGCGGATGCTGTTGAGCGATCGTACTCCTGCATGGTTTATTTGTCGTGTGCATCTAAAAATAGTATTTGATTTGTTTCCATTTGAAGGGAAATTGTTGTCATTGCACCGTGCTCCCAATGGCGTATATGTTCTTACCCTGTGCTACTATCCTTGTCGGCATTCAGCTCGCTTGTCGGGGATGTTCACATTTCTTTGCAACTGTGGTAGGATGAAAATAGATCAAGTGCCACTACCAATGCAACGTAGGCATTTTATTCGTACTCAATTCGAAGAGAGACACTGGGTCAAAGTACTGCAGTACACGGATGTGTACTCTGATCAATGGTTGAAATTTTTGGAAGTAAAATACATACGAGTATATGTAGTATATGCTTTATAAGGAGGAAAGTTTCTCAGCTGCGAGGGCATACAATCTGGAGCGCCTTTCATACTGCCTCACATGAAGCATCTATTTTATAGATGTGTGTACAAATATCTTCAATATAACTTAATAATATAAACGAAGTACTAAGATAGGCGAGGATCTTGTTTCAGGATACTAACGATAGCACAGGAAGGGTCCCTGAAGAGTATTAGTAAAATAGTAAATGCAAAGTAATGTTGGTATAAATTAACTTTCAGTCTCAGCACAAATCAAATTATGAAGTGTGAAGGATTCAGAAGCGACTTATATTTGGTTCATGCCAATTACACCAATTATATACTAAACAGTACAGCTGACGCATGCCTAAGTACAGTTGCTAATTATGTGCCTGAACTTCTGCAACAAGCAGAGAGGCGGTACCAAACTTACTCCACCTGCGATGGAGGTGGTTTTAGGTGGGTAAGAATCCCATACTATTGGTGCCCCAATGCGGCCAGTGTCTTTTTGAAGATGTCCACTTCCGTTCCAATATTGGAAAACAACAAAAAAAGTACCAAACTTACTCTCAATTTAATGGACTGGTATATTAATACCATATTTTATTTTTATTCCTTCAAGAGAACTCTACGTATGTGTATATATTTTGGATGAGGTGTCGCCAGTTGTATATTTGTGAACATCGGTGTGTAGTGTCCCGATTTTGTTTCATATAGCAAGGGTGCTTTTAAGTTTCCGTCTAATACTGTGCATTGATGTTTCATTGACATCTATGGAAGGATCTTACTCCAAAAATATATGTGGCGGTTTTGTATATGTGTATTATTTTGTTCATAATAAATTTTATTTTGTTTTTTTGGGTCGCCTCTTTTTTAAAAAACTATTTTACAGAATGGTTTTTAATTTTTTTTTTGTTACTCTCGGTTGAGATATGAATCTTTTATGAAACTTTTGAATTATTTATTATTAGCAGCCGGCCTCCGTGGACTAGTGGTAAGAATCAAACCAAGGAACTGTATTTTGTTACTCATTAACGAAATCTTTCTACCTGAGGACGAAAAATACTTAATTTCCAATCAGATTTCTGCAGTAGTATTTCCCTGCATTCGTCTTTTTCCCAACATTCTATATTCGCAAAGAGAAGAGCTGTGGCAAAATAGTCGACTGTTTGTGTCAATCCCCTAATAATACTACCTGTTGCATGTCTATCTTGGTTACTGTGATTTACGTATTTAAATTTGTAGCGTGCAATTTGCACCTTGACTTTGACTGCGCTCGATATGCGTGTTTCAAGCGAATTTTTTGTCTGTACTGTAACGGAATTGATAGTGTTCCCATTCCATAGAAGCACTCATTGTTGTTGGTAATTGTGTAGCGGCATTTCATTAATTGATGTCACAATGTAATCAGCGTAGTGATGGGAAATGTTTGTTGTCATGATCGGATTTCGTTCTCTGGTCGTGATGTTGATTGAGTGCACAATTACTGAAATCGTTGACATTTTACTCAAAATCCACATTCTAGAAAAAACATATATTCTCAAAATCCTCTATGAATGCATAAGAATCTTGGAGATAGGGACAGCCTCTGGAAACTGGTTTATGTTTGCATATGCCACTTTAAATTTGCCCGATATTTTTACTAAACTTTGCTGAGTGATCTTCTAACCGTAAGACCTGCCAAAATGCTTACGTTTCCATACGCAGTTTTAATTAGGCAAACATTTTTACTAAATTTGTCTGTGTGATTTTGTGGAACAAATTTAAAGTGGCATATGCAAACATAAACCAGTTTCCAGAGGCTGTCCCTATCTCCAAGATTCTTATGCATTCATAGAGGATTTTGAGAATATATGTTTTTTCTAGAATGTGGAAATGAGTGCCTGTCATAGCTGAGCTCTTTAAATCTAATTTAAGTGTTAACAAGCTTCATATAATTGCATTAACTCCAGTATGGAAGCTCACATCCCAGCAAATGGCTCAAACGAATCTGAATTATTTACAATTTACAAACATGCAATTTACAATTGCAATCCGCACCACTAACATTTATTAAACAATTTATTAGGTTCGCGTGTTGAAATATTTATGTAAATCCAACTACGCTACACCCAAGTTGTAACACACTTCTGTGTGTTTCAGTTGCTTCCTTTGCCGTAATACAGAGCAATTGCAGTAATTAGGTAGATTTCTTATAAAAAACTCGTAGCTAGAGGCAACCGATGTTTTCTTAATGCAATTGTAATGTTTCCTATTTATTGTCATTTCTTTATAGTACGAGTATATGTATATGTCAAAGGCAGGCCCGCATATATACTCGTACATATGTGAATTTTTTCTTAGTTATGTGGCTGTTTAAGGTGGGTTTCCCATTAGACTGCCTTGCCAATCGAACACTTGCATACAGTGATCACTCTCTAAATTCTAATTTCATTATTGTTTTTCGTTTTTTACTTTTCCTCATTAATAGGCCTAGTTTAATGATTTTTCAAATATGGTTATACAATTGTATATTACATTAGCAATCGCTGGTAAGAACTACAGTTGGTATGTTAACAAATTAGATTCTACTTTAATCATTCACAATTTCCTGTGAATTACGAGCGTATTGAGAGTTACTCGTATTTTGTCTACTTCTGGCATTAAATCAAATGATATAAAAATTGTGTATTTCAATTCTGAAGGATGTAATTGGATTCCTATTGACCTGTCATCAAATTTACAATTTGGTGAACAATAAATATCTGCCTATCTCTTCACATGTCCACACCAGGAATCTGAATGTGTTTCCATACATAAAACAAGCAACAAATTTGATCTTGACGCAGCGTTCTCCCGTGTGTTGACCTTAAAAACTACTTGAACAACGAAAGCGCATTTTAAACGACTCTGAAACCGGTTCAGTCAGTGAAGACGGTTCTACACAATCCTGAATATATGGTCATGATCTTTAGCAGGCGGGAATATTGCGTCGCTTCTATGTTTATTCACTTAGGGGTGTACTTGTAGTTTCACAGTATATCACCATCTGCAGGCTCGGGAGGATGTGGCACCAAGACGGCACTAGTGCTAACTGGGGCGTCCCGAGGGTTGTCCAGCCATTTACCTACCTGCCTAGTAGTGTACTTTCAGCTGTCGCCTATGCTAAGTTTTGGCTGTAACATGCTTTGGCAACATTTATTCTGATTTATGCTCTGTTCTTACAGCGCAATTACATCAGTAACACAGTTCAGTTCACAACAACTAAGTTCAGTACACCATTGTGAATTGATTGAGTGGCGTAACCCGATCGCGCATTAATTTGGAATTATGCACTAAATTCGTATAAATTAAAAGCATTTGAAGCCCAATTAAGAAATGCATTTCCACACATTTGCACACAAAACACACATTACAATTTTGATTTCATAAATTAAATTTTGATTTTTCGTTTTTTTTTGCATCAAGTACACAAAGCGAACACTTTCGAAATTTTTACATAACTTTTTCTATTCATATTTTTCATCATTCACAGGAGAATTTTGAAACTAATTAAAACATTTATTTATATAAATATTTGCTGCCTTGTGTTTTGTATGTCATGCCGCTTCCTGTGTACATGAACATAACACTTTCATGGAAGGTGAGGCTTGTAGTCACTATAATCCTGGTGATAATTTCGTCGATTTGTTACGCTGTTTGCTGGGTAAGTTTTGCGATTTGTCAGTGAAGTGGTGTTGGCCGTTTACAATATGTCAGTGTTTTCAACAGTATCTGGAGAATGAGGCCAACAAACTCGCCATGAAATACGTGGACATTGTGTGTGTGAAATATCACGAAATATCGGAGCCTGTCGGCCATTTTCTGTTGTACGCCGGAGTGCCTGTATTGCCGGATCTGGCATTCGCTATTCTTGGCCTGTTCTTGTGGAAGTTATGCCGAGATCCAATTGTAGGGGTCCTCTCTATATAAGGTTGTACGCAATGTGTAATAAATAATCCATTGAAATTTTGCAGGGAGTGCCGTACAACATAACCATGGGAATACTCTGCATATTAACCAGTGGCTACATTGATGACGATAGCAAATTCGTAGATTGTGGCAATCCCGATCAGAAGAAGATCAAAGAAGCTGCTTCCCCGTTAATGACCGCCGGCATCATTCACATTGTCCTGGCCGTATTCACGCATCTTGCTATTGAAAGAGGTGATGGCTACTTTGGCTTCTTTTGCAAGAGAATAGGTCGTGGAGCACCCGATGCAGAGAATGCCGGCAATGAGGCAGAGCAGGGAAGTGCGAAAAAGAAATAAATGTTCACATGTACTACATTAAAATTATACAAATTATATTTGTTGTTTTATTAAACTCCTCATATATATTGCAAGTTCCGACTCAGGGAGTTCTCCTGCGTGACATTCACATCCAAAACCACGTTCCACATATGTTCATAGTCTGTATTTTTGACAATATGAAGCTTATATTGTGGATACGATGCGCAACCCACTCTTTGGTGAGGTTACATGGTTGTTGTCGATAGTGTTGCCTTTTTTATAGAGAAGTGTGTGTGTGTGTGTGTGATCATTTAAATGAATTGGACATTCTGGTAATGGAAAAGGGCCGAGTAAGATGAGAAGGGGACCGCATTTTTTCACTCTCATAATTAGTAGTAGGACCATAAATCTTCAGATAGAAACGCGAAAATCGAGGTTTACCCCATGTTCCGTTCTCTAATGATGAATTTGGAAGAAGTGTATCTGGTTCCAAGTTTTATGATTTATTCTTCGATCCTCCGATATAGAGAATATAGTTAGAGATATATGGAGAATATAGTTAGATATTCTGGTATGCTAGTACGGACGCGATGTTTCAGTTAATAGTCTCCTATCACAGTTCAGTTAATAGTCTCCTATCACAGAACTGTGCATATAAAAGGTGAGAAAAAATATTGCTTCGGACACTTGAATATAAATAAAAACTAAGCAAATACGAAAATGGTGTCAAAATTGTGTGAAGGAGAATAAAAATAAATTGAAAAAAATTTGTTAAAAATGCATCCTATAATTTTCACTATATTGTTAGCTATTTGTGCGGTAAGTATAAAGAAATTTCATTCAGTTTAGTGGTTAAAGTCTTTTACTTGCATATCATCGTTTATTACTTCTTTCTTTGCCGTCTATTGCAGATACTAGAGATTGTGGGCATTATATTGGTGATGTCGGTGTACAATTCCATTTGTGTACAAGCGCATGAAGTTTCGTCACTTTTTTTCTTCTTCATAGCATTCGCCTTCACGCCCATAGTACCGGATTTAGTATATACTATGCTATCATTTATAATGAAAAAATTGGGCACTGACCCACTGGTGAGTCATTAAATTGCATAGGCGTACAAGAGTGCATCTATTGTCGGGCGTGTTCGTGTTGTTTGTGTTTTTCTAGGCGGTAGTGTACCATTTCTTCATGTTCATCCTGTGCTTGGGGTCCGCAATAATGCTCTTGATAGGATTAACTTTCTGTGGAAATCCCGCTCAAGATACGTTGTTTCTAGGTGGCATACTTGTGTTGGTTGCTGGCATTGGTCATCTCGTCCTGGCAGTAACGGGACACTTACGTATGTCACGAGATGACAAATACGGTCGCACGCGGGCTCCTCCAGCAAATGCGTAATTTTTAATATTCAACAAATTTATTTTAATAAAATTCAAAAACAAATTTATATTAATTCTCTGCAATGAAAATCAAAATTTGGCACTCAATAATTTAAAATACTCAATTTCAATTGGAGTGGTATCCATCGCACGAATACTCTCAAACTTGAAGGAAAGCATCAAACCAAATAGTGTACATACACATATAGAGCTCGCAGAGTTATTGTTACAAAAATTTTGTTCGAGGGGTTTTCTAGTAAACCCCTCGAACATAAATACACGCATTGCATCTCGCTTCCCTTTGCCGCCCACCGATTTTTGTGAAGTCGTCATCACTTCCATTACACAAAAGTGAGTGATTGAATCTCTATGTATGGATACTCTTTGATCAAACACTGCAGATAATTTATGTACTCATTCTCTTTCTGCTCTTTACTTGTTGTTTTGTTTTCGCTTCCCAGGCGCAGTCAGCTTTTCCTGTGGATAATGAGCGCGGCCACGGTGTAATTTTGTTTATATATTCTGGTTATTAGGCTGGGCTCTCAATTATCTTTGCTTACGTCGTTGCAACAGGAGTACATGACAAATGCCCCTTTTTTGGTTCATATTCATTGGCTGGAAAAGTTTAGTGCACAATTTTGTAGCGCCACAAATTTTGTTACATTATTTGTAAAACTTCTTTTATTTGTGATCATTACTTAGCAAATCCTATAAAAGCGCGTGAAATTAGCTCTGATGTGCAGCAAAAAAATACAAAACGTATAAATGAATAACAACTGCAATAAAGTGAAATTGCTGCAATAAAGTTATTTGTGCAATTGACAAAAGAGGAAATTAAAATTAATTCGCCAATTAAAAATAGAGAATCCGGTAAACATTTGTGGCGCTCGGCAATCGACGTCGTTTAATTACAAAGTGCCTATTAATACGTGCTTTCGCTGTGGCCGTCACAGCAGTTGCCCACAAATAAGGTGTTTGTGGGAGGGGTTAAACGTTTGCTTTCCTGACGTTGTTATGGCATAACAAACAACAACAGCAGCACTAGAAGCAACCGCATCGTTCGTTTCCAAACAATTGATTTGGTTGCGGTTGCGTCGTGTGCTAGTGTGATGCAATTAATTTGAATTGATAAACGATGAGTACGGGTAGGCAGCTGGTTGGGTCGGTAGGTACTCTTAGGTAAAGGTGTGTGGGCATGTAGTGAACCGGCTTTTTCTAATGCGATGCACGCGACCGGTCAATAATCTTCAAGATTCATTTCATAAGTCAGCGTGAATTGTTATTGTTTTGATTTTGTGAGCATGAGCTTGGATGCTTGCGAGCCTCTGTGTGTGTGTGTGTGTGTGTGTGTATGGGAATGTGAATACAACCGCAATATTAATTGAGTTATGACATTTCTATGATGGTGCAGTCGGTCGAGTCATCAATTATTATGACACGATTTATACACGTGTTTTAGGAAATCTCGAGAGTGTGGTAATATGTTTGTGTGTGTGTGTGTGGGATAGAAATTAATATGTAGGTAGCAATTTGTTAAATGTTGTAATAAATTAATTGATACATTACAATTGGGGAATTTTGGAACGATGGATAAAATAAAAAATGCTCTTGGATGTTAGTGTGTGTGTATGTTAGTAGGAGAAAAGGAGATTGCCCCAGCAGAAAACTGTTATCCGAGCGAGTCAGACACAGGTGCTAAAAGCTGATGTTTATTTATTTAACATGATTTATATAGTAATACATTAAAATATAAATAAAATAATTTAGCAGCACTAGCAACTTAGGCTTGCGGCTGTCTGATTATAATGATAGTTATATTAATGTAATTAAAGTTAAAGAAAAATATAATATAATATAATATCCATGATTCAAAAAAGATGTAATAGATTTGTATTTAAAAAAAATGGTACATTTTAGTAATATTATAAGTGCTGGAATGTGTTAGCAAATCGTAGAGATGAGTGTCATGAAAAATTAAATTCCTTTGAGTGATGAGATGCTGGCAGGAATTTGGTAGATTATCGATTGAATCAAGGCAGTTGCAAAATGGACAGCAGTTCTCACCGGTCCCATGGAGCAAATAATTAATAGGTGATAATAACACATCCATAAACAGTAAACCAATCCCTCTAATCTGACATAGAGGTGCCGTTCATTAACGATAAGGTTGCTTCCTTTACTCCAAGATCTTTACAAAAAACCCAATTATTCATACACAATCATATTCAAAATACATCAGATGTTTCCGCTAATCCAGTTTTGTGTTCTCTTCACACAGAAACTCGTACATGAGTAATAATTTGTATCCATTATTTGAATATGTTCATTCCCTCACCCTAAGCTTTAAAATATATTAATTATTTTAATTTTTTTTTTTAAGTAAAAGAAAGCAAGAGAAAATGATTTGGAATTCTTTTAAGAAAAAGTGTATGTGGTCTCTGAGATTCACTACTTTTGGCTACCTGTGTTTGCTTTGATTATTGTCCGTTTGTTGATGGGGAAAATAGTCTCCTTTCCTCTAACTTGTGTGACAATGTTCGTGTTTGGTTCTTAACTTCCTATATTTTCTTTCGTTTGGTTCTTGAGATATTCATATGCGTCTGTAGTTAGTAACTTATGTGGCCTAATCACATAATCAGTGAGGGCAACTCGCTAGCGGGTTACGGGTGATTACAATAGATTGTAATTATAGCCTCTATAATAGTCATAGAAATATGTACACCGCAGACATACACTTTCGTGACCACTAATTTGTCTGCTATAAATATCGTAGCCTTTTCAGTGTTTTTTATTCTTTAATTAATATAACTTCTTTGTATTTATTTAAATACATTTAAAAAAGTTATTCGGAAGTTCTTCAAATAGTTTAAAGCGGCAAAACTGAGTGTACAACCAAAGAATGTAAACACATAAAGCAGAAGTAGCATCGGCAGAGAATTATTGTTGCTTCTGCCGGTTAATGTTCAATTTGTGTTAACATTCTATGGTACATCAAGTTTAAGATTGGTACATCAAGTTTAAGATTAAGTTTCAATAAAAAGCTTCCTAAAAATGCGGAACATGGGGGGTACTCGTATATATTATTTATTTTTCTTCTCTCATTGGAGTTCGAGTGAGCTTTTTTTAATCGAGGCGATAATGAATGCAGTGATATTGAGAGACCAGAGAAAATATCACTTTCTATTTTAGTTGCCCTCAATAGCTTTCAATTATACTATTTGTCATACAAACAGCCTGAATTATTCGCAATGCCAGAGAATATACTAAAATATTTATTGAATAATATTTGTTCTAGCAATATGATGAGTGCATAATCTGAATTGCCTCATCTTAAGCACTGGGCAAAGCACTTAAGTCCATTTACTATGTACATATATAATATATAGAAGGAACTCAAGTATTTTTATATGCAAAAATGTATGGCTTTTGTGAAAACCCAGCGAAAAATATTTGCTATTCAGTAATTTCTAATTTTGGAATATTTGTTCTTCACGCCTTCCTTCCTTGCTCGGTCAGTCAGATTATATAACAGATCAAGCATAGTACAACATATTCACACGTGACATTTCTATTATAAAATAATGGCTTTCAGTATCAGAAAAGTCAGTCTTGTACAGCTGTGTTTGGTATAATCTACTCCATGCTAGAGCAGTCAAATTTTCTGCAGGGTGTTTTTCTATTTATGAGTAAAATGGTATGTCGAGTTAAAAGCTTTCCCATGCTCATCATATCGAGAAAAACAAACGAAAATCAAAGCGTTTCGTAAATACAGAGAAAAAGACTTAAAAACAAGAAGAAAGCCAGAGGAAACAAAGAAAAACGAAAGAAAAACAAGTATAAAACCAGACATACATATATACGAGTATATGCGCGAACGGCAATTTTGATATGAAAGTTACATCGATCGCCATAAGAAATGTTTGCTCGCCTCAGTTGCTCTGTAAAATCTGAAAACGAAAAACGCATTTCTGGGCTACAGGCAGATCGGTGCCAGCGGGCTGCAAGGGGTGGTGCGCGGCAGTGATTTTATTAACTTTCGATATCTACACAAACCTATACAAAAGTCTGTGTTTTCTGTATAAATCTACAAGTAAATTATTATTAACGATGCTTGAACATTTTCCGTATTTGTGCGTTATAAGCAAAAGAAGCACCGGAATTGTTGACGTTTGTTTTCCAAGATATTTTTAGATATTTATTTTCAATACTCGTATACAAAATAGAAAAACAAAATAGGTTTGTAGGAAAAGCAACAATGAAATTGCTCAAAAACGGAATATACGCGAATCAATTCTTTGTAATATTCTGATCAAAATGTTTTAACTGCGAACACGCAAAATTGTGGAATTAAAAAAGTAATTTCATAAATTATATATACACTCATAATACATACATATGTGTATATACCATAACTGTATATTTGTACACGAAGCAATATATATTGAAAAAGAACAAACATTTGAAATATTTCCATTACAACGCAACTGGAATGAAAACGTGAGAATTTTGTGTGTTTTCATATGTGAAACATTGCAAAAATTTTGCAAGAAAATCGTGCCTGAAGGCATTTGCATAACTAACTACATATAAACAATAAAAACATTAGTAACAACAACAATCAGAGTTAAATGCAAGTGTTAAATTGGTGTGGTCTTCAGTAAATTATGTTCAACTCTTGATCGTTCCGATACTCGTAACTGCGGACATTTTCCGGTTTGGCAGAAGCTCGCGTCCGTGTACTGGCGGTGAGTTCGTGAATCGTGCAGGTAAGTTAATGAAATTTAATTAATTAATATTATATTTAAACCTCATACCTCCTGATGGATGGACAGTTTCAAAATATGTTGTTAAATGATTAATCAATTGTTACAAAAACAAAAACAAAAAGAAAACAGCCAAAGTTGCGCAATTTGTCAAAAGTGGATTTATATTTTGGAATGTCAGAGCGGTCAGAACGGTACGTGAGATTTGGTGTCGTCGAACAAGTACAAGTAGCCCCGATCAAGATGTGCCCAAGTGAATTTGGGATTTTGCAATTTGAAACAGGGTTTCCGTTGACTCCCACTACTCTTCAAGTTCGTTATATTCGTAGTTTAGATATATAGAATTGGTGAAGCTCGAAGATCCGCCGGAGAAAGAGGTCTCCAAGCACTCAGGCAAGTGTTGCCCATTGTACTATAAGTTTGGAAGGGGGGGGGGAGATAAAGGATTTGTGAACGTGAAGGTAAGTTGCACCTTTTCAAGCTACTTTGATTGTTTTATGAATCTTAGAAGTCTGTCCAGGGATAAGAAATGTACATAGGCCAATCGTAGTTTAGATTTGTTTATACCGTACTCTGTCGTCCACTCTCCTGGTATTTTTTTCTTATAATTATTCAAAGGGCCCTTAATAAAGTCAGAATCATCCCAGATATTTCTCATATGTTGTTTCTCTCTTCTAATTATTGTTCAATTAAAGTAACTAAGGAGGCAACTGGAGAGCGATTCAGTGGTAATTATCAGTCAACAATAAAATCTGTTTTCTGATTCCTTTGCAACTTGGAATCCATGCAAAAGCAACAAACTTTTACCCAAGCCCTGTAGACTATCGCATTATATATTTATTCTACTCTGATCTCTGTAGTCTTTAACTCTCTTTGTATCCGTAAACTATTCTTCAGTGTATTGTCTCAAGATCATTGCTGTAATGGTGGGCATGTACAAGAAATACCCACAGAAATAACCTGGTGAAACTCTGGTATAAATATAATACCAGAACCTACCCAGAAAAAGAATGTCCTGCAGAAAATTGCAACAAATAAACTCAATAAATTAACGAATGATAATTGACACTGAAAGTGTGGTGACAAAACAGGTCCGAATTTTAGGCTAAAAGTGGAGAGTGATTGAATATAATCTATAATCTATAATAATAATTAATAATAGTAATTAATTGTGCCCCCATGCATTTCATGAAATTTGCTAATATACGGACTATCAACACACCAGATTCCATATGAATATTTGCTTATCTCAAGAACTAAAATATACACTTCGATGAAATTGTATGTGGTCGTGTTTGAACACCCATCTGAGTTATGGAAATTTTGTTAAATGGACCACTAAAACGCCCACTTTCTTTATTTGTTTACCAAGTGAAAACTAAGAAATCATTTTTAAAGCCAAATTAAGTAGCAATAACTGCCAAGGCACTCAGGTCGCCCACTTTATATAAGGTTATATGCTTGAAAATAGCACCTCTTAAGAACCAAGGGAGCTAGCAGCACATTGGGATTTGGCAATTTACCTGTGGATAGTATGTTTATCTCTCCATTGTTCTGGATATTATTAATACGCATGTGACGGATCCAATTCATGTAATATTAGTAAAAGGGGGCATTGATGGTAAGACGTAGTTACGAGTTAATATGCAGGCGGTATGACCGACTGTAAATATTCTTTACTTATTTCAACTATGCATAAGCAGGTGTTTTTCTCAGACTCGCTTAGAAAGAAACACAGCTTATATTTGTTTGAAATATTATTATATTATTATTATTATTATTTTTTTTTTTTTATGATTATTATTATTATTATTATTATTATTATTATTATTATTATTATTATACCTTACACCATAATTAATTATGACTGCAAGTGGTTGGGGAGGCTTTCGACTCGGAGAAAGGTTTTTTTAGAAAGAAACATTTTTGAGACCAATCCAAGGGCAGGATTTGAACCTGCGACCCTTTCAGTGTGAGTCTAGCATGCTCGGCCACAGAGGGCAGCTTGTGATTGATATAATTATAAAACTCCCCTGCAGAACCATTATGTGTGCTCAAGTGCGCTTTTGGCAAACTGGGCGGCCACTCCTACCTACCTACCTACCCCTGCAGAAGTAAACAACAATGAGGTTGCATTTTGTCGTGGTAATCGTTGTAGATTGAAAATATGAGGACAAGAGACCACAATTGGGACGAGGCGACAATGCTGCACACTACGTCCAACGCTTGTACTTTCAACCGAGGATGTACTAGTTTAGATAGATAATATTCGGGAAAGCCAGAGAACCGCAGTAGAAGCACTCAGGCAAGTGCCCATTGTACTATAAGCTTGGATACCTTGCGACTCTGCTACCCTGCTACCCAAATACCCCGAGTCCTACTGATTCAATGATTCATCAGCCTTGCGGCCCCGCTACCCAACGACCCCGGTATCTTGCGTCCAAACGATCCAACGATCCTCCGACTGTGACTAGGTTGTTTACCACTCGATCATGGATGCCAGTAGTAAATAATTAATTACGTACATAATTACTTATAAGTAGCAAAGTATTTAAACTGTTGGTTTGAATACTGGCAGCTCCATTCTCTGTTGATCATTTGTACTGCTCTTGACTCTTGTTTCACAATATTCGAGTAAAAACCCCCAATTTTTGACTACAGGGCGTGTCAATATACAAAATTACATTCCACTTGTTTATGGTCTTTGTTGTTATAGCCAGCTGGGTCCACCAACCGACTGCGGTGACTCATTGGTATAGTTTGCTTGTACCAGTGCCGTTTTTTGGTAGTTCGTTGAAATTAGGGCTTCCCCCTTTCAGATCCACATGTGTACTCAAAGTCAGACGAAAGTCTCGGCCACCAATTTTTGTGCACACCTTGCTCGGTGGCAGTTCCAATGACTTGGAGCCTTTTAGTACTCTCACCAACCTTCACTAATCGTAGTGCGTATCGTAAATCGGTGCGAGTGTCAGCAGCGAAGGTCAGCAGTGAGCCTATAAAAGCGTTCCAGTTTCGTGTAATTGATGTAATTCTCGTCGACGAATTTGTTTTTGTGTGGTTTTTTCCTTAATGCCATTTGACTGGCGAGTGTGCGAAGTTCAGTTGAAAGCTGATAATGTCTTTATATTCATTTATGATTGGCCATATAAAGTTCCGTTTGTGATTCGCAGTTGCAAAGTGTCAACGGTGCTAACTGAAGTTGTTGCTTGTGGAAAAACGAAATAAAACAACAGTATAAACGGCGGAAATAGCGATTGTAGTTTTTCCTTATCTCCAGCATCATTAATCATTTGGTGAGTGATTATTTTTAATTTTTCAATTTTTGTTTTATAATTTCTTCCTAATTATTTTAGTTAGGTTGCTAACATGCTCAACAAACGGCAATTGTGTGTTCTTTATCTGATTTAATGGAAGAGGGTTCCCACTCGCGTACGGGCGCACTAAGTGGAATTTTGCTAACTAATCTAATAAACCGTTTTATGCATTAGCTGCGAAAAATGCGGCTGCAGTTTTGTCGCACTGGGAACATGATATACGGTCATGCATCATGGGGCAAGCTCTATTCAAATTATAATTTCCTCATAACAAACAATGAATATGAATTAATGGGTGCTTGCTTGTGGAAAATACTTCCAGAGGCTACTAAGATTTCTTAGCAGGAAAAATTGTATCCATAACGTACGAGGAATTTGAGCACATCTCTTCTGGCTGCTTACTTATTTCCTTCCAAAGAAAAGTCATTTTACATTTATATCGAAGCGATCCTAACACCAACATTGAAGTTTTCGTATTGAAATGTTACAAGTGCTTGCAAGTACTTTTGCATAAACAACAATCAAGTATTGATTAATTTATTCGATGATAAACCATTGGTTGGGGATCGATATCAGTTCAGTTTTAAAATTTAATGAACAATGATGAATTTGATCACTTAAAGAAGGCAGGGACTTAGTCTTGACGGTTGTAAAGATCGTTTACTTTAATATTTTTAATGGAGTTGAATTGTGTTGTTTTGTTATAATATAATAAAGTACGAAAAGGGGTTTCCCTAAACTATTTGTGGGTGCAGTGGTAATGTTTTGAAGACTACACCAATCTATCTGGATAATCGTATAGGCAGAATCCCTTTTTAATTTGGAAATGTGGGAAACTCCTTTAAAAATATTAAGATATAAAGAATACACTTTTAAGCGTCGAGACATTATAGTCGATATATCACAGATGAGACCATTCGAGACATTTTTACTCGATCGATCACAGATGAGACCATTTGATTCCACGGTATTCCAACCTCATTTTCATGTTAATTTAAACTGGTTTAACATAAATTGCTTAATTAAAATTACTTTCTATTTCACTACATTGACAAAATCTACAATCAGACGTCTCAGGACATTGGATCTTGAATAACATTCTTGATATCATATTTGCTTTCTGTCGATACATCTAAATTAGTCCGATCACTAGGCTTTATTTTTGAGTATAAATGTTGTCATTTCTTCCACTACAATACTCCTAGAATTCGGCTTCACTTATAGGAGAGTTTGTTTCTTTTGTTTTAATGATAAAACGATGAGGAATTTTTACCCAACTAACGCAGCAATTGATCACTTTTATACCATCGTTCAATATCATCATTACCCATCGTTCAATATCATAATTACCCATCATTCAATATCATCATCACCCATCATTCAATATCATCATTATCCATCATTCAATATCATCATTATCCATGTTCAATGCATATTTTCACTGTTTGGGATTACAGAATGCCTACTAATGTAAGTCGTCCGAGTATATTTTCAATTCAATTCATTTACGAGTACAACAATACTTGAACCATTAAGCTTCTGTAGTGAACATTTGAGTGAAAATTTGAAGAATCAGTGAATTAATCAGTGGTGCTGCTTAATGTCGGTGGACATGTCCATTGGAAAGTGAACAAAAGCTCAAAATCAGAATAAAACTGATCCAACTGCAAATCAACATAAAATCAATTGCTCTCAGGCCCTATAGAGATTAACTTCTTATACGATTTCTATTCTCGCTTAGATTCTACGGTGATTAGAGTCCTTGGATATAACGTATATGAACATTATGTAAATTATAATTTGCACATGAATTCACTTCATATTGTGACTGTGTGGAAGACTGGACTTGGTAGGTAGGTAGGTTGAGCGGTCGCGAAAAAGACATGATTGACCCTTTGTGATACCGCATGAGGCCTCATTCCCTCTCAGAAATCCAGCCTTTTCTGAAGCAGTGGATTTTTTTTTCTTATTTAGAATGTCTCCCAGATAGTCTCGCAAGTAGTCACCGAGGAAAGTGTATTTCCTTTTGGGCAGTATTGGACACGTACATATTAGGTGTTCGATGGACTCTTGCTCCTCCTCATCCATGCAACTCCTGCGAAAGTCATTTAAGGCAATTACTAACTATCTACCATGAGTACTCAGTCCAGTGGCCCGTTAGGACACTTATGAAGGTGGTACCTGTACTTTGTCTCAAGAAGATTGTACTTGTATTTGCGAAGATTCCACATTATGTTCACATGGTACCGGACATAAGTTGAATGGACGTTAAGTTCACGGAACTCAATCAACTCATCGTAGGACTTATGGAGGGTCAATCGAACATAGCAAAAATTACTATTAACATTATTAAAAAAAGAGTTAACTCAGATATTATTTAATTTATAATTGAGATTTAATTTGGTTATGTCCTTGGAGGTTGACCACAATATTGTCTTGGAAGCGGGCATAAAATCAAATTGACCATATCAGTAATGATTTCTACACATCTGTATTATTCTGCTACCACTAAGATAGGACCACAACAGATCCTCTGTAGGTCCTAGAATCCGACTCCTCTTTCTTCTTAAAACAGAAGGGCCAAATCAGATCTAAGTGTGCTTTTTGGCAGCAGCTCAACCTACATACCTACCTCTATCCACAAGCCCTAATATAGGTTCACAGCAGATCCTCTAGGTCCTAGAAAACAGCCGTCTTTCCTCTAAAAATAGGATATATAAACATATTATGAGTAAGATTGAGACTAACATCTGCAAAGTTTTTCCCTAGATATAGTTTTCCTACACTCGAACACGACTGCTCTGGAAGTATGAAATAATTTGGTATGTGAATCATTATTTCAACGCTAGAACAATCGTGCCGAACATTAGCACGTGTACACCACCAGTTTAGAGTGCAATGCAACTATGCTTGCCCCAGCCGGGCAATTATTTGATCAATTCTATAAGATATGATAACATATTCAAAGCATCCCATCCCACAAAAGTAACTCAGTTTGAATTGCAAATGCACATAAAAAATTTACATGGCTAATAAATGCGGGCACGCTATAAATAAAAATGATCGCTTAATTAACGACAAAACCGTAATTAAATTTAAGAACTGCGTACATATAAATACGGAGCAAGCACGGAGTGAGCACGGAGCCAGCACAGCAGCGTCAATTCACATGCGTTCCAATGCACACTGCAATGCCGTAAAAAAGTGCTTCAGAAACAATTGCGTACTTTTCAGAGGAATAAGTCGTGAAAACTTGGAAAATGTTGACATGGAAAAAAAGCACGAAATGAAATAAAAATTGACGACTGGGTCAATGTTAACCATATTAATTATGTGCGCCATGTCCATGTCGCCTGCTCTCTCCTTGCTAAACACTGCACCGAGAGGTGCTCTATTCGGCTCTATTCTGTTCTGTTCTGTTCTATTCTGTGCTGTGCTGTCTCCAAGTCTCCGTCAAGAATTTATGTGAGCGATGCTTTAATAAAAGGCGAACTAGTAAAACAATTGAAATAATTGCCCGCTGAAAAGTGAATGTTGCTCCGAAGTGATTTATATGCGCATGCGTGCGTGCATTAAGCATAATTATCACATTTCAGCAGTTGACACACGCGCGCACAAACACTGCCAACAATAACAACAACAACAACCACAAGAACCACAAGACTACCAACAACACCACAAAAAGTCCCGCGAGGCAAATGTGACGAAAATAAGAGACACAAATTAGAGCCGAGCAAATTGTAGGTGCTCTGTGCTACACCCACTCGGGACCGATAACTGCTCAGAATTAGTTCCCTGTAAATCCCCAAACGATTTACGATCAACAGTCGTGCGTCTCTTATCTAAGTAGAACTAGTGAAAATGGCTTAAAGTCGGTCATATCGACTTTACAGATGCACTACATTTATGAGTGGCTCTTGCCAGTTCTACTAATCGGCGTCACACATATACAGCACATTCCATATGATGTGATATGAAAACTAGTGTAATTCTTCACTTCAGCATATGGAAATGTGTAACACAACTAAGGTGGGAACAATATTGTAGGCGTGGCGTTTTAACATTTTCTTCCAATTTCCATTAAAATTCAAATTCTAAATTTCGTTTTTCGATAGATTTTTAAGGTGTGAAAGTACTTGAATATAGCTTAAAAGAGGGGCGAAAACGTTCGAAACATATTCAAATTGCTTGCAATGAGGAACCCGAACAGAGCTGTGAAGATTTTGGTAATAATTGGGCAACAAACACGTCCATTTTTTGTACACTAAAGAACCAAGAAAATCTAACTGGATCAATAGTAGTATTAATCCACACTCAGATGAGTGCGGTACCGTTCTTGTATTTTATATACGACCTTTCCAAATAGTGAGGCGTTAGAAAAGTGGAAATAATTGTAGCACGATACTTACCATATTCTTAACAGCTATTGTGAATATCATACCCCGACTAAAGGTGAACTTTCTAACCTAATATCTCGTTTGGTTCTTGAGATATGCTCTTTACAAGAGAATAATTATACAAAGAGCTGGCATATTGGTGCTCTGATTTCTCTAAAACTTCATTAATATCTAACGTATATAACAAATGTGAGCTTAATAGATGTTCACACAATATACATATACTTGTTTTTAAAGTGGGTGTTATGGT
This sequence comes from Clusia tigrina, assembly GCA_920105625.2. Lineage (NCBI taxonomy): Eukaryota > Metazoa > Arthropoda > Insecta > Diptera > Clusiidae > Clusia > Clusia tigrina. Next base: position 175,719,528 of record OV050033.1, on the reverse strand, counting down.
GGTCCAAACTATTCCAGAACGTTATAGTTCATCGCGATGTTGAAGACCATTTAAATATAAATTTTCAGCAGAATACTTTGGTTCTTTACATGAATTGCTTATTTTATTATTTATTTCTTACTGAAGTTCTTAGTAATGTTCTTAAAGAATATATATATACTACTCCCGACCATATCTTCTTTTGTATGCTAAGCCTATTTTCCCTAATCCAATATGCATTTCAACCGTGTGTAGGGTGTAAAAGAAAAGCCCAGACGTCGAGGTTGACATTTAACAACGATTCCGTAGGCTACGTCGGAAGAGTGGCGACTATAGGAAGTGGCGCCGACGCAGATCGTAAATCTCAAAAACCGTTCACCTGATCAATTCTATAAAGAGTACCTTGAAACCCACTCTTAACAGGAAATGACAGCAATACCGAATAAATAGCAGCAAAAATAAATAAATCCGTTGGACTACTTGAACTCTGCGAATGCAGTTGGTCGTGCTGGTGGGTTAGATGCCCTACTATATAATATCATATATTCGTATGTATATAGTGGCAAAGCAAGAATTCCATGATAGATATATAGATATATTTAAGGGTGTTATACACTGCCACCTGAAAGATCTATTGTGATGCCCCTATTTATTTGAAAGATGAGGATAGTCTAATCTATAAATCTTCTGTCAGGTTAATTTCCGACAGGAATTCATGTATTTTGGAGGAATCAAGATGAGGGATCTTGCTCATATCTAAGATATAAACAAAACACCTGTGTCTTTTGTGTGCCAAAGGTCCAAAGTCTGTGATCAAGTGCAGTGAGCTTTCGTCACTTTTCGTCACACAATCGACAGATGGCATCTGAAGATATACCCAATTTGTTCAAATGGTAGTTGAGTCTACAATGTCCGCTTAAAATGCCTGTGATGATTCTTAATTTACTCCGAGGCATATTTATTAAGTCCTTAGCTCTTTTAGGATTAGAATCTTCCAGAAGAGCTTTGGACTGTCTTAGTCCCGGAAGAGTTTTCCAGGTTTGACTTCTTTTTGCATCTGCACACTTCTTCAGCAGACCTCCAATGGTATTGGATGATAGTCCACAGAAGGGTTCAGGGCCGTTGAAGTGAGAGGCCGCAGCCTTCCTAGCTAAGCTCTCAGCCTTCCCTCTACTCCTATGTGGCCTGGTACCCACATTAGAGATAACTTGCAACTGCCTAGGGAGTTTAGCTTCCCAATACAGTCCCACACAAGTTTGAATTCCATGATACTTTATTAATTGTTGCAAATTCCGAGTAAGCAATGGAATTTGCAGTGCTTCAATAAGGGGGTTTGTGTATCAATTTGTAGGAGATGCAAAAAGTAGACTTCGGTCTGTCCCGGTAATAGTGTGCAGTGCCTATTTCAGCTGCAACACGGTAGTTTCAATTAGTAATAAAATAATATTTTGGTGTTTATTTGAAGTGTGCTTATAATTGTTTATCTAATCTGTGCTTTATGGCCTGCCCTATAAACTTTTATATACTCATACCCTATAAATATAACGGCGGCTTTAAGTACCCGTCCTCATTTGTCTCAAATCAAAAATTGCTGATCGAAGTTGCATGTTTCTGTCTTATCTACAAGCACGAGATAATAGAAATTTAACGTCTCTCAGTCTGTGTTTCTGAATGTTCGCTTATAACTCGGGAACTACCGATCACATTCGCAAGCGGCTTTTTCCCATATGTTTCTTTCAGTGTACCGAATCTGATCAGGTTATGAATTTCGCTTGTTGTACTCACAAATTTGAGTACAAATCTCTTCGTATATCAACATTAGGAGGGTCTTTTTCATATCTTCTGAAAGAAAGCAACTTGAATTTCGGAAATAACTATTTTATTACACTGGGTGGGGAAATTTTGTTAAGTTTTCTTTATACTGGAAAATGATATTTGGAGTTTGCACCTTGGTTTAGTCTAGTATGATCATTATTATACCGGAGTACTCAACTGTAACGATGGAAAAAACGTCGTTGTTGAACAACAATTTATGCGGGTATTTTATCATTTACAAAGTTTTTCTAGTACAAGTTTCGTATTCCTGGAATTGGCGGAATTCTTGAATACGAACTCTGTTTTACGTTTATACAGAATTCCACTTTCAGTGAATATTAAAATATTTATGGATAATAAAAACAATCGATCTGTACGGTTGTAGATGATTTGAATGACATTCAATTTCCGAATGTCGCCAACCAATCACGCTCTTATTTCATGACCTTTGTTCCATAGTAAGTCGTATAAAAATAGTGGAATGAGGAGTAGACAACTGACAAAAGTTATCTAAAGATACTATTGAAAAGACATTGTTTGTTCGTCCTGTTGAATCTGACCGACAGAAACCACAGAGCTACGACAACAGTTTTTACAGGGAATTGTATCCTCAGAGATAGCAATACAAAACTCGGTCAATCCTTAATAATACAGAGGCCTCTATTCAAAAAGTTGCCCCTCATTGAGCTGATATGAATGCTGAACATGTTGGTCACAGGTATTATTTAATGACTTATCACTAACGATTTTATCACTAATGACTTTTCTCACATTACTTATCACCAACGACTGGTCACGAATGACTTATAACTAATAATTTATCACTAATGGCCTATTAACTATGACTTTTCACTGAGAACTTATCACTAATGATGTTATCAGTAATGACTTTTTATTAATGACTTATAACTAATAACTTCTCACTAATAACCTGTCACTAATGACTTATCATCTAAAGCTGAAGAGTGAGTTACCTAGATGATCAAATCTACAAAATCAAAGTTTGATGGGAAACTAACTCCCCACAATTTTTGCCAAATTTCATCAGCCCAATTTTACTTTCCACTAAGCGAGATAAATAATAACATTAACTTCACCAATGATAACCGATTAACAAACCGCATGCTAATTGCTGTCAGATCTTCTTCGAATTCGGAGTTGCAGGCATAAAGTCCTCAAATTGGCACTTTTTGCATCCTCATTTAAGTTTTTTAAAATTACGACCGACTTTTTACAAAATTTTTTGTTAGCTGCCTCCGATAATGGTTGCGTTTGTCAGCTTTTAAATTGGCCCAAAACGTTCGGACTGTGCAGTGCCTTATGTTAATTGAGGTTTGTGTTGCATCATACAAAAATTTTATTACAATACAAATTTTGAACATTCCTTTTGTGTTTTTAATATGTGAATTACCACTTTTAAGTGATAATTCTGTTCTTGAAATATCATTCTGACTAGACGGAAAATTGAACAGATTCCCACATCTGTCCAGTCCAGTTACTAGCAGTCGGCGATCTTTGAGTACATATCAATTGTCAATATTAATCTGAGTACTTATTCAATATTCTCTTCGTAGGTAGGTACTCAGTGTAAGTAGTCAGAAATCACAAAGGAATATGTTACATTCGAGATAAGTGTCGCTAGTGAGAATCCATTGTCGCTTTACCTACTAAATTGAAACACTTGTGATGGTTTATTTCTTCTGAAAATGCTGCTGGTTTGTGGGCAACCAGCTATGATTACGTGCTTCTAAATGCATGAGTGCTGCAATATGTGGAGAAAATTGATGCTCTATAACCTCAGTATATTGTTTGTTATCCTTTTTGGTAAAGCTGGTAACCATAAGATTCTCAAGCATATCTGAACCTTGAAACGAACTTGGATGTTCAGTTTAACTTGAGCATGTCTGGAGCATGTCGTGGTTCTCAGCCACATTCTCAAGCATAACTGAACCTTGAAACGAGCTTGGATGTTCAGTTTAACTTCAGAATGCCGTGGTTTTTAAAGGGTATCAAATGAATACATAATTTGTTCAGAATCAATCACATTATCCAGAGACACCGTTCTTATAGCAGCGTCAAATCAAATTGAATTTTGGTCTATAATAAAATTCATCTCCAGTCGTCTAAAGCCTATACTTCCGTTCTCCAACGCGAATATTTCTGGCGCCTTCATCTGAGGTACATTCCTAGTATTTACCATACATTATTTCCAGTCGGTTGTCGGTTGAATCATAGATGCAAATCTTAATGTATTAAATTGTGATTTTAATTATTATGTATTATTAATAAATAATTACGTAAATAATAATTGAAGTGATTTAAGCTCAGAGATGCCCATTTCTTATATTGTCATCATCACACATTTTTAATAGGAACGCGACAGAAGCAGCGACGACTTTTTCTGGTCACATATAAATTTGGCATACTATATTTTTTACTGAAATTATATCACTTGGTATTAGTATTTATATCTTTAATAAAATACTTCCTGGACACATCATCATCATTCTTCAACCTCTAAAGTAGTCTTCATAAAATCATAAACATGCGACCTTTATATTTGGTAATTAAGTCAATTGGACTAGTCGCACACAGATCTAAATGCATCACCACTCAAAGGAAAGCTAAAGCCGAATGGGGCTTTTCACACGATCAGAAATCGACCCTGGAATGATATACTACTGTGACCGTATGAACACACTTGCACTCACACGGACACGTCTTCAGCTTCAATTACTTTTGTTTTGATGTAAGAATTCTCAGCGAGAGTGAGTAAATACGTTTCGATGGCACAAACGACTCCGAAGACCACCTTGATCACTTGGACTGCATTGATTGACTTGCGATTACATAAGAGCAGTTCAGTAAAACATTGTTTGCCTGAGAATCGAAAAGGTAATCGAATGAAACCAGAGTAGAATGAGAATGGGCCCTTTTTAGCGCTGCTTTGCAGTGCTTCAATGTGTCTGTGCATATCTTCAGTAGTGTGTGTGATTTTTCTGATGAGATCTTAATCATCGCTTACCTTCTCTATTACAGAACGCTTGCTTGACATTGGAGGTAATGGCTGTATCTTTCGACAGCCTCAGAAGTAGTTCATTTGTGGTTTTAATAAGGTTAACAAAACCACAGTTCTGCTTTGAGAGTATCATCTTGTGTATTGGATGTCTTCAGTGATGTGGTTGCGATTTTTTTGATGAGAAGATCGCTCTTCATCACCAGAATGTTTACAGAACAATGCTTGACATTTGAGGTAATGGGTTCGAACTTCTCCAGCCTCAGAAGTTTATTTCTACTCGTATTTTGTGTAGTGAGTAGTTCCATTTTGCATTACCCATAATCTGTTAAGTAATGTAGTTCTGATTTTAAGTAATCTGTGACAAATTTAGTCATTAAAAAAGTGGAATAAATCTTAGTTCTTTTGTTCGCTTATTTAAGAGTAGCGTTCCTTTTCTTGCTCCTATTCCAGCAATGGCACTTTGAGAGTGGGCGAGTGGCACTCATTACCGATCGTGTGAATAGACCCAACGGCATACATGTTGGCTAGATACGGGCATGCGGGTACAGGTATGATCGATCGCATTTTGTAAAGTGACACATTTGCTCGTTTATAGGAAAACTTTAATTGACGGCTTAAACTAACGGCAATTGAATTTTCTAATATACTCGTAGGTCTACGTAAGTATCTATTCGTAGGCATAACTCCAGCAGCGATGCGCGACCGTCCGTTCCGGCCCCCCAAGTCGAGTGTGTTTATCGCAGAGCTACTGCCTGACTGACTGGCATGATCACCTTTGAAGAGCTACACTCGCGCACAATGCTTACTTGTGTGTAGTTTTCATTTTGAGTATGCCGGTTCGGTTCTGTGTCGATTCAGTTTCGATTTCTAAATAAAAAGCGCTGTTCTGCTGATAGCGGCTTCATTCACTAACCAAACAAAACGCTACTCTCATTGCTTGCTACTCGGGTCAGATACTTGGACACGGCGCGCATCCGAATTCGCGGCTACTATTTCAATTTCAGTACAATTTCATTTACTTCTCAGAGAATCCAACTGGTCGTATACCGAATCCAATCGCGTATCGATGGAAATCGAACCAAATCAAATTAAACGGAATTTCGTTAACAAAATCGTGGCAGACTCTGCTGCGTGAAGTAAGCGGGTATATAAATAATTGCTTTGTGCAGCTCAGATATCGGAAAGCCTGCCCAGGCAGCACGCGCCGATAACGCGTTGGATGTTCTTTCAAATTAGTCGGACCATTGTACGCGACAGTGGCAGGTCCCACATGGGTTTTGAGTGGTGAAATTTGAACAAAATAATATAAAACAATAATTGTAAAAAAACAAGTGATTTTAAGGAATAAATTAATAAAATAATTTAAATAAATAAATAAAATAATACTAAAATTTGAAAAAAAACAAGTGATGTTAAGGAATAAACTAATTTAAATAAATAAAATAAACTAATTTAAATGAATAAAATAAAATAAACTAATTTAAATGAATAAAATAATTTAAATAAATAAAATAATACAAAAATTTTAAAAATAAATCTATTGATTTTATGGAATAAATTTATAAAATAATTTAAACAAATAAATAATATAAAAATAAAATTTGAAAAATAAATCAAGTGATTTTAAAGAATAAATTTATAACATAATATAAATAAATAAAATAATAATAATACTATAATTTGAAAAATAAATAAATTGAATTTAAGGAATAAATTTATAAAATAATTTAAATAAATATAAAAATAATAATAAAATTTGAAAAGAATAAATTTATAAAATAATTTTAATAAATAGATAAAAAAATAATAAAATTTTAAAAATAAATCAACTGAATTTAAAGAATAAATTTATAAAATAATTTAAATAAATATAAAAATAATAATAAAATTCGGCAGAAGAAAACCAAGTCATGTTAAGGAATAATTAATAAAATAATATAAGTAAATAAATAAAATAATAATAATAGATTTAGAAAAAATCAATCGATTTGAAAGGATATAATTTGAAGGATAAGAAGCGAAGGTAATTTTAATTTAATAACAAATCGAAGAAACTGATGCATTATTGCCGCTTCTGTTGTCCTGCTCACGGAGTTATAATAGGAAAATTTGAATTGCCTTCTGTGTAATAAATTTAGATTAAATATTTGGTAATGTGTCAAAGTTTTGCAAGAAATATGGTCAACGACAGCAATTATTTCACAACTTTTAATCTTTCCTAGCTACGTAGAAAAAGTTTGAATATTCTTATTCTTGCTTATTTCTTTTTATCGGACAGTTCTGGCTCGACTGGTGATGATTTTGTTTGCGTCGTTATACTACAAAAAAATGATATTTATAAATGTTCTTTCATAAGTGCAAAAGCCTGAATGCATCTCCCCAAACTTGCTTACCTTAGTGGTAGAAATATTTGAACTCGTTAATCCTTGACTATTTGTTCATCTTTTCACCAGGTTGGTGGAGTCGGAGGTGCAGAGATTGTTTGGCAATTTCCACAGCCTAAACTGTCAAATGATATGATTGATACTTGTAAATTACTTCTAATTTAAGACGTGGCAAAATGTATCTTCACTTTTCTTCTAATTTACACAGGAGTGATATGTGCTTATTGGAATACTCTTTCTATAAAATAACGAAATTAATTTGCCAAATATATGCAGTAATTATTTGGTAATAACTCTGATATTTGCACAAAACTTTATCACAATTAGTTCATAGAAGATTACAGACTGAGAAACTGTTGAATCGGCTTCTTTGGGCAAACAAAATTCTCCCAAAATTTGATTCTTTATTTATTATATAACAAAAAATTGCTCGTATACTAAAATCATGTATAACTAAAATGATGAGAACTGGGTGTCAGGGCCTGGCACTAACTGATAATGAGAAAGAGAGATGAACTTGAACATTATAATCATTCATTATTATATGACATTAGTCAAATTAAAATCTAGTCATATACCTACGCTGGTTCTCATAGTCTGGATAAATTTCCCAAAGTCGACTTTATCTACTGTACTTAATAATCTTTGAAATAGTCATGATGCTTATAAACATTCTATAATAATTATAGTTATTATCCAGAGGGGTTGTGTGAAGGTCATCATTTAAGACGGACTCGAATGCACAAAACAGTTGAAAGATTTATGATTCCAGAAAATAATTATTCACATTGTTTTAACTTCTTCAATAATTCTTCACATTGTTTTAACACTATGAGCAAATGATGTATTAATACGTTTTAAAGACCCACTTAGAACTGTGTTCTTGAAGATCTCTTTTGTTGCGGTGTGAAATATAATTCAGAAAAAGGCTATTGTAGAAGGTTGCTGCTCTGCTTCCATAGAAAAAATGTCCTCTTTTATGCAACAAAATATACAAGTTCCAAACGGAAGTGTTTTATTATTAACTTCATTAAAGTTCATATTAGAACCGGTATTAGAATTGGTATTCGGTCCGGTAATTGGTCCTATCTGATTAACGGCATTGACAATTTGAAGTAACCTCTTCTTGGAGAGGATGAATGGAATTATCATGAATCTTCCCTATACCGTTGTTGCTGCTTATAGTCCGACTAGATTTCCTGAATATTCTGTAAAGCGGTTCTATAAAATATCCGACTCTACCCAGTGTAATAATCTCTAAATTAGTTATGATATTTATAAACATCGTATACAAGTTATAATCATTATCTTGACGGTTGTGTGAAGTCGCCTTCTAAGAAGGACTTGAATGTATAAAACTGTTGAAAGATTTATGAGTCTAGAAAATAATTCTTCAACACGTGCAAATGATGTCCACTTCCAGTCCATGCTATAATCCTTCAAACTATAGTAGTTTGGGAATAAGTACGAAATCTAGTTGAAAATAAACCCCAAACTCGCTGAGTTGCGGATTATGTTTCTGTGGGTTATTTTGTCAATCCATACCCAAGATCCAAGAAAGGAAGGACGGAAGGGAAAATAGCGCTTTCCTTAGTCTGTGTGGTACTTTGTTTCTCATACGGGTGAATAAGTGATTTTGTTTCGATAATATCCTGACTATTGAAGAAACTGCTACTAAAAATATAGGCAAAATGTGTTTCTGTGGTCTAGGAGGTAAATCTAACCAAATTTCTTCGCTGTGCTGACCTGAGCAATATTCGTTTAATACACCAAAATCAATGTAGAAAGATTGGAACGAAAATGACAAAGTTTCCACACACTATGATCCTGGCATAATTCGTGTGGAGTTAATCACAGGTATCTTGGCAAGTGCTGATCACTACTCTAGGATTGGTATCCGTTGAATGTTAATATGAGGATATGTTTGCATTTAACCCAACCCCAGAAAGTCATTTCTTATTCATCGTAGCAGCAGTTTTTAGGGGCCTGCAAGACCAACAACCTAAGTTACTCATTCTAGTTCCTCACCTCAAACCACACAATCACCGAAACAGAGTCCAATTTTTTTCGATGCGAGCTTGCAAGTCACTCTTGTTTTCCACAGGTGCTCGCGCTATTATTGCCATTACAATTTATTGTTTTTGTGTTAATTTGAAAACATTTGCGCAAATATAAAACAAAATTCCTTGGAATCAGGGGAACTCAGCGCCGAATATGGTCGTTTCAAGCAATGCATATCTAATTTTCCTATTCTGCCGCCAAAATCAATATTTAATATGCACGGACTCGCATGCTATCATAGCAGCATGCGAGTCCGTGCATATTACTTTGAAAGATTGCTGAAAAATTGTCGTGACTCTTTTGGAGGAATTGTGGAGCCAAAGTTCAAGATTTATCGGCAGTGAGATGCGGCGAATGTGAATATAGAGAGTCATTAAAGGAATCTCGATAACCAAATTAAAGTCAAAACTGATGTTAACATGCGAGCTCGAGTTGTCACTGGGTGAGGAGGAGCTGCCGCCAGAAGCGGAGATAACTGTTGGCAGACAAATTAATTTATTAAATTAAAACGAGAATCAACTCGCAATCGAATAAAAATAAACAGAAGAGAATAAAAAGTCACTCGCACAGTATAATAAGCATTTAATATGCTATGGGAACGATTTGTATCAATTATATTAGAATGAATGACAAACAGATTCGAATAAAATATTAAATTAAATGCTAATAATGCGATAAGAATAAGCAACAAATTAGAATATTTAAATCAAGTGAACTGACAACAACAACACAGCGAATCTGGCAGAATAAAGCAATTAATCATTTTGAAAATAAATTATATTTTAAACAATTACGAGTATATTGCTAGACAGGTACAAGTATGGTAGTGCTTGTAGCTACTGGTATCTATCATTATCACCACCACTCGGCCAATCTATGTACATGCCCACTTGCTGCTAAAGTAGCTCGAAATGTTTGATGTGAACACTTGCCCGAGACACGAGTTGAGGTGGCACTTGAAATTATTTGTTGAACTCCCTTTTAAGCACGGTTCATATGATCATACGTAGGCCCTTTGTAATGATGTTTACCATATTATCTCAGTATAATAGTATGCAGTATAGTATTTGTTTTTTTTATTTCTTCCTCTATATATTACAATCTATAACAATAATATTAAGTATTTTATATTTAGTAAAATAACTTATCATAATGCCTATATGTACCAGAGAGCCAAAAGCCTTGGCAGCTAGTGCTCCTTTATTATGTATTCTAATTATTAATAATTATTGTACATATAATAATAAATAAATAAATAAATAAACAATAATATTAAGTAATATTTTGTGCAGGTTTGGATTGAATATGCTCTTTTTGCCAATGCCAAAAGAACTTCTTTTATTTATTTGTTTATTAAATGTTCTCTATTTTTCCATCATTTTATTTATGTATATAATTAATTATTTATTTTGTTATTGTTATGTATTTATTTTTTTAAATCTTCCTGTAAGTTCTGCAGGGGTAATTCGCTCCAATCTCCTTGGAGTTGCACCCTCCGTGTCTGCTGCACTACGCAGTTCCAGGCCTCTCAGTCGGTGTATATGTTTGGTGCTGCATTTTGTGATTGTGTCCTTGATGGCTTCAATGTGCAGGTCACGGTGTATAACCTCGTTCGGGATATTCCATTCAGCATTTGTAATTGTTCGTAGTATTCTTGACTGCATTCGTTGTATTAAATTTAAGTTTGATATGCTAGCTGTGCCCCATATGTCGATGCCATATTTCCAGATAGGCGCTATTATTGTCTTGTATATTATTAGTTTGTTGTAGAGAGATAGTCCAGATGCTCGTCCAAGTAGCCAGCTCAACTGTCGGTACTTATTTTTGGCATCGTTTCGCTTGTTAATGATGTGCTGCTTCCAAGTCAATTTTTCGTCTATGGTTATTCCAAGTTATTTTGCAGCAGAGTGAGATTTTATTTTTTTGCCCTTTATAGCAAGGCTGTGTCGATTTTCTGTTCTGTACAGTTTTGTCTTTATTTATCTCTATTCCCCATAAGTAACACCACGCTACTACATTGTCCAATATATGTTGGATTGTATTTGTTGCCTTTTTTTCGTCATTGTGTGATGCCATTGAAACTGTGCAGTATAGTATAATATTCATTTCATAATATATATTCATATTATTATGTATCCAAAAGCATATTCTGTTCTATTGTTTTTTCTCTCCACTGAGCTTACTTGTTGCTTCATGCCTTCTTCATTGTTTTCATTCACTGATTCAAATATTCCTCTAATCTAATCCTTGCGTTTTTAATATGCCCAGCCGAAAATATCACCGTCATTTATGAGGTTGTTCATTGTTTCAGCATATCATTTTATTACTTTATATGAGGCCAGCTGCTAGAGTACTTGCATTTTTCCTTGTGTAAACAAATGTATATTACTTCCGAAGGAAATCTGATTATGGATTCAATAAATCATCAGATAAGTTCACTGAACAATCTAGTGGAGGAAGCGGTCTCTGGACTCTGTGTAATAAAAAGCTCCAATATTAGTGACTTTTTGATACATAATTCTAACGCATGTGGCGTTATTCAAACCCAAATATTGTACTGTAATCTCTGAGAAACCAAGATTACAGAACACTTCAATCCAGTTTACCATTATCAGCAAATTGGGAGGTGCGAATTCTCGTTAATTCTCTATGAATAATTGCTCACTTGCGTTTTCATTGTTGCTCATTACTTAAGCCTACTTTCAATTGTCTACTTACAGATAAACTCTCTAAGAACGCCCAATATCGCCAAGATCGTTAATTTGTTATAAATCGAGGAGCCACGCTGGGAACTGAGGAAGGCACCATGGAGCCGTTCATTAAAACCACGAATACGAAACGTTTCGTTGTGGAGGACTCAGGTAAGAACAAAGTTCAGCATTGTTTCTGCCTCAGTAATCAAATGTGGTTTACTCATTAAATCAAATAGAAATAGTGAGAAAAAATATACGATAATTTTCATCCTTTATCCTTTCTTATGACCCGAACAATTACGTCAAATACCTTAGAACTTTTAATTGAACTGTTTTTCAAAACATTCCTCGACCATCTCCGAGCAACTGCGCATAACTGCTGTTTATTTATTATTTAAATAAATTTAGTCAATATCTTGAAGAACCCTGTTTATGCGTTCAATCAATTTCGAGCTTACCCGCATTTCAATGACAATCTGATTGTATAAACATGTTTACTGTCTTCCGAAGAAGTAAATAAATAAAACAATTATTATAATAAAATAAAATATAATGCAGTGACTTGTTCGGCGTCGCTTAGTATTGGAGCCGGAGTGGAACCGATGGTGCAACACTTTCGGTGTCTAAAACAGCGGATGACACAGTCAGCCGTGTGGGTGCCCAGTACTTCTGGTAATTTTGGACCGCGTACGTCGTCGGAAATATTTCGGGGGAATTTTTATTGGCCTAGCACAGTCTTTAATTAGTTTTTGTTTTTATCTGATATATAGAAATCAATTAGCTCTTGCACTCGCGTTGTTGTAGTATTCGCAGTACTAACCCCGTGTTAGCAAATTTATTATTTGGAAATTGTTTACTTTTTACTCACAGGTGGAATTGTTGTGGTGGCGCTTTTATTTACCTTATAAACAATGTATCTTGTTTTTGTACGATAATAGAGATAGTGTGAGTTGAGCTATAAACACGGGAGTGAGAGGTGATAAACAAAAGTGTGAGAATTCAAGTTGGCGTAGTTCAAGTTCCAATAATTATAAAGCAAGGAACTCCAACTTAGTCAAACAATGCGGAACATGAACTTTTCCGAAGGGTCCAATATTAATAGAAATCTTCCATATTCAGCACAGGTTATAAGGGGCTTAACTGGAACGAGAAGTGATAAACAAAAGTGTGAGAATTTAAGTTGGCGTAGTTCAAGTTCCAATAATTGTAAAGCAAGGAACTCCAACTTAGTCAAACAATGCGGAACATGAACTTTTCCGAAAGGTCCAAGCAAACTTTCAAATGAAGTGTACTCCTGCTAAAAAACATCTTCCATATTCAACACACTCTGATTGCATAGGGAAGCAGTTTATAAGGGGGTCGAGTATGATGTTCTCTCCCTCTTCATAATTTTGTTTGGTTTCCGACGTTTATATTTTTTGTTGCTTATTTAATAATTAGTTTATTTTTAACGAGCTTAAGGTCTGAATGATAAATAATTTCTGTTTTTATATTAAATGTTTATATTCCTATATTTCGGTTTGCTCTGGCAACCATCTTCAGGGTAATCTTTCGGTCTGTCACTTAAATTAATTTTTATTTATTTAATTATATTTATTATTTTAATAATTATTTATAAGAATTCATCCTTATTGTTATCTCCTTACACAAACTTCTTTGTTCATATTTGCAAACACTCGGAAATAAGCGTGGCTGTGTTTCCCTTTCTTCATGAACAACCTGCTTTGAAGCTACATTTTCATCCATTTAAAATTTTATTATTTCAATCATTTTACTTTAAAAAACGTTTACTTACTCATTGAAAATGCTCCGTAATACGAAACCTTATTATAAGAGATTTAAAACCAATCTAGTTGGCATTGGCATATGACAGTGGGAGTAGCTTCAATCCCACTATAATTTCACTAAGTATTAATTCCTAGTCAAAGCTTTACTCACACCTCTAAGCTCACAAAGAAGAAAGCATTCTGTACTGAAGTTTATTGAATAAAATCTGGGATTGGTGTCAGGAATTTTTCATAATTAATTTAAATATTTTTATAGCACAGTAAAATATTAAAGTGAGCGATAATTACTGTGAACAATGACAATACATCATTCGGTCGCCCCATTAAACCTTCAAAGAGACCATTCAGGAAGTCAGCAATGTGAGTTACTTCACGCTACTTGTCATCCAAATGCTGCTCGCTGCATCATTATGAACAAACAACCGCAATACGTGCGAAGCATGTTCATGAACGCCCGGAAAATCCCACGAGGAGTGTGTGAGTGCCGAGGCCGAACAACGCACCGTGGTACCGAATGCCAGAGATAAGTCTAGAAAAGCAAATCTACCCAAAAAGCTTTGTTCAAATTTTGTATGGAACCTTTATCTGGAGATGGTAAAAAAATGGGTGGAAATATATTAACTTCCACATAATCATTATAAAGAAATTGTCAGGGAGTGTCAGACAAAAATGATAATTAATCAAGAGATGATTCTCAGTTCAAATTTTGTGTGGAACCTTTATCTGGAGATGGTCAAAAAATGGGTGGAAATATTTTAAATTTCACGTTTATTATCACAAAAAAATAAATACATAACAATAACAAAATAAATAATTAATTATACATAAATAAAATGATGGATAAATAGAGAAAATTTAATAAGCAAATAAATAAAAGAAGTTCTTTTGGCATTGGCAAAAAGAGCATATTCAATCCAAACCGGCCCAAAATATTACTTAATATTATTGTTATAGATTGTAATATATAGAGGGAGAAATAAAAAAAAAATTATCACTGCAACAGATTTGAGAGGGTGTGTCAGACAAAACCGACAATTAATCGAGGGATGATTCTCAGTTTTTGTAATTGTCTTTCCAAAACATGATTTATAAATTTCTTTTCTATGGGTTTATTATTAAAAACAACACACACAAAAAGAGATTGGAACAAATCATCTACAATTATCTATTATTATTTTTTTATTTTACTATTACAACTCCATCAAGGGACTCTAAATTGAAACATCGCATCCACATTTATTTAGATGCTTTATCATTACAATCATTCAATTTACTTTTGATATACTAAGTGTCTGTGTCATATATGTAGTATATATAGCATGTTTATAGCATACGTGTCTGTCATATATATAGTATATATAGCATGTTTATAGCATACATGTCTGTCATATACTATGCTATAAACCGACTCATATACCCATAACAAGCTGAAATTTGAATCATGAGTAGCATTATGAATATTGTGTTTCACTCCCATGCAACTTTATCAAGCACAGTGGCACAAAACGTATCTACGTCTCTTACAAAAATAGTCTTACGGACACCGATAATGGAAATGTACTTCGATTTAACTGCCTTCTTTCTAGTCGCTTATTTTTAAATTTGTGTGTGAATACTGAAAAACTTAGAGGAGCCGCCAAACTTCGCTAATTGGGTTCAACTCGCTTATTCGACTTAGCGACTTATAACTGTGATGCCGAAGTGCTTCCTTAAGGTTTCTCCACAACTAAGCAACCTTAGGAGTTTCCTCGTTAGCGAGTAGCCAAGCTAATAAGAAATATGAGCCGATGATTATGTGAGTGAATCGAATTTTTATGATGCGTTCCTTGCCTTTGTTTGATGAATGAACGGATCATTGAGATGGGTTCTGTGGGGCATCGACCTAACGGTGTTTACTGTTACAATGTAGAAAGTGTATCACCAGTGTAGGAGCATTTCTACACCAATTTGTTTGCTATTTGGAACAATGGAACAACTGCAGTGCGCACAGTTTGCAGCACCTCCAATTACCGGCTCTGAACAAATGAAAACTACAAATATGATGGATCTTTAATTAGAGCGAGTATAATGGCAGTTGTTGTTCAAGTCGGACTACAGTGGGTTTCATCTACGTCATGACAGGTTGTCACTTTTATTTGCTCATTTTCATAGAGTTGTTATTGATTAGCTGGGACAAAACAACTCAACCATGCTTTTCATTCCACACTTCACTGCCCCACAGCTGCTGCAGTTCCGCTCGAGTTTACACATAATTAAATTGTTAAAGTGCAACAGATCCATTAGTTTTGCTACGCCTGCAATTAGAAACAAAACAAATAAAGTTCGTTTAAGTTTGAAGCGGCTCCTGCTGCGTACCCGACTATAATGCAATTTAGTGCAAATATACTACAAATACAATAATGAGTATCAGTACACACCGCCATGCCCAGCCCTCCTCATCAGCGTGGGCAAATAATCAATCACGACTAACGATTAAAACCCAACACGGTTAATCGTGGTTAAACGATTAACGATTCATATTTTCAATCGTTAGTCACATTTAACGACTGAATTGATTTCATTGTGTAAAATTATAGGACGGACTATGTAGTTTAGTTTCAAGCATGTTAGTATCATAGTTGTGGAACCGCGGATTATCCGGTCGAGGCAATGATGTCTAAATGATTCTTTCTACATATTTGTATCTTCTAGTCGAAGGCCTTAGTTTCTAGTACTGATTCCCCGAAACCATTGCAGACACAATTCAGTATGACATAAGATATAAAATGGATATGAATGTCGCGGACTGCAATCCCGTCGGAGGAATGATCTCTAAATGATTCTATATCTTTCTTTCTATATATATTTCTCGTAATATCGGTGGCCTTAGTTCTTAATACTAATTCTCCCAAATCATTGGAGATTTAATTCACGATGGTGTAAGGTATAAAATAAATGTCACGGGCTGAAGTTCTGTCGAGGCAATGATCTCTAAGTGCTTCCTTCTACATATTTTTTTCTTCTAGTGGAAGACCTTAGTCTCTAGTACTGATTCTCCCAAATCATTGCAGACTTAATTCGGTATATTGTAAGATATAAATTTGAAATGGATGTCTTTTGGTCTGAGTCCTTCACCTGACAAGTTGTTCCGACATAAAAAATTATAATAATTATAATTGAAAAAATAAACATAATTGTAAGATCACACAAGATTTATAAGTGGGACAAATTTTTCTCTAATTGTCGAGGTATGTAATACCCCACCCCAACCAGGAGATAAACATATCATATAACTGCTAAAATTGTATTTATCACTATATAAATATAATGTAAAGACATCGTTGTCTAAAATACCTCAATCCAGTGTCTAAATCACAACGGTACAACTCTTGTTATAAGAATATTTGGAACCAAGTCGGGATATTTTAAACTTAGATTATGTAAACCAACACGTTGAAGTCTCAATTAGCAACTTCGTCCAGAGATGTTTATCATAATTGGATAAAAGCGTTTAAAATTCCATTTGAATAGCAGAAGCAGCATTTGAGGATGAGAACCTGACCGGAATCTAGATGACTATTAACACACTTTAAAAGCCACTTCCAATTTTAACAGCCCCCGTGCCTGGCCAATAACTTTTCATTAATGCAGACTCACATGTCTCTGGAACTTTTACTACCCTTTCTATTGTGGAGCATAAAAGCTGATTATCGCCTGAGTCGCATAAAATTGAAAAGGAAATTTGAATAATTCGAGTAATTATGCAACAGTGAATGAAGTAGAAGATACTACTCGCCAATTAGAACTAAGCGGGGCTCGGACGCGTGTCGGTGCTTCACTTCAGATGCCTGATAAGAGGGTGTGAAAAATTAGCATTAACCTATAAATTAAATATTTAACCTTTGCTGATTTACCGCCAGCGCCATAAAAATGTTAATTTAGTTACTATTAATGTGGAAATAATGGAAAGAGAACTGCCCGCAGACGTGATCGAGACGAGACGCGGCGAGACCGCTTGGCGACTGTTGCTCAAATGACAATGAAAGCCGCGCAAGTTTTTTTTTATATATTTTTTCTTGTTTGTTGTTGTTTTTGTTTTATTATTATGTGTCTCAGCAAATGTCACCAAAGAGACTGTTTTCATTTGCATTCGACTGCATAATTTTTGCACAGATTTCTGCTATTTTCCTGAAAACTTCATTCAAACGAGAATCGAGCTACAAATGCCGATTTGCAACCTTGCCGATATTTCAGCATGTACGCAGCAGCCATGCGCCAACTTGTGCCACACCTCTTCCATTGATCAATATCCGTCGATTGAGGATATTATAAAAACAAACAGTTTTTTGTTAACTTCTCCAACCAGAACGAGGTTTTATTAAATATGGAAAAATATGCTGGCATCTTGTGAGAAATATTTGCCAGATGCCTATTTTAACATAAATTACTCTCCTCTTCATCTCTATAAAACGATCTCTATATACGAGTATTTGTTTTGATAAAATGTTGATCTATTGTTTAAGATTTGTTTAGTATTATTAGGAAAAGAAGGATTTTGTATTATTAGGAAAAGAAGGATTATGTAATGCACTTCTATAGAACTTCCTCAGTGTTTTCAGTTCAGTTCATCCAATTCATTGTTACAGAATTCAGTTTTATTCAGTTAAGTTTTACATTTCTACATTTTACCAAAATATGTCGTCCCTCTTGTAATTATATTTGTTGGCTTTGATTTATTATGTTTTTAATTATTTGTGAGAGTAGGTCAGTAATCGTCAATTCAGTGATATATATAAATCTAATAACGAATGTAAATACACAAAAAAGTGCCAGCTTTATAGAAAATGCCCTAAATATTAGTGTCGAACAAAGCTTAATTGGCCTGTCCACTAAAAAAGTAATGTACTATGACACCATTTAAATGTAATAAAAAAGAGTGAGCAACTTAACGAAACAAATGAGGGGTAATAATGAGACGCAGTAGTTTAAAATGCGGTGGACTGAAGGTAGAACCAAAATAGGAGAGACGTAACGATAGCGATTGGACCAACGTCTGCACTCGTTACGTCGATTTTGACATTTAACCCAAAATGTGACGCTATCAAACGCATCGATGGCTGGCTTTTTACATAAATTCCGAACTCATCCCTCACAGCGGCGATTAAATTGTAGCAAAATTTCGTCATTTTAATTTTAATTTTTAAACAAAATAGCAATCGTGTCCACAAAGTAGCTGCTGTGACGAGTAGCAGACGTTTGCAGTTCGGCTCTTACGGAACCGATCGTCACGTCTAAATGCTTCGTTCAGTTTCGATCAAATACGTACGGCCATTTTGGGTATTAACATTGATTCACATATGCTTGAACTTACTCGTTTCGTTTCGTCTAGTCTATTTTGGTTAGCCCTTGAGACAGTACTTGGACAGAATTTGATCAGTGAGTTCGCCACTTTCTGTGAGCGTAGTTGTCTGGATGGAAAAGCTAAAGGCCCAGGTTCGATTCCTGGGAGAGTTCATAGTTGGTGTGATGCGACATAGTAAATGCTTGGGAAAAAATTGCCAACATAGTAAACGGCAATCGATACCACTGGTATGTGACAGCACTGGTCTTGCGAGGATCCAAATTCAATCATCCAATCAATGACTGCTACTGGTAGGCTCCAGTTTAAGCTCATCTTAAAAGCCAACATTGCTGGGCCCAGCTGCAACGCAGCTCAGCTCCCGCCTCCACTTAAATGCAGGAAGTGCTTAACTCTGAATTCCGTACACTAACTGATATTTCCAGATCAAACTTCCTATCATAGTTAGTGCAGAAAGATGATGAAATAGAGGCGTCACCTTCTATCAGCCTGTTATGCAGATTCTAGCAGCTGTTAATGAACTCATCGGAGCTTTGCATCGTGGTTTGCTCTCCCCATCGATGGTTCCATGAAGTGTATAATGAAATGCATATGCCGTGCCCTTTGCCGTATAGGGTGCGCAATTTTCTATAATTCATACCTATTTGTAGTATACGAGTATTTAAATGGTCACATTTTCAAACCAGTTGCTCACAATTAAATTAAATGGAAAATCGTTTAGCGCTGCCGTTTATCATTTCGCGTCAATGAGGTGACAAATAAGCGACGTGTGCGCAGGCGGATCCCGGCACTGCCAACAACTCGCGTTGTAGCTGCTCCCCGTACGTCAGTTGCAATTAACACTATTTCGCATTTCTCTATGCTTTTAATAACTTTCTATTTATAAACTATAATTTCCTACTCGAGGCGAAAAACGTGCTTTTGCTAAACTATTGCTTCCGGTGTTGCATGCCGGCTAATTTGCACCATGCGTGACTGTCTGGCGCTCATTAGCAGCATGGACCGCAGCTCGCCTCGCTGCACAGCCATCGAAGAGTGTTGATGAATGGCGGGTTTATGTATTGATCATGTAACAAACATGAAAAACACTCTACAGTGGTGGTCAGCAGTCAAGCGGGCTTCAAAGTGAGCCATTGCGGTTGCAAAACACGATCAGTCAGAAGTAGACGAATACAAGTGATGTAATCTCCGAGGTATTCGCTCTTTCTGTGTTGCTCCCATCGCACAAGTCACAGTGGAAAGATGTAAAAAAAATGTAGGTTTTCGGCAAAAAATACATAAGAGCAGAACACTCCTTCCTTCTCTGTGAGTTTAAACCAATAAGTCAAGCCATATCCTACGTCAATCCATATCCTGCATCAATCCATATCCTACGTCAATACATATCCTACGAGTAACAAGAGAAGATCAGTGAATTAAGCTGTGAACGGCACTTATTTTAGTTTATATGCCTCAAAACCTTCTGTCAAAGTCACCAATCACGTCGATAAAAACCACAACATTGGTAAATTATTTTTTTACTGCAAGTCACTGCGATTTTTTCGTTATCTAAACTCTCTTCAACTTCATTTCGCTCCTCATAGTCCATTCCTACTCAGTGGTTATTAAAGTTCCATTATCTACAATGTGGAGCTACTCACCCCAGCCTCGGAATTCCTGCAAACAGTTTCCTGACGATGCCATTGGCATATGATCCACTAACATACATGGTCCACGGCAACTCAATTAGTTTAACTTAATATTCCTGGTGCTAGGGGTCACTGCCTGGTGCCACAAAGTTCTAAACAGCATTTGTCCAGTAGTCTCTCTACCCCACCGCATACATATTAGTACTGCTCTCTCACGCTTGACTTAGTATACGAACTCCTAGACGTGCTAGTATACTAATTAAGTATGCGTACCCAACTGTGACTAATTCTAGTTTGTAGCATTGATTTAGCTTGTCGAAAATTTCGACCATAGCGCACACTTGTTCAGTTATTCTCTTTGTTTTTGTTGTTGTTTTGCAAATTATCAAGATGTGCTGCAATAACGCCATGCAGCGATTTTCCCGTTCAGTGCCGTAGCCAACGTTTGACTCATATATTTTAAGGATACATACTCGTAACTTGGGTCGATGATCGATATAAGATAGATAGAGAGATATATAGGTATATAGAGAGATATAGAGAAAGAAAGAGTGATAGAGAGAGAGAGAGAGAGAGAAAGAAAGAAAGAAATGGAAAAAGGAGTGAGCGACTCTTATAATTACAAAAAAAAACCTATAAAATCATGAATTATGTCCTCAAGAGTTGCCAAGAATTAGTGTTGGAAACTAAGGCCTTCGTCTCGAAGAATAAAAAAAAGTAGAAAGTAGCATTTTCAGACCATTCCCCCTGCGGGATGTGAACCTGTAACAGCTCTCTTTTTTATTCAACGTGTGAACAAAAAAAAGCAAACCAGTTTAATTTTCTACTTCTAAGAGCTTTTTCAAATAATAATACAAAGATTTGTTTGGTGATTGGGGCCATTTTAATCAATCTTCATATACAACATTATATATTTTTATTACTTTGTTTAGCTGCATCAGCTTAACAATTCTAGAATTTAACAACGTCTCGAGTATCGTCTAATTAGAAGACTCCCAACAAGTCAATCGAGAACTTTATTTAATTCATGAAATGGAAGAGAAACAGTGCTCTCTTTTGTAGTCTCCAATACTTCAGGAAGACTAAATAAACTAAGTGCGTTAAAGAGAGATAGATAGATAGATAGATAGAGAATAAAACTTTCATCAAACAAATTCCCAATTAAAACACCTCACAACTCGTACACAATTGAACCCCCTTAACCTGCTGACTGCGGCACTGTTTCCTGGGTGCGTTTTGCGTAACTTAAGAGGCGTGCAATGTTATTGATTGCATTGCTTCAAACAATTTTTTTGTTATTTACTCAGACTTGACTTCCTTTTTGCAAATTATTGCGGAAAAACTGAAAGTTGTTCTACTAAAAAATTTATAATTAATATATTAATTAAAGCACGCAAATAAAAGTGATCTAAGTGTGGTTGAATTTCAATATTTGAGCGCTTGTTTTACAGTATACATACATGCATTTTGTATAGAAAGTGCAGCATACTTTTAGGTGCCACGAAAATCGGACAAAATGGCTCATGAATGTATGCACCGAACATGTCTGCATATGCAGATTTATGTAGTAAAATAATAATAGTATTAAAATATAATTGTTTTATTATTTTCCAGTTATAAATAACAAAATAAATTATTATAATGATAATTTTAAAAATTAAATAAAATTTTAAAATTCTCCCGTTGCAGTTACTAAAGTGACGTCAGATGGTGAACCGCACGGCATTATGACAATGGTCGCTGTGCTCTCGGGCATACTGGCTGCCGTAGTCATATTATCCATATTGGCGTCCCTGGTGGGCTGCAAGAAAAGCAGGAGGTGAGTAATCGTACCACAGGAGTAGTCTAATACATAATCCCGCTATGGCTGCTCCTTGAGTTTGTCACAGGTTTAATATTAGACAAATTCAGTTATAGATTTCAGCGGTGGCCAACACCCAACGTGAATTTTTTAATATCCTTGCAACTCAAGACTGTTGAAACTCCAATAATATAGTTTTAATAAATTTATTTTCCTTTGCAGAGTGCAAAATTGCAGAGGCTGTTCTGTTTCCATCCGTTCAGACAGCAGTGTAGAGAAGCAAGCGGAAGGTTTGGCGCCCGAAAGCAAGCGCTCGTCCATCTCGACTATTTACAATAGCTCCATGAGCATTATAGCCAGCACGGATATGTTGCCAGCATGTGTGCCGCAACCAATTATCTCCTCCATGTACAAGAGCAGTGAGTTGAACCTCTGTGATAGTTTGCAGCACAAAAAGAAGCTACACCTGCACTGGCAGGATGAAGTGAAGGACAGCCAGAGCGTGGCTGAGACGCGAATTGATGTCAAAAGATACTAAGCGGAAGAGCAGTGTGTCCACGCAGGGATCATGCGCCTAGAGCGGGAGCATGTATCTACAACTGTATTTGTACCTTTATAGTTAATTGTGAACCGAAAGACTGATGCAGCAGGGGAAATGGAAGTTGGCGCTGTTTTTTTTTTATAATTTATAGAATAAGATAATATTAAAAACGAAAGATCACGGACAAAAATTGAAAAGCGTTGATTTTTTGAAAATTTGCAAGGGCTTCAAACTTCATTTCCAAGCATGTTTATAACTTTTTATCACATAATTGTAAAAAATAAGTAAAATTACATAGTATAAAATGCGTAGTTTGTAAATATTTTATATAAAATATAGAAATAATTTAGATTTATTAATAAAAAATTGTTTTTAAAAATCGTTTTTTGTGCTTGTTTCCCTGTTGTCATGATTGAGTGTCCTAGTGGCAATTTCAGCTCCGGCAACCAACCACCATGGCCAAGAGTGCCATGCGTATGTACATGCCGTACTCGGCCTGTCGGAAGTAGGCGGCCCGCGGATCGGAATCGAATTCCGTGCTTATCTCAAACACGCGTGGCAAGGGGTGCATGACGATGGTGCGTCGACTGGCGTGCGTCATGAGTTTCGGTGTGACTATGAAGTGGCCACAAGCCTGGAAAATTGGATACTATTAAATATATACTCAAGCAGGTTGGTTGTATTTATGCAGTCACCTTTTGATACTCCTCCTCGCTGGCGAAGCGCTCCTTTTGTATGCGCGTCATGTACAGTACATCCGTGGTGGGAAGCGCCTCCTCAATGCTCTTCATGGTCTTCTGGCTAATGCCTTTCGAATTCAGATAGCGCACAATGTGGTCGGGCATGCCCAGATTGTCGGGGCTCACATATTGCAGCGTGACATTGTAGAGCGTCAGCAGACGTGCCAGGGAATGGACAGTGCGACCATGTTTCAAGTCGCCCACCATCGTGATGGTAAGCCCGTTGACTGTACCGATTTCCTCGCGTATTGTGAAGATATCCAGGAGCGCTTGAGTGGGATGTTCGCCCACTCCATCGCCGGCGTTGAGGAGGGGTTTGCGGCAATGTTGCGCAGCTCGCTGGAATTAAAAGGAATAAAAAAATTGAAGTTTTTCGCAGTTGACTCAACGCGGCGTTACTTACGCTCACGGCTCCTGGTTCGGGATGTCTGAGTACCAACACGTCCGAGTAGCCGGCCATAACCGCAATGCTGTCCTCTAGGGTCTCTCCCTTTTTCACAGATGAGCTGGTCTGATCCATGTAAATCACACGCCCACCAAGTCTCTGCATGGCTGCCGCGAAACTGCAACTTGTGCGCGTACTGACTTCATAGAATATCGAAGCCATGATCTTTCCTTTGAGCAAATCGTCGACGGGACGATCCTTGGAGACGCGACTCTTCAGCAATTGCGCCAAGTTAAATATATCATTGAGCTGCTCCTTGCTGAACATATCCACTGTGATGACATGCTTACCGAGCAAGCTGTGCGTTAGGGGATTTGTCGTCGTGGCCTTAGGAATGAGCTCCTTGAGAGTGGCATTGCTAGCGGAATCGCAACGCATCCGCGGCAAGGGAGACATCGGACGTAGTAGATTGGGATCGCCGGCAAAGTGCACACCGACTTTGGACGCAGGTTCCGCAAGTAATTTAGCAAACGCCTCATTAGTCTGTGAATCGGAAACCAAGTCTTCATTGAGTTTTGTGGTCTCAAGGCCGTCAATTACAGTCTTCATCTCGAGCGATTCCAAGGATTGTGGGGCCATCAGCTTGCGATTGTATTGGTTGCGCACGTTTAGGCCGTAGCCGGGTTGCGCAAGTACCTCGCCATCTATGAAAGCCACTTCGCCGCGCAGAACCACTCGGTGCACTCTACCCTTGACTTTTGTACCCTCGAATGGCGTCCACTGGGCCTTGGACATCATGCAGTCCTTCGAGATCACCCATTCCTCATCCAAGTCAATCTCCACGTAAGTATTCGGCTGTTCAGGAAGGCTGAAAATTCGTTTCGGATTACGGTAGAATTTGTTTTTGATGTCATCCAAAGTCAAGCGGCCCTCATCCACCGCTTTGAGCAGTAGTGGCAAAATAGATTCCAGTCCAGGAAAACCTGGCGGTGGCTTCTCTGAGTTTTTCTCTTCCCACGTGTGCGGAGCATGGTCTGTGGCGAATATATCAATGTACTCTAAGTTATCCCACAGAGCTTGCTGATCCTCAGGCGAGCACAACACCGGCCGGACCTCAGCCCTGGCCGCGCCAATGCTGGGTATGTCTGCGGTCGACAGGAATAGGTGATGTGGACACACCTCACAAGTGACTCGTATCCCCTTCTCCTTGGCCGCTCGTATGACCATAATCTCCTCTTTGCGTGCAATGTGACAGATGTGGACGGGACGGTCCAGCAGGTGCGCCAATAAAATCACCGCGCCCATGGTCTGCCTTTCAGCATGGCACACAAGCGGTGCCCGCTTCGGCCAATTTTGCAGGTGTTTCTCCCAAACGGTCATGTCGCTTATTTTGAGCGTGCTGAACGTCTCATTGAGGTACATTTTCAGACCTGCCGCTTGGGCGGCCAGCTCGTTAATGTGCTGCCAATTGTCGTCCGAAGCGCCCACGTACAAAGCGTAATCGCAGCGCGCACCCGCCTTGGCCACCTTTTGGAATAGCGCAAAACTGGTCTGATCCACTATCGAAGGATTGGTGTTCGGCATGGCGCACACCATGGTAATACCACCTGCCAAGGCAGCAGCCGTGCCGCTGGAAAAATCTTCCTTGTGCGTGGCGCCGGGTTCGCGCAAATGTGCGTGTACATCGACGAAACCTGGCAGGGTGACCATACGCCGTGAAGTCATGCAGTCCGTGTGAGTTTTCATAGCCGGCCGTCTGCCAGTGATGCGCATGGACTCGACCAACAATTTAGTGCACTTTACATCGGTCACAAGTGGAATGGAGTAGTCGACAGCGAGACGGCGAGTGCGGTAGCCGTGCGTCATGAACGAGGACACTCTGTGATAAAATGAAGTGAATGAACATAGCAATTTCTTAGGATAGTCCTGTACTACCTTCTGGCGCCTCCTCCACGCATAGGCAAATTTATGACCATGTCAAATTGTTTGTTAGCTAAGAATTCGGCCAGATGCCTCAACTCCCCATTGGGATCCTCTGGGGTGTGCTTGTCAAAGGTCCATTGCACGGATTCCACCTGCAAGAAATGGAAAATACTTAAGATGTTTTTCGTATACAAGACCAAACTTCTGGAGAAGTAGGGTATTTCTTCAATGAAGGCATTGATAAAATACCCGTATAATCAAAGCCTAGAAATGCCCTTGATTTAGAATGATATTGACCTATAATCAAAGCCTAGAAATTACCTTGATTTACAATGATATTGACCTATAATCAAATAATAGAAATGGCCTTGATTTAGAATAATATTGGCCCACGTCACACGGAATTTCTGTTCTATATTGTCTCTATCTTATGGTCCTATAAATCCCCAGTCAATAAGATAACATCTCTCATACAGCTGTTATGGGCGGATATTAAGATCAGGAACATAGGAGTCTGAATAGTTTCCCTCGATCCCAAACACAAAAACCCCCCATAATGATCAAGTTAAGTGCAACTGCAGGGGAACAAATCAATTGGAACAATCAACTGCGGTAACAAAGAGATACGAATGACGATCTGTGATAAGTGAACATGTATCACATCATGTACTTCTTCAATTAACCGGCACAGTGGGGTGAATTCCAAACGAAGGTGACGAAAATCCGAAGCAACTGATTGACCATTAAAAAACTTGAAATGAAGTGCTTTTGAACATTGTCTGAAAATGTCAAGCAAAATGAGTGAGATAGTACAACGGCCACGCCTACTTCCCTATTTAAAAGAACAGCTTATAAATCAGTTGTTACAGAGATACAGGTTGGAATTTTAGTAATGAACATCTAAATAAATCCAAACATAATTTTGCAAATATTACCATACTCTTGCCGTGGTCTCTTTCCTCGGAGTTTGTGAGATAATGATATGATTATAGGTGCCCAGGGCAATTGGTAAAAGTTCTATTTCTGGGAACTATGTACTTCATAGTTAAAAAACCTGTCACACAATTTAACAAAGCGGACCTAAGATTTGATGGCCTTTGTAGCTATGATATGTGTGCTCAAATATCACCTTAACAAAGTGGGTCGTCTTGGTAAGATGGAATGTCATCCTTTTATAATGAGCAGCGAGATGACCAACACACATACCCTGTGATTGTCCAACACTGATTCGGTTTAGAATAGGAATCTGCAATCACTCGTCTTAACTCCCTCTCAGACTACATTCTATGCTGACAAATATGATCTTCTAGTTTTCAACAGAACAGCGGAATGTATTTTGTCTGAAAAGAGGTGAGGCACTAAAGATTTTATGCGTACTTCTTGGTCACATTGAATACCCAGTTCCCAGTTCAGTTCCCTCGCAAAAGCTAAAATATTATTATCACTTATCTGCATGCTTCACTATCGTGTAAGTTCTCAAGGTCAGTGGAATATTCCAGCAGTACCAGAGGCAGCATATCAAAGAACAATTTCTTACGGTTCAGAGCTATTATCAAATCAAGTATGACGGGTCGTAGTGATAGAGGACGGGATTCGAATCGTGTTCCCACGACTGAAAAATTATCGAGAGATCATGGAAGCGGACAATGCCTTAAAACTAGTTATGTGTTTTTTCATGGATTTCTGAGTAATTTTTGTTACTGGGTTCCTATACCAAGTATCACTAAGACAAAAATATCTTCATAAGCACAGACGAACGTTAAGATCAGCTACGGAATCTGTCTCATTTTTGTGCACCGAAATTGATTGTTCCTTCCATTGTCTGGCGTAGATATTCTTTGTGTATCATTTGCAATGCTTCTTATCAGTGCGAACAACATTCGAACAGTGATAGAATCAATAAAAGAACCGTGTGACCCAATGAGCAGATAGTAAACCTCATTGGAACAATGATCTTGTGGAAGATAACAGTAGAAGTGTGTCTTCGGTTTCGTAAGGAACACTCGCCAAATAGCCACCAATATTGACTGCTCTACAAAAGTGAAATTAATACATTTTAATGGGGTCCTCCAGTTCGAAACGCTGGGATAAGCCAACCAATCCTATGCAGGTATTGTACTTGCAGGAGATGCAACGCGCCCGACAAAAACTCCAGTGGGAAAAGGAACAAAAACAAATTGCTAAATTGCAAAAGAAGCAGGCGAAGAAACACAAAAAGAAGAAGAAAAATGATCTGAAATGGAAGAACGGACGCTCTTCAGTCACAAAGCGGAAGAGCAGCACCGGCAGCCAACGCAAAAAAGTCGAGTCCTTCGATAAGGAAGAATGGAATCGTCAGATTGAAAGCAGAACAAGAAACGATTTGGATAATAATTTGGCCACATTCGTCCTGAATCAAATTTCGTTGACAATGCAATTCTTTGGGGACTATGAAAGGTCAGTCAAGAGACGAGGAAGAAGTCAATACTCGTATAGGTGGAAGCCTCCTTCTAGGAGTTTGCGGTCGATATAGAGAGTGTTTTTGATAGGGAAACAACTGAAATCTTATCAAGCAGAACTTCTCTTTGCACTACAATTTCCAATTTCTTTTAGTATTTTTCTCACTTATCAACGGTCGTTCAAGTGCACAGCCCTGTGTGGAAGTGCGCCTCGGCGAATAGATTGTTGCCTTTATTTCAAGTACTTCAAGTGCCTCTTCAATTATTGCACGTGTTAAACAAGAAATTGGAAAACGTTTTGTGAAGTGCCGCCTTTGGCAGATTGCTTAATGTGCCCTTTGTATTCCAGAGATGTGGCTGCCATAGCGCAGGGCTTCTTGGCCGAGGAGAATGCATACAATCAGCATTTGGAAGATCACTCCATCTTACTGGCGAATCCTTTGGACGCAGCCGTTGCCCAGTGGCTGCACTACAATCCAATGTGAGTGACTTTCCTAAAGACTGACCAATGACTATGTTAGCTCCACATAGAAAAGAGTAGAGTGACCGACCGCCCGACCTATAACGAAGAGGCGGATGGAGCAAAACTGAAGTTTCGTTTGAGTATTGATGCATCTTGCAAGTATACAATTACACTGGCATATACGACAAAACAATACTCAAGCGTGCAAACGCGGTTTTGTTTCTTCCCTATCGCAAGCTTTCAATCTCTTTCTTCCAGACACGGTCCCGACAAAGACAGTCGCGAAATCCTGCAACCCCTCGCCATGTATGTGGTATTTGAGAATATCGACGTATCGCGTCCCAGTGATGCTAACTACGATTCCATATCGCCACTGTGCAAAGTGGACTTGGACTCGGATGTCTCCAAGAGTACACCGTGTAGGGAGGATTTTCGGGACATGTTGCGAGAGATCAAATGGAATGGTTACGTGCGACTAAAACTCAGAGAAACGTCAAAGGTACAAAAAGTCGCAAGTGCCTCCACGAACGCAGTGTATGCGGGCGGCAGTTCCGGTCAGAGCACCAACAGCGCTAGGAGCACAAAAGCTGCGAGCATGAGCAGCGGAAGCAGTAGTGGGTATTGTTCCGAAATAGACTACGATTATGCGTATATTACGCACCTGAATACACACCATCCTCTGGCCGAATTGAAACTGAGCAATGTACCCTCGAACTGGCAACTGGACGCCAAAGTGTTGCCGGAGACGTGCGTCACTTGCTTGAAAAATGTTATAGATCGCAGCGTGGAGGTGGATAGCGACGACGAAACAGATCATGAGGACGACGAGGGTGACGATAGTGAAGGCGAGGCAGCTAAATATCCCCCAAGCCACTCCCGATCCAAGCAAAGATACAACTATGAAGCGATACGAGCTGTGAAGCTGTGCAAACGGGCGCAGGAGCGGCGCAAAGTGCTGCTGCAGCAGCAGTACTTGAATTCCAAAGAATTTATGCGCTATTTTGGCGAGCTGCTGCAACAAAAGCTGGCTCAGCAATTGCGCATACCGCAAGAGGAGTTAGACGCGGCCACTTATCGTGGAACGTCCATTTACACCAGCCAATTCGAGATCATACCCGCCGTACACGTGGCTCGGAATGTACAGAGCTGGCCAGATTGTGCCTTTCAGTTCAAAATACGCGAGCGCCCCATCTCCATCGATCCCAGGACGGGCAGACAGTTCCAGTGGCCCACTCGCTCCATGATAAGGCGCATTGAGACGTTTGGCTATCACGTCATTCCCGTGGGCTACGTGCCGAAAAGACACCGCAATCCTTTTCGAGAGCTCGAATGGCGTATTGTGTTTCCAAAAGCGGAGCGGTATTTGCAGCGTCAACTGAGCACGACGCAGGTGAAAGTTTTCATGCTGACGAAGGCGTTGGTAAAGACCTTCATCGAGCCGCTGGAGGAAAACCAGTCGCTGATATTCGCCCTCGACTGCCTACGCGCGCATCTGTTCTGGGAATGTGAACGGAACTATGCGGCCTGGCCGGAGGAGTTTTTGGGCGAGCTGTTGGTGGACTTCATTGACTCGTTTTTGCAGAGGCTGCGTGAGAAGGTGCTGCGCGATTACTTCATCGAAAAACGCAATCTCTTCGAGTGCATACCGGAGTATTCACTAGCCACCTTATATGGTATACTGGCAGACATACGTTCCAATCCGCTGATGCATCTCATGGTCGCTCTGAAGAATCTGGAGTTCGTGCAGCCTGATTTTCCAAAATTGAACTTCAGGCAGTTATACGCGGTTTTGGTGGAAGACGATATGTTAAAACTACAAATGCAATCTAAGAGCACTCGCCATGCCATCGATCACATGGACGACGATGACGACGAATCTCTGTCCACGTACGACGAAGAAGTTAGCGGCTTCAAGTGCCTGCAGCAAGAGCGAGCGAAATCGAGCGGACGACTCCGGAAGAGAACGCATTTAATGAGGCACAACATCGAAATGCATAGACTGCAGGAAGAGGCGAAACTCGGTTCCATGGAGTCTATAGATCTTGAGGTGAGGTGCCGATGTAGAAACTACCCTTGCCGACTGCTAATCTTGAGCTTTGCACTTTTCAGTTTATCTTCACCGGGAATCTTAGTAACGCTCAATCAAAACTAATCAATCAAGGCGAGGAAAACCTAAGACGCACCAACATTCTGGAAATCCTATTGGATCACTTGGTGGTAATGGCTGAGAAAGCCACAAACTTGCAAACGTTGCATGAAGTCAACACGTATGTCGCTCAAGCGAAGAGGCTCTGCAAACTTTATTACAACCTCGGCTGTGATGTGGGAGCCGAAGAATACTTAGTCGCAATAGACAAAATTGAGGATTTGTGCAAAAAGCGGCCAAGCACTGAGAACTCCACATCGTCAGCACCAGAATTACCGGTACGTACCAGGATAGAAACAATTCCTGCTTATCGGAAGAATGATCCGAAGATGCGATCACTGCCAAAGCGACATTTTTACGTAGAAGTGGAACCAAAAATTGAGTTAAGTACTGGCGAGGCAAAGGACGACACAATAATTGAGAACGTTGGAAATGTTTCAGAGGAGGAAGGTGGCCGCGGCCATGATACTTCACCAGAACGACTCAAGTCCATTAAGTTTATAGAACATGTGGTGGAAGTGCATGACTCAAACCCTATACAGAAGACGCAGGACCACAGACCCACTAGCGTACTGCGTGAGCGTGCACAGGTGCACCAAAGTGATCTGGACGAAATTGTTGTTGAACCAAGAAAAAGTGCGGTTGAGCCTGGAAGTAAGTGCATTGCAACTGAGCTCACCGCTCGCAGCAAGTCAGCCAAGTCGGAAAATGGAATAATGCAAAAGCTCGGTTCGTTGGCCGCGCCAATTATGAACTCACGTGTCATGGAGAAGCTATCATCGGCCACCGCAAGTGTGATGACTTCATTGTCAGTGGAGGAGAAGGGTGTGCAGCTGCGGGCAATGTTCAACAAGAAAGCTGTGCAATTGATGGGATCATTTGATGAAACATCGGAATTATGATGACATCATTTGCAATTGGAAATAGAAATGTTTTGTAATTGTGAGTGTGAAAGTGGTGATTGGACCTTGTGCACGATGGACGTTTTTCACTGAACCCCTCTGGTTTGACACTAATTAATAAGTTATGTTTCTGTACCGCCCACTTACACAGCTAATAACATCCTGATAAGGATGATAACTGACATTAAAATTTGTTATTAAATGGTCTACAACGAGAGGAAATATTGAGTGATTTGCCATGTTGGTAAAAGTTACACCTTCGGGCCGTCAGGCAGGTCTATGAATACATGTCGAGTAAGAATGAATAAAATATAATTTTCTGTAGTATATTAAAAATAAGCGTGATATGAATTAGTGAGGACCTAACCCAAATGATGTTTGAAACGAGAAGATGAAAATAGTGTGTTGAGAATGGTGCAAAACTCAGATGCTTAACAGTCGCAACGACAGATGGCGTTAGCATACGGTGACCGCCGGCTAACATCGCTATGCTAAGCGTTACTAAGATAGTGCGAGTATATTTGCCTCTGAATTTCCCTGATATCTGTTTGGCAATCGTTTACCATCACCATCTAACATTTTTTAACCATTACTCTGATGGTACGAGGAGATTTTTTTTCAATACTCAACATATATTAAGCAACGTTTACTGGTCAGGTATCTATCATTGCAAAGTATCACTATAAGCTCATATTTTGTATATTTGGTCCTTGAACATGGGTTCACAACTCATTATCTCTTTATCTCTCATTCATCTCTCTTCATACATCCGAAAACTATCAATTGATTTCTTATTCCAAAGCGTTATGCTCAGTGTACTTACATCAATGCCATGTTCCGCATAGAAGTCTCCGGTACCCATAGAGGCGTAGAGCTTATAACCCATTTTGGCCAAATCTCTTATAGAGGACAGTAGTTCCATTTTATGCTAAAAAATTTAAAGTTTTATGTTTTACCCTCCGTAAACATTCCAACAAATCATGACGATTACCTTAAAACTGCCAATCGAGAGTAGGATTGCTTTCTTCGGTATTTGGAAGCCAGTTGACATCATGGCCTTCAGGTAGGCCTCGTAACGATTGTCACCGAAACAAGCCACCTCACCAGTAGACGCCATCTCCACACCCAACTGTACATCTGCGCCTGCCAGCCGCGAAAAACTGAATTGGGGCACCTTGACACCAACCTTGCCGACACCGTGCAGCACTTCCACCGGTTCCATGGGCATGCCGATAATAGCTCGCGTCGCCGTTGCCACAAAATCGTGATTCAGTGTCTTCGAAACGAAAGGAAACGACCGCGATACGCGTACATTGCACTCGATGACCTTGAGCTCGTTATTCTTGGCTATCAATTGCATGTTGAAGGGACCAGTCACATCCAAGAGCGCCGCCAAGTCGCAAGCGATACGCTTGATATTTGCCAATGTCTCTCGATTCAAGTCTTGGGGCGGTGTCACAAGCGTTGCATCTCCCGAGTGTACACCAGCATTCTCGACATGCTCCGAAACGGCCATGCAAAGTATTTCTCCATCAGCCGCAACAGCGTCCACATCGATTTCTTTGGCCTCGGTAAGGAATTTTGAAATGACCACCGGATGTTCTTTGCAGACAAGTGATGCCGCATTCAAGTAGGTCTCCAAATCCTGATTGGAGTAGGCCACATTCATTGCGGCTCCGGATAGCACGTATGAGGGACGTACCAGGCAGGGATATCCGACCTCTTCGCAAAAATCTATGGCACTCTTCAAATTGGTCAACTCTTTCCAGCGTGGCTGCAAAATGCCTTTGCGATCCAACATTCGGGAGAATTTGAAACGATTCTCGGCGCTGTCAATGGACTCCGGTGAAGTACCCAGAACCTTCGCTTGCTGGCGATGCAGGTCCATGGCTATATTGTTGGGCAATTGTCCACCCATGGACAAAATGATGCCCTCGGATCTTTCAATTTCGTAGATGTCCATCACCACTTCGAATGAGATTTCCTCGAAGTACAGGCGATCGCACATATCGTAGTCAGTGGACACAGTTTCGGGGTTGTAATTGATCATTATAGTCGATTTGCCAAGATTGCGCAGCTCTCGAAGACAGCCCACCGCGCACCAGTCGAACTCCACTGAGGAACCGATGCGATAGACACCAGAACCGACGACGATTGTGAAACCGCCGGGGAAGTCCACATCATGTTCGGCTGCATTGTACGTCATATATAGATAGTTGGTGGTGGCGGGCCACTCCCCAGCGACGGTATCGATTTGCTTCACGTACGGCTTGATGCCCAATTCCAGTCTTTGCTTACGCACGGCCAGTTCGGTAATTTTGATGGCCGATGCGATTTGCTTATCTGAGAAGCCAATCTGCTTGGCTTTCAGAATTTGATCAGCGGAGAGCGTGTTGCCACATTCCTCCAGCACATTATAAAACTCGATGATGTGTTTCATTTTGTGCAAGAACCATTTGTCTATTTTTGTCAGCTCATGCAGCTCGTCGACGCTATAACCGCTTTTGAGAGCGGCGGCCAGTACGAATGGGCGCTTATCGGTGGGCTGCGTCAATTCCTCTTGCTTCAGCGGTTGTTGGTAGGGATCGAATCCGTTCACAGTACCTTCAACCATCCGCAGTGCCTTTTGAAAAGCCTCCTCGAAGTTTCGTCCGATAGCCATAACTTCGCCAACACTCTTCATGGAGCTGCCAATATTCTTGCTCACGCGTACAAACTTGGCCAAATCCCAACGTGGTATTTTAACGACGCAATAATCCAAGCTGGGCTCGAAGCAGGCAGTTGTCACACCAGTCACAGAGTTTTTTATGCTGGGCAATGCCACCCCAAGCGAGAGTTTGGCAGCGACATATGCCAGCGGATATCCTGTGGCCTTACTTGCTAGCGCTGAGCTTCTGGAGAGGCGGGCATTGACCTCGATAATGAAGTACTCCTCAGAGTGAGGATTCAACGCATACTGAATATTGCACTCTCCGACCACACCAAAGTGCCGTATCACTTTCAAGGCGGTGGTGCGCAGCATGTTGTATTCCCTATTCGTGAGGGTCTGTGAAGGAGCTACTACAATACTTTCGCCGGTGTGTATGCCCAAGGGATCCAGATTCTCCATGTTGCAGACAGTTATGCAATTATCGAAAGCATCTCGCACCACCTCATACTCGACTTCCTTCCATCCCTTCAGCGACTTGTCGATCACCAACTGACTGGAGTGTGCCAGCGCTTGGTGAGCCAGTGCGGCCAACTCGACTTCGTTATTGGCGAATCCTGAGCCTAGGCCACCTAATGAGAAGGCAGCTCTGGCCATGACGGGGTAACCTAGACGCTTAGCGGCTTCCAGTGCTTCCTGCACTGAGTAAACCGCTTCCGAGGGAGCCACTCGCTCTCCAATTTCGTTCACACGCTCGGCGAATAGTTTCCGATCCTCGGTTTCGATAATCGACTCTATGGGTGTGCCGAGTATTTTGACATTATACTTTGCAAAAACGCCGGCGCGTTCCAACTCAACGCCGCAATTTAATGCTGTTTGGCCGCCGAATGTGAGCAGTACGCCATTCGGGCGTTCAGCCTTGATCACTTGCTCCACATACTCCGGTGTTAAGGGCAAAAAGTAGCACTTATCCGCCAGACCTTTCGACGTCTGCACAGTGGCAATATTTGGGTTGATTAAGATAGTTTGTATTTTTTCCTCCTTCATCGCTTTAATGGCTTGCGAGCCGGAATAGTCAAATTCACCAGCCTGTCCGATTGAAAGACCACCGGAACCGAGAATCAGCACCTTCCGTGGACGTTTCTCGGGTATGGATTCGGGCACTGGTGTGTAAGCAAGCCGTTTACACAGTGTTTCGCGTAGACTGACATCGATGTTGCCTTTTTGCTTAATGGCATCCAGGAATATGTCGAATAGTAGCTCCAAGTCCTCGGGACCGGCGGTATGTTCTGGGTGGAACTGTACAGAAAAGTAGGGTTTGTCCTTGTGTATGATACCTGTAAATAAATTAGTATTAAAATAACCCAATTCATGACTTCAATGCCAAATTTGAACCTTCATTGGTATTATCGTTTGCATTTGTGAATAGCGGCTCCCAATCCGCGGGTAAAGTGGTGGTGTCCACGGCAAACCCATGATTCTGTGAAGTCATGAAGCACCGACCCGTACCATGGTGCAGACAGGGCAGGTTATGACCACGATTTCCGTACTTCATTTTATACGTCTTGCAGCCGACTGCTGTCGCGAGCAATTGATGCCCCAAACATATGCCAAAGACTGGTTTTTTGCCATTCTGTAGGACCTTTTTGATCTGCGCAACCGTTTTCTCACACACAATCGGATCTCCGGGACCATTGCTGATAAATAAGCCATCGAATTTACTCTCATCCAAGGGATGGTTCCACGGCACCAACTCAACACGCGCTCCACGCGACACAAAACATCTAATTTGATTCAATTTCAGGCCACAGTCAATGGCGCAAATAGTAGGCGAACCAGTTGCATTGAACACCATCGGTTCCTTCACCGAACATTCTGCAACTAAGTTACGTGTATTGGGATCGCAAAAGGTTGAGGGATGCAAATTCACTGGGTACTCATAAACAATACGTCCCAGTATGGTTCCTTCCTCGCGGATTTTCTTGGTTAAGGCACGTGTATCGATGCCACTAATGCCGGGCACACCATGGCTCTCCATCCACTTAGAGAGCGTTTGTTGCGCATGCCAATGTGAAGGTGTCTCACAGATCTCACCTACCACCAGGGCTGACACCGAAATGCCCTCAGTCCACTCAAAATGTTTTGGAAGACCCATCTCATCCACTTCCTTGGCGCTGGGAACGCCATAGTTGCCAATTAGTGGATAGGTGAGTACAAGTATTTGCGCCCGATACGAGCGATCGGTCATCGACTCCGGATAACCGACCATACCAGTTTGGAAGACAACTTCACCGTCGACGGGAGCCTTCGCGCCAAAAGCATATCCCGGCAGTATGGTTGAGTCTTGCAAGACTAAGTAGCAGTTCGGCGGCGACATGATTTCAGTGGTTTAGTTCCTGAAACTGAGGATCGGAAAAAGAATTTATGAGTAAATTAAAGAAAATATAAAAATAAATTATTTTTATCAATGGAATTAGAGAATGTTTCGCACACCGAAGATGCATTGACAAGAAAGTTGGCCTCTTCGATGGTGCATTCATCGACGGTGGGTTTGGGCTTTCTGTGGAGGCTCTTAGTGTATATAACTCGCGCGTATGATAGTGTTTGTTTATTTTGAGAGCGATTGTAATCATACGTCCCTATGAAGATACTCTCATGTTTACACTCAAAAGTCACAGAGAGCAGTGTGGCCAGCAAGAAACGGCTCAGAACCACAACAGCAACATGAGTAAAAACAAGTTACCAGGGAACGAGATAAACTCACGCTCAACCACTTCAATGCTTACCACGAGCACTCTCCTCTCGATTTGGCGGCAGCCCTGTTATCGCGCATAGACAGACAAGATACAGATAAAAACCACAAGCATCGTCATTAAAAAGACTACGGCAATCAAATTCGAGGGCGCAACATATTTCGCGAATGCAAAGCAAACAAAAACAAAAACAAACAACAAAACTCTACAAAAAATTAATGTGCTTATACAGGAATCACGTTTTGTGTAGTGCAAAGCCAAAGTGATGAGTAACTAGGGGAATGGATGCATTGCCACTACCCGTATTCTGCTGCAGCGAAGGGTTCTTCCAAGACAACATAGAGTTATTGTTAGTGGATTTGATCCTACGGCTGAGCCCGGTAGGCACAGATGGTTCCAAAACAGATATTGGATCGGGTTCTGGGGTTTTACGGTGTAAGAGGCAGCAGATGGGCAAAGGCTATGCTGCCTGTTATTTCCGAAATTGAACGTCAAGGTTTCTTCTGCCACTTGGTAGGAGAGACTGCAGACTTCTGGTAGGACTGATGACAGGTCATTTTGCATGGAGTAAGCATATGCCAAAGATAGGGATTTCAGACAGGCCTGTAAAGAAGAATATGACCACTTTTTGTGCGTATGCCCCGCTTTCGGTATCCTCAGTAGTGCAAACTTTGGCTGCTTGGAGTCACAGGATCTACTAAGGTTTGTTGACAAATCTGCTAGATTCAAAGAAAATTAAAATGGAACATCAAATATAGTACATGGATATCTTGTGGTCTGAGTGCTATATACGACTAGTTGTTCCGACAAAACAAACAAACAAACAAACAAAATAGTGTTATTGAATGATGTTATAATAAGAGCAGCAAATTTCAGTATTATTTCTGGGAATCAAATTTCCACTGCAACTATCTTACTTCCTGACTTGTTGGAAGTTGCTTACATTGACTTCTTAGTTCTATTATTATATATTTCTTCTAAAATTCTACTCAATTGTCTGAAGAGAAAAATATCCAATACACGCTAAATACTACTACGGCTTTCACAGATACACGAGAAAACCGCCTTAGAAGGACGTTTCCAAGCACTCAGGCAAGTGATGACTATTAAACCGTAAGTACGGCTACTATATTCCGGAAAATTACTCATATCTGGCTGAAGCGTTGGGAAATTGAAGATTATTTTCCTTCCAGACACTGTATCCTCAAAATTTAACGGGAATGTTATCTTTGCAAGCGATTGCATTGGCTTATCACAATTTTCGATTACCACTCAATTTGAAAATCCACGAGCATTGATAAACAATAATAAAAAATTAAATCTTCAACAGGATAAAAGAGTTTCACAAATTGTTCATTGCACACTTTTCGAAATAGCACAGCATTTTGCCTTAAAGTGTAATGGATTCATATGGCTTACAGGTCCAATAGTCCATAAACTCATTGCTTATTTGTAGTTATTGCTGTTTCGAATCTTTTTTTGTTTTTTTTTTTATTTTAATCACTCGTATCTCAACACAAACGGTGTTCGTGGGATTTCTACATCATTACCTGCTGCTTTATAGCAGATTCACCTTTACACCCTACACAGAATACTCGTAGGGATTAGCTACATGTATATTGAACAGCTCATAAACCAAGTTAGAAGGTATGGAAGAAAATCTCTGAACATAATGCAAAAAATTACGAAGGCAAACAAAGACAGGTTGAAAAGAAAATGCAGGTAAATCTTCCAGAAAACTAAAGTATCAATGGAAAAATATGAGATATGCGATATGTAGGAACAAGTTGTTTACTGTAGGGCAATTAGTCACGTAGACAGTCCACATATACCTGCTGCCAAGATCGATCTGGGAATTTCTATATTCCAAAAATCTGAATTCAAAGAAATCACTGTTGGATTCAGTGTTTAAAAGTCTTCCCCCGACTTAACAGACCAATATCAACCCTAACACAATTTTATTGAGTCGATTCTCAAAAAACCCAATTATATTTGCCTCATTTTTATTCGAATGTTTGTCTCCCAAACAAGTTTTTACATTATTTTTTAATTATTGAGACAAACAAATAAAAATAATAAAATTAAAAGTTCTAATATAAAATTTAAAAAAATAGGTTCTGGCTGGCATTGAAGTCGGACAGTGGCGAATTCAGGGCACAGTCAACACAACGATTTAAAAGTTTATATTTTGTAAAATTGTTTAATTTTAATTTTATTAGTTGTTAACATATACATTTATTATTATTATTTTTTTTATATATGTCTTCGGTATTCGAAGGACTGTTTGTGCATACGCCACCATAATTATCAAATGGAAAATTATTGAAAAGCATTTTGGCAGATCTTATAGCTATTTCGGACACGCCACTGTCCTCATCAGCGATCTTTAATGAAAAGTAATTTTTTCTCAAGTAGTTATTATGTCTTAGAAAGAAGCACAATTCATTATAATTGAATTAGAAAGTCGAGTGCGATTACAAGTAGATGAAAAAGTATTTTAGTTTAGTTTAAAATATACCATGAAGATATTGAAAACTAAAATTTTTCCGAATAATATGTAACAATTTGTAAAGACTACACTTGAAATTAGCTGAAGGTCACCAGCCATAGCTCTAATACACTTAACTTATAATTTCAATTTTAAATCTGTGTTTTTGTAAATAAATAACTTTAAAAGCAATGTATAATAACACTGAACGTTGGAACTAGATTCGAGTATTATTACAAAAGCCCAAATAACTCCAACTAATGTTTATAAAATTACTAAATTACTTTATTGTCGACTTTTTGATTTCTTTATAAAGATTTTTGGAGCAAATATATCTCTTTGGCCGCAATCTGTGGCATAGTAGTAAGCATGCTAGACTCACACTCTGAGGGTCGCAGGGTCAAATCCTGTCCGAGCTTGGTCTCAAAAAAACTTCTTTCTAGAAATCTTTTTCTCCTCGAGTCGAAGGCCACAGAGTTAGTACACTCATTCCCCAATTAATTAATAATAATAATAATAATAAAAATAATATATAATAATATATCGCTTATAAAAGTTAAGAACCTTATAACACCATATTGTAAGGTCTTTATCAGTTTTTTTGCAGGCTATTTTATTTATAACTTCGTTTAAGATATTTTATAAATAATTTTGTATAAATTTTAAATTTTGTAATGCATCAATAATATCATTATAACAACTTTCCAATTATTATGCTGACACTAATCATTCTTCCTTTTACTTCCTGAATTAAATACAATATTTCCTATATTATAACAGTTATGGATGGAGCCAAACACTTTGGTGAAACCGCCACTGAAGTCGAGCAAATCGCGTCGCAAGCGTTGGAAATGAGAGTACGCTTCGTGGGCTGTTTGGTATTTTGTTAGCCTAGTCTGTTTGTTATCAGCACACTCAACCAGACGGAGCATCCGCTTTAGTTGTACGCATTGGATACCCATAAACGTTTCCAGCTTTTAGTGAGGACGACTTTTTTATCATTGAGTATCATATCAATGCAAACAAATGGAAAACCGACATTTGAGCCGCACAGCCACCATCGACTGCTTATCTACTCGATATATTTAAACATACATTATATTAATTTATTATATTATTTATTAAACAAGCATGCATCACAGCTACGATTTTGTTGACTGAAGGACAAAATGAATATAGACACAGGATGTAGAGGATACAGGTATATAGTCTCATATACGAGTATATACACGTATATACATTTATGCGAGGGAACGTATGCTTATTGAACTTGCACTCCCGACGCAGACAGCCCAAATTGTGTTGAAGCGAATAGGGGGAAAATGCGGGTGCAGAAGCTAAGCCGAACATGATAAACAAACGACGAAGTCATTGACTGTCGTGGGGTATTGGGAAACCGGTTAAATGTACGCATATGCGTGGTAGGCTCTGATTTCTGAATGCAGTGGCTTCAATAGCAGGCGAATTTATGATACTGCTATAAACTGTAATAAAATAAAACTACATATATAAAAATAACTTTTGAATATAATTATTATAAACTTATTAATAATTTACGCGTATAAAATTTTTTCAATTTAAATATATTTGATTAAATATACTACGATAATTTTATTATCATTTACACATGTATACTATATACAGAAAAACAAAATGTGCAGATATTAAGAAGAAAAAACCACAATTTTATTTAAATTTTCCAGATAAAATTATTATAAATGTAATAAAACCCACTCACATATATATTTTTATTATTTATTTACACACGAAATAATTGCAATCAACTAAGTTCAAAATTTCCACGTGGCTTTTGGTATTTCTGTAAAGGTTACCGCGAAATAAAAACAAAACAAACCAATACGACCTTTTCACTCGCCAACTGGTAAACGACTGAAAATTTAAACTGAGCGTCGTGCTCAACCGGCTCAATACACAGCCCAAGCACCCGATTCACTCGTATTCTATCCATGCTCAATCTGAAACTCAACCCCACTCAACCCTATCGGGCGTATTGGAAAACTTGTTGCCTTAGACCATGAGAAGATGTGCCCAGGTAGAAGAAGCAATGTGTGCTCTGTGTTTCAAGCAGTGTTGTCAATTCAACGATTTCTCCCTTTCGATTCAGCAGTTATTTTGAAAACTGGTTTTGTCGGGTGGTTTAGTCTGATTATTATTATGAATTTTTGAATAGTTTTCTGTTAATGTTCTTCAAATATAGAACTGTTTTCTATTTAAAAGAGCTAACACTGATTAAATCTGTGTTTAGTCTTGAGAGCATGTAATACAGTTGCTGTGGTTATATTTGTGACTCATAAGCTGCCAAAATTGTTACTTGTTGGATACGAGTTCATTCTTCTTCTGAGAAGATCTTTCTATTATTTATATATGGTTAAGTTGTGGAGTGGATTTTAAAGTAGAGATTATATGAGTCGTGAGAACCAGCGGGAAATGAGGTACCACGTGTAGGGTTAAGTGCATGGTACGAACACTCGGCCAGTAGACACACTAAGGCTACACATGGGCCCTTTATGATAATCGTATAGGTTAAATTTGGTTAAACCTACTACTTTTAACTTATAAACCTTTTTCAATCTATCGTTATATTTTATACAAGACTTAACCAGAAATTTAATCACTACGTGCTAATTATTTATAAAGCTATTATTATTCATATTATTATTATACCTAACACCTCAATTAAATATGACTTCAAGGGGTTGAGAAATTAGTACTAGCATCTAAGCTTTTCGATTTGCAAGGAAAACTATTTTTGTTAGAAAGAAGCATTTTCGAGACCATGGCAGGATTCGAA
The DNA here is from genome assembly GCA_920105625.2 of Clusia tigrina. Taxonomy (NCBI): domain Eukaryota; kingdom Metazoa; phylum Arthropoda; class Insecta; order Diptera; family Clusiidae; genus Clusia; species Clusia tigrina. The sequence continues at coordinate 175,676,785 of OV050033.1, read as the reverse complement.
CCTGGGATCCCCTGTATTAAGTTTTCATACAAATTTGTAATTTTATTGAAATTTTTACTTTGTTTTTATAAAAAAAAGCTTAATATATAGTTTCATGAGCTATTTTAACTGATATTAGATTCTAAAATCCCCAAATTGCTGTGGTTAAGATCATGCTTTGGGACTAGACTCGCTACTTTTGTACCGCTACTGAATATTTGTAGATGGTAATCCCTTATTTGCAACTCTCTCGCATTCGCTGATGGCCGGTACCATGTCGGAATCGTTAACGCCGTATTCATTTCACCATGGGTGCGGTAAACAAAAGCATCACTCAGAGGGAATTCGGTGTTGTTACATATTATCACGGGAACTGGCAAGCAGTGCAATAGCGGAAGATATAAAATGATTTTAATCACATATAAGCAATTTTCTCATAACACTGAAACTAAAAATGTTATTTTGAAAGTGCCCAGAAAAGTAAATGACTCAAAAAAACCATTTAATTATTAGTAGAACTTCAATATTAATTTATTTAATAATGGAAAACTTATTGGAGCTGCTTAAAAACTCCTGAATTAACGAAATGAATCAATAATAATAGTACTTAAGCGTCTACGCCGTACATCTTCACATCTCACGATTCCAGTCAAATATTGAGTATTTGTATTGACTTTGTAATTTCAAAATTAGTGTATAAATGCACAACGATGGACCAATTTTGATGCGGAACCTCCTTATGACATCGCTGCGATGGAGCAGTAGTAGGGATTTGCCATCGATTTTATGGTCCTGAAAGACATGCGCTTCATTTGGAAAATACCTGGCAAAATATGCCGCCACTCTGTCCACATTCCAATTTTTTATGTCAGACGGATCATTGACATTAGTTGGGCTCTCAGTTTGTGTCGATTTAGTAGACGTAATGTTAAGTCGCTTCACATTCTCATCGCTATTACCTGTAGTAGAAAATGAAGTACAGTTGGTGCATTTCCAGGAGTTTTGGAATTTAGGTAATTCCTCCAATTTCGGTATATGGCAATCGAGGTGAAATGATGAAAAACATTTGACGCAGGTCACAAGATCCCTCAGACCCTATATTAAATAAAATATTTGTAATAATCATATAAGATTCTCATATTTTATTTTTATTACAAGTATTTTTGAATCGGATGCTTCGCAGTTGATGCAAAAACAACAATCATTGCACCTATAATTCCGGCGTAATGCAGTAGCATCTTCGAATTTCAGTTTAAGACACAATTTATGAACTGCAAATGGCAAATTAATAAATAAACAATAAAAATAAGACTGAATTTTGTCAAAAATTTGTACCTGGTAGAAGCTTTTCTAAATGCCAATGAGTAGAAAAGGATTGTGGGTGTTCTTGAAAGGGAATGAACCCGACACGAATAATTTAAACTTGTTTTGTTAATAACAGCACCGTTACAATTCAGTTTACAAACATTACAAAATAAAAATAAAATAGTTGTCATGAAATGGGCATTTGAAATTTATGGGCCTCGGATTTTCATGCACCAAAAACACAAAATTTCATAGTTTCACTCGATTTCAGTGTTTATCTATACATAATTGAAGGATATCTGTAGCAACTTTCAATAGTAATATATCAAATAAAAACACTTTGATCAAATTTAAGTTTGGATCGGGGGCTGCCTCTTTCCAATTTTTAAAGTATAACTTCGGCTTCTACCTGGTACTCGTTTTGCTATTATTAAAAAAATATTGCCCGTTCTTACCCCATTTGCGGCAATTGCGACAAGTAACGCGTCTACGAATGGGGCTTACACCGGGCTCACGTTCTCGCCTCAAACAAACAAAGCATACATCAGTGTCCATGTCATTCCATCCCCGAGTAACTGGGTTATTGCCCAACAAATTGTCAACCGACACATTCGGTTCCTGCCACATCTCCCAATATGCTGCTTCACTCGTTGCTCTTTTTTCTAAGATGCGTTGGGAGCGCCGCTGCGGATAACGGCCCGTCTGAGGTTTCTGGAAATAGCAGTAAAGAAAACAATTTCAAGAAACCCAAAATTAAGTTTGCCAAATCAAAGTACTAGCTTACCTTAATAATGGCAGTTGTGCGCACGCCCATCTGCCCATTTACTGCTGAGGCAAATTCTTGTTGCGTCATTCGGAAGCGAGCAAGTTTTTTCATCTACAGAATGAAATTATTTTTTGGGTAAACAGTTGAAGGCAAGTTATTGGAATTGAAGACAAATTTAACCCACTTTAGACAAACAAAATATCGCACATAAATGGAATTAAAATTTTCTGAGAAATTGCAACTGTTTTCTGAAAATATATTCAATGGCACGTTCCACAGGATGATTTTGTCACATGTTAGCTGAGCTTTCAGAGAAGGGGGGTGAAGATTTATGGAAGCTGTCACTTTTGATTCACCGTTCTCAAGTACACTCAAATTGTAATTAACACGTGGCAGTAACAACGTGTGTGTGGGTGTGGGTACAGGTATGCCAAGAGAGAGAGAGAGGCTTATGAAAGTTTAATTGAGCTCTTCATTGATTAGCATAAAATTGGTCTAGATTTTTCCAAGTACAAAATCTACAGTGGAACAAAACGTATATGAAGAACTGAAGGAATAAGCCATTTCTTATTTGAAGAGAGTTCACTTTCTGCTAAGAGCGAGAGAGACCCTTGTTTTTTCTTAGTGATTAGTGTTATTGCAAAATTGTTTGTTAAATCATGTGTCTTCAAATTAGTATTTAAGTGTCTTCTCAGTTTCAAAGCCAAACACAACAAATTGAATCAAGTTAACTGTACAGGGCCACATATCGTCTGGCAGTGGCAATCTTGTGGAAACTGTTCAATACTCGTTTTTGATTTATCTAATTAATAAATAATTTTGATCCATTTCTGATTAAAAAAATGCGGGGGAATTTGTTAACCATGCTTTGCTTCCTTATAGGGAATATAGATAAAATAAACAGACGATTTTGAAGGGCCATAATTGAGCCTTTATGATTCCGCATGAGACACAAGTCCCAAACCTTTTCAAAGGTCCAGCCATCAGAACAATAAAGTCGAATAAAACTTAATCGACATTAACATTACAAATACACTTCTTGAGCAACGTTAGTAGATTAATTAATTATAGATAACTATTACAATCAAGACCGGATTTTGGGTATCTGAAAATGACAGAGAGCTGAAGTTTCCGGTTCCGCAAAATCTCTTCTTAAGAGTACCCATAGTTTTATAAAACCATCTCCATTTTCCGTATAAATGAGTACTGTCAACATTTTGCATGAAGAATATTTTATATGTTTCTTATTCACAAAATTTTATGAAAGGAATTTAATGTCGTTCAGGCTCCAAATAGAATTAGCTCTGCTTAGAGAGATTTTTATCCACGGTTTGAATGAATGTGAATATTCCTATCGAAGTGTTACTGGAACCCTATTCAAATCCTAGGGAATATTCGTGAATGGCACTGAATACTCTACCCCCGCTTATAGGAGGCGAAAATTAAACTGAAATTAAATAAAAAAATAATAATAAGCAATATTACATAAAATATAAATAAAATTACAACTGCATAATCGGTTTTTTATATATTTATTTTAAATAATTTATTATCATGTATATGTAAATTTAAAGATATGCACTGTTATAAAAGTTTACAAACTATTTACAAAATAAACGAGGAATACATTTTATTTCATAATTAATAAAAATAATAACAATAAAGTAACAAAAATCATACAAAAATAGGACACAAATTCTTCGTCTTTGCTTTAAAAAATAATAATAATTTGAATAAATGTTAATTAATAATGTGTAAAACGATTTTCGTTTGTGTTTTTATTTTCATTTAAGGTGAGGAGGTGCGGATTCCATTTGCTGTGTAGTTGAATTATGTAGAAAATATTCTTGAGATTTTTTTTAAATATAATTTTAGTAATTCCATTATTGGATTGAATTATTTTTGTAAAGTTATTTTTGATTATTTGCTATGAAAACGTCTGATTTGGAAATGCATGTAAATGCAACCAATTTAATTGTAAAAAAATAATAAAGAAAAATCAAGAGAAATTCATAATGCTGGCGTTTAAACTTAAACATTTGTGGGCGCATCCATGCCGCAGATAATGGACTTCACCACTGAGGCAGCGGCCAGTGAGGCAAAGTTCTGCCACTTGCGCGTGGACATGCCGTCCTTATAATCGGAGATGCCTGCAAATAACAACAGAATTAGTAGTACACTGCTCTGTGGCTTGAAACTGGTTCTAAGCACCCCTACCTTTCACCAGAATGAAGCTCTCCCGGCAGTTGCCAATGATGCTGTCCAGCACCGAGCTCATCTCCACATCGGTGGCCAAAAGACTGTACTTCTTGGCGAACTCCATGCGCAAATTGTCATTGCGCACGAAATCGCGTCCCGAGCCAATGGGACCCAAGTGTAAGCGCGACTTTGGGAAGCCGTCAACTGTGTCGGCAGCTATGGGATGCGCCACTTCGATGACCTCGTTGTTGCCGATATTCATGAAGAGTTTGTCAGTGTTGACGGCGGGCCGATTGAAGTCACTTTCGGTTTTCTGCATCAGCGAGTGGAGAGCCTCTTTCAGATAGTGCTCCCATGGCCGTTTGGCGTCCATGTTCGCCTGCAGGCCTTCGGCGATTTGCTGCAGTGAATCATTGACGGGGAAGTAGGTTTTGACATCTTCGCCGCTCTTGTACACGTAAACGTACGGCTTCTCGGCCCTGCAAGCAGATAGGTTCAGTTGCAAAATGTATGCGGGAAAGCTAAGCTACGAGGTACTTACTTGCTGATCAATGCACGGTGTTTGTCCACATACGATATGACCACATCGCCCAGACGCACGTGCTTCTTGTAGTCCGTGTAGTGCGGCACACCACCCGCCACGCCCACCACAAATACATAGTCCACCTTTTGGAATGTGCCCAGCAAGCGGGTCGTCGTGTTTCCAGTGGCGGTCATAGCTTCGCGGTTGTTGCCCACCGACGGCAACTTGGTGCTGACGATGCGATGGGCGCCAATGTTGCCCAGCGTGTACACGTTCGATTCACCTGCGTGGCATTCATAAAACAAACACATTAGAAGCAATCAAATAAAGGAGGTGAGTAGCACAAAACCTCTCAGGAGCAGTCAGTGAGTGTGTGGGTGAGAGCGGTGCAAATATGTACACAATGTCGACGCAGTATGCAGTGGTATAAAACATAAAATTTCCAATGGGACTTGTACGAACAAATGTTCTGAGGTCTGTGTGATATGTATGTGTGTGTGTAGGTTGTGGATCATGTGTTTGCAAATGTGCCTTATACGTACATTAAATAATAATAAACAAAATATTTTTTTTTTCCCAAACCACATAAAACAAAAACAACACCAAAAGAAGGAGTCCACAACAGAAAGAGGCACAATTAAGAGACAAGAGTACTAAAATTGTGTGTGTACGAGTATAAAGTTTGCAATCTTACCAAATCTTCTTTTCTTTTTAGATTTTTTGAGTGAATTCGTTAAATTGGGATCGGAATCTTGATTTTTTTGTTATGAATTTTAAATTTTGTTTCAAGGCAATTTAAGCGAATGTGTGAGCGTGAGGAGGAGAGACGCCGAATTACATTCAAATTCAATGATTGTGGAGTGGGGTTTTGGGGGAGAAAGAGAAAGAAAATACATAATTCGCATTAGATCGGAGTTGAAATTAGTACAAATCAAATCTAAATTTTTAAATTAGTTTCATGAAAAATGTTTATAAAATTAACGAAAGTTGAATTTCATATTTTTATACATAGTTTGATAAGCGGTTTATGCTACTAACTTACCCACTGTTGTGTAGCGTACAAAGGTCTCCTTGTTCTCCAGCATAGCATCGACGGCCAACTTCTCGCAGTACTGGGCCGTGATTATTGCAATCGTAGGCTGCTTGTTCGAAGCGATGGTGGGCATTTGTTTGACGACCTGACACAAAGAAACATTTATTAAAAACAAATTAAAAGCAGATCAATAAAATTTGGGTCGATTCGTATCAAGTTTGTGGAAAAAGGTATTTAAAGTGGTATTATTTCAAAACAGTAATTTTGAGAAATTTCAGGCTAGGCTAATATTGTGTCTAACATACTAAGCATCCACCCACCTTAATTTCCTTGTCCTCATGATGTATTCTTGTGTATGAATTGTATTCCATGGACTTAATTAAGCCGCGCTCCTTCAGCGATATGAACACCAGAATGACATCCTGCTCCTCCCAGCCGTAGTCTCTGAACAACGAAATTCGAATTTAATAAATGAGTTTTTTTAAAAGTATTTTATAGCATACTTAGCCAAATCCTCCGGTGTAATTGGATTCGGGTAGGCCTGTTCAATTAGCTCGAGCACTTTTTCCGGCGTCAATGGCGGAGATTCAAATTGTGATTCTTCCATGGAGACTGCGGATTGTTTGTTTTTAAATTGTTACGAAAAAGAGACAACATTTTTAATGACAATATGGTAAAACTGTTGAGCATGCATAAATGGGAAAAAGCAACAAATTGCCTTCGTTAATGGGTGCCAATTTAAGTTGAAATTGAAATGTCGTAAAAGGCAATGTCGGCAGTTGGCATATATGTATATAGATGTACACAGAAGACAACAATTGATTGTGTTAAGCCGTGGTTAAGACGAGGAGCAGGCTGAATGGGGTTACAAATTGCAGCGAATTGATTGAGGCACTTTCTACATTGTCCCGCTTTAGTATGGCACATAAATGCGGCTTTGCATATGAGTAAGCATACGAGTGAATGTGTTTAGTAAAGGAGCATTAAGTACGTAGATATACAAAGGATTAACAGAGGAACTATGCACATTGAGCAGTTGAACTAGTTTGATTTTCTATTAGTTAGCATTTTATTAGTTTAACGGAATTAATTTAAATTTAATAAACAAAAAATTCACTCAAATTAACAAGGAATCTCATTCGACAGTATCCTTGATTCATTTCATTTATTAAATAGTCAAATGCCTTAAATTTTGTTCACTTTAACTCATTTCTGCCCTGCACTCTGCTGGTGGATTTGCATGTCATCAAACGCCTGAAGCATTAAATTCAGCGTATGCTTATTTCAAATCATTTCCGACTCATAGCACAGACGAAATTATGCTGAGATGTGGTGCGCTCGAGTGTCGCCCCTGATGCTGTTGCATGCTGCCGTCATGTTGCCCTGTCTGAGCTGAGAAACGCATGATAAGCGCAACAGTGGGGGAAACTTTTTTACTTAAATCATTTTAACTTTGCATTCACAGTGTTAAAAAGTAAAGCAAAGTTATTTCATTGCAGCCGTGCAATTCGGAATTTTTGCGATGGACCCCCAGAGGAGAAAGTTAATTTTATTTAAGAAAACTATTTTTGGACAAATTTTAAGCTGAACTACAGTTTCCACACATAACACACGATAATGTTTCACTCTGCAAGTAGGGCCCCAATTTACTATTCATTTTTTAACAGTTGTGAAGAGGAAAGTTCATCACATCACCAAGGCAACCAAAATTAGGGCTGACAACAAAATTCCTTAGAGCTAGCTTGGATTCTAATATACTGATGACAATCGTCATCTAGACCCTCATGAGGGAATACGTGGCCAGCACATAACTTAAGAAATCCTTATGATCCATCCAACCAGAAAGAAATTACTATGCTGAAGTTGGGTACACCTCTAATTTCCATATAGTTCCTATAACAATAAGTCTGGAGTATGACTGTTAGATGGCTCCTATAACAATAAGTCTGGAGCATGGCTGTGTAAGATTAGATGGTAATTATAAACCAATGCTGTAGTCTTCCATTCCAATGTTCATAGATGTAAATCTTATAACATAATTGGCTAGCTTCGACCCATAGAGAAAATGATGACCCCTATTGCAATTCTTTGAGTAACCTAAACTGAAATACATTCGGCATTCCTAGTTGAACTTCTCGATGAGATCTGCATTATTATAACTAAGCTGGAACACATTCGGCACTCCTAGTTGGACTTCTCGATGAGGTCTAATCATGAGGTCAAATTCGATAAACTTTATATTTCAATCGAGGGAAGCCAGTAAACATCGAAAGAAATTGGTTTAGTTGCTATTTTAAGAATATTGTATTTCCTTCGTATGCAAACGAGAATTAAAACATAATGGAATTTAATTATTCATCGAAAATTCATAAGAAATCGTTCATATAAAATAAACAAAAAATTAATATTAATATATTTCATATTATGAGAGTTTTTAGCGAGTCAACACTGTACTCAAAACAAAGCTAAATTTTGCTGGCTTGATGGCATTTCATTTTGGCACAAAAGCACTCTAAACACAAATGATGCTTTTCACGTATTGTTAACATTTCAGTGCGCAGGTCACTGAGAAACTCCAATACAATTTTACCACATAAATAACAAGGCTGCAAGGAGAAACTCAGTCGCAGAGCATGTGGAATTTACATGCAATAAATTGTCACATACGTATGGAACAATTTTGTTGTTTGCATTTGAATAATTTACTTTATGCCATTAGTACAGGTACTTGTTTATAACTACCTGAATATAGGTAATGCGTATATGTTAGTTTAGGTTGACCAGGCCACATATAGAACTATTGGTCCTTAACGGTACCAGATGGAGCTAGGCATATACGTAGAGTTGTAGTAGGCATGTTGTAGGATGGATGTCAGCGCATTTAGCGAATCTAAGAAGTGCTTGAAGGTACATTTCTGAGAGGTCTTCAACCGCCTCAAATGGTGGGCACCCCAAGCACTTTAAGCGTGTTCTTAAAGCGTATAGCTCCGATATAGAGCAGCATCCTGTTAGCAACACTTTGGATAGCTTTATTCAACAATTGAGACCTTATTTCAGTAAAGACGCGAGTTACACTGGCTTCCTATACCACATTTATTGCATGAGACTTCTTCAAGCGTTCCAAATGGTGGGCACCCCAAGCAAATTAAGCGTGTTCTTAAAGCGTATAGCTCTGTTATAGAGCAGCAACCACAGTTAATAACACTTTGGATAGCCTTCTCCAACAATTGAGACCCTCTTTCATTAAATACGCTAGTTACATTGCCTTCCTATACCACATTTATTGGTGGTTGGTTTATCAGCTCTCAACGGTGCCCTCTCATATGCCCAAAAATAAATAATAGGCAGGTATCAGGTCACTCGTTTTTGCATATGAATTCGATGCCTTCCTCGACATAATCTTGTGCACTATCAACGCAATATTCTTCTCTGCTGTACTCAATATTGTTGGCTTTGTTGTTGCCGTATCGTGAAGCGATTAACTGGTACGAAGTCTATCGATGATTTATCTGATATATATCACATGCAGCCAAAGTGCACTCGCACCAAAATTCTTCAAATTCTGAAACACTGACTTTCAAAATAAATGTCCACTTTAGAGTACTGTGTGAAACACGTTCCTCGCTTGCTTCAAGTCCCACCATAATTCATAAAAGTATGCCCAATCATGTTCTTTTGTTCCTGCAACTAGCATCGAAGCGCCTACTTTTAAGGTGTGCACCATTATCGTGTGTTGAACAATACAAAACGTTCGCGTCGTTTTACACAATGACAGCATAAATAAAAGGAAACCAGGAATGAGAGCCACAAAAATGAGGTCAACCATAAAATAATAATTTAAAAAAAAATTGTAAACAAAAGAAAAACATTTTTTTAAATTGTCGAAAATTGTCGAAAAACCCACAACAAAGCAAATTTGGTAAATACAACAACACAACACAAAAATTAGCATACAATAAAACTGTTTTTGGTTTTCTTTTTGGTTTTTCTAACATTTTCATTTATCATTACGTTCATGCTCCTGGGGGCTGAGTTAGACTTGCACGCGTGTACTTAATGCTCATTTTTTAAAACTAAGTTTATTTCATTTCCTAGCGGTTGCTTTTGCCGTTGTTGTTGTGGTAGTAGTTGTTAGTGGCTCATTGTACATATCCAGCCAAATGGCTTTCATTAAGTCATCGCCATCACCTGTTTTTTGCTGGGCTAAAAGTGCTTCCTCGAATTTGCGATTGCAATCACCATAGCAATAAATAATGTAACCATCTCTAGCTACAATTCGTAGACGGAAGGGGGAAAGGAGTCGGAGTCGGAGTCGGAGTTGATGATGAATTTGTGGTTGGAAATAGATTGCATAGAATTTGCAGAGGAGAAGATGGTCGACAATTGAATGGCGAAAAGAAGAAAAACGTATTTGAATGCTCAATTAAAAAAGTACACACAAATCGCAAATATATATGGTTGAGTATATATATGTATATGTATTTGTGTTAGGGTGTGTTTGTGTGTGTTTGTGAACATGCGACAGATACTTACGTGGTCGTGATGGAGGCGCTGAGGTCTCCTCCAAAATGCGCAGTTCAATTTCCAGTGACGCAATCTCATCGTAGCCGCGCTGCAGAAGTTTCATGATTTTCTTTATGAATCCGACATAATCTAAAATTATACATTTTTAATTAGAAAAAAACCCATAATAACAATAGCAATAATCCCTCTGCCCACTCGCCTCTTGGAAAGTCTTTCGGACTCACTAGCTCCTTGAAAAAGTCCTGTGCAATGTGCGCCTGATTCTCGTCATTCGTGAGCCAATCCCTGAACCAAAATCTCAGCGTACGCGATTCCTGCGAATGTTTGCCGGTGTTGGCGCTCACCAGAAACACACGAAACTCCAGCGACAGTTGGGCGGCCACCTTTTGGCTCTTCTGTCCACTGACGGTGTCCTTGTTGATGATGATGCCCGTGTGATCGCCGCCAGCAACATGGACGCGCTCGCTCACCTCGTCGACCAGCTTACGTTCGATCAGAATGACCGTGCTGTTGGCGGTTTTGCCCTTTGGCGTCATTACGACCTGTTCCCTGTCGGTGCGCGGCGGCGTGTGGCACGGACTACGGCCATTGACGTTCTGATTCGGGTAGGCTTCTGTTAGCGACGAAATGCTGCCGTTGCGGCTGCCATTGGTGCCGCCATTCGGCAGGGTGCCGTTACCGTTACCGTTGCCATTTGCATAAGCCAGCGATTTGCTTGGCTTGGGCGGCGGCGGCGGTGGGGCCATTTGTGGATGACTTCTCGCTGACATATTTGTCTCTGTCTGTCTGTCTACGACTTTAATAATAGAACTTGCTTCGCAATTGGCGCAGGGGCTGAGGTAGCAACCTTGATTTGCACAGGTATTCCACCAAAAGTTTTACTTTTGCCGCTGTGACCTGAAATTGTCGATAAACAAAAGAAAGCCTGATTTAACATGGTGTATATTTGCAATATAAATTAGAGAGAGGTAGGTGGGGAGGGGGCGCGTTCTTCTTGAGTGATATTTGTTTGTCGATAACGTTGTTGGAACTATGCCAACAGCGTTTCATGTTTCGCCATGTAAATCGCTGGAGTCATAGACATGAACAATTGTTATTATTTGCCTGCACAACTTGTAAAAAAAATTATTGCAACCCATTCTGGGAGTTTGGAAGGGGACTCTCGCGTGTGCCCATCATGCCCTCTTCCAATATTGCGTTTTATTTGCAAATTTATTCAATTTGCTCGCTGGAGTACAGTGCGCTCCAGATAAACACGCAAGCATCCGAAAGCCTCTTTCGCACTTCTTTATCGATTCATAAATATGGAACACAGATACGGGTACAGTCACGCAATTCCAAAACAAACCCATCATGGAATGCCTGGGAGAGGCTTATCTTATGATATTCCGTATTGTGTACATAAAAATGTGATCATTTCGCCACCTTTCGCCAATTTTAGTGATACGAATGCGTATGTGGACTGATCCACATTAGTTGCGTATCATTTTGTTCTTTTTTGATCATGGAAAATTTGGTGAGGTCTAAAGTTTTGTGGGACTGTATTGGGAAGCTAAACGCCCTAGGCAGTATGAACAAGTTATCTCTAAGGTGGGTACCAGGCCACATAGGAGTAGAGGGAAATGAGAAGGCTGATAGCTTAACTAGGAAGGCTGCGGCCTCTCACTTCAACGGCCCTGAACCCTTCTGTGGACTATCATCCAATACCATTGGAGGTCTGCTGAAGAAGTGTACAGATGCAAAAAGAAGTCAAACCTGGAAAACTATTCCGGGATTAAGAGAGTCCAAAGCTCTTCTGGGAAATTTTAATCCTAAAAGAGCTAAGGACTTAATAAATATGCCTCGGAGTAAATTAAGAATCATCACAGGCATTTTAAGCGGACATTGTAGACTCAACTACCATTTGAACAAATTGGGTATATCTTCAGATGCCATCTATAGATTCTGTGACGAAAAATGACGAAACCTCACTGGACCTTTGGCACACAAAAGACACAAGTGTTTTGGAGAATAAATCTGAGATATGAACTAGATCTTGATTCCTCCAAAATACAGGAGTTCCAGTCGGAGATTATCCTGACAGAAGATGTATAGATGAGACTATCCTCATCTTTAAAATAAAGAGGTGCACCACAAATGGATCTTTCAGGTCGCGGTGTTTAACATGCTTCAATAAATCTAATCTAACCTACTACTACCATTCTGGAAAGCTACCAATTGTTATATGTAATAGACTTTAATGATGTATACTAAAACTGGGCTTAATGATAATAATGATGTGTTACCGGTTTGGAGACATCAAATGAGTTTGATTCTACTAATTCCCTGAGTTATTTCAACAAATTTTTATTATGTTTAAATAGTTCTTAAATGCCATCCACCAAGCGAAGATAACCGCAACTACCTAAACAAAATTAATTGAACCTAAACTAACAAGGTTAATGAAATTATTTGTACCATTGAATGGAAAATGAATATTGATCTATCGAACGAGCGGACATTTACTCCATGGCCTCTCACATCAGATTGACATCTGACAGAATGGCTTGATTGCCGCTCTGTTATTGGAGACGTTTAACCCACAATATCTGCAATGGTAAATGCCGACACACCACGAAAGGAAGTACAATTATTCGTACTTGTTACACCGTCGTTCCGCCCGCACTCTCAAATATTTGCATATGCGGATACTTTCGCTTTTATCTTTGTTTGCACACCGTAAATCAGCGGAGACATGACACCAAATTAAAAGTCACGAAACACCGCCCAGCGCAACTGTTGGTGTGTTTAAGGGGAGCGGAGGGGAGGTGAGTGGCACGGACGGCCTAGCCAGACAAGCGATTTTTGAATTTCCGCTAAAACAAGACCAAGCAAACAATTCAACTATGAACACGCAAGCAGAAGTCGTCTAACAGGTCTCTAAATGGCTTTGCCCAGATACGCGCTCAGTCATTCAGATAGACACAAAGGGTTCGCCGGGTGGGGTGACCCACGATGAGGGTGGAAGTTACGAGCCATTTGAAACACAATTTATGCAAAACACCTATGCGAGTGTTCTGTGTGCGTGTATGTGTACGTAAGCATTAATGTGGCAATGCACATCAGAGGCAAATGACCTCTGAGAAAAACTGTGTTGGGAAATGTTCTTGGCGATGGTGTTGCATAGTTTGTGGTTGGTTGTTCACCCATGTAACCGGTATGAAATTGATTCCGTGCGAAAACACTCGCCAGCGGATATGCTCCTACGATCCTTTGCAATTCCCTATTATATTTTTAAATGGTGAGGATGGTTACAGCATCAACATACTACAAATTTCGCCAAGCAGTGGGGAAGTGATTCCACAAAAAACTATATCCTGTAAGCAATTTTGTGCATATAAACTTATGGATAGAGAAAGCTTCGACATTATTTGGTTTGTATTTGCACAGCTTAAGTTTGCAAGATTATTGAGACCAGAAGGCTCTCTGCGGCTCGCAGGCTTCCAAGGTTTCCAACGCGTAATCGTTTATTGCGGGTTTGAGAATGTGAATGCTTCTTTTATATGACCTTAACAACTTCCTATTAAAGCATGCCAAGAAGAACCTTATGAGTACTTAATCAGCTAATGAAGCTGACATTACAATCAATGTGCAAGCTGTGCCCAGTATATAACTCCTCTGATATTCAAACTGAATGCAGAAATAGAGTATCCTTAAACTATTTCAACAGAACAAACACCCGAGAAGAACAAAAGCTTTCTTGTGCTTCCGCCCGCTATTCTGAATGTTGTTGTTGTTATGAACCTTCACGCCCTTCTCATTGTTGGCATTGCTACTCTACACAATATTCCTTCCATTTGTTAATCCAGAGAAGCTCTTTGCACAAATTAGTGACTAACAACGGAGTAAAATATTCTAAACTCTCTTAGAGATAGTCACAAACTATAGTTCGCAGACTATACCATCCATGTATCTACGACCGTCTTCTTTCTATTCTAACTAACTTTAAGAAAATGAATTGAATTTCTTTTATAGATTCATTTAAATCTAATCCTCCATAGCTGAGAATACTGGAAATCAAATTTAAAAACCGAGTCACATGATTTATGCACTCATGAATTATTTAACCAGACAATTTCTCGTCTGCCCGCGTGGGTGGTTGAATTGAGTAGCGGCCTAAAAAAGGGACGCTTGATTCTGATAAATAAAATAAACTTATCGATTCCAAGTGTTTCAAGAGCTCCTCAAGTGGCGTTTGCCCGTTAAGTCAGTTAGACATTTTTCTATGAGACGGATTACTCGAAGGATTGATACTCGTATTCTATCAGAAGTAATGAACTCAATTGTGACATCCTGCTGACTCAATTACGGATTGAGCAATAGTCAGTCTTCCCTTTCTGCTACTGTCAGGGGAGCAAGCGGCAAGTGGTGAGTCGACCTATTAAGCATTATTCATCAACGGGTTAATTGGATTAATCCGCCGCCGCTCTTGTGCGGCATCCACTTCTAATTTAACTTGCATCATCGTTTCAACAGTTCTGTTGGTCCCGGGGGCACGCACGCCAGCATTGAAGCGACTGGAATGACGAAGGTGCGGTGCAGTCTCCCAACTGTGCCACAAAAATGAGCAACATACTCGAATTTCACATTTCATGAGTAACTAAATTACAAATTGCAGCACAATGCACAAGATGCGAGCAGGAAATTGCGCTGACGTTCTCTGCGGCTGTGCCTGTGCCTCCTCCTCTGTCTGCCAGTTTAATTTGTGAGTGCACAATTTTCACATTGTTTAACAAATCTCTTCTTTATTTTGATGTAGCCCACTTTAAATTATTCGTACACGAAATGTGTGCGCATGTATTTAAATTATTGACAAAAATTTCGCTGCAGCTGGTTTTGGGGCTTGCATGTCGCTGCTTCCGTTTCCGGTGGCAACCAAAACTTTTATGGCAATATTTGTAAACAAACGCAAATGTTGTATTTAAAAAAGTGCCGACATAAAAAACAATCAATTAAATATGTCAAATACGCCAAACCCATTTCTTAATAGTGAGCCCCTCCCCCTCGACGGTGCGTAAAATAACAACTTCCTTCAAATGCCTCGTTTAAGGCAATTACAAGTGTCTCGCATAGACAGTTGCTATTAATAAATGGTTAAACCCAAGTAGGAATATATAAACGTGGTGGAATACACGGTGGTGAATGAGCGAAATTGTGGCACAGCTCTGTTAGTAGCATTCTTCCCTTTTAAGTGTCAATATTTAGTCGGAGCCGGAGCATATACATTTAAGATTCAGTTGAGAATCACAAAATTATAGTCTTGACCTGAAGAGGAATAATTAATAGTTCTATAATTATTATATTTAATAACTAGTTTCCCTTCATCATGAACGAAAGTCTGCAGAGATAAACTTGTGGGGCATTCTTGAGATTTTTAAATCAATATAGTTCAAAATGCAGACTTCAAGTTCAACCTGGGCAATGGAATTGCCTCCTCATTTGGCTGCAACTATACCGTGTTATAATAAATATAAAAAACGATGAACAACTAGGTCTCTAAACTTCACGTCTAAGGCTTTACAATATATAACTTTTCTATATAAAACATCTATCAAAGAGCGGGCTGTCAGAACTGTCACAATTATCGACTACGCTCGCATAGTAAAACGCAGCAAATGAAAGACCCTGTATTTAAAATTTTTAGTATTAATATTTACTTAAGGTGTAGAATGGCATAAAGCAGAAACGGAAACAGACACAGAATCCTGTACATTTGCCACAGAAACAAAATCAGCAAACAAATTTGTAATAGATTAGCTACAGAATTTAACGACAGAAAATGAGCGTTGCCGACAGAACAGTAACAACTCCTCGTACTTTGTATCTATAACAGGAATCTGTCACGGAACATACCTGTCAAAGGCATGTACATAAATATCATGTAAGTTATACACATACGAGTATATGTATAACTTATATATACAAATACCAATTGTAAATATTATTTACATGCTTATTAATTTCAATTGTTTTTTAATGGCATGTTTATTAAATTTTTTATCGATATTTTTTTTTTAATTGTGATTTTTTTTATTTTTTGTTTCAATTTTCATATAAATTTTTTACTGTTTTTTTTTTTTGTTAATTGTGATTTTATTTATATATATTTTTTTTCATACCAATTTGCAATGATTATTTTTTTTTTTTGTTTATTGTGATTTTGTTTATTTTTTTTCTATTTTCATAAAAATTTTTTAGTGATTTTTTTTATTTTTTTTGTTAATTGTGATTTTGTTAATTTTTTTTTTCAATTTTCATATAAATTTTTTACTGTTTTTTTTTTTGTAATTTGTGATTTTATTTATATATTTTTTTTTCATACCAATTTGCAATGATTTTATTTTTTTTTTGTTTATTGTGATTTTGTTTATTTTTTTTCTATTTTCATAAAAATTTTTTAGTGTTTTTTTTATTTTTTATTTTTTATTCTTTGTTAATTGTGATTTTGTTTCTTTTTTTATATTTTCATATATATTTTTACTAATTTTTTTTTTTTGTTAATTGTGATTTTATTTATATATTTTTTTTCATACCAATTTTCAATGATGCTTTTATTTGTTTATTGTGATTTTGGTTATTTTATATCTATTTTCATATCAATTTTGCTCCAATTTCAATAAATAATTTCATTATAAATTTTTATTATGTTTTTTCAATATTTGTCCATTATTTTCAATTTCATTCAGTTTTTAATTTATCATGTTTTTAAATGTTCGTTCCTAAATAATCTTATTATCGTTTGATATAATTTTAATTTAGTTTATTTTCATTTTGCTTCATTACCATATAAATTATTTTTTGGAATTGCAATGCGTTTTTCAATGAACATTTTTTTGTAAATTTTTTCCTTTTTTTGTTCATTTTGATATTATTTATTTAGTTTTTTTACATACATATTTTTTTAAATTTCATTGAATTTTTTGAATACAAAATTTTTATTATTATTATTTTTTTTTTGTTGTTTAATTTTATTTCAATTTTACACTTAATTTTGACTCATTTAAATTTTTATATTTTTTTATTTTGCCTTTCTAATTGCAATTGCTTTTTGTATCAGTTGAGTTCATGCGAGATTTAATTGCTGACTGTAAGTAGCACAAATATCTCATTTCGGAAGTCGAAAATTATCATTTGCCATTTTTGGTGACTGCCTCCGTCAAAGTTGGTGATCGGTTATTGAATAGTAAAAAACCAACAACAAAACACATAAAACCAACTTTAAAGAGGCCACTGAGTGATTGTGTGTGTGTGTGTGTGTGTGTGTGTGTGTGTGTCTATGCAGTGAATTGCAATTTACGAGTAAAGTCATTAACAGGGTGGCGAGTAGAGTCCAATTTGGGGGAAATATGTAATAAGTAAAAAACGTAGTGGAGCTTTGAATTCATGGCGAATTTACTCTATATTCCCACTGACAATACTACGAGTGTGCTCAAATAAAAAGGAAAAGGGATCACAGAAGATCCTTAGCTGTGATATAAGACACCAGAACAAATAAGAGTATATTGCAGCAATAATTTGGACAAAAACTTGTCCAAAACTAACTCTGTTCGTGGAGTCTTCTTTTGTACGTAGGTTAAAGTCTCCCAGAAGGGCTTTGTTTTGTCTTCACCCAGGAAGATTCTTCCAGAACTGTCTTCTTTTTCATTAGCGTATTTCTTCAGCAGACCTCCAATAGTGGTGGATGATAGCCCACAGAAGGGTTCAAAGCTATTCAAATGAGCAGACGCTGGTTTTTATTGATAAGCTATCAGCCTTCTTAATGTTGTGTAGGCTGGTGCCCACAGTAGGGATAGCTTGCTAATACTACCTATAGGGAGTTCAGTTTCCCTATCCTAGTTTAGACCTTGCCAAGCTCAAACTTTTTAATGCTGCTTGACTGCCAAATAATATTACAATGTTCTTCTCCCGATAGTTTCTGTCAATACTAAACAGTATATAAAGAGGATGTAACTGCCAGTATGACATTTTAGATTGGAATTGTGCGCAAAGGTATTACATTGCTTTCATTCCGATCCAAATATAAATAGTGTCTATACATACTAAATGTAAATGTCGGTCTGTGTGGACACTTCT
This sequence comes from Clusia tigrina, assembly GCA_920105625.2. NCBI lineage: Eukaryota > Metazoa > Arthropoda > Insecta > Diptera > Clusiidae > Clusia > Clusia tigrina. The sequence continues at coordinate 175,658,344 of OV050033.1, read as the reverse complement.
TTCAATAGCGTGAATTTCCGCTCGAATAATGCTTGGAATGACACATGTTGGCTCAAGGTCCAAATACTCCTACCACAGTTTCGTTCATAGTCTTGCCTAAAACCGTCTGTATACAATAATAGGGGATTTTCTCTAATTTGATTCTTTCTATTATTTTTTGTTACTTAATTTTGTGCAGTATTTGTGGGCCAAGTTGAAGTACCTTAGCATGAATTCTTTATGAGATTTTAGTAGCATGGATTCTTGAGATGAATATATATTTTGGGTGTAGTTGAATTCCTTTGGAATACTTTCTTGTATACTACTAAAAGATTTGCTAGCAGAGGCTTGTATTAGTTCTTTAGGCAACGAGCTCTTCAAGCAAGTCTATGAACCAGTTTAACAATTGTGCACCCGTATTGTAGAACCCGTATAAACAATTGTGCAGCTAACATTTCTACATCATAATTACACATCTTCGGTATCTTCACGCAACTCTACGACTCTGCAAGTAAACCTCTCGGGGTCTTCATGCGACTCTACGACTACAAGTAACCCTCTCGGGGTCTTTATGCAACTGTACGACTCTGCAAGTAACCCTCTCGAAGCCTTCACGCAATTGTATGACTCTACAAGCAATCCTCTCGGTGTCTTCACGCAACTGTACGACTCTAGAAGTAACCCTCTCGGAGTTGTCACGCAACTATACGACTCTACTAATAACCCTCGCGGTATCTTCACGTAACTCTACGACTCTACAAGTAACCCTCTCGGAGCTTTCACGGAACTGTACAACTCTGCAAGTAACCCTCTTGGTATCTTCACGCATCTGTACGACTCTGCAAGTAACCCTCTCGTCGGGGTTTCAACCGAACTCTATGACAAGTCACCTTCTCCAATCTGTGTACAATTGTGTCAGAATAGCTATCACTGTTCCATAAACGTACTCGTATCTACATAATTCCACCTGTAACCCTCATGACACCCAACAGACACCTCATTAATATTCTAAAAATTAAGCGTGAAGGAATGGTAAACACACCAAAGTCAAAAATGATTCATTCTCACTTCACGCAAAACATAAGCAAAGCGCTTGAAGCGGTTAAGCGTGTTCCATGTGAAGGGCTATTGCAGCATGTTTGTCTAGCTCCTCCGTTCCACGGGTTCTACTTTCTACCACTCCACTACGACCACGAAAAATGAATGGTAATTGAGGAAGCTGACTCACATCGAAGCAGCCGATAATGTGAACCTGCTCAGCAAATACCCAAACAGGTGAGCAAACACGTCATCAAAGCAGACTACTGTCATTATGGACGATTCGCGGCTAAGTGCGTTGAACAGTGGCTTGATTGGACAAATATTCACACGTAAGTGTCCACTGAATTTTTAATTTATTTAACTCTCATTTGGCGACTTGAAAGGCGTCTCCGCCTATTTTTAGATTCACGTATTTTGCGCTTTTAGAGCATGTTCAGTTTGTTTACACCGATGCGCATGTTAACTGAGGCCCATCATTTCAGCTGGAAGCCATCATGGCAGTCAATTTAAGTTTTGTTTACAGTCAGTGTTGTTGTTATTATTATTGTTGTTGTTGTTTTGGTTGTTATTGTTTTTATTTTAATTATGATAATTCAATGTTAAATCGAGTACATTACTTTTTAGATTTTCCTCTTCTACGTAAAAGAATATTTTAAAATTTTTGTACTTGTCGCCAGAGACGGATTTGCAGATTTATGGGACTGAGGCCTGGTTTTCCAGAACAAGGTGAATTCAATTATAATTAATTATGAATAAAAAATACTATTAAAATACAATTTTGTAAATTTAAACTTCGTTTAATTTTTAACAAATTTTCAAAAAGCAAACTGATCTTAATTAGGGCGGGAACCTAACTAGAGCTCGCCATATTTGGGGCCCACTCAGACGGATATTTACATTTGGTATTTATATACACTAGTTTTATTTTGGATCGGAATGAAAGCAATGTCATATATTTTTGAGCATAATTCCAATCTAAAATGTCATACTGGCAGTTACACCCTCTTTATGTAGTGGTCCACTTAGGCCAAGAACGGCCCATTGTGTACCCTAACATTAATTAAAAAAAAATATATATAGGGAAATATTCCTGCATGGCAATGGGTTTAGCATACATAAAATAAACACTTGATAGACACTTCAGCATCACTTCTTTATATATAATGCAAGTTGCCATAAGTATTATCAGAATCAAGAATTATAACCACCCCCCTGTGGAAAAATTGTGTACAGTACACACCCATTTCTCATATAGGCGCTTCTAAATTGACCCGAACTTCGCTTCTATCGAGTCTTTGAGTACATATAGTAACACACTTCAAGAGTAATAAACATACCTAGAACAAAGTGCATAGATTACTAGAGGATAGATAGAGAATTTGTGAGAAGGACGGGAAGTCACACCTCTTCAAACTTCTTTGACTGTTTTATGAATGTCAACAGTATGTCTTGGGATAAGGAATAAATATCTGGAGGGATTATGTAATTAACAAATTCGTGAACATATTCATGTCAATATTGTCTCACCTCTACGCGAGAGAACTGCTGGAACTAAGCTGGAAACATACTCTGCCATCACAATGGTTCATAACTGTATACTGTACGGTAAACAAACATCTATGAAGTAACCAGACTAGTAAATGTAATGAAGCCGAGGAATCAGAACACAAACTCTATCACTGTATTGGTCTGATCACTACAACCAACTACTCAATCCCTACTTACGCCCTTTATGAGGGATAATGTTCCTAACTTAGAATTAGATAGATAGATAGAATTGGAGTAACTCGGAGAACCCACGTAAAAGTAGGCATTCAAGCACTCAGGAAGTAATGCTTATTGTACTATAAGCCTAGAAGCAGTCGGGGGAAGATAGCGGATAGAGATGTGAAAGGTAATGGAAGTTACACATATTCAAACTACTTTGACTCTTTTATGAAGCTGAGAAATATGTCGAGGAATAAGGAATATATCTGACCCTAATAATCGCCTACTAATTCTGGTAAAGACAGGACAAAGACTAACTTGATATCTACACTTTATGGCCAATATGAAGCTCATATGAAATAACTATAAACAATGAAGTTGGTCATCATACGAGGGCGGATTGATATTGAAGCTACCTAAGTAGGAAAAAAACATTTTTTTTTTTTCAAAAACCATTTATTTCTCAACATAGTCTTCTTTTACTTCGACACACTTAGTAAGACGATATTCCAACTTTTTTATACCATCTGAATAATACGATTTCGGGAACCCCTCAAAATACGCGTTAGTTTCGGTAATCACTTCTTCGTTTGAGATGAATCTTTTTCCTGCGAGCCATTTTTTCAGGTTTGGAAACAGGAAAAAGTCACTAATAGCTAAATCTGGACTGTAAGGTGGATGATTAACCAATTCGAAGTGTATTTCACGTAATTTTAGCATCGTATCTAATGCTGTGCGAACCGGTGCGTTGCCTTGAAGAAAGAGCATTTTTTTCTTCTTTAAATGTGGTCGTTTTTCCTTGATTGCATCAATCAATTGATCCAATAATGCACGATAATACTTTCCTGTGATTGTGGATCCTTTTTCAAGATAATCGATGAGCAATATTCCGTGTGCATCCCAAAATACAGTGGCCATAACCTTGCCAGCCGATTTCACTGCCTTCGGCTTCTTCGGAGCACTTCCACCAGCTTCCACCCATTGTTTCGATTGATTTTTGGTTTCAGGTGTATAGTGGTGGACCCACGTTTCATCAATAGTTATTAATCGACGCCAAAAATCAGCAGGATTACACTTTATCATGTCCAAACACCGCTGTGAAGTGGTCTGTCGAACTCGTTTTTGTTCGACACTGAGCAAACGCGGCACCCATCTTGCCGATAGCTTTTTCATATGCAATTGTTCATGCAAAATGTTGAACACACGTTCATATGATATGTTTACCATTTCAACAATCTCACGCAACTTGACTCGGCGATCATTCATAACGATATCGAGGATTTTCTTGATATTTTCTTCAGTAACCACTTCTTTTGGCCTTCCTGTTCATGGTATTGTTGCAGTGCTTCTTCGGCCGCGTTTAAATTCAGCAATCCAATATTTTACCATGTAATCTGACGGAGCAGACTCACCGTAATGTTTATCGAGCTTTTCTTTTGTCTCTTTCGCCGTTTTCCCTTTCTAGTAATAGTGTTTAATAACTGCACGAAATTCGCTTTTTTCCATTTTTCAAGAAACACAAAAGTTGCTTACTTCAAACGACTACAACAAATAAACTAATCGATGAATTTGGGTGAAATTTTAACAGCTGACGTTTGACAGATCGCAAAGTTTTTGTGTTTGTGCTGCCATCTAGTGCTAGGTAGCTTCAATATCAATCCGCCCTCGTAGGTCCCATGATTAGAATAGTAATTCTCCCCATCCTGCCTTTTTATATCTTATGTACTGGGAACACTAACTATATCTAACAAAAGTCCAGTGTATATTACTCTAGTAACAAAATTATAATTTAGTTCTCTTCGTAGGGCCCCTCAATGTGCTAATCCGGCCCGCCTACAATAGTCTAAAATAAGTTTCCGCTCGCTTTGACCAAACGCAAGGTCGCCACAATTTCTCGCTCCGCTTGTTTACTTTTGCATGCGCTCGTAACTTAATTTCTTGTTTATAGTAGTCGTACAGAATGTTCTACAGTTTGTTTATAGAGGCATAAACACATTTTGTTGGAGAGCCAAATCGTTTTCTGCACGATTGCACGATTCATATTTAATTTTTTCTTCATCTTATTTAGTAAAACAGATTTTTCTTAAAAGTTAGTTTCAATGTCAAACGATTTGGAGTTCAGAGAAAACTTTTCCATGTTTTCCAATTTGTGAAACTGAAAAGAAAAACATTGCTACATATTTTCCAGAGGTACACTAAGCAAAGGTCAACGTCCCTTGGAGCCACGCTTGCCGCCGCTGGCAGCAGGAAACCACATCCGCCTGCAGGCGCTGCAGCATGAAAACCAAAACCAAAACTTTGTAAAACTCTTTTAATGAATGATGAAAACTCAAATAGGCGTTAACAATTGCTTCCGATCGTGGGCCGCAGCATAGGAACGCACATTCGCCAGCCGCCAAGCTCTATCCACCAGTACGGGCCCACCACTTGCAGCATGTGCCGCAAAAGTCGTTGCCCTACACAAACCTGTGCGGTTTGATGCACTGCATTATGCACTGCTAATGCAGATTTACGCCCAGCACTCCACAGAGCACTGCTTGACTATGCAGCACGGCGTAAAGTTTGATATCCTGTTGGGCAGATAACCATCATGTCATGGTTGTTGACTAATTTTTATGTATTTGTAATGGTACGAGATGGAAAACGATAGGTTCAAATATCAGCCTGGTTTTAGTAGGCGGAAAATAAATAGAAACAATATTGAAGGCACACGAGTACTTCAATTTGATGCGAAACCCGCCCACATATGGGGATAAAGTTAATTAACACTCTTAGATTAAATGCTAATGCGTTATTAGCAACAAAATGAAGAGCTTGTTAAGAAGTCCTCCTGAGGAGTATTATGGGAATATTACTCAAGGTATGCTATGATGTATTACCCATCAGGTTAAGCAGAGCTACAGTAACTATGCCAATGAATGTGTTTAATAGAACTCATTCCTTACCTATAATCCATTAAAATTCCTTCACATCTTCCTAGGACATATGTCTCCAATGTAATTTAGCCATGTGAGCTGACAGAATGGGGATGGTTTCTATACCTAAGACCCTTATACTCTGATTCCACGGAACGAAACCCACTGCCACGCTGCGTAAATCGCTATGAAAGACACCAAATGCCTCTAAAATTTCACCGGATTTAACTATTGACACCATTCGGAACCTTCTCACAGTTGAATGGCACTCAACGTGGTCTCCACCCTTAACTTGCTTATCAGCTTAAATGCGGCGTTAGCTTGGCATATCGGTTTTATCTGGAAACGCGTACGTTTTCGGTACGCACATGTGGGCACATTTTTGACAATTCCCGCTGACTTTTCGATTAAATTCATGAGCTCACCACACTATTATCAGCATAAAGTAATCCAGAGTAAGCCCCACCATATGGCATAACCAGCAGCACAGCCACCATTGGGTTATCAATTGAAAAATGTGTTCTAGAAATCTATTTCAACAAGAATTTACAATTTATGCATTTGCTGTGAATTGATTCATGGGGCCATGTGGTCGTGTGGGAGCAATTGCGAAAATTTCAATACTTTTAATTGATTTATGAGAAACTATTTAAACAAAGTTTTAGCGAGTATACGCTGGCTTAGTGGAAATGCCGTTCTAAGAGTACTCATACATCATATTGAGTACAGGGTGCAGAAGCACATTACAAGGATGTGTAAAAGAGGCTGCATTACTTAGCTGAATTTGCAGCTATTTTTCGCCAAAAAGCCTAACAGGCAACATATTAAGCATCACATCCAAGGCTGCCGTTGGAGTCGTTCTGATGGCTCTACTTATGAAGACCTCCGCCGTTCTTTATACCTTTGTTACCAAACTGATGTAAGTGAACTTACTTAGAGCTGCACACCAAGCAAGCACTCCATAAAAAGGACTGGTCGTACCACAGCTGTGTAGATTACCTAAGGCTGTAACTCCCATTTTTTTCCTACGACACTTTTGCTAGAATACAGAGCTACTTCGAATATGCTCACTTAAGTTATGCTTCCAGTTCAGCTTTTTATCCAGGATCAAACCCAGATACTTAGCTTCCTCCACATGATTAATATCTACACCCATTAGTTTTAGAGCGATCAATTGAGGCATTTTGTACTTCGTAGAGAAGAGCGCCAGCTTAGACTTGGGCAGATTAACCCCCAACGCGCTGTCTGAAGCCCATTTGTTTTTCATAGGGAAAAGAGAGGGTTCATTAAAAAAAAGGAATTTATTCATGGTGGCAATGAATTCATATCATTGAATTTCGGTGTATATATATGAGGCATTAGTATTACGATCAACAATTCCTTCAGCACACTGGAATCATACTTTATTCTCATTGTGATTAATCATCTAGTCGTAAGTAATTATTTTCTTCCAATTACTATGAAATATATTTTCTAAGCCAACCATTTTACAGGGCTTCTCTTCTTATCTCCAAAATATACTCAAAGGCTTCACATATGCTCTGCCAACGAGGGTATGTGAAGAAGTTTAAATCAATACTCTTGTTTTATACTTGTGTTACTTGATTTTACTGTAGTCCTGTCAACCTAACAAGTAAAGAGCTTCACCCTCCGGCTCTGTTGTGCTTCTCTTTGCAATGAACCAAAAGCTGGCTGATTGCTGATAATTTTCTCCATATTTCCAGTTAATTGGAAACTCTGTGCGAAGATTTCACACTTAATTAATGGACCAATTTGCCGCACAGATTTGTATTCGGGCGCAGTCCGTGATCTTAGCCAAACGCCTTCACGCAATTAATTGAATAAATTTGCAATTTGTTAATTGCTCAGTCTCTCTGAAAGCCAATTGAAAGGAAAAATATATACATACTCGTATCTAAGAAATTCCTTATCAATCTGTGCAAGTAAACATTCCAGCCCCATGAGACCACCACCAATAGCAACGAAATGCGGCAATCGTGCAAAAATGAATAAATTGCGTCAGAGCACCACCTCACACTACTCACAGTACGCGTACTATACATGCACATGGAGTAATTTCTAACAAAGACGAGTGACAAAGTGATAGACAGCTGCGGGGCCACAGACCACAAACGCCGTGATATCCAAATCGAGCGTCAATGTCAATTGCAATTTTTTCCATCATTTAATTTGTCACAGATTCACAGAAAGCGAACTTCACGCGGGCAGGGCAGCAGAGATCGTTCCACAGTTTATGTAATCAAGTCCAACTGACAATTGTGACATTTCATAAATTGTGCGCATAAAAATAGAGCACAGAACACAGCGCCAGAGGAGTGTGGGTCAGAGGAGAGAGAATCGAAGCGTGTGCCATTTTTGCTGTTTTAGTGCGTTTTTCTTGTTAGTATGCTCGCTGTAAGAGGTGTTTAAAGTGTTGAAAGTTTGAATTTTTACGAACGCTGAGCACGCTAAACACACATTTCGATACAGGCCGCTGCTTTATTCTGGGTCAAACTTACAAAAAAATGTTTGTACATATCTCTAAGTGTGATTCTCAAACACTTTAGTTGGCTGGTTTAAGTGGGCAATGGGGGTGTGGCTGGGGCAGGGGAGAACAATAGTTCTTGCGAATTATTACCTGCGTATCAGTTCTTTTGCCAAGAGCCTGGGCAAGGTAAGCAATTTCAATTGTATTATTTATCGCATGCGATAAAAATTAGATCGCATGTAATGAGAAATTTAAGAATGATTTATTTGATTTTCGGTTTTGCTGGCCTGATTTTGTCCTGAACTGCTCCCAAGTCGATGAAATATATACACATAATCTTAAGGTAGATACTACAGATAAAGTTAACATCTACTACGGTTCCTTTTGAGAAAGTAATAAGCGCATAAATCCTATGACAATTCCTCGAAACGTATATTTCCTAAGATACTCCTGATATGGGACTTAATTTTTATGACGAAAAAATTATGAAATATGTATTTAATATCGAATATCAAATACATCATTAAAAAATTTAATATCGGAGATGTTAAATGGTGAGAATAATTTATTAAAAATAAAAAAGTATCGGATTCGCTACTCTGAAACTATGCATAGGACAGTTTGTTGAGGACACCTGTCGCTCTAATATGAATAATGATCCTGATCATAATTTTTACCAGCTGTTCCATCATCTATAAACAAAAGACCAACCGTGGTAACTGAGCAGCTGCTTTCTGCCACTTGGTTGACTGCTTTCAAATGAAATAATCATAAAGAAAATTTACAAAAATGCTCTCACTCTCCGTTTAAACTTTAAACACTTTCACTTCAAATAATTTCCATGAACATTTTATTGGAAACATTAGTTCAACTTTTTATCATAAACACACCCCACCAGCTGCCATTTAAATTTCATGTTTTATTGAAATTATTGAATTGAATTTGCAACTTTCCAGAAGTTAAAAATACACTCGATTGCACACTTGTAGAGTCGGCTGTAAAGAGCCTCCCTCCAGCCTCTCGTATATTTGCACTTGCCTGTTTCATATTTATTTACTTATTTTTTCATTTATTTGCATTTGTGTTGCGTTGGTCTCCCATTTATTTAGCGAGCGAGATACTGGCTCGTTGTAGACGTGAGCAGCAATCCAGCAGATCGCAGAATATGGACCACAGCAACGCGAGCAGTCTCTAAATTTAGCCGCTTCCACGGATTGCCAGCGTGTTTGCATGTAAACTATTTGGTGCAGAAATTTTGCCCATAAACAAACGCCCAAGACAGTGCAATAATAGAGTACACACTTTTATGGGGACTACTGTTGCGCAACACTTTCAGACGCAGAGCTCTCCACTTACTCATCCCGGCAGTTGCTTGCGGCACTGTGGAATATTTATTGCAAATAAATTATATTAAATTCTTGCAGCAGAGGCAATTTTAAAAGAATAAATTTTAAGCGGATTAAGAGAGAGCATTTTTAGTAGGACTGTCGAGATGTGAATAGGAGCAAGTAAGAACTATCGATGCTCTGAGCAATCGTATACTTTGAAATCAATCAACGACTCTAAATAATTTCTTAAAATTCCAATACTAATTAGCGGAAGATATTCTTTGCAAATACTCGTACAATACGCACTTAGTTCAGTCTCACTTTTCTAGGAAATCCGATGTTAAGTGTCCGAACAATTTGTAACTAGATTACTGTTCCCCTTCATTATTTGTTTTCTTATTTTATACCGCAATGAATTCAAAATAATTGTAATTTTGAGTGTTCATTCGAGATCCTGTTCTTTTCGCCACTGATACTATAGGTCTACAGTCAGCATCAATGCCTGAGTGCTTGGAGACCTCCTTCTTCGGCGGCTCTCCGGCCTACACCACTTTTATAGGTCTTCCCCTTGTATCAAACGTGGATCAATAATGAAGTAACTGCTGCCTCTCTAAATAAGCTAAACGGGGTTGAACATGTTGGAACTCATTTAATAGCTGACAAATCAAAGGATCAAAAAGAAGGTATCTAAGGTATCTGAGATTATTCAACTTTTAGTTAATTTTGCTCTCTAACGTTGTTTCAGAGGTTTTCCTGACTAATTACCGCATCACAGCCGCCAATGAAATTAACTTAAATCCGTATTTCAAATAGAGAGCAACAATATTTTCAAACTATCCGTATCAGTGTTTTTCTTATACGTTGAACTTGGAGGTCAGCAGAACACTGGATCCGATTCTAAAAACTGCGTTCCAAATTATAAATTGATTAAAAAAGTGGACTAAGTATTAAGTTGTGTGGTAACCCAGTTAAAACGCTATCAAAACATCAGGGTTCAAAGTGCACCTCCAAGGTTTGCTTCCATTAGTGGAATTGTTACTAGCTTTCTGAGACAATACGAGGCAAATCGGAGTCCAGATATATATGCTTAGAGAAGCAGATATAAAGAAGAAAAGCTCAAGAATGCGCTAAAACGACTTCCGAGATAACTCAAGTAAAAACACACAAATAAAAAGGAAAATCTCACAAGGAGATATAAGATCGACCTCAAGTTATACAACAAAGTGTCAAATATTGTGAAAAAGTATGATTCTAGCCTTCTTTATAGTACATACTTCTAGGGAATATACCTCTACCAAAACAATTATGTAATCCCATGGCAAGAGTCACGATGATTAAAGGCAGTCTCATACACCAGATAGATAAAGATGCTAAGGAAAAGTATGGTTGAAAATCACTGATTCAATAAAAATGTTAAGTGCAACCCTTACTAAATCTGACTAGAGATGAACCGGGGGATTGAACGTATTCTAACATTATGCCAATTAAAGTGATTTTTACTTCGATGAACTCGTATATGAGGACACAAATTTGCTGAAAGCTTATCTCATAAATGGGGACTTGAAAATTATAAAAGTCTTTCTTGATTCTTGAATGGGACGACCTTGACTTAAATGGTACCTTGATTTGAATGGGACCTTGATTGGAATGGTAGGTTGCCGATTCCTTCTCTTCAGCATAGAAACCCAATTAGCTCAGTAGAGTTTAAGATTGCCTGTACTTATCTGGACAAATATGCTTCCAGGGAAGGTCTTTTCATGGTGGACGAGTCCTAAACACCAGTTATTCTAAAAAGTCCCCTGAACTTATAATAAAAAACATGCCCATGAAAGATGCATATTTTTCTTAGGAGATATCAGAAGTAACTTAAGCCATGAGATATAGAAGAGAAGATCAGAAGCATTTGTATGGGCGCCTCTTCTTTCATGATCTGTACGAGTATTAGAAATGATGTGAAACAAAAACATCGATTTCAAAAACTGGGTATTCTTTTTGGTGCTACTTAAACAACTGGGCATGGTTTTTTGTGCTATTTAAAAAACTGTATAGAATATGTAAAATTCTTCGTGTTATAAGGGCTCTATGGAAGTGTTAAAACAGTTTTATCATTCAAAGATTCAAAGGGTAGGTTAGATTAGGTTGAATGGCTGTCCTTAGACTCACTTAGGTCTGTTGAAGGCCCATTGTGGCACCACTAGAGCTTTTTGCTACACCTTCGAATTCTCCTTAAACCATTCTGTGGATTTGATAAAAGTAACCACTTTCGTTAGCTTCATCCGGGAAACCTCCTCAAGAAATGCGAAACCTTTTTCTGTATAGAGCCATGCAGTCACACAGGAGGCGTTCCACGGTTTCCTCTTCCTCGATATCTTGACAGTTCCTACAAAAATCATAATAGGGTACGCCAAGTCTACTTGCATCAAACAATGACCTGTCTACCAATCAAACAATGACCTGTCAGCATCCATATCGAATTTTTCATATCCTGTCTATTAAATTTCATCAGGAGTTTAGTACGACCACGATTCCATTGCCTACTTATTAGGCAGGATGGTAACTGTCCCCAGTGAACATTTGCAACTTCAACAGTGTATCTACCTCTTAGAAATTTGCATGTAGCTAAGAGCATTGATTGGTAAAGGCACTTTATCCGGGAAGATAGTTAATGATGTCACTTCCCTAGCGAGCTCATCAGCTTTGCAATTGCCTCTTATATTTCTAAGGCCTGACAAATTGGGGCAACGATCATTCTTGATCTTTATTCTATAATCTCTCAAATGTTTGGCTTTTTAAACGAGAGTATCTCTCGTAGTTGTGCCTGTAAATGTATGTAAATAATTCTACAACTTGCAGCGACTTAGTTTTCGGGTGCAGTCACCAGGTCGAATTTAATTAGCACAAACTTGATTTTATAATTTTATTTCAATAATAAATAAATATAAAAATAATTCTCAGGCTTTTTGTGGCTTTTTAAACAAAATTTTTCTCTGAGATGGGGAAAAGCGAATCGTTGAGTAATGAAAATATAGTAGACTGGCTGAAAACATGCTGTGCATCATCATAAAAGCTGTGTGATGTTTAATGAATCAATGCCAAATTCTAGTGAACTGCTGCACGCCCACAGCTGTAGGGACAAATCGCACCCAACGCATTTCTCATTCGTAGCGAAAGCAAACTTTGTGAAATGAAATGTTGCAATATCGGTGTCTATTTTTTGAGCATTATTGCACATTTCAAATACACTGGAAAGCAACAACAACAACAACAACAACAAATACAAAATAAAACATTGAAGCATTTAACGAAGAACTCAAAATAATTACAACTGCACGCCAGCAGCCACTGATGACGACATAGCCAGGCAGGCAACTGTTTCCTCATGGAACTGTTTCGATTTTTATGTGTTTCGTCTTTTTATGTTGGAGCCAAATGTTTCCAAATTTCGTCACATACTTGAGGAGCGGCAGAAGAAGCATTTGGCAGGCATTTTCAAAATAGATTATTAACTATGTACATGCAACCAGACGGAGCACTCACTCAACTCGCGCTACTCACGGCATTGGCATGCTGCACGCGGTGTCATCTCGCCAGAAAAGCGCATGAGTCACGCCGAGCAGCATCCGCCAGCGTGACTAGGGAAACTATTGCCTGCCTATCTTGGCAACTGCGGCAATCCGCACTGCAAATCACTTGGCGGCGTTCATTTCCCGAGGTAGATGCAAGTCAAGTTGGGGCACTGAGCACACTTAAGACAGACGCAAAATGTTAGTAGCAGTGCATAAATATATATTTCGTATTCACGTGGGAACGAAGGTGGAAAGATTTATCTTTATCAAATAAATTAACTGGGAAATAAAACACATCCAAAAATAATGGTACGAAAAATTGTGAACATGTCACCATATAAGAAAGTATTTGCCTCCAAGTCTCATGAACATTATTTTCTTAGAATACTCTATAAATCTCTCTGACTTTGATTTCCAACAGATTACTCAGATTGTATGGGTGACCCGAGGGTTTCCCAACCATTGTTTCTACCTTCTAAGATTGTTTTAATCTCAGAGCAATTTCTGATTCGAAAAATATAATCCAGGACTAGAGGCTGCTTTCGAACAATATTCCATATGGCTCTGATTGTCTGTTCTTACTATAAAAGGCCTTATAGCAAAGCTTAAAGAAGTGTTTCAATGGCTCTGCTTAACTGAAGTTCTTATACTGCTTGTGCAGTCAGTTTAACATAACTAGGGACACACTCAAAGTCACTCTTGGTTTATAACATAAGCTCAGGAGGTGACTTCATAACCTGCAGTTCCCCATATAGAATGGTAAAATTTCATAATATTGGAAGATTGGGGTTACATCCAACTGCCAATATCTCTTCACCCAAGCCAATGCTTCAGCTAACTAAGTCAAGAATTGAATGTTGCCAATTGCTTACAGTAAATTCCTCCGGTATTTTATTGCTAGGAAGACAATGGAGTATTTTAATGGGAATTGCACCAGTACTCAAGAATGAACTATTCGAAATGCTTATTTTTTATTGATCTTACCATCCTTGCTAGCAAGACAATGGATTATTTTAATGGGAATTGCTCCAGTACTCAAGAATGAATTATTCGAAATGCTCGAACTTCCCTACGAATGAGCAGAGTGGTTGGAATCTTTGCAGAGCACTGTTCCGTTCGCTTGTGCTTCTTCTGATCATTCGATTTGTTTGGGCTAAACGCCTCACGTGACAGTCCCCGACTCAAGTGCAGTCAAACAAAAGCTGAGGAATTTGCGTCTGTATCATGAAATACGCGCACCCTTCAACGCATTCCGACAGTTTTTACTGAAATATTTGCTTAAGTGTGGCAGGCAATTAGAACACATGCAGCGTCTATATTCGTGCGTCTGCGGAGATGTTTGTGTCTTGATAAACTTTCCACACGGTCGAAACACGCAATAAAAATAATCATAAAAATAGAATTTTGGAAATGAGGAGCAAAGGAAATTTAATTGGGCAAAATTAATTAACACCAATTAAGTCGGTCGACAATTCTTTAACCTATTTTGGAGGTGCAACAAAGGCAACCACAACAATAACAACATCAGCACCAATAAATAAGGAAGCTTATTATAGTGGCGTTTGGTCCTAGAGCGCCCATGCAATTAGGATCACGTTGCGAGGACGATGGGGGGTGGTGAGAAGGTGGCGCGTCGTGAGAAGAGCAGCGTGTATAATGCAATAAATATGTCATATTTCAATCGATAATATTTACCACAGTGGATGGGAGGGGAAGTTTCAGTGAGGAGGGAGCGGGCAGGTTAAAGTGTGCTGCATTAACACATGTAATCAAATTTAACCTAAATTTTGCACACAAATTTTACTTTCAGGCAATACCGTAAAAGGTAGTGACTTTGTGGACTGTCAGAGGAAAACCATGGCTCAACTATTCCCATAGAGAAAGAAATATACTTCTCGAGAGGAGTGTGAAAGATGTAATAATTATATAAAATAGACTAAAGCATGCTTGGTGTAACTAATTGGAGAAGACGCCCCCGACGCAGAGGCGCCTGGCGAGAGCTGCTCAAATCGGTCGTAGCGCGACCACGGGTGGTAATGGCCACCTAAGAAGAAGAATACTAAAGCAGCTCCCAGGGCCTTCGGCTTTATATGAAAGATTTATTTATAATAATGTCCAGAAGAAACGGCCTCTTTAGAGCTCTTCAGAGTATGCAAAATGCAAGCATTTCCACATTTCAAACTTTCAAGTGTCAAAACCTCAGAAACCATGAGAGATACAAATACAAAAAGGGAATAGAAACGATATTTTTGGGTAGTATTTCATGTCATAAAAACAAATTGAAACTACTTCTAGGCCGGAATTCTTTTTAAATGATAGAACAATCACCAGAGAGGAAAGTCAAAAGACGGTTGGAAAATAAAGATGAGGTTTTAACACATTATACTAAATCTTCTAAACTAAATGTAATATTAAGATTATTTCTCAACGACAGAGTACAATAGCTGAAGGCCCAGGTTCGACTGATCTACTCTCATTAAATGTAATATAATATAAACTATTTTATGTTGATTTAAAACATAGAAAATCTCACTAAATATAATATAATATAAACTATTTTATGTTGATGTAAAACAGAGAAAAATTCGCTAGAAACTTGATTGAAATTGAATATCAATACAGATATCAATAGAATGAAGCTAATGAGTAGGCTGAGACAAATTCAACAAATACAAAGGCAGAATATCCCACTAAGAATATAAAAAGTATTCTTATTAAAACTTGGGTTGACATTGTCAAACCCAACGGAAGACAGGCATAGTTGAACCAGATCTATACAGAGGTTTTAGGAGTTATAAACTAGGTGATTGTCCCATACTAAATTAAATAACTAATAAAATTAGTCATGTAACCATTTGAAATCCAACCAAAGACAAAGTTCACTTAAAATTTAATTTAAGTGGTTACTGGGGAAAACCTATCAACTGAACGAACTACCTCCTAAACTACAAAACCCAAGCACCGGAAGAACTGTCACAGATCCAACAACAATTTTACTCTAGTAAATGAGAAACCATAATTAAGAATTAAGTAGCAATGCTTCCTAAATGAGAAGCCATAATTAAGAATTAAGTAAATAATTAAAGTCAAAGGCATTCACGGTACACTCGCTGGAGCTTGTGCAAAGTGGCATTGCATGTTAGAAGCCCTTTCAGAAGTGGCATACAACAAAGGCGGAATATAAAACAACTCAACTGCAACACATAACCCGCTCCCCTCCCCTCCTCTCACCCCCTGCATCCTAATAAACCCAACACGAAGAATAATAAAAACCAAAACAAGCTAAATAAGTACACCCTCGACCACTTCCTTTGCAGCCAGTCGGAAAGTCGGAGGTATGTAACTTCTTGCGACACCCTACGCTGCTCTCACATGGCTCGCATGCACATGTTACCCACTTGTACAGTCACGCAACACTACGGGCGAGTATTAAAAGCGAAAAGCATTGCATCGGCCGAGGAAAGTAAAAAGTGAAAAGTGAAAAGCGAAAACTTGAGCGCCGGCGACCGAGTGAGTGAATGCCCCCTGTATCCAAGAAAATGCAATTTGCTGTATGGCCGACTGCATGGATGACCTCACGCGTGGACTCAAGCGTGTGTAAGTCAGTCAGCCAGGCAGTCACCCTGGGGAATGCCACAACAAAAACAATAGCAACGATGGTTAATAAATTATTTCTTCGATTTGTTTAAGCAGCGTCAGTTCAGAAATTAAACCACACGTGGCAGAGCAAATGGGTGGCAGAGTTGCTTTATTGACACGAGCAAACAAAACTGAGGTCCCGGTCTGTTTGCTCTCGATGAACCGCATACACAACTGTCACGAAAAGCGTTCCCCAATCCCTAATTTGTAATTTGTTAAGATAAATCGCTGCGGAACACGACTTTCACATGGCAGAGCACATCATCATTCGCAAGTGAACTGGGTCAAAAGTTCAGGCTGCATTGCTTTCGGTTGGTTGCCTTGGAAAAAGTGCAAAATGCCAATGCACCAAGCGTGAAGAACATTTAGCGCCAGTCAACCAGCCCATCAGCCCATCAGCCAACCAACCAACCAAGCAGCCGAGAAGCCGGTTGCCAAGAAAATTCACTCAAATTTCAATTGTATCGTTGAAATATTATTGTAACAAACTGTTGAACTGAGCGTTCTTTGGCGGCGGCAGCGCCATGCTCTATTTACCGGAGCAAATCTACCAGAGCAGTCCGCAGCGGGCCAAAGAGGCCAACATTGTGATTGATTTCCAACGAGCGGAAGACATAAACCACTCTAAAGACGTTCCATTGTTCTGTGCGAACTTCTTTCAGCGATGATTGTAGCACCACTTCCTAAACAGACGAAGTGAGAAGAGCGTATGGGCATGATGGTGGTATGTCCCGAAACTGTGTCAAGCTATTCAATAAGTACGCATAATGAACTTTAATGGCCATGGCGAACGAAAAGGAGCTGAAGTAAACTCAGAGATGGAACAATTCTGACCTCGTTTCTATCACAAAAAAAAATATAGTTTGCAGTTCATGATAGAAGAAGGAGGTAGTAGACTTCTGAAAAATCGTTGATGTGCCTTCCACAACCAAGAGGAAAAAAAAACAAGTCAAGAGGAAATAATTGAAGAGAGAATATGTTGGTAGAAAAGTGTATTTACGAAGACTTTATATATAAGGATCTCCTCGCAAACATCATTTTTGTATAAAATACATTAATGTTATGATTAATGGTGTTGTACGGAGCAATATCCTGTCACCAAGAATGTCGGCAACAACAATGGAAAAGAAGAATACGGGCAGGAACGTGAATGTAGAGGAACTCGTAGCTGCATCAACTAATTTCTTTCACTGGGACTTACACAAACAGTCCTAGAGATAAATTGCAGAGAGAATGAGAATATCCCGGTTGGAAAGTGTATATACAAAGCCCGTATATTTAATTATCTTCTCGCAGATATGATGATGTTGTGATTAATGAAGCAGTTATACAGGAATAGGTGCATTTCACATATTATCAAAATCATAACTGAAAATGAGACTGCAGGAACGTGAATCTATCCATCAACGAATTTCTTTGAATTGCAGTTCCACAAACTCCCTTTAAAGGAGCGAAGTGACATACAGCAGTCACGGCAACAGCAACAGAATCCAGTACATTTCCAACAGAAACTACAAAATTTAACGACAGAAAATGAGCGTTTGACGCCAGAACAGAAACAACTTTTTCCGTTTCTGTTGCCGTTTCTGCCACTCTGTACCTTAAGTTGCAAGTCTGATTCTTCGCTTTCCTCTGTTTTCACAATTCTCATATGAGAAAATGTTGCTAATGTGTGCACCTTCTTAATAAGACATTCAAGGTTTTTACGAGTTCAAAGACTGAGACTTTAATGATGTCAAAGACTGGTTTCATTACAAAAATATTTGCTGTAGTTCAAGGCAAAAGAACAGGGCAACAGAGTGGGATATTTGCAATATTTCCATGGTAGCAGTAGGAATTAGACTGATAACTAAGTTCCGACCTGTTTCCGACTGAACACTCATAGCAACGGAAGTATGAGAGCACTTTTCAGGGCGAAGTTATTTGCTCCCCCCAAAATGTTACCCGTAGAAGGTGGTTTTAGAGCTTGAAATTCCACCATCTTCACATATACAACAGAAGACATAAAGCAAACTGAGAGCCACTCTGACCTTACTCCACCTCTCGTCTTTCATCACGTTTAACTCCACGAAGACAAGAAAATTATTACCTCGCAGAGTGAGTGCACTTAAAGCGGGTTTGTTTTGGAATTATTTTGTAAAAATTACGCGGCTCTTAGACGCGTATTCGCGTGGTGTGGCGCATAGCTTCACAGTTGAAATAAACCAATTTAAAAGATAATTCAAAAAAAGTAAATAATTTGCTATTGTGCCGGATGAAAGTGCTCGCGAGACATTTGATGAGCCTCGCCAGCTAAGATATAATTGGATAAGTTAGGCAAAAATAGAAATAAAATTGTTGAAATTGCTGGTAAGTAATTATTTGAGCCATTGGCGAGTTGGCTGCGAACAATCGACCAACCAACCGTCCGCCCATTCCGACCCGTCCATGGGCGAATGTATAAAAAAGAATTAAATATAAATAAAGCCGAAAATCCCACAAAGCAGGAGGTAAAAGAAAACAAAGCCCAATAGATGAGTAAATACGGAGCCAACAACTGAAAAGTTTTAAACGCTTCCAGCTGCGCCAAAACTGAAGAGCAACAAAATTTCAATACAATTTTTTGTGTGCAAAATTTAAACAATTTGTATAAAAAGCATTGAAATTTACTAAATTTTTAAACTAATCCAATTAAAGAGGGTTCCTATTAGACATGCTAAAATGATATCACAACTGTTTTTTTGCTCCAGAGAAATTAATGGTCGGAAATTTATGGTCAGAAATTAATTAACAACAAAAAAAATGAGGAACACAACGGAAATTGTATACTCTCCCAGGCGATCGGCCAAGGTCTGCGTAAATATTGAAAACCCATAAAGAAGCGATGCCGCATGCCAGCGCAGCAATCTGCTTAGTTTATTTATTATTATTGTAAAAGTGGGTGTATAAACATTTCAAGTATATTGAATTTTATTTAAAACAAAATCGATTTCATGGCGATTAAATATCTATGAGCTAAAAAGTAAATTTTCGAAGGAGAAATGCGTCCTCTAAATTACAGATAGAAGCATTTTTTTATTCCTACCACCTTAGGTAGGTAGGTAGGAAGGTAAAGCGGTCGCCAGAAGGGCGCACTTATGTCTCAGTAAATCCTTAGTAAGATTCAATTTATTAGAACTCAGCTTTGGTTTGGATAACAAATGAAATTCATCAAAAAATTTGCCTAATTCGAATTTAGCACAAATAAATTTGGTAACTGAATTCGAACGTGCCATCCACGATCTTTACTTTCATTGGATACGATGGAGATCTTGTCCGTAATATTTGTGTTCGGGATTAGTTCAGCCTCCTATGCTAAATAAATTGAACAAATTAATGTACAAAAAATATGATTAATTAATTTGAATATTATTTTCCATTATTAAGAAATCATCGTTTTATCAAGCTCTCTGGTTGCGACTTGATCGCTGCGAATTTCAACGCGCCATCACTGGATTATGAAATTTCGCTAATTGTGTCGCTTGTTTGGTGTTATGAAAGAGAAAGTAACACGGGAGTTTCACTATTTGCATAGACACATACATACATATGTTCCTTTAATAGCCATATACATGTTCCTATAATACCCAAGCATATGTTCCAAAAATACCCAAGCATATGTTCCCATAATTAAAATGGATAATACTGAAGTTACACGGCACTGAATCTTAGTGTATATAATAGCAGTACGAGTATCCTTATAAGTAAAATAACTTATTATTATTATTATTATTATTATTATTAAACAGTTTATTACATAATACAATTATAAAATAAACTTAAAACTAAGGCACTAACGACTAGGGTAAGAATAAGTGATAAGTAACGTGAAAATAGAGAACTGTAGGGCTGACGAGCTAGCCCAACGAGGTACCAACCCTCCTCTGTGTATGGACAGATACGAGGTTGGAATACCAATTGCCACCTGTAAACTAATGTTGAGGGATAGCGTCGAGCAAGAGGCCAATAGGTCTGGGGCAGACTAAGGCACTTGCTTAACGACTACGCTAATGTGGCCCAAACATGATAAGAAAAAATCCAAAAACTTGCTTGGTCTGTCGAGAGAAGACATCTCTAAGATCGTGGCTTGTATAACTGGTCATTGGCTATTCGGCAGACATGCTCTCAGGCTGGGTGGTCTCATGAATTCTCCAGAAGCCGTAGGAATGAAGAGGAGGAGGAGACTGTGAAACATCTGCTTTGTAGGCGTCCGGCTCTAGCCAGAAGCAGACCGGGCTCTTTAGGCTAATATGCTTTCAGCTCTCTTACGGAAGTGTCCGGCGCGAAAGTCAAACAAATCCTGCGCTTTATTAGGGCTTCAAAATGGTTTGACTAGTAAAAGAAAGGTACAGTGTTATGCGGTGGTATCGCAATGGACCCACAGTGGTCTGAGTGAGTTGGTCTGTAGACTGACTGCCACGAAAATCTAACTTAACCCTAATATTCTAACTAACTTCCCCGATTAATTGTCAAAATTTCAACAATTTAACTGAACAGGCACATCAAAATAGGATACTCTTAGGAACTCTAAAGGCAACCCTTGAAAGACTGCTAGAAGTGAAAACTAGATTCCAACCAGAGTCCGAGTTGAAATCGGATTCGCTGGTTTTTTAGAGGAGTCGCATTCAGAGTTGCAGTTGGATATATGAGTGGACGACTCCACACCTCTGCTTTCAACACAGCTTATAGAAGTCCAAAAGCCAGCTACTTCAATCATACCGAGTAATTTCTTGCTTAGTTTTTCTAAGATTTACCCAACAAGAATAATTCAATCTTCACTCAAGAAGTGCTGCTGAAGGCTTTCCTGATCCAGTACGTGCGTTTGCCATGTTTATCTGGACTTTGTACGAGAAAAAACTCAAACGTGATTATGTTGCGGTTTCTTTTTTAATACTCGTAAATAAATTCTCGTCCGTATATTGCTTTTTTATCAAACTTTGCGAAATGACTCACTCATTATAAATACAATTTTGAAACCTCTTTGTAAAAGCAACAAATAAGTGGAACTGCGATTTAGCTAATGATGTCATTTGCCCTCAAGCGTGTTCTGCTAATCTGCAAATTAGCTTAGAATGGAATTAATATAAACATTTATACTATATAATAAAACGTAAATATGAATATTTATAGGAAACTCATATTTTAGGAGTATATACAACATACACACAGAAACTGTTGGTTTAGAATATGGTACAAAACTGGCAACTATTTAACAAAAAGGTTCCATTCTATAATAAAAAACTATATAAACAATTCGATAATATACACAGATGTGTTCAGGATCCGTCAAGATACAGAAATTTTCCTGCACTCATGACATTATCCATTTTAGACCAGGGTATGACTAAGTACAACTTTCTGTTGCGGGAATTAATGCAACGAACAATTGTGTACTGCCGGTAGATGACAATTATTACTAAGGAGAGAATTATTTCACTATCTGAGCACCGCTGTTTTAGACAATAGAACTCACATTCAATCTCTCTGTGAGATCGCTTCTATCCATTTCCTAGATTTATGTGGCTAACAAGGGCACGTAGACTCAGCCAGAAGACGCACTTAGACCCATTGTGATATTCATTTCCTAAGTAAGACATTCAAATTGGAATATCACAAATTCAACTACGACATTAACTGATCATATAAACTTGCCGCGTCGAGTTTTCAGTGATCGTCGCAGTCATCCATCAAATAAAACTAGAAGTTTTCTGCTGACGTCACTAAGCACTTTCAATTTATTAATAGACTTGGTAATGTACTATACTTATGTACTTCTAAACTATTTAACGCTATATACGTATATACTCGTATATATGTGTGTATGTGCATTTGTGTTTCAATTAAGTTTCCAGTTAATTTAATTTTCATTGAGTCACCGTTTTTTTTTTTGTGTGTACGAGTGTCTCTGGTGAAGTGCATCATTGTCATTATCTACAATTACAATCGTGTTTGACAATGAAATGCAAATTAAAAAAATTTTAAATAAGATAAAAGAGCAACAAAAATAGCCAACGTGACAAGGAGGTCGGGGCGGGGCGAGTGAGTGTCTTTAATTGTTTTTCGCAAAATGATTCCACTTTGATTTGATGCAAGTCGGCGGAAACTGAACTCGGCAAATGACGAATGAAATTCGAGACGTTTGAGGTTAAATGACTGGTGGATGAAAGTGCGTATATTAAATTTCCAATGGAAACCATATCTATAAGAATTGTAGTGTTATTTAACTAAATATATGTTCCTTGAACTGGTTCGGAGCCTTTCAGGAACTACAAATATTTACATGGAAATAATAGTTATGAAATAATGAAAATAAAAGATAGTAGGTAGTCCTGGTTTAAGTGTGAGATAATTTCCATGGCTTAGAAAATACGTTAGATGCCTCCCAGCGAATATGGCCTGTGGCATAGCATAATAAACGCAATTGATAGTGACATTTCGGATGTGTCCCCCGGATAATTTTTTCCTATGTTTTGAGTAAAAACTCTTTATAATTAATCAACTATCAGGAAAACCTGTTGAATAAACGATTAAGGATTTTCCCACAGAAGGAATATTGCGGAACTAATCAGGAAATGATCACCATATTACACCGTGGCTCAATTTCAACTTAGTCAAAACAAGGCGACGCTGGTGGTGAGCGAATTCTAATACACCCACCTGGAGATTATTACGCCATGCTCGCACCGTAACAAGAAGACAGGTGCGTCGTAGGTTCAATTGAATGTTGAGAAAATTGCTGAAGTGCACTTGCGACGACAAAGACTGGCCGCGCAAAAATCGACCTGGATGGTACTTCCCCCCTGGAGTCGCACCATTTGCTTTCAACTCAATTGACGCTAAGTGGCCGGGCACAATTATCTATGCAAGCAATGCTTTCAAACTCTCCGAACAGCAAAATTTGAAAAATTGAAAGTATGCACTCAGTCAGACGACTGTGGAACGTTCCAAGCCGAACAATTGATATGCATGTGTGTCAAGCATTCTAGTATGTGTTTTTTTTCCTTGCGATTTGCACTCACCTGTTTTATTTAATATTATTGTTTTGTTGTTGTCGCTGGTGCAGTGTTGTATTGTTTGATAACCGGTTTTATTGCTGCTTTGTTGTTTTTATTTATTTTTTATTCTGCTTTCAAAAACTGAAATGGGGGTAATTATTTCGGTGCATTTAATGAATATTTAATATATTTACTAAATAAGTAATTTAGTTTAGTGAGCTTGTAGGTTGGAATTAGGGCGAGATTTGCAAGATTTACATACAATTTAAAGAATACGTAAAAGAATTAAAGGGAAACCCTTTTAAATTAATAAACAAAATTATGATAAATAAATAAATAAAGGAAAAAAGTTTTTATTAACTAAAAAAAAAATTATATAAGCCTCAGAAATAATAGAAAAAACTTTTAAAATAAAAAAAAAATTTGTATAAGCCCCAGAAATAATAGAAAAAAATTTTATAATTAAAAAAAAAAATTATATAAGCCGTATTATCAATATTCCCTAGAATAAATAACCCAATAGGAATATTCACATTCCCATTTCAGACAAACTTTCAGGTCATTGTTTGAATGCCTGGGGTTAGAAGCTCGAACTCCAAACTCCTCCATATGATCGGTCTCCCTAAAGCTCTCGATTTGATTGATCTATAATTGCTTTGTTTACTTTCATACGCCTCAAAAAATTCGAAGTCTGTATTTCTGTAGGGTGACTAAGCAACGTTTTTTTCACTGAATCGATTGTTGGGAAATCATAAATTTTGCACACATTGTCGATACGTATCAAGCGTTATCTTATCAGTTTCCCTGCTTGAACAAAATGATAAAGTTCAGTTTTCATGTACTACGTTGAAATTCCGGCTGCGATTTCATGTTTTATGAGACAACATGGTAATTTATTAAAAAATCACATTTTTAACATGCAACTAGCGAGGCTCCCAAAACTACTTTCGCTATTTTGCCATTAAAGATTCAGTCAGCGAAATTGTATTGGAAAGCAGCGTACCCTATTTCCACCTTATACTCTCCTCTTCAACTGCGTTGCGGCTTCGCTAACCGATCCTTAAGTAATTTTTTTGCAAGCGGCCCTCTATGGTTTGGTGGTAAGCATGCTAGGCTCACACTCAGAGGGTCGCAGGTTCAAATAATGCCCATCGTTTCTCTTCCAGTCGAAAACCTCAGTAGCTAGTAATCATTCCCCAGCCCTTGCAGTCAAAATTAATTATGGTGAAAGGTATAATAATAATAATAATTATTATTATTATAACAATTTGTAGAAAAGGAAGACACGGAATAGACTATTAACCCCAATTAATTGGATCTTCTCTTTGGCAGCCCATAAAATCCTCAAATGCCATATTTTTTCAAATCTCACCCCAGACAATTCAGAATAAAACAATGGAAGTAAATATTTAGAAAAAATCCATGACGTCATTTAGCGGCGGCTTTCACATTGCTTGTTATTTATGTATGCAAATTTTGCAAATAACCCTTGGCGTATTTCATAATTCGATTTATTTTTGGCCGGTTGCGCACAAACAAAACGCATGTGGATCTGCTTGCTGCCGGCCGTTATTCCAACGCGATCGCATCGCTCTACACTTCTACTTATGACATCATCAGCACTAATTGTAAATATCACACAAACATTTCATTTCCTTAACGTGTTTACATATCATTCTTTCTGTTTTTGTTTTAGAATTCACCATACACACACACGCACACACGCACACCTTTGCAAAGCTTACTATCTGAAAGCAAACAAAACAGTTGAACAAGAAAATTTCATATAAAAACGGTTAACACAAAAGCGCAAATTTCGTATTCAGTTTGAACTTGACGATAGCTGCAAATTTGAAAAAAAAAAACCGGTTTACCTTCAAACTCTTTCGAAATTAATTTTATTTTAATTTTTTTGCACTATCGAAACTGGTATAAAATTACGCTCAAGTAAATGGCTTACAAATATCTGAATACGCGTTCTATGCTTGTCGCTACAGTTCGTGCGCGTTAACACAAATTTTGAACTTGTAACGTTCGCGTTTGAAAATCAACTGAGCGGCGCGGCACAGCTGCCGGCGGTAAAAAGCTTGCCGTACTGCTAAAATTGAAAGCGATTGAATGTGGTTGAAAACCGGCTGCGGCTATTTGTTTACGCTTCGCTTGCCGCGCTGGCGCTTTGTGTGCGTTGCATTCAAATCTGTTGCTTTTTGTTTGTTTTTGTTTATGTTGCTTTCTTGCTTTTGATTATGTTGCAAGTTGCGTGAAAGGGGAAAGACTTCTTTAGTGGATGCGTCATGAAAGCGACGTCGTCATTTGAAAAAGCATTCAGATTGCTTTACTTTGCATTCATTATAAATGGAATTTTAGTTATTCTTCAGATGATCATTAATTTGTTGGGTTTCCATTCATAAACAAAATTATTTAAGATACGTTTTAATTCACCGCTTGTAATTATTCTGTTATATGTATACAGGGATGACAGGGGACCGATCCAGGGGTGCTTGCACCTACAGAAAAAGGGAAGGAGTGATACAAAAGCAATAGCAAATATATTATAATAGTGATAGACATACAAAGGCCTTGGCAAATATAATCTTTTAGAACGTCATTGAAAAAATCCCTTTGGAGATTAGCAGCCGAGGAATTCCTTAGAAATAACTTTCTGCATTAAGTAAAGTTAAATTTTACTTGGATATAACAAGATATTTCTCTCTTTGGAGTTGGCTAAAAATATTCAAAAATTCTTTTTATTTTTCGAGTATTTTTTAAATTATTATTTTGACATTTATTTTATTGCTATTTTTTTATTATAATCTTAATTAATTATTTTTTTTTATTTTTCAATCAAGATTATATTTTTTGCACATCAAATTTTCTTGTTGCATTTACAATTGGTCGCATTTTTTTATTTGTGCAACAAGAAAATTCGTCGTTCAATAAATAAATTCTTGACTGAAAAATTAAAAATAATAAATTTTTATTTGTACAAAAGACCGCAAATTTTAGTATATGCAAAAAACAACTAATACGCTTAAATAATTTATCAGAAATAATAAAGTTATTCTTTTTCAAGTAATAATATTAATAATTTATAAGTAAATTCCTTCGATTATATTTTGCTCACTAATGATCCCTAAAAATATGCAATAAAAAATTACAACATCGATATGCGATAAAATCAAAAAAACAAAAGGAAATTAAGTGCGGAATCAATATTTACTCGAGGGACAGAGGTTCGTCGAGCTTTGTATTTGCAAATCTTGTCATCAATAAAAAGGGAAAAATTCATTGTGCTTATTTTATAAATAAATATGAAATAAACTACATTATGCATTTTAAATAAACTTCTTGAAACTCCACATTTTTGTTGCATGAAAGTCCCTTTACAAGGGCCGCCTATGCTTGTATGGCAAGTAATCAGTGAGGTGCATTCATGTGACATAAAAGCGAGGTCGATATGATGTGATATTGATATGATGTGAAGTAATATGTGTATAAGAAAGAGTAGTTAAAGTGGAGCGTGCTGCTATATTTTAACAAATATATATGTGTATATCGTATATCTCTATGAACTTCACATACACACTATCAGCGTTTCTCAGCCTAAGCATTTGTGCGATCATCTCAATTATTGTATGATGTTTAGTTGCAATTATCTTAAACGCTGCCTTTAATTATAGCTTCAGGGAGAGGAAGATTACTTCCACGTCAGCAGCCGTCATCATTCTTGGAATTATTGAAGAAAATAAACTAAATTAATTAATTGAGTTCGTTCGCTCGTAGATTGTTTCCGGATTATCATCAATGCCAATTATTACTTGGTAAACTGCTAATACTTTGTTATATAATTTTACGACTTCATGTCTGGGATATTATTGCTCTAGTATGAAAGGAAGTCATAAAAAATATTTAAGGAAATTATAATCCACAAAAATTACGTTGCCTTCAATTGGTGCAATTGTGACTTGTGTTGCCATCAGCAAGATTTGTGTCAACCCAATGATGGAGTTACATACAAATGGTTCTCAATTCTAGCAGGTTTCATCCTCCTGCTATTGAAATGAAAAACATATTTCTGCTTTGCTGCAACTGCTTCTGTGAAGGACCGGATCTCATTACAGTCTCACATCGTTTCCACACCGTTGCTGTTAAAAAGGCAATGATAATAGAAAATGCTATTAATGAGTGAGTGTACGGTGAAGTGCAGTTCCACACCATTGTCTCGTCAGCAACTGTTTTATTTAATTGCGGGACAATTTTCTTTGCTATACTTAAAATACTTAAAAGTCTGCAAACATCCGCCACCGCCACTAGTCGACGTCGCTAAGTAATCGGATTGAAACCCCCCTTTTCCCCTCCCCGTTGAGCACTTTTCAACTATTTACCTATGCTTGAAAGTTTCAAGAACCATTTTTCATTTTGAAGCCATCGTCATCTATTATCGTACTTCTTGTACTCCTCGTGGGACTCAGCAGAGGAAATGATGCAGTCCCGTGAATAAGACGAAATATGTGCACTCCTCAGCTGCAGCTGTACCGCAGACGCGTGTTTGCAGTTGACAAACTAGTGTTGCCAGAGAAAACAACAACAAGAACTACAAACAAACAAACTACAAACAACAAGCAACCAACGACACCCGACTCCAACAGTTGCTGGATGTGTTGTGGACCCACTGACTGCAGGTGAAATCATGTGTGTAGTGATGTTCTGCTTAATGCTTTTATACGAGCAATTGACATAGCTCAGACTCGTTGTAACTGTTTGTGTGTGTGTTTGGGTGTGTGCCTGTATGAAGCAAACACGCTCTCACACTGGTTGCAAGTGCACAGGGATTTGGTTGTGAATGAAGTGCATTTTCTGGAAATCTGTGCGACAATGTGTGCACAGGTGCAGGTTTTTCCATATATTTGTGTTGTTTGATAAGGTTATGCAGACGGGGTTACTGCAGACAGAGATGCAAGTTAATTTATGCACACAGTTGCCCGTATTTGAGTTCCTATTACTTTGAGCACTTCTCAATCAGGACATCTATGCCACATTTCTTAAGTTTCAAAACTCGTTCGTCCTACTAGTATTGTGCGTACTGGTACTGAGACGTAATTTCCACTTAAAGAACTTTGCAATTTCTCATACAATTTCCCGCTTTTAATTGCAGTTTTATTACGAGATCAATTGTGACCCTGATTAGAATTGTTTATTCTAGTATTCTGTTCTAGCGGCATGAACTCATCTGCATTTTTAATATTTTATATTTTATGATTATAGTTATTTTATGGAAAACTTTGAAGTGTGTTCGGCCAGTTTTTGTATATTGATTCTGAACAGTTTTGACTCTTGAAGTATTACATTTTTAATGCCACTGTAGAATTTTTATGATTTCTCATTCAATTCTAAGTATCAAGATCAGATACTACCAATTTACTAATTGCAAATGAGCTTCAAATTGCAGATCCTTCCTGAAATACCCGAGGGAATGAAGATTCATTATTTGTTGAGTGGATAAAAAAGATAAAAAATCTGTCGGGGATATATTTGCAGCGAAAGCCTCTCTGTAAATGTGGTTGGGAAATTTAGGCTAAGAAAGTCCACGTCCACTAGTAAACTGTGTGCCATAAAAAGTCGGTGGACCGAATCATCTTCGGATAGACGATTGGTAAGACTCATGGTATTTCAAGGCACCTCTGGACAGAGTAAATCGTACAAGCAGTCTGACGTCATGAAGGAGGAATACTCACCGGAAAGGCTATGATTGATCATAAAGGATGATAAATTTTATGTGATTGATGTATGCATTGGCATTTATCTACAGTGGAGCATATTTCAGGGAATGTAAGAAATGGCTAAGATATATGAAGGTACTGGTCTCAGTGGACCTTACTGGTCTCAGTAGACCTTACAGGTCTCAGTGGACCTTAATGGTCTCAGTAGACCTTACAGGTCTCAGTGGACCTTAATGGTCTCGGTGGACCTTACTGGTCGCAGTGGACCTTCCTCACTTTGTCTCTGTATCCTAAACTAATTCTGGGAGGTTAGAAACAAGGTGCAGTATATGTTTACATGGTACCATCATATATCACATGATATATCACACATGATTCAAATTAAGATTAAATTTGTATTACTTTCTCTTGCTCGACTTATGTACATGACATCAGCGGAGATTCATAGTAATCAGCGTCATCTGGTCATGTGTCCAAATTTAGTACCATTTATTTTGTGGGGGAAGAGAAGAGATCCATCTTCGTTCACCCTACTTGCTGCGGTTAAGCGTTATAGAAAAACCTCCCCTACCCACTACTGACCCTCCATGCATCCAAATGCTTCAGGGGAATCCTGATAATCCTAAACACCATCTCAACATTTGACTCATGAGAATTGCCTGCCACCGACAAAAAATAATTATCCTAAAAATACCCGAGCACTCTGCTGCTGTAAATCTCTCTTTCTAAGCGGTAAACAGCATTCCGGCGCGTCACTTAGTTCCATTAAACAAGAGAAATACCCGCCTTCTAAGCAAGCGAGCGGAGCGAGGAGGCTGTTGTTATATTCGCCAGCTCTTGACATTGATTGCGAACCGCGGGAACCAGTTTCCCTGCTTTGCGAAAATCCCAACAACACCAGCAACGTAAACAATGTGCGTCGCGTGTCTTAGCCAAGTGTGGCGCGGATGACTGGATCCAGCTTGCTTAGGCTCAGTTGCTTTTGAGACGCGTATCGAAACGGTTCAGAAGTTCCTGCGCTAAGTGAAGCTATCAACCGCAACAACAACAAAAACAAGAGCGCAAAAAGCAACAACAAAAAGAGCGCAAAAAAGCAACAACAATATAAAGAAAGGAAATCTTTATTACAATATTAAAACTTACAAATTGCACGAAATCAAAGAAAATGTGGCAAGTTCTGTTGCAGCTTTTGGCCGTAGTGTGCCTTATTTCTGAATACAGTGAGTTTCTCTATTGCCACTTTCTTCATCATTTTGACTTACTTGTTTTGTGATTTCCATTTGTGCCCAGCATCGACCCCAGCCATAAAACCGCAATCGCAGCGCGGCATCATATTCCCCAGCGATAACCAAGACGAGTGCTTCATCGACGAGCAGCGGAAAATCCGCGGTGTCTGCAAGAAGCTGTCCGAATGCGCGACGGCTCTGGAACGCTGGGAATTGGAGGATGTGCGTCCACAGACGTGCTACTTCAATAAATTCGATCACATTGTGTGCTGTGAAATGGACAAGGCGCCGATTATCGAGCCGGTGACGCAGCCCCCGCCAGCGAATGTGAAGCGGCGCAGCGAAATGGGTACGTAGGTAGGAGTACGTCAGTCAGTGTAAACAATCACCTGATGATTATATTTAGCTTCCAAAAGTTGGAATACTGCATTCTACTTACTTAATGGAGTTTATTTTCGCTGCAAGTTTGTTGAGGAACCAGCCAAAAGCTGAGTTGAGATGCGTTAAAACTGGTTGGGGCAAGCATTTTTGTTTGCTTCCAAGCAGGCCAAACGGAAACTGGTTCTTATTTACAAGCTTCTCTAACAGTAGGAGGAATAAACGGTATGTGCAACCAGGCTAGAAGTGGATCGTGTCCTCACAAATTTCGCGAATCGGATTGCATAAAATGAGTAAATAAAAGCGCAGAGCTAGATGACTCTTCTGGCCAGTTTGGATAGTACGAGCGTCCTTTCTATGATTTTATAGAAACGTGTTGACCTGGCCCCGTATCATGTGCGTTGAGTGATGGAAATTTAATCATACGTATGTCTCCTTCTCTCTGTTCTTCTTCTGTACACTTAAGGTATCATTAGTAATTTCAGCAAGTAGGTAGGCGTGGCACTGCAAGGATTAGACTCACTTTTTCCTTAGACACTTCGTCTCAATTGATACCAGTGAGTCAAGTTTTGTTTGTATCCTGAGTCATGCATATATATCAATAGAGGGAGTGGCAAAGCAAATCTGCCCACTTTTTTCATAGTGTTTTGTATCATTTATGTGATTCATCCTGATAACTTCCTTGAAGCATCTTATATAGGTCTCAAGTTATGTATAAGTGTGATTACCGAGTTACCTCATCCACATTTTTAGCACAGAATTTTATTGTACAAAAAGGTCCTTTATATTCATTTTTAAGTATAGAAATTATATAGATTTCGCGTTTGGAATATGTGTGAATTGTGGGTGTGGTCGTGTGTATGTGTCGCCATAATATTAGACCCTGCTTTCCCTGGGAAACCTTCCTAAATTCTAAAAGATGCCAAATTCGGGAGATGGTTATTGATGATAGTGGAGGTTATTGATGAACGTGGAGGTTATTGAAGATAGTTGAGGTTATTGATGATAGTGGAGGTTATTGATGAACGTGGAGGTTATTGAAGATAGTTGAGGTTATTGATGATAGTTGAGGTTATTGATGGTAGTTGAGGTTATTGATGATAGTTGAGGTTATTGATGGTAGTCGAGGTGTTTGATGATAGTGGAGATTATTCGACTCTCAGTGAACGGCTTTTGTTTCATAAAACTATTTATTTTTATTTCATTTTTATTTATTCTATATTTTTCTCTCTTACAGAATGTGAGAAACCCGTTTTCTTCAAAGTGGCTGTGGTACATGGTGACCCGACCATACCCAATGAATTTCCATACATGGTAATTATGCGAACTCCCTTGGATAGATCTGACTATGTTTAACTTAATCCTATTCCATTCCCATATAAATTTCAGGCCGCTTTAGGTTGGGAGTCGAATTTCGATAATTCCACAGTCTATCGTTGTGGGGGTGTTTTAATTTCCGATACATTTGTATTGACTGCGGCACATTGCATCAATATGGGCGGGTACGTTACCATCCAATTATTAAAAATTTGATCTTGAACACAATACACGAGTATATAATAACCGTCTTTTCTAGTGAGTGTCCCATTACGGTGCGCATCGGAGGCGTGAATCTGACGGAGGCGGACAGCAATTCCAACAATGTGAAAATCAAGCAGATTATAGTGCATCCGGGCTATAACGCCAGCTCCTCATATCATGATATTGCGCTCATTGAAATGGAGCATCCCGTTAGGTCTGTGTCCATGCTCGCACTTACTGCTAGACCCTATTTGATAGATTTTTGTATTTTTTTATAGTGAAAGACCCGCCTGTGTTTGGAGTCAACACGACACGGATCATAACAACGTCACCGCCATTGGTTATGGTCACATCAAATTTGGTATAGTTCTACTCTTTTGCTTCACTTTGTGTCCAGACTTATTAGAACTTCCGTTACAGGTGGTCCAGGTTCCGATCAATTGCTGAAGGCTCCTCTGTTTCTGGTTACGAACGATATTTGTGAGAAGTTCTACGCTCCCGACCAGCGACTGCTGCAAATGGGCATAGCCAGAACGCACATCTGTGCGGAAGATCCCGAACATTTGCGGGATACGTGTCAGGTATAGCTTCGAAGTCGTGTTCCTTTGATTAAGGGGTTCCAAACCCATACCATGAGTATTCTAGTCGAGTAATGTGCTTTCTTTAAAGTAATTTTCCATTAAAACCACATTAAATTAAATTCTCTGCTCTGATCCCAAGAATTGCCCAGTGTCAATTGTTTCCAGTGTTCGTTAATTAGTTCTTTTCTTAAACAGGGTGATTCCGGTGGACCCATTATGATGAAAGTTGAACGGGATGAATTACGGAATTATGTGGTTGGTATTACATCCTTGGGTCAAGGTTGTGGCGGCAGGCAGCCCAGCATTTACACGAGAACCTCGTCGTACATCGACTGGATTGAGGACAACGTTTGGCCGGTGGACGACATTGACTTGCGGAAGAACAAGCGGGGAGCAACCACCTGAACACACACTTCCAAATTATATGCATGAATGCTCTCCATTAAACCATACGCTGTATCACCTAAAAATATGCTTTGTAATGTGACTTTAACAGGCAATAAAATTTACAACTTCCTCACACACATTTCGTTGCGGGGGCTCATTTACACAGTCCTCACAATAACTAAACTAATGTCCTTTCAATTCGTAGAAACTGTTTTCCATAATTTCTGGTAGGGTTGTTTTTCCGTAGTCCTTTCGTTGGAAGGCACAAATAAGGCGCCAATTTTCTATCTGAAAACTGAAGCAAATGCATTTCCCTCGGTTTATGTTTATAATTAAATTTACATAAAAACGGAAAATTGCTTTAAGGATTTCGTCTGCAGTTTGGGGTGGATTCAGAATAATTCTGTGCATGCTTCATGCAAGGAAAATAGAGCACGCTGCCCTGCACACCAAAGCGCGCAATGCCACACAATAAAACTCACAAATACACTCACACACACAAATGCCGAATTAACTGCTTTTGTTACCATTGAGAAACAAAGTTCCGAATGTGA
This sequence comes from Clusia tigrina, assembly GCA_920105625.2. Lineage (NCBI taxonomy): Eukaryota > Metazoa > Arthropoda > Insecta > Diptera > Clusiidae > Clusia > Clusia tigrina. The sequence continues at coordinate 175,624,301 of OV050033.1, read as the reverse complement.
ATGCACTCAGGAATCAGTTTCCTCATGAAATAGCCCTAGGAATCAGCAGGGAGATTATAAATTTCTGAGCTTGCGGTGTTCTGCAGATGCATTTTGTTACAAATTAAATTGCATGGCTAAATTCGCTGAAGGCAATCTTCCTCTGGAGTGAAAGGTGGTTGAACCACACAACGCAAAATAGTTTCTTGGGTTTATGGGTAGACATCCTTCATGCGGTCTACTTTGCGCACTTCTCTATGAAGAGTGCTTACTTAGACTGGTCCAAGTGAAGCGTGGGGCAGGCCAGAGAGCACTCAGGCATTGATGCCTATTGTAGTATGACTTTATATTATTGTACGTGACTTTGACGGTTAATTTTGATAGTGCTGAGTTCTAAATTTGCCATCAATAACAATTTCCCCCGTCTTCAATCATATTTTGCTCAGTCGATTTTTTCCACAATGAAATACTGGACTCTGTATGAGGAGAGCCAGGCGTAATTTTTATTTCTCTTCTATGGAACAGTTCATTTGGACGTTTCCTCCTTTGTTGTTTGCTCATTATCCCTTGTGAAGTTAGGTGTTTTGCGTTCTTGAAATCAAATCGTATACTTTGCTCCTCCATATTTTCTTTGCTGGAGAAGTCATCGATTTCTTTAAGGATTCCAATTTAAGCTACATACGTTCTTGGGCAATCGACGATTGACGATTCTTAGGCATTTATTGCTGTTCTTGGAGTCAGTGCATCCATTCAAATGAACCTCGATGAGATTGTAACTAAATAATCCGGGAGGAAATTCGAGTAATTATCAAGACTAAGCGTATTTATTTAATGTGCTCTTAGACGCAAACTATTGAGTCCTTTACCTCAGCTCTTTACTAATTAATACAATAGAGAATGCGGAAGACGTCATACAACCGAGTATATCAGTAAAGTGATTCAACAGCACCCATATTTATAGCGTATTTTGAAATAGTCCACTTATGAACTTGATTCTCTGATAAGAAAACTATAGATATCGTTTCGAACTTGTTTTCATTTCGTTTCGACCTCGTTTTCATTTCGTTTCGACCTCGTTTTCATTCCGTTTCGAACTTGTTTTCATTTCGTTTCGAACTCGTTTTCATTTCGTTTCGAACTTGCTTTCATTTCGAACAGAAACCAACCGAATCAGACCACCGTGCTTAGAGCAACGAGCCCAATGTTGGGCTCTGCTTTAGCTGCTGTAGTACTTTCATCAGGCCTAGGTTGCGTCGAGGCCCGGGTTGTGTGTGATATGAAATGAACACTTGACCGACTTTCAGTAGCGGACTGACGCTCAACTGGCAACAACTTTTTCTTCTCTTACACCAATGACAACATAAGATTTGTTGTAATTTTTCAAAAAGATGGCGGTAACCTCACAGCATACTTGTCCACTCCCATTGGCACATACTAGCAAAAACCCCTCATGTTCAGAAGTGATTCAACTCGACCGCGTAATTTCCGCATTGCTGCAGCACGTGCCTCTGTATTTAACTCGTTGCTCTCAGTACGAACTCATGATAAGAAAACAAACCAAGCGCTCTGACCGGCGTGTTAAGGTGACATTTCCCCACACATGCTCCTGGGTCCAAAGTGTAATTTCCAATCGTTGACAACAACACAGAAAATAAAATACACACATTTGGTTTTTAAGTTTTTTACGTTTACCTAAAAACATTTTAGGTAATCTTTTTCAAAATTTTATTAATTTTTTTAAGGTTTTTCGCATTTCAAATATTTGTTGGTTTTTTTTCTTCATTTTATACATTTTACACACGCTTTTTCTCTTAATTTATAACGTGTTTTTTTGTTTGTCAAAAAAAGATATTAAATAATATGTATATATATAGATCTATATATATTATAAATATAATTATAATTACAATAAGAAATTTTACAATTACTCTTTTGCATTTTACACTATATTCAACACGAATATCTCGCCATGATCTGTTTTTTACTATATAATTTTTGTGGCATTTTTGCTTTTGCTTTTTCTTTATCTTAATCTTTTGTTTTTGTTTTTGTTTTTATTGGGAGAAATTTTGGTTATTTTATTAAATTAGATTTAGATCATTTACCGCTAGAGGAGAGAAGGTGAAGTATGTTTTGTTGTGTGTAAGTTTATAATTAATATCATCATACCATTATATCGGATGAAACTTCATATTACAATTCTATAATCATTAATGTAGTATATATATTAGAGTAGTAAGAGCTCTGCATGTGTCTGGTTGGCTCTTCAAAACTTAACTTATAAACAATTCATGTATTTGTAACTATTCGATCAGATCAACTGCGCACTACATATATATGTATATACATACGTATATATGAATATATACATATATATATATATATATATATATATATATATATATATATATATATATATATACACGCTATATGAACTTACGCTTAAAATGCTTGTGACTAAATCTAATAGTGAAGACATTACGATATTAATTAGTTCATTAATTAAGTAAATTAGATTTAGGACGCGCTTATTTTAAGTATAAAAAGTTGACGCAAATGTTCGTGCCCATTGTGATGTTGTGTTGTTCAAATGAAAATAATTTTCTTTTTTATTGATTGAAAGACTTAAAAATTTTCTTTTTTCAAGTTACATGTAGGCCCCGCCCCTATTACACATCACAACTATGCTATGAAGTCTAGATTTCATCGCTCATAACACAGAACAACATTGAGATACAACTCCGACTTGGTTGCAGTTGCGCAAGTGCTTTTGCATTAGTAACATGTTAGATGGTTGATTTTAAAATTACTTCGGGAGATGATCGTTGAAGTGTGCTTGTGAGTGTTCTCAATCTCACTGGAACTAGTGAATAGCAGAGGTATGAAGAACTCACTCACATTTTGCTTCTCTCAACAAAGAGTTCTTTTTGAGCGGTGTTTCACTCAATCATAGTGTATGGGACAATTGAAGGCTTGTTCACAGCACTACTGTGAACTAATTAAAGACTTTACTGTTTTTACTGGGTTTAGTTTTGGCAAAAAAAGAAAAATGCATACAAAAAAAATCAAGTGGAATGTAAAATAAAATTATATTATGAAAAAATTGTTCAGAAGTTGCATTACAGAAACTATTCGCGTCACTTTATGTGAGCCTCCCACAGTTCTATGAGATGTGTTCCAATTTGTTATGAGGTTAACATCAAATTGCTAGAATTTCCCTCTGTTCATTTAGTTGTGATCTGTTATAGGGGCAAAATTGAATTGAAGTACATGAAAAGTTAAATTTGATGGCGCGTGTGTGTGTTATTTTAGATATTAGCAAATGTTACAGTTCGAGATTACTTTAGTGAAGGGGCGTGTGGACGTTTCATACACTTCATCGTCACTTGCAAAGTTTACAAACATTTTTCCTATTACTAAATATATGAGCAGAAGAGTCTCCTTTTACAATGTTTTTCATTAAAAACTATTTCTTTCATTAGCATAAAAATTCAAACAGTATTCATTTTTGTATAATTGGAACAGGCGGCAAATAAATTAATATAATGCAAATTGTCTTATAAAAAACAATAAATAGAACAGTTGTACAAATGATAAGAGCAAAAAATAGTTGCGTTTTTTGTGTTTTAGGCATATTTCAAACAATTGCAATTAGCTGCGATGGCTGGGTGGTGGAATTTCCAAGGCAAGGCATTTGTAGGCTTCTGCGGCGCAATAATGCAACATCCTATCACACTTGTAGCATATTGAACAAACTTTTAACATTAAAAATTAAATAAAGAAATTTTATAAATTTAAATTAACCTACAAAGAAGTTGTGTATGCAACTTTACAATGGCAGTTTCGCAATCAGAATTGCACAACATTTGTAACTAATTGCAATTGCTTAAATTAGGCCGAACAGACGGCGGAGGAATTTCTGAATGCACATTTGAATATTTGTTTAAAATTAAAAGTATATGCACTCTTCACTTAAATATTTATACAGAGCAAGTAAGTGGTAAGTATCTTAAGCGCTATTTATTCAACTAATTTCACTTAACAACTCAATCAACAGTAGTAAGTGGTAAATTATTTAATTGCTTATATGGTCATAGAGACGACATCTTAAAACTAATAAGGATTAATAATTAATTAATATATTTAAACATTAGGCAATTAGCAAGTTATTTTTATGTACAAGTCTTTAGGAGAAACAATTTTCAGTGCATGACTAATGTGTGTATGGGAAGAGGGGGTGGTGGAGGGGATGTGAAGGTTACACAGCGATGCCTGACCAGCAAAACAAGGTAATCCAACCAGGGGAAATCGGCGCACAAACACAACAGTTGAGTATTCATATGCAACAAGAGGTCTGCATGCATGTTTGGACCACCCGAAAACACGCTTCCGCCTCACATACTAAATAGACATAGAAATGTATACAAAATGCATGTGCAATTGAAGTGTGGAGTATTCCGGAGCTCACGATTCACTCATTTCAGATCTCTGATTGGAATGTCTGTACGCTACGCTGGTTTGTCGGCTAGGCACGCAGTACAAAATATGCATTTCTTTATGGTTTTTATAGGCTTATTTCTTATTTTCTTCATTTTTTCGCTGTTCTTGTAAATTTGTTCAACTACACAAAATATAAATTTGTAAATTTCAACATAAAATTGAATAATATGTAAATAGAATAGTTTATTTTAATATACAAATTTTGCTTTGGCTGAAGCAGTGGTTCAGCTCAGCAAATACTAACAAACAAATCTCTTCAGAGTTCATCTCTTTTTTTGTT